>OX451736.1:105904106-106504106 GCA_948472305.1 Vicia faba
AGAATACGAGAGAGAGAGATGAATACCTTTACATTTTTAAAGTAAGACATGTAATTTCTTTTTAATATAGTATGATGATAATGTATATTGTTTATAGTTTAATCAACAATGTTTCTCTTTGGAAGTCTCTTGTTTAGTGGGAGCTGTGTGATAACGCCAAAATGCAAGATTTGTTTCATAAAGCTTGTGGTAAAATAATATATTTGGTAAGATTAGGAAAAAGGGGGCAAAGCCGGATTGGATGGGTGAAAAGGTTTATGCATATCTTCTGATGGATGGAAAACAGAACCATTCAAAAGGCTCTCTCAACAAATAAGACTAATTGAGCATCAACCAAAGGGAGGGGGTCCATACCACGGGACGTAGAGCTCATCATGATGTTACTATGAATTGGTGTGTATTCTATTTATAATTATAATGCATCAAGATATTATATCTGATATTCATTGTAACCATATATATGTTGTCTTTATTTATATGAGAAGAAGTTAGGCCGACCACCAAATCGGACGAGCTCTTCATGGCCACCCATAAAAGAAGAATGGGCAATAGATTGACCGTCATGTAGAGAAAACACATATAAGGCCTTTTTTGATTTAGTCCTTAAAATGACATGAATTGGTTAACAATATTAGTAGTAAATGGATAACCAATATTTTGCATTTGTTCAATTTGAGTTAAATTTTCTTTGGCCTTTTACTTCTTTGTTACTTTCATCAGATGAGTTTATGGTCTATTGACCTTTGTATGATTAATGATTTAGTACATTAGTACTGGTATTATTAAAGTATATGAAACATGCAGTTACAAAGAGTCAAAGATCTTGAATGCTAAAAATGTGTTGCAGTTTTGTATGCTAAGAAAACACATTTTAATTTTTAATGTAGTTACATGCAAGTCTTCTTATATAACACTTCCAAGCACGCTACATGTTAAACACATATTGTTACTAATATTCTACTATTTAAAATATTTTGGTGTATTTAATGATCAAATCTACTGACACTACAAAACTAAGATGATTAAAAGAAACATGCCTAAAATTTCATATAAGACCCAAATCAAGGGAATAAAACAAACAACTTCAACATTATATGCGAGGAAACTGAAATTCATAAATTAGAATGAAATACACAAACAATTATCTGAAATGAGTTTGTGATATTCATACAGAGGAAATCTAAAGTCATATGTTAACTATTTTCATATTATGTTAAGATCAATGATAATAAAGATTATTGTGTTTAGTCATGTTAGCTATATGTTAAGGCAATGACAATATGAAGTTTCTTTGTTTAAGGCCATGTATAAGACCGATCTTACAATAACAATGTTTATTTTTAGCACAATGAAATTTTATGGCATAAAGAAGTTGAAATTCTAGAACTTGCCATACAGATGTCAAGACTGGTGTCTCAACATAAAACACAATGTATGCACAAATGTTATAACATCATCTGCTGATAAAAACTTGGTAAAATAGAAGATTATGCAGAAATATAATTGCAGAAAATTAAACAACACAATCAATTATTGACCCAAATCGGTGCAATGTCACCTACTCTGGGGGCTACCAAGTCAGGAAAAAAACTCACTATGATAATATTAGTTTTAAACCTAACAACCCTAGTTTACAACTTCTCTCGTAATCACAATCTTGTGCAATTTTTACCTAGACACCTCTAGATATGAGATCCCCCTCTCACTTTTAATCACCGCAGTGATACCTACAACCACAAATCTTGCGACTAGACCAAAAAACCAAATATAAAATTACTCTTCAAATACAAAAAATACTTAGTATTACTTAAAGCTTCAACTAAGAACAATACTCAACTCTTTGCTTAAAAGCTCGTGAGTGAGAATAATAACTTGATATAAAATTGTGTAACAATCAGTCAACCTCAATGCATCAAAAGATACATGAGTGACATACAAAGAACAAAAAACACAAAGACCTTACAAGACTCCCAAAACCCCAATCCTTATGTTGCACCCACAGTTTCTTCTACGTGAATGCTTGCTATTTTAGGTCTAGCAAATCCTTATTTATAGACTCTTGCAGTATCGGCATAGACTCTTCAAATCAAATACAATCTTCGCTTTTTAAATTAGCGGCAAGATCTTCACATAAAAATATAAACAAATCTTTTATAGATTCCTAAAAAGTCTTTAAGATCCTTTTTATAAAACAAATCAAATATGCACTTGTTCCTAATAAATCTCCTTGATCTGCGAAGAATAATGAGATATATCCAAAAGGATCTCTCAAAAACAAATCAATTTTGTCAAGAGATTAAAACAGCAGTGCCTACTTCATAACAGTCCTAAATGTCAATACATCTGGCTCAACATCTGTCTAATACACATGACAGCAGAACTTGTCATGACACTTGGTCAAGATGTTGTGACATCTAACTAACATCAGTCCAGAACTATGTTTTAGTAAAATTCATGTCAAACCTAAAACCATGGATTTAACAGAAGTAAACAATATTTTCCACTGGTTCACACATCAAATGTTGGTGGTTTAGTTAAATTTTAGTCCCAATTCTAAGATCATATTAAAGCCTATTTCAGATATGTTGAGTTCTTCAGACTAGTGTAGTCCATGCTATGGAATGTATGGATTATTATATTGTTTTTACAAGAATATCATATGAATCATATGACATAAGCCACCCAAAATGATAATAATATGAATGGGTCAGAAAAGCTACAATTATGGAAAGAAGCTGTTGGTTGTAAGTCACGAGGTCGGTGTTATGGAACTTCCTGAATGATGGTCAACATATAGTATATAGTGTCTTAATTGACACAAGTGATCGTTTCAAACCCGGATAGAGAATCAGAGAGCCAAGTCATTGAGGCAGATAAAGTTGAGGCTTATAGATCACGTGAAGAGACTACATTAGCTAATGCATATGCAAAAGAAGATAATGCGCATGAAAGATAAGCTAAAGTCCATGCAAGCAAAGCTAAAGCCGAGACTGTAGATTTGAAATGGAAATTTGAAGAATTTCAAAACATATGTTTTCTTGGCATTCAGGTCAAGGGGTACTTCCATTGGTCCTTCTAGTGTCCATCCTAGATGTGGCTATTACAATGATGACTCTGGTGATCAATCATTGAATATAGAGTTACAATGATGACTCTGATGATCAATCAATCGATATAGAGGAAATGAGTGATGGATGATGAGTCATATGCATTGTATTGTTCTTAGTTTTAGAAGTTGCTCAAATTATTGTGGATTTCACTAGTTTGATATTTTGTGTTAGTATTTTGATGTAACTTTGACACCTTTATGTAGCAACATTGTGGATGGAAGAATGTTTGATATATTGTGTCAATATTTTAATGTAAATTTGACATCTTAATTAATGTAGCAATATTGTGGATTTACGCCAGTTTGTTATCTTGTGTTGGAGTTTTTATGTTATAATAAATCAATGAATAGTTTGAAATCACAAAACAGGTTCGGTAAAATTCTGGTAGAATTAATTTAGTTTTAAACAGGTATAAATTTTCAAAAACAAAAACAAAACAAAAAAACTAGTGCCAGCTAAATGCGACGCTATCAGTACCAAAATAGATCTGTAGTGGCGACTTAGACAGACGCTAACTTGCATATTCATATAACTAATCCATTTGCATCAGTAATGAGCAACACTAAATTGTACGGCTTTAGTTGTGAAACGTCAAACAGGGCCGATGCCAACCCAACACATTCAATACTAGAGTGTCTTGAAAAACCAACGCTAACACATAAAAGATGATATTTAAGTGGCCCTTTAATCTGTCACTATATGAACATTAGCCTCAATAAAGATCGATGCTATACAAAAATATTATTATATATTAGCGTCAATTTCGTTACTATAGCGCCCATCTAGCATTCCCTAACACGGGTGGACATTATGTTTTACTTCTACCTTTAGTGTGTGTTAGTGTTTGTTGGCAGCAATTTGGTAAAATATTACTTTGGTAATGTTTTTCTTATTCTCTTAACATTTGAAGTAAAACATCTCAACTGTTTTTGAATTTTTTAAAGCAAATGTCTTGACATCTGCCTGCTGATCTGAACGTGCCTTTAGAGTTTCTGTTTCCTATTTTTAAGCGCACCTTATTCAGGATTTGTGGTTTATGACTTGGGAAAAATATGGAGGAATATTTTTTGATCTGTCTTATCCTTTTTGAATTGTATCTTGGCCTATTTTCATGGAGTTTTTCAAGGGATTCAATTTATTGGAATGTTTGTGTTTTAGCCAAGCCCGTTGGTGCGCCTTTATAAGGACTTGCATTCTTATTTGTTGATCTGCAACTTTTGAAGAAAAACATACTTTCTGCTTTTTTAGAAGTATAAGTCTTTTAATTGTAATACACTCTAGTATTACTTTAATACTTGAGTTTTAATTTGTTAGTTGAGTTGTTAATTATGGATCAATCATAAGCTTTTAAGTATTGAATGATTGAGGTTTTAAAACTTAATATTTCTGTTGTTTTTCACTGTTAGTGATTGAAGGGATTTGAGGAGGGCCTCATACCTAGGTGTGTCTTAGGTAGAAGTATAACACGGGTAGTGATTAAGTGATTAGATCGTAAACTGGTTTTTACTGAGGGTTTATGAATTGATACTATTTAGTGGACTTGTCCCTGGCTTGGTAGCCCCCAGAGTAGGTGTTATTGTACACCGAACTGGGTTAATAATCCCTTGTGTTTTTTACTGCTTTTATATTGTTGCACTTTATATTGTGCTCAGATATTTGTGTCGTGACATCTCCTTCGACATCACATATCTGATACCAAAATTTTAGCGTGTATGCCCCGACTCTGACGCTAAGTCGTCGCTAATGTCTTGTAGCGTCAATTATTTGATTTTTAGCGAGGGCTTTAAGTTAACGCTAAAACACAGTTTTCTTGTAGCTAGATTTACTCTCGCAAGCCTTACACAAATTGAGAAGGTCGAGATGGTGGATAAGACATAAGTTATGGAACTTTGTTTTGCCGGTGATATGATTTTAACAAGGACATCAACTTTTAATGATGACAACTAATGTCTTCTGATATATGAAGCATAAACAGTTAAAGCAGATAAAAATGCAATCATAAGTATTACGGTTTGATGGACTTGATTATTCGATGATGGAAATCAAATGGAATGTATCTAAGCCACACCTCAAGCTAATCAAGTAAGTGTCTACAAAGAGAAATCATATGACAAAGTCTCTAATTGCTAAGGAGCCCTCCTAAATTAGTAGTGAGTGAAACTTCTTTGAATATCTAATCGATTGGAAACATGTGTGAATCAATTAGATTGGCATAAAATGCATTTATTGGAAAATCCTTTTTGAGCCAACCTTTAGCCTATAAATAGAGGTTCATTCCCTTATTTCAGCTCATCCAGAATCATATTTTGACACAACTCTCTTTGTCTCTCTCCTCTCTATCTCTATCTCTCTCTCTCTCTCTCTCTCTCTCTCTCTCTCTCTCTCTCTCTCTCTCTCTCTATCTCTCTATCTATCTATCTCTCTCTCTCTCTCTCTCTCTCTCTCTCTCTCTCTCTCTCTCTCTCTCTCTCTCTCTCTCTCTCTCTCTCTCTCTCTCTCTCTCTCTCTCTCTCTCTCTCTCTCTCTCTCTCTCTCTCTCTCTCTCTCTCTCTCTCTCTCTCTCTCTCTCTCTCTCTCTCTCTCTATCTATCTATCTATCTCTAAACTTCTTTTTACTTTCTCTCACTAATATTTTAACCTTAATGCCTTTGTGAAAAAAATTCCTTTTGTGAGTGGGAATTAAAGTGTAATTCGGGATGGTTAAAATTTTAAGTTTACCAAGGAACCTTTGTTTATACTTTGGTTGAGCATAACATCCCTTTAGGGATTTTTGTTTGAGTTAAAAGGTAAACCCGTAAAAGTTTTAGTTTTGGGGATTATGTGACCAATCACATGCTTAGGTTCAAGATTAACCCGTGGTAAAATCTCTTTAGGTTCTTAGTTATACCGTGGTAAAACCAAGATTATGTTAAAGTTTAACCTGTGGTAAAATCTTGGATAAGGTTTGAGATTAGCCCCATATTAAAATCTCACAATTTATTGGTTAGTCAGTGTAAAACCAAGTTTTAAGGTTCGTGAGCTCATCCCATAGTAAAATCTTGTAAGGTTTAAGAAATTTAAGACTAACTGCTTCAAGATTCTTGTTTGTGGAAAGAAGACTAACCGTTTCGATCTGCCGTTTGGAAGAGAAGACTCAAACTCCAATATTCCAAATTCTTGTATTATTTGGTTAGAGGCTAACCAAATTTATTAGAAACTCTCAAAATAAATCATCTAGGAGAGGATTAGGTCCGTTTGTTTTGATCGAACCTCTAAAATTCTTGGTGTTCTTCTTTTCCATATCCTTTTAATTCCCGTAATTTATTTTCTGCATTTTATTTTCGTTGCTAAGTATTTAAAAATGTTTGTAAACTCTTATTTTATTTCGTAAAGCTTTTCAAAATCATATTTTTCTGAACCACGTAATTCACCATCTCTCTTGTGTGTGAAGTCTCAAGTCCAACAAATGGTATCTAATCCCAATTCATGTTTAAGGACTAATCATCTCAGGAGGAAGATGACTTCTGATAAGATATATTTTCTAAACACACAACCACTTTATAAAAATAGTAAATTTAGTATTTGGCAAGCTATATTTAGAATTTTTCTTCAAAGTTTAAATCATAAATTATGGAAAATAATAGTCAATGGTCCGATTTAGCCTAGCCATCAATTAAATGATGAAGTAGTGGATAAACCCTATTACCTTTGGACCGAAGAGGATAAGATAAAGATAGAGATATATCTAAAAATAAAGAACTTTATAATAATGTCTCTAGATGATAGAAAACTTTATGATGTTCATAGTTATAACACAACCAATGAAATGTGGGATACTATTGAAATGATATATTGAGTTTCTCCAAGTGTTAAACAAGAGAAGATGAACACACGAGGAAAAGAAGATAAACTTACCAGTCTTAGATGTTTTTCAAATTTTAGAAATATTGGAAAGTTTTATCAAAATTGTATCTCTAAGAAATATCTAAGAATTAACAATTGAAAATTTTATCCAAGTCTTAAATGAAAAGATAAGAGCTTTCCTGAATTTCAGGAAAAATGAAAAAAAGAAGGAAATTGTAGAAAAGTTGAACGAACTAGTTCAATTACTTAAAGATGAAGAAATTCAAACTAAAGAATCATCCTCATCATACTCCTATCGTACAACTCATGTGTAATCCTTCGAAAGAACATACTCAGTAGTTGAACGATCCTCGGTTGGTTCAACATTAATGAAGGACCCTTTTGTTCAAGTAATGACAAAGAAAATGAAGATTTTTCTTCAACTTTTGAACGAAGAAGAGGTGGAGAGACATCAACCTCGGTAAGAAATATCAAAGAGTTTTATTCCAACGAAGAATATGAAATTTGCTTAAAGGCATCTGTTGTACCCCAAAATTTTCCCTCTCTTTTCTCAAGACATTTCTCATAAAAGACCTCAAATGCTCAAGGATTCTCAAGAATTGATCACATAAGCTCACCTCCTAAGCACTGGGTCCAAAATTAGGGTTTTGGTTTTCTCAAGGATAAATGGACTTTTAATGCCTCAAGTTACTTTCATGGTTAATTATAGGTCTCCAAGAATACTCATGCCAAGTTTCAAGTCTTGCTTCACAAATTTGCTCAGTCAATTGCTCAAATGACTGAAAATCAACTATATTGGGTAAAAAGTCATCTGTGGTCAATATACATTCAAACTTCATGTTTTTTGGCCAACATCAACATTTTGAAGTTATATTTATCAATTGATCAAGGGTTGATAATAATTCCTCAAGAAAAGCATTTAATCAAAAGGGCAAAATTGTCAAAATTAGGGTTTTGACTGAGAATGATTGATCTGTGACTTTTGACCTAGTACATGACCTAATGGCTTGAAGCATAATCTCAAGGACTCGAACACAGCATGTTGAACTAATGTCATGGCTTGAATCATTTCTCAGGATCAAAGGTTTGATAGTTGAAATTGGATCAACTGATGAAAAGTCAATTGATACACAAAAAGTCAAACTTTGACTTTTTGGTCAACATTGAATTTCAAAAATCAGAATTCATCAAGACATTCAAGAATATCAAACTTGGTCAACAAGAATCAATAAATTCAATAAAGTCAACAAAAATTCAAGATTTTCAATACTTAGAAAATTTCTAAGTGTTTTTAACCTTGATAATTTCATTACTTCATGACAAATGTTTCACCAAGATACAAGACGATTCAAAGGAAACTTTCAACATGAAAGTTGTAGTTCTTGATGAATTGTAAAACTTTGTATTAAAGGGTTCATGTCCAAAAAATGCTTAGATTCGAAGATACATGCTCATGAAGTCATGACCTTTTACAAAACAGAGAGACAAATTTTCAACAGGTTTTGATCAGTTTTTGATCTAACTTCTTGACCAATTTTCACCTAGTTCCAAAATTATTTAGTCAAAGTGGTCAACATGAAGGTTGTAGACAACGTTTCAAGCTTTCCAAAATGTCCAAGAGCACAAATTTATCATGCTTGAGCTAGGATATTTGAAAAGATGAAGTTGGGTATCCATTCTTGGAACACAAGTCATTTTGTGATGAACATGAGATTAAATTGTCATTCCATGCTGCATAATCCCATTTTGTAGGCCTCTAAACCTTCAAAACTATCCATAATTAGAAGATTACACATACTTTTGAGTCATTACCCAAGTGTTTGAGCCATTTTCCAAAAGATATTTCCATTTATGGCACAAAGGCACCATTGCCATTCTTGAAAAGCATGCTTTAATCAAAATGTCAACTCCTTGAGCCTCTCAATGGTTTCCTCTGCACATACACAATGTCAAAGCAAGAAGCAACCATATACAACCTGCAAATCACTCCTAAAAAAAGGCCATGCTCACATTGGAACTATGGAAAAGTCATGAACTCTCACTTACAACCCAACCAAGCCATAACTCCATAAATTGTAAATCTTAACAGCTCTTACCTATAAATAGAGGATCATTTGCAAGACAAAGGGGGGAGGGAAGAAAAAGGATAGATGAGACAGATCAAAAAGCACTCAGGATCCCTTTACTCTAAAAAACCAGAATTGTCCACAAAACCTCCATTTTTGAGCTTTGGAGTCTTAATCTTTGAACCTCTTAAACCTTGTAAGTTTTGCCCATACAAATACTCCACATACATCATATAGAAGTTTTTCAAACACAATAACAACTTCTGTAACATCACTATCACCATGTTCCAAACTCAAAAATAGTACCTTGCAACTTGACGTGATTGGAGTGATTCAACAATTTTCAGCACAAAGGGAGGTCTGGCATAGCTTCAAGAAGGTCCAAAGAAGCTCAATCAATCACCACTTCGCACCCGGAAACATCCATACATGTTCTAAAGCTTTCACTTTAAGAGGTAAGTTTTCTCAAATTGTGATATCCTTATCCATACATCATTTGCTTTCATTTTCAAAAGAATAAGACAGGATAAATCAAGGCATAAGAATGCAAATATTCAAAAATTTCAAAAGAATGCTTCAGGAGCCATGACACGGGTGGCCGTGTCACTGGATACGGGCCGTGTGAGGGAGAAAACTTAACAAAAATGCAAAGCAGGGGCTAACACGGGTGCTCGTGTCACACGACACGGCCCGTGTTAACTCAACTGGTTTAGAAACATGCAAAAATAGGCAGGCATGGGCTGACACAGGTGCCTATGTCACACGAAACGGCTCATGTCGTTTTAGCTGGACAGAAAAACATGCGCAAATCCAGGAACAGATGCTGACACGGGTGCCCGTGTCCACTGGCATGCCCCGTGTCAGCTCAGGCATCAAATTTCCTAATTTTGAGTTTTTTTTAAAGTTTACTTTGGACATATTGCATTGCTCGGAGATGACCTGACACCATAAAATCGTTTTTCTAAATGAAACATCAAAAACATTTTTATAAACAATTAGTTTTCTTTTTTAAGTTAACTTAGACCTAGGTTTTACTTCAAGCAATTGAAACTACAAAACCTATTCTATCAAAAATCCTAAAAAACAATTTCTTTTCACTTTACATTTTCTTACGCATTTTACTATTTTGCATTATAAAATATGTAATTGTCAAAGCCTTGTAATAGTAATTAGGGTTTATTTTTACTCGTCCTCCCCATTTGTAAATTTGTATCCCCCAGCCCCCAAAGTATTGTAATAACGTAGGACATTTAATTTCCGCAATTTATCGCTTTCCATGTCATTACTAGTAATTAGGGTTTGTATGGCAAGATCTTAGAATCAATACTAGACAACCTTAATTCAAAATAAAATATTTGAAAACAAAACATTTTGCACACTTGCACCTGTAGGGTAACTCACACTTGTTGCTTCGAATAAAACAGTAATGTCCCTTGAACGTGGGATACTTTAGCATATACCCTAGAGTATAAGATCGTAGTCCCTTGATGACCCTTTGATGTTGCCTTCAGTAAACGATCTTAGTCCCTGACAAAAAATTGTTAAAGTATCCTACAATGTTGCCTTCTATGATTGTACGATGACCCACGCTTGTCCCTTCACATCCAATGATATGGTTTCTTACTAACTAATGGTAAGATAACACTATCTAAAGAAGGAGGAAAAGAACAAAGACTTATTTTGAGTAGGTAGAACGCTCATAGTCGCTTGTTCACAAACATTTAAAAACAAACATATTTCAAACACCAACACTTTCAATGAAATATTTTCAAAAAATTCAACACTTTGTATATATTCTTATAGAGACGGGAATCATTACAAAGTTTGCCTAAATAAAGTCACTTTTCAAAACTACTTTCAAACAAACACATTCACACAAAGCATTTCAAAGTGATCTAGCAACTAAGAGCCCGTAGATAACTACAGATGAAAAGGGTACTAACACCTTCCCTTTTCATAACCTACCCCCCGAACTCAAGAAAAATTCTCAAAAGGTCTTTCATGTTCTTTTCACCATTTCCTTTATTGGATAAAAGAAAAGTCGGTGGCGACTCTTGCTATCCATAATAATTGTGATAAAACGCAAAACACCCAAGTCAGTTCTCCCACCGTATCACAGAATTGGAGACTCTGCTTGGGAAGAAACTTAAAAGTGGGGTTACCTTAGAGACTAGATCACCTTTATTCCTTTCATTGTTTGACTTTCTTGATTTACTCTTAAAAGGGTGTTTGGGTTTTGCATAGATCCTTTACCCAGATCTGGGGACATTATTTGGTAAGTAGCAATAGATTGTAGAGACTATACGGCATTGACTGATATGGTTGAAACAATGGCTACGTTAGTGTGACACATTTGTTGGCACCGGTATCCCTTGTGGCGAATCAAGGAGAATATGGTCGAATATGAAGCGTGCATCATGGGAATTAAAGATGTTATTGACTTGAGAATCAAGTTCTTGAGTGTATATGGAGATTCAACCCTGGTAATTAGTCAGGTCAAGGGAGAATGGGATACGAAGCATCTGATTCTTATCCCTTACCGAGAACATGTGCTAACCTTGATTCTGTATTTCAAAGAGATTACTTTTGAGTATATCCCAAGAGAAGAGAATCAGTTGGTGGACGCATTAGCTACCATGTCATCCATGTTCAAGGTCAGATGAGATAATGAGGCCCCCAAAATTACCTTCGAAAGGTTAGACGAATTGGCACACTGCTATGAAATGGACACTGAAGGAGTAGAAGAAAAGTCTTGGTTTCATGAAGTGAAAAGGTACCTTGAGGCTCAAGAATTCCTAGAAGGGGCATCGATCAATGACAAGAAATTCCTACTGAGGTTCTCGGCTAAGTTCTTCTTGAGCAATGGAATTTTATACAAGCGCAATCATGATTAGACTCTACTTCATTGTGTGGACAAGAAGGAAGCAAAAGAAATTATGCAAGATATGCACGAAGGTGTCTTCGGTACTCACTCCGGTGGGCATACCATGGCTAAAAATATTTTGAGAGAGGGTTACTATTGGTCGACTATGGAAACCGACTGTCACCACCACTCAAGAACTTGTCATAAGTGCCGGATCTATGCTGATAAAGTTCATGTGCCTCCAGTACCTTTGAACGTCATGACTGCTCCTTGGCCATTTGTAATGTGGGTCATTGATATGATTGGAGAGATCAAGCCTATTACTTCTAAAGGACATCGCTTAATCCTCGTCGCCATTGATTACTTTACGAAATGGGTTAAAGCAACCTTGTTCGCCTCTGTTACTAACAATGTAGTTGCCCGGTTCATAAAGCACAACCTTATATGTCAGCATGGCATCCCCGAGAGAATCATCATGGACAATGGTACTAATCTCAACAACACTATGATTACTGAAATCTGCACGCAGTTCAAGATCAAGCACCACAACTCTTCTCTGTATCGGAAAAAGATGAATGGCACAATGAAAGCCGCCATTAAAAACATAAAGAAGATCGTGCAAAATATGGTTGTGACCTATAAATACTGGCATGAGATGTTACCATTTGCTCTCCACGGCTATCGCACTTTATCTAGAACATCAACTGGTGCAACCCCATTCTCTCTGGTCTATGGTATGGAAGTTGTCCTACATGTCAAAGTTCAGATTCCCTCACTGAAAATTATGAAATATGCAGACTTAGACGAAGACGAGTGGATTCAGACCAGGATAGACTAGTTGAATATGATTGATGAGAAGATGCTTGCGGCTGTCTTTCACGGCCAGATGTATCAGAAGTGTATGATCAAGGCATTCAACAAGAAAACCAAGCATCGGGTATATCAGGCTGGTGACTTGGTAATAAAGTTCATCATTCTACGACAAGGTGATCCCAGGGGAAAATGGACTCCCACCTACGAAGGGCCATTTGTAGTCAAAAAAATATTCTCTGGCGGTGCTATGATATTGACCACCATGGACGGTGAAGATTTCCCGCACCATGTGAATGCGGATATAGTCAAAAGATACTACACATGAAAACGACCCTCTAGGTTGACTGGCCTAAGCAAAAATAAGGGCATCCCAGAGAATCAAAAGGGTTCGGGAAAAAATTAGGGATATATATAAAAGATTGTACACCCGACAAGTAAAAAACTTGAAAATGCGGCTTGGGCAAAAAAGGGTATCCCGGTGGATTGAAAACCCGAAAGGGTAGTCCAGGAAAAAGTCAGGGATTAAAGCATACGACTATGTCCCCATTAGATCACTTACAGTAAGCTTTATTACAAAAGTCAAACTTCAAATGGTACAGATCAGTTCAATCAACTTCTTCCGACAGTAAAGGATGAGATGCTTGAAGACATAAGGGGCAATAGCAGAGTTGGAACCCGACGAGATTATTTCCACATAACTATTATCTTGTTCTCACTTTTTACTCTTTTCATTTCACGACGATTTCATCTTATTAGGATTTTTGTCTCTTTGTACAAAATCGTCTGTTTATGGGCAAACTATCAATAGAAATACAAATCTCAAAATTCAAACTTTTTGTTTTTACTTTTTCTGTTTTGTTTGCAAAAACGTCCAATGACTAAAATTGAATGAACATATGCATATGAACAAGATTAAGTGTTAACAAATATATGCATAAAAACAGGAATAAGCATTTACTCAAGACTCTAGGAGTTAGGATAACGTTCAAGCTGTCCACAAATCCCCACAAAGCCACTTCCATGGGATTATCCCCACAGAGTAGTCTTATCATACTCACCAGCAAATTCCCCCAGCGGATAAAGAAATATAATCTCTTTCTTGGAAATATCTCCCACCTACGGAGTTCCAATCAGTGCAGTTCACGAAAATTCTCTACCCCAGCTAAATTTATTCCTCCAGAACTGTAAATCCCCTGCAGATTTCTTTTCTCCAGCATAGCTTCTTTCCTCAGCAAGGGTGTTTCCTCAGTAGAGTGTTT
Organism: Vicia faba; assembly: GCA_948472305.1. Classification (NCBI taxonomy): domain Eukaryota; kingdom Viridiplantae; phylum Streptophyta; class Magnoliopsida; order Fabales; family Fabaceae; genus Vicia; species Vicia faba. The sequence continues at coordinate 105,918,061 of OX451736.1, forward strand.
CTCCACCAACATGGTTTATTTCCTCAACAGGGTTTATTTCCCCAAAAGATTACAGTCTCCCCAACTTGAGTTTGCTTCTACCACAAATTACCGGTAAGATTCCCATCTCTAGAAAAGGACAGTCTGGGTTGCTATCCCCAGAGAGTTGATACTGAATCTGAAACTGGATCAAATATCGTTCAAACCTTATTCTTTCCAAAGGAGTCGGTATCCATATCAGAAACTTGATCAGACAGTACCTCGAAAGCTTATCCATCTTTCTTATCCCCAATCAGGGTATACAAGAACTATAATCCCCAACAGGGCAATGAATAACCAATGTTCTTGGACTCTTCTCTCCAAAACAAGAATCAACATTCTCCAGCAGAGTTTTCTCAAGAAGAAAGCAGGAATTCCCATCAAGATCGAAGATACACATATTCTTCATCCCTAACAACAGTCAGGGATTTATTTCCCCAGAAAAAGATGCTACACAAGTTTACAACAACGTTTCACATTCATATATCTTTTACGAACAACATAGAATATTCATACAAAACGCATATAACACGCTCTCATTTATTTTGAGAACATTATTACGCAATGCATTTCATACATCATGGCATTGCATACATCCAACTCTTTACCTTTTCAGGAAAAGTCAATCAACAGACAAACATCACCAACTACTTGTATGACCAGACAGTCTTCTCAAAGGCTATATCTGACAAATGGTTACCTAAGAAATTTCCTCAGAGGGTCATTCTCAAAGAAACATATTTCCTAGTTAAAGTCGGACGTAAACATCTTCTGGCTCAGATTAAATCAGGTATAGGTTTATTCTGATACTTCTTCTAGTTAAAATCGATTATAGGCATCTTCTTGCTCAGATTCAATCAAGCATTGATTTATTCTGATAATTCTTCTAGATAAAGACGAGTGTGGGTATCTTCTGGCTCAGATTAAATCGAGCATAGATTTATTCTCATACTTATTCCAATTGAAGACGATCATAGACATTTTCTGGCTCAGATTAAATCGAGTGTAGATTTATTCTGATACTTCTTCTAGTCAAAGTCAGGCGAAGACATTTTCTGGCTCAGATTAAATCAACCGTAGATTTATTTGATATTTCTCCTAGTTAAGGTCAAACATAAACATCTACTGGCTCATATTAAATCAAGCTTAGATTTATTTAGATACTTCTTCCAGTTGAAGACGAGTGTAAATATCTTCTGACTCAGTTTAAATCGAGCATAGATTTATTCTGATACTTCTTCCAATTGAAGACGGTCGTAGACATTTTCTGGCACAAATTAAATCGAGCATAGATTTATTATGATACTTCTTCCAGTTAAAGTCAAGCATAAAAATCTGTTGGCTCAGATTAAATTGAGCGTAGATTTATTCTGATACTTCTTCTAGTTGAAGGCGAGCGTAAATATGTTCTGGCTCAGTTTAAATCGAGCGTAGATTTATTCTGATACTTCTTCCAGTTGAAGACAGTCGTAAATAAACAATTTGTATGTGTTCTCAACGACACGAGAATCATTACAAAGTTTGTCGAACTTAGGCATTTTCAAAATATTTTCAAACACACTTTCACAAAGCATTTCAAAGTGAGCTAGCGATTAAGAGCCTGTAGATAACTACGAATGAAAAGGGTACTAACACCTTCCCTTTTCATAACCTACCCCCCTTACTCAGAAAAATTCTCAAAAGGTCTTTCCTGTTCTTTTCACCCTTTCTTTTATTGGATAAATCCCTACAAGCAGCTAACATGGTCAAGTGAACAACTTGTTCGTACGTTATGGTCAAAAATAGACTATATCGACGAGGATTCTTTGTTTCTCTTCTCAAATGTGTCGAGGAGACCAGAGTCACCTACATCCTATAAGAAATCCAGGAAGGAATTCATGTCCAGCACCTCAGAGGAAGGTCCCTCGCGAGGAAATCCCTACAAGCAGGATATTACTGGTCCACCATGCAACACGACACAAAAGAGCATGAAAAAAGATGCGACAAATGCCAACGCCACAGGGATATGCACTCAGCACCACCAAATGAGCTCAAGTCCCTTTCTTCCCCATGGTCCTTCGCGTGGTAGGGACTAGACATCCTCAAGCCATTTGTCGTAGGATCAAGCCATAAATGGTATCTGATAGTAGGTGTGGACTACTTCATAAAATAGATAGAAGCAGAGGTACTAGCCACAATAACAGAACAAAACATACTCTGTTTCTACAAATGAAACATACTTGCTCGATTTGCCATACCTCAAGTCATTATCACCGATAACGAAACACAATTCACAGACAAGAATTTCCAAGAATTCATCACCAAACTGGGCACCGTTCAACACTTTGCTTCTGTAGTGCACCCTCAAACAAACGAGAGTTGAAGCTATGAACAAGATGATCCTATGAGGCCTCAAATGAAGGCTTGACGAAACAAAAAGGAAGTGGTTCGAGGAGTAGCACATCATGCTTTGGGCCTACCGAACAACTCCTCACTCGACCACTAGGGAAACGTCATCCCGTCTAGCATACAACACAAAAGCAGTTACCCCGATGGAAATTAGAGATCCATCCAGACAAACTAAAGCCCCTCTCGACGAGGAAATGAATGACGAGGCACTGTGAGGAAATCTACCTTATCGAGGAAGTTCGATCAGGGGCAACCCTTCAAGAGGCCTCGCTAAAATAAAGAATCTACCTCCGTCATGACGCCAAGGTCATACGACGAGATTTCGAAGTTGGCAGCCTAGTCCTGAAGAGAAATCACAAATATTCTCACGAAGGCAAACTCGCCGTAAATTTGGAAGACCCCTATCGCGATTGAGCAAAAACGGGTAGCGGGGCCTACAACCTCAAAAACTTACACGGGGAACAACTTGCTCGACCTTGGAACACCAAAAAACTGAAACAATGTTACAGTTAAGGCACATAAATAGTTGGCGTGCTCTGTCAAAACGCCGAACACAATAGCCTCGACCACATATGTGTTCTCAGGGACAAGCATGTCACCTCGATATGAATGAAATGGCGAGTTTCCACTCTTTAACGAGTAGATCCTCAGCCCGACGGGAAAAACTCAAACGCGCTCCATCGTCGTCGTACCATGATGGAAGAACACCTAGCTCATGATAGGAAGTTCACGCTGCCAAGTTCGGATCTCAATCAACGAAATTCGGACTCAACCCACTGCCCGAAAAATAATCACGACCATTTGACAAGTTCTCCACACTTACAGATATCGATATTATCGAGAAAATCCTCAAACATACTTAGCCGAACATAAATAAACGTCTCCGACAGACAAGCATACAAGCGCATGTGAAACTTAACAAAAGGCATAAATACAAACCATATATATATATATATATATATATATATATATATATATATATATATATATATATATATATATATATATATATATATATATATATATATATATATATATATATATATATATATATATATATATAAAAGTAAATAGAAAATTAAAATCAAAACGACCGCGGGCAACTTATAGATGCTTTTATGTATACATATTTGCCAATTAAAAAAATAATTTTATGTTATTACCAAAAGTTTATTGATCCTCCAGTAACTTATAGATGATAGTAACTTAATTGAACAATAACTTAACCGCAAAATAATCCATACAAACCGTTAATCCATAACATATCAATTGAAAATAATAAATTGCAAATTGCCATTGCAAATACTAACATACATTTAGGGAAATAACTGTGACAATTGACAAGTGAGTCTTTGTGTGTTCACCATGGTTTTAAAAAAGGTTTGTTACTGTAAAAATAACCGTCACAAAACGATTTTAGAAGATATCTTATAATTAATTTACATCGTAACAATTACAATACATTCATATCGATCAAAATCACAAAAATCATTATGCAACCATGACGCTGACAGGTACTGTTTATTAAAACATTACTGTTGACAAATAAATTACTATAAAACGGTTACTTTGTTTGCTCTTTTTAGGAAAATACAGTTTTCTTCCTTTCTTTCCCAAAATATACAGTTTCTAGTTTCAAGAATCTAATCATTAACACAACTCTTGTTATTTAGCTTCTAATAATTAATTAGCCTCTCTCTCAAAAGTTTATCCTTTCATTCTCTTCACCCACACAATAATGACCTTAGATGCAGTGGCTTTTCCATACAAAACATTAACTCACGGTTCCAAAGATTACTTGTATTCATTAGTTGAAACTGTTGCAAGTGAAGAATCTTGGAGCAACAACAACTACACTTTCCAAACAACAGCAACAGAAGAAGAAGAAGACGACCTTTATGGAATTATCAACAAGAATTTTTATTCTCCTTCTCCTTCAGTGGGGCATACTGGTAGGGATTCAAAGTCTTCCACTGAAGCTTCCAATCTTCCTTCGAACTTCGTGCTCGAAGGTGCCGCCGCGCCAATCAGTCGTAGGCGCAAACGACGTCGCACTGCTATTGCGAAAAACGAGGATGAAATCGAGAGCCAGCGGATGACTCATATTGCAGTTGAGCGTAATCGAAGAAAACAAATGAACGAGTACCTTGCTGTGCTCAGATCTATGATGCCGCGTTCTTATGCTAAAAGGGTCAGTTTTATTATTTCATTTTTACACCATTCCAATTGTTTAACGTTTTGCTTATCTCAAGTTTCAGAGTTTAAGTTTAGATATTCTTCGTTTGTCAAATTCAACTTTGATCTTAAACATAGATGCTATACCTGTAAGATAGCTCTTAAATATTATAGTAGCTTCTAAAGTTGAATTAATCTTAACTCAAATTTTCAAATGCTATTACAAATTTATTTAATCACCCAATCACCTATTATCAAATTTCTGCTATCAAATCATTTCCTATTTATATTTATACATCAAATTCAATAATATTAAACACGAGAGGTGTGTAAAGAATCTTAAATCAAACAATATATTTATAAATAGTCATCATCTTAGAAGACTTATTTTGCAAGATTGACTTAAGCCCGACTATATATTTTAAGATGATATTAAAGTTAGTATAAAAGTGTGGATAATCCTTATTTTGCGAGATGATTCTTTTATCGGACCACAAAATGTGTTAAGAGTTTCAAGTTATATAGTATACAATCTAACCATATGTTTGTAAATAGAAACAATTCTCATCTTACTGATTATAATTATAAGACAATTATTTCAATTGCATATACATTACAATCATGTGTTTTTCTAAGATTGAGTTAGATCAAACCATAATTTTATCATAATCATTTGTCATTTGCATAGATATCGCAACTGTATGTTTTAGATCAAATAATAATTCTAATAATCATTTGCAATAGCATAGATATCTCAATTTCAAACATGTTTTTATATTTGTTGAATATCATTCAAGTATTTAGTATTGAGATTTTGAATTAAAGATATTTGTAGTATTTGATAGGTCTAGAATAATTTTATTTTCTTATAATATTATTATGTATAATTTTTTATATCTTAATTTTAGATGTATTTATGAAATAAATTTAAAAATTATCATCGAGAAGTATATTTTTTTTGTGTATGACATAGTTCTACTTTGAGAGTCGAAGTAAGATTTAAATGAGAGGTGGAGAGTTGAAGACGAGTTTTATAAATATATGTTTTCGATTAAGCAAAAGTAAGACATAGTATATGGAGTGTAAGTTTAATAAAATAAAAAGTTTTTCTCATTTAGAGGTGAAAGTTGGAGACCATATCAATCCTAAAGTCATACGATTTAAATATTTTGAATCCGTAAAACAAAATGATAGAGAAATAGAAAGAGATGTAAACCATCATATTCAAGTTGGGTGACTAAAATGTAGGAGAACTTTCGACATTTTATGTGACGCAAATGTATCGCTCAAGCTGAAGGGAAAATTTTATCGAACTGCAGTAAGACCTGAGATGTTGTGCGAGATAAAATGTTGGATGATTAAGAGTCAGCACGAGAATAAAGTAAGTATATAAGAGATGATAATGCTTTGTTGAATGTATGGTAATACTATACGAGATAATATTAAATGTGTTGGACTATCATATAGTAGAAAAGATGATGAAAAATAGACTTTCATAATTTAGAAATTTAAAGAGAAGATCCATAGATTTTATAATAAGGAGAAATGATCAGAAGAAGAGAAGTCAAATAAATAGAAGAAAAAGAAACTTAAAAAGACTATAAAGAAATTTATTAAGAAATATCTTGAAATTAACTATTTAGAGAGAAATATAATTCTAAATAAAATATTTATATCGAAAGTTGATTTATTTAGTCGATATGCAAAAGAGATTTATTTAGTCGATATGTAAAAGAGACTTGGACTTAGTTGTTGTTATTGATTTTATTGTATGATATATTTTTATTATTAATGTCTTTAGTGCCATATATATATATATATATATATATATATATATATATATATATATATATATATATATATATATATATATATATATATATATATATATATATATATATATATATATATATATATATATATATATATATAATTCAAAAACTCCTTTTTGTACTTTAGTTTAATAACAAACTCAAAATTGCCGATACTAAACTCTCTACCAATGGTTTCAAAAACACAGGGTGATCAAGCATCAATAGTTGGAGGCGCAATCAACTTCTTAAAGGAGCTAGAGCACATTATCCAATCCATGAAAGGACAAAAGAAAATAAAAGAGCAACGAGCACATGAAAATGGATTCAGTAATAGCTCATCATCATCACCCTTTGCTGATTTCTTCATGTTCCCTCAATACTCCATGTGTGCACTTCAGAGCAACACGTGCTATCCTGCTAACCCTAATCATTCACGTGCCATTGCAGACGTTGAAGTGACATTGGTTGATTGCCATGCCAATATAAAGATAATGTTGAAGAAACAAAATGGACATGTGATGAAGATGGTTATTGGGATTCAAAACCTTGGCCTCAATATTCTTCACCTAAATGTTTCTACTCTCGATCATTTGGTTCTTGTCTCGGTTAGCGTTAAGGTAAGTTGACTTACCTTTTTTGCTAATTTATTTATCTACTGAATACAAAATAAATTTACATGAAAAATACAATAATATCTAAAAATAAGTTTGTGATCCTTCTGAAAATCGTGAATTTTGTTTAGTTTTTTTGAATTTTTTTTTTTTAATTTTCATTTATATTTTTGATCATTATTATTTATTTGATCTAACGAAAACTGACGCCACATATTATGATGTATGCCACGTTAAATTTAACACTACAAAAAATAAGATAAATTGTGTAATTCTAAACAATATTAAAATAATTGAAAAAGCAATAATTTCTTACAAGAAATTAATCAAAATAGACAAGCTTAGAGTTGTTAATATAGGTTACTCGGTGTTAAACGGATCAACTCTAATGAATTTGAATTTTTTAAGATTGGATTAAAAAAATCCTATTATAATAGAAGCCTTAAAATTACTATCTGAATCCAATCCTAAATGAAATTTGGGTTATTCGGTCTTACACAAATTTTTTTAATAAAAAAATTAAAATATAAAATTCATAAGATTTATTAGAAATAAAATTAAAAAAATTATAGTATTTTAAACATAAAATATTTTTAAATATTATATTATCTTTTATAAATATTATGTGTTTTTAAATACAATACATGTCTAAATTATAGAAAATAATATTTAATATATTTAATATTACTGAAACTAATAAAATATGAATAAAGAATATTTATTATAATAATATACAATATTTAAAAGATAAAAATTAAATATAATAGAGATAAAATTTAATAAAATAAAAAAAACAAATATATTACTTTGAAATAATACAATATAAAATTTAATATATATTTTTTTAATTTTATAATTATGTGGACCTAATGAAGTACCTATAAATCATAGAGATTAACTGTAATAAAAACTTTTAACATACAAATTCTAATTTAAAGATCCAAGTTTTATGATTTTTACGTACCGGCCATATGGATTAAACCATTTCGACAGCTCGAGATAAGCTGATGATAGTATACAAGACAAATTTAAACTTTGCTTTTTCTCAATTTATAGATAATAAATTACATTCTCATCTGATTTTCTATATCTCTAATTTATTTATTTTTAAGTAGGTTAGATGTATGCCTTACACTATCAGTCATGTCTGCCTATATCTATACACTATAAATAAAAATTATTTTACGTACAGTGATGTATATTATTTAAGGAGTTCAAAAACAAATAATTCCTCATATATTCCTCGTATATCCATAAAATATTAATAAAACCTTTTTTTGTTGTATTATTTTATTTATAAAACTTCCAATTGATATTAATAAAACGTTATTAACACAAGTAGTGCATCTTAATGGACAAAGTTACAAGTGGAAGCTAAAACCAACCCTACCAATAAGTATACAAAACCAGCAACTGAATATAAAAACCAGAAGGAAAAAAAAAGAAAGGAAAAACGCAATTTAATTGTACTTAATCATTTTGGTAATGTAAATATATTTAATTGAAATAGGTAGAGGAAGGGTGTGAACTGAAGACGGTGGATGAAATTGCAGCTGCTATGAATCAACTATCACTGAAAATCCAGGCAGAAGCTGTATTATAATATGAACAAGAGAGAGAGAAATAGAGTTGAAGATTGAAATATCATATACAACAAGGGAGGTGCATATAGGCATGTGCCTCAAAGTTATATAAATTAGGATATTCTTTATTCTATATTTCCTTTTATGTCTTCTTCTCTTTTCTCACTGCAACTACAAATTAAATCTTTGAAGGGACAATCACTTTGTTGTGTAGGCCCATACTTACTCCATGTGTGTATCTATTTGTCAATTATTTGCATTATTTCGAGATCTTGACCTTTGTTAATTTCTTTGGATTTTTTTGTGGGACTCTTACCATTATTATGTTTTTTTAATGTTAAGTTTGTCTGTAATTTATCAAAAGTTAAAGAGTTTTTCTTTAGGTTTTATTCTAATCTTGTTTTTTGGGCTTTTATTTTGGAATAAATATTGGTAATTAGTTTGTTAGAAGAAAAAAAAGAAGATAATTATTGTTTCGTATAGCTATGGATCTTTTGTATAAAACTCATTTGATGTTTCAACCCAAATCACTGAACTACTCCTTTGAGCATCTCACAGTTTTTTACTGATAATTAGATAGATCACATTACAAACAAAATATGCTGCACAAGGACCACCTTATCATATGATATATGTGATCGGTGGATCTGGAACTGACTGTTTAACGCTGGTTCGCGAAATGTCGCGGAAGCAAGAGTCGCCACCGTCTTTTATTTTCTCCAAATGGAAAGGACAAAAGCACAGAAAAATTCCTTTAAAGAGATTGCTCTCGGTTCGGGAGGTAGGTTATAGAAAGGGAAGGTGTTAGCACCCTTTCTATCCATGGTTATCCATGGGCTCTTAGATACTTGCTCATTGTGTTTTCAAAATTGTTTGCTTGCTTTTCAATGTGGGTTTAAAAAAAGTTTCTTTGAAAAATTTCAGTTCGACTCGTACGTCAGAGTGTTTGAAAAGTTTGCTTTGAAAGCTTTTGAAAATGTGTTGGTGAAAAGATTTTTGTTTGTTTTTGAAGTTAGAGCAAGTATCCTTGAGAACCTACCTACCCTAAGGAATTCGTCTGTGTAAATGTCCTTTAAAGTAGTGCCATCCCACCATTGAGAGGTAGGTAGCACCACCGTTGGAGGTGTTCGGGTCAATTCGAGTTTTAGGGACGTGGTGATCACCAGAGCAATGGGAAGACACCTTAGAAGCTACCCTCACGCCAGGTTCCCGGATCATGAGGACTTACTAAGACATCCTCTACTCGACGACCACCTTTCGAGGCAAGGCAACAGTGAGGCGTACCCTAGGGGTGGTGTGTGCGAATGGTGTGTCGTTTTCATTGATATTTGTCTTGTCATGTTCATTGTGATCTACGCTTGATTTTAATTAAGACATTCATTCTTGCATGCTTTTTAACAATTAATATTTGCGGGAAATATAAATCTAAACTATTACAAATGGCGCGGGTCCACATCGCCAAAATAAACCGGACCCGATTTAGCGGAAAAATAAATAATGCGAAGAAATAAGGTGCGAAAAGTAAATTACATGGCTTAGGGACAATTACATAATTACAATTAAACGACATAAGATAAATGCGTAAATTAAATAATTGAAACGAAACTAGGGCGTTGGACCCTTTTGCAAATAATTAAAAGTTAATGAGAATTAAAAAATTAAATGATTAAATGTTTTTTAGTATTTTGTATTTTTTTAGATTTAATGAAGAAAAAGGAGAATTAATTAAAATTAAATTAAACGGCAAACCCTAATTCTAATATTTTTTATTTATTAAGAAAGAATTAAAATATGACCTAAATTAACTTAATTCATTTATGTACAATTTAAATAGGAAAATAAATAAATAAATAATAATTATTATTGTGAGAAAAGGGAAATAAAAAAAGAATTAACAATTAAAACCTAAATTCTACATTTTTTTGGATTTTTTATTAAAAAAGGAATTAAAAATAAAAACCTAATTACACTACATAATTTACATTCTAATTTATTTATGAAAATAAAATAAATATTACATTTTTCTGTATTTTCTGATTTTTATAATGTTTTTTATATTTTTGTTAAAAATAATTAATTAAAACAAATAATTAAAATAAACATAACAATTAAAATAAATGAAAAAAGGAAATCAAACCAGAGTGGGGTGTAGTCCCCAATTTAGGAGGTATGGATTTAGAAAGCCTGGCCCAATAAGCTTGATTTTGCTGACTTTCCATAATTCCATATGATGCGTTTGACTCATGCCTAGGGTGTACCCTGAAGCCTGGACATTGATTTGATCATTGTGGACGCGTGGCCAATGGGATGCTGATGGAATATGGTGATCCTCCTCAAGCGCGCTGCATAAGAATTTTTTGTGAAAAATAATGTGAAACTTTCACCAGACCTGGGACTTGAACCCAGGTCTTGAAGGTTACAAACGCGTCCCCTGGCCAGCTGAGCTATGCAAGTTCATTTAATATATAATATATCATAAATAATATAAAAGAACAATAAAGCTAGTTGGTTAAACACGCGCGAAATTTAAACGGACGTATCACTGATTGACACGCCATCTTCTTCCTCACCACCCCTGTAACATAAAACAAAAGAGCAACGGTTTTTGAAACGTTGCTTTAGGGGGTATTCAAGAAAATAGCGAATAGAACCCTGGGCATCATAAATTGTTCGCGAGTATGCATTCTTCTTCGTCTTGGTGCGCTGAACTCAAATATGGTATTGAGATGGCCTAATTTTTCTTCTACACAAAATCCCTAATTCGAGCTCCTGAAAACCCTAACTTTTGGCAATGGCATAATCGTATACAGTCAATAAAAACATAATTAAACACCACAGATAGCTTTAGAATTTCACAAAGAATAAGAATCAACAAACAAAATTCATGAAAGATGCTTAGAATATGATATGCGATTTCAATATTTTCTTGGTTCAGTTTGACTTAGAGGTACCGATTCAAGGTGTTTTGCTGGTTGTTAATGATTGAGAAACACTCAGTGATGTCTCAGAATGCTAATGGGATGAAAATTGGAGCTTGAATCACCCTAAAACCTTGATTTCAGTATTGGTGTTTTTATGAAAAATTTCAAGAATGTAATGGAGTTTGGGGCGCAGCTTGCAGTCTAGGAGCATTAGGGTTCTCATTCTGATCATATATGGAGTGATTAGGTCAAGAAACATTGGACAAAATCTTAAGCATTCATGGATTTCAATATTTGATTTTGGAAAATCTTTTTCAATCTTTTTCTCATGTTTCTTGTACCAAATCTGATCAATTAGCACCAAAGCTTGCCTATTTGAGATGTGCACGATTTGTAGAGATTAGAATGTGCACAAAAAGATTTTTTTAGGTTAGTTTGATATTTTTCATATATTAAAATCATTTAAATGAATATAAATTAATATTAATTCAAATAAATAATTAAAAAATATGAGAATACTTCCCTTTGGGCCTAGTGGTCGTGCATAGGCTTGGCATGAAGGAACTTGGAAGAAAAATGGGCCCATTTGCATTTTTAGGCCTTTTGCATCAAAGTTGACTTTCAAAAATTCCTAAAAATTTCCCAACTTCCACAAGGCATAACTTGGTCAATTTTTAAGCTTTTCACATGTTCTTGGACATTTTGGAAAGGTCTTTGAGTCCTTTAACCAATGCCTTTGGTCCCATGTCATTTTGATTTACCAATCTCAAGTTATGGCCTTTGACTTAAAGTCACTTTTTGTTGACTTTTGAAAATGACCTATAATGTTGAAATTGATAACTTTTTGTGAGAGCATTTCTTGGACTTGGAACATGAAGATGAATTGTAGGAAATGTCTTTATCTTCAAAATGAGCTTTGGATGGAATTTTTCTGATAATCCATGTGAAAGTTATGCCCTGGTCAATTTCAGTTGACTTTTTCAGCTGTCCAAATATAGCAACTTTTGCATCTTGATGATTTTCTGAGCCAAATTTTGAGAATCATGATCAAGCATTGATCAAATGATGTTTGTGGCTTCAAAATGATATGTTGACCAAAAATTTGAACTTTTGACTGTCAAATGACCATTTTGCCCCTACAGTTGACTGTAGTGCAATCTAGGGTTTTGACTGTGCAATTTTGAGCTGAATGCCTTGAAACTTGTCATGAGGATGCTTGACCATCTTTGTAGGCATGTGAGACTTGATTGGGCCTTTGAAAAGTTCACTTGCTTGACCAAAACTCAAACCCTAGTTTTGACTGTCTAGGAGACAGTTGAGCTGCACAACCCTTGGGGAATTTTGTGACCTTGACTTGACAATTCTTGGAGAATATGGGAGGGCAAATTTTGGGGTACAACAGTTGCCCCTGTTCAATCTTCTTAGACCTGAGGATGCAGATTGGCTGACGTGCCTTTCGTAATCCGAGGATAGAAGATGATTGGACACTAGAGTGCCCAGAAATTTGCGCTCACATAGTAGCAATGATGATGAGGGAATGGGCTTATAGATGCCATTTGGATGTTGCTTGGGTAGGATGATGGGCTTATAGATGCCATCTGGATGCTGATTGCGTAGGAGATTCCTTAGCGAGAACCTGCATACCTGCAAAACAGAAAAATGAGTACCTGACACGTCGCAGGAGCTGATTTTAGATGCTTGATATAGATATGTCCTGACTGGTTACAGGAGCTGGGTCTGGAGCTTCAAACGCTGATGAATGAACCAGAGATGGTTACTGCCTTAGCATGAATGGTAAGAGAATCCTGAATGATTTCAACCCCAACAACGCTCGTTGAGAAAATCTTGGTGAGAATTACCATCTTCGTAGTGTCAGGAAGAGAACCAAAGGACATTATAATCTCAAAGGGAGTCACCTCACTCACCGTTGGAGAGGGAACTATAGGAAATTAATCTGAAAGGAAATATCACCTCACGCTCATGCCGGAGAGGGAAACATCTGAAGAAGGAATTACCACCTCACACGCCGTTGGAGAGGGGACCATAAGAGAATATCACCTCACGCTCATGCCGGAGAGGGAAACATCTGAAAAAGGAATTACCACCTCACACGCCGTTGGAGAGGGGACCATAAGAGAATATCACCTCACGCTCATGCCGGAGAGGGAAACATCTGAAGAAGGAATTACCACCTCACACGCCGTTGGAGAGGGGACCATAAGAGAATATCACCTCACGCTCATGCCGGAGAGGGAAACATCTGAAAAAGGAATTACCACCTCACACGCCGTTGGAGAGGGGAACATAAGAGAATATCACCTCACGCTCATGCCGGAGAGGGAAACATCTGAAAAAGGAATTACCACCTCACACGCCGTTGGAGAGGGGACCATAAGAGAATATCACCTCACGCTCATGCCGGAGAGGGAAACATCTGAAAAAGGAATTACCACCTCACACGCCGTTGGAGAGGGGACCATAAGAGAATATCACCTCACGCTCATGCCGGAGAGGGAAACATCTGAAAAAGGAATTACCACCTCACACGCCGTTGGAGAGGGGACCATAAGAGAACTTCTACTGAGTCTTTATTAGAAAAATCTGTTTGGAGTCGATTTAACTGGACTAGAGAAATCCTTGAAATATGTTTGAGAATTTCGACTGCATCTTTCCTGAAAGGTAAAGGTCAGTTATATGCGATGCATGATATGGATCAAGCCATGATGTTCTTAACATAAATGAGATTCATATGATATGATGCAGTGCATTATGCATGCTATGATGATGTATGTAAAGTTTTATGTATGTTTAGGAAAATAAATCCTTGACGGGTGCCGGGAAGTCATATCCTGGGCTGATGTTGAGGAAGAGATTTTGCTTCCGCTGTGGATGATCGTTGCAAGAATGCCGGTGGGAGGAGATAACTCCGTTGAGGAATGAAACAATTCTGCGGGAGAAAAAGATACTCTAGCGATCATGCTGGGGAGTGCTACTCTGTGGGGATAGCGATGCTTTGCTGAGTTGATGAAGATACCTCCGCTGGGGATACCATTGATGAGTTATGCTGGGAGATTTGATGAACTCCGCTGGGAATATCCTTGTTGTGCTGGAAGTGTTGATAGACTTCGCTGGGGGTAGGAAGATACTTTGCCGAGGACGCTCTTTCCGTGGCTTTTGGCTGAGGATAACCCAGTTATATCCTGTTACGGAAATAACTCTTTAAATCAAGCCGGGATGACGCGTTCGTGCTCTGCGAGGGGATAAGCTTCCAGAATCTACTGGGGATAAGCTTATTGCTTGGGGAGATATGAATTCCAACTTTCCTGGGGAAACTGGATTGGACTCTCCTGGGGGAAGTTTTAGACTGCGGGGAAGTGATTCCTTTGAATGGTGGTATACCGCCGGGGAACAATCTTTAGACCAAGACTGCCGGGGATACTTGTTAAGAATGCTTGCTGTTGGGGAGGTATTGAGATCTGCAGGAGGATACTCAATTTCCTTTGATGTTTGATGATAGCTCGGAGAGACATGTATTGTTTTACTGAACTACTCTCTGGGGAATTAAGATACTCGGTCATGTTCTTTGGCTGAACCTACCTTGGTACCTTGGAGGATAGAACAATTAGACTGCTCAGACAACTCTTTATTGCCCCTGTTTCCAGTGTCACCTGCAATTAATTCCTTTGTTTCGTATGCAAATATTCATGAGTTAGCAAATTATTGTCAACGCATACATCACAAATTGAACCTTGGACGTTCTTCACAAAACAAAACAGAAAAAGAAAAACACTTGGGCACGTTTAACTGGAAATATATTTTTATTGATTTTTGAATGGCCTGAATAGGCGTTTTGTATACAAGAGGCTGACGTCCTAGTAAGAGGTACGTCGCCGATCAAAAGAATTTATACAAGTTTTGTACAAATGAAAATAAAACAGCTGTGTGAAAGATGAATGATCCACTGGGTTTCAACTCTGCTATTGTCTTTATAACTCCGAGCGTCTCATCACTTGATGACCTTAGTTGAAGGTGAAGCTGACTGATCGAGGTCGTTTGAGCTTGTTGCAGATACCGGATTCTGGATGCAAAGTGATCAATGAGACATAGTTTTACGCTTTATCCCCTAATTTTTGCCTGGACTGCCCTTTCGGGTTTTCAGTCCACCGGGATACCCATTTTTGCCCAAGCCGCCTTTTCAGGTTTTCGACTTGCCGGGTGTACAGATTTTTTTTCATTTTCATCCCTTCATTTTGCCCGAACCCTTTTGGTTCGACGGAAAGCCCTAATTTTTGCCTAGGCATGTCAGCCTAGCGGGTCTTTTTCATGCGTAGTATTTTTTAACTATGTCTGCATTGGCGGGGTGAGGAAGGTCGTCACCATCCATGTTGGTTAAGATCATTGCTCCTCCTGAGAACACGTGCTTAACTACAAATGGCCCTTCGTACGTAGGGGTCCATTTGCCCCTTGGATCACTCTGAGGAAGGATGATTCTCTTGATAACCAGATCCCCGACTTGATATTCCTGTGGCTTGACCTTTTTGTTAAATGCCCTGATCATTCGTTTCTGATACGTCTGACCATGGCAGATAGCAGCAAGTCTCTTTTCGTCAATGAGATTGAGTTGATCAAGTCGTGTCTGGATCCAATCATCTTCGTTCAGATTTGCATCCTTCATTATCCGGAGAGAGGGAATTTGTACTTCGATCGGCAAGACTGCCTCCATGCCATAAACCAGAGAGAAAGGAGTTGCCCCGGTTGACGTCCTGGCTGAGGTCCGGTACCCATGCAGAGCGAACGGTAACATCTCGTGCCAATCTTTGTACGTCACTGTCATCTTTTGCACGATCTTCTTGATGTTCTTGTTAGCTGCTTCTACAGCCCCATTCATCTTCGGTCTGTAAGGAGAAGAATTGTGGTGCTGTATCTTGAACTGTTCGCAAAGCTCAGCAATCATCTTATTGTTTAGATTGGTACCGTTGTCTGTAATAATTCGCTCAGGAACGCCGTATCGACAGATCAGATTGTGCCGAATAAACCGTGCCACAACAGTCTTGGTTACCGTAGCATAGGATGCTGCTTCAACCCACTTCGTAAAATAGTCAATCGCCACCAGGATGAAGCGATGTCCATTGGATGCCGTAGGTCTTATCTCGCCGATCATGTCTATGCCCCACATTACAAACGGCCAAGGCGCAGTCAGAACATTCAGGGGAACCGGAGGAACATGCACTTTATCTGCATAGATCTGGCACTTGTGGCATGTCCTAGAATGTTGATAGCAATCAGCTTCCATGGTGGACCAGTAATATCCTGCCCGTAGGATCTTTTTAGCCATAGTGTGTCCACTGGAATGCGTACCAAAGGTCCCTTCATGTAACTCTTCCATGATTCTTTCTGCTTCAATTTTGTCCACACAACGCAGTAAGGTTGAATCATGGTTCCTCTTGTACAAGATGCCGTTGCTTAGGAAGAACTTGGCTGCGAACCTCCTCAGGAATTTCTTATCATTGACAGAGGCACCTTCAGGGTATTCCTGAGCTTCCAGATATCTCTTCACCTCGTGGTACCAAGGCTTCTCAGTTACCAATTCGGTTTCGAGATCACAACAGTATGCCGGTTCGTCCAGTTTCTCGATGGTGATCTGGGGAGCTTCGTTATCCCATTTAACCTTGAACATTGAAGACATTGTAGCTAACGCGTCCGCTAACTGATTCTCTTCTCTTGGAAAGTGCTCAAAGGTTATCTCTGTAAAGTGGGGAATCATGGTCAACACACATTCTTTGTAAGGAATCAAGTTTGGATGTTTCGTATCCCACTCCCCGTTGATCTGATTGATCACAAGGGCGGAATCTCCGAAAACACTTAGAAATTTGATCCTTAGGTCAATCGCAGCTTGAAGACCCATGATGCACGCCTCATACTCCGCCATGTTGTTGGTACAGTTGAAACACAGCCGGGCAGTGAGTGGAGTATGAGTACCTTGTGGAGATATGATAATGGCGCCGATACCATTTCCCAAAGCATTGGAAGCTCCGTCAAAGTGCATAGACCATCGGGATCCTGGTTCAGGTCCTTCATCCGGTCCAGGCACTTCACAATCAGTCACAATCATGATGCTTTCATCCGGAAACTCGAAGTTCATTGATTGGTAGTCATCTACAGCTTGATGAGCTAAGTGGTCTGCCAATACACTCCCCTTGATGGCTTTCTGGGTTGTATACTGAATGTCGTATTCCGTCAAGATCATTTGCCATTTTGCAATTCTCCCAGACAGAGCAGGCTTTTCGAATATGTACTTTATAGGATCCATTTTTGAGATCAACAAAGTAGTGTGAGTTAGCATATACTGTCTCAGCCGGCGAGCAGCCCATACCAAAGCGCAGCAAGTTTTCTCAAGCAGTGAGTATCGGGTCTCACAGTCGGTAAACTTTTTGCTAAGGTAATAAATGGCATGCTCTTTTCGGCCAGACTCGTCATGCTGCCCCAGCACACACCCCATTGAGTTGTCTAGCACTGTCAGATATAGTATCAGAGGTCTCCCTTCAACCGGTGGCATAAGGATAGGTGGCTCTTGGAGATACTCTTTAATTCTGTCGAAGGCAGCCTGACATTCATCGTTCCAACGTACTACCTGATCTTTCTTCAGCAGCTTGAAGATTGGTTCACAGGTAGCAGTCAAATGAGATATGAATCGAGCGATGTAATTCAGGCGTCCTAAAAAGCCTCTGACTTCCTTCTCTGTCTTAGGAATTGGCATCTCTTGAATAGCTTTGACCTTAGCAGGGTCCACTTGAACACCTTTATCACTGACTACGAAGCCTAGCAACTTCCCAGATCTTACCCCGAAGGTGCACTTGTTCGGGTTCAATCTTAGCTTGTATAGTTTCAACCGGTCGAACAACTTCTGCAGATGATCTAGATGCTCTTCCTCAGTCTGGGACCTAGCAATCATGTCGTCCACATACACTTCGATCTCATGATGGATCATATCATGAAATAAGGCAACCATGGCACGCTGGTAGGTTGCCCCAGCATTCTTGAATCCGAACGGCATGACCTTGTAACAGAAGGTGCCCCACTGAGTAACAAATGTAGTCTTTTCCATGTCTTCAGGTGCCATCTTAATCTGATTGTAGCCTGAAAAGCCATCCATGAAAGAGAATACTTTGTGTTGGGCTGTGTTATCAACAAGGACATCAATGTGAGGTAAGGGGAAGTCATCCTTGGGGCTGGCCCTATTCAGATCCCTGTAGTCAACACACATTCTGACCTTGCCGTCCTTTTTAGGTACCGGCACCACATTAGCAACCCACTGAGGGTAAGAAGTTACTGCAAGGAACCCGGCATCAAACTGTTTCATGACTTCGGCTTTAATCTTCTCGGACATTTCTGGACGCATCCGACGGACCTTTTGTTTAACCGGAGGGCAGTCTTCCCTAGTCGGCAAATGATGGACAACAATATCGGTATCCAACCCTGGCATGTCTTCGTAGGACCAGGCAAAGATCTCCATATAGTCATGCAGCATCTTGGTTAACCGTTGCTTCACGCTGAGCTCTAGGTTAGCACCGATCTTTACCTCTTTTCTGTCTGCCTCAGTACCCAGGTTTATTGTTTCCACTGGCTCTTCATGGGGTTGAATTGCCCTCTCTTCCTGAAGCAACAGTCTTGCAAGCTCGCCAGGCACTTCGCAATCATCTTCACCTTCGTCTTCGGCTAAGTTGATCGGATTTTCGAAGTCATAATTGGCATTAGCAGAGTTGTTATCAGTGAGATCCAGAGTGGATTGGAACCTGTATGAGTGAGTGTGTGTGTAAATACAGCTGTTTTAAAAATTATGTAAAGGAAATGAAAGATAGAAAAGGAACACAATATTTGCAATGCGAAAAGTCCAAGATTTTCATTCATGATGTATAAAATGACAGTTCATATGCCCTCACAAATAGAACCACGGTGCCTCGAGTAAGACACCGGGCCATAGAGTTTATCATTGTCTATTACAAAATAACAAAACATGGGAATTCATTACTGTGTCACAAAGGTAACAGGGGTATGATCCTTTGCACTCCAATTGTTCAATCCTTCTTCGGCCGTCGGATAAATCCAGCTGTTGAATTCGGCTTCGTCCACTTCAAGGTCTTCCCCGACAGCATTCGCTTCTGAACCTTTAATAAATACCGGAGGCCTTCTGATCTTCTCTTTCCTCATAGCTCTCTGCCCTTCTGAGGTGAAACCCAGCCCAAGTTTATCAGTCTTCTGGGTGAAGTCTGGAAGTCTGCCCCAGTTGGCACCTTCACCCTTCTGCACTATAGCCCTGGCATCCTTCAGAGAGGCCATCTTCAAAGGACCACTTGTTTCTGTTGTTTCTGCCACAATTGGAAACACCTCCTCGAAATGCTGAAAGGGGGTCTCAATGAACTCCCCATCCATCTCAATGTATCTGAACGAGTTTAGGTGGCTCACCATGTATTCTTCCTCACCTTGCACGGTGACGATCTTCCCTCTGACGGGGTACTTCAGTTTTTGATGCAAGGTAGAAGTTACTGCCCCAGCCTTATGTATCCAGGGTCGACCCAGCAGACAAGAGTAAGATGGACGGATGTCCATCACATAAAAAGTGGAGTCGAACACCTGAGAGCCTACACGAATCGGAATGTCCACCTCTCCATGGACCATCCTCTTTGAACCATCAAAGGCCCTGACAATGATGTTGCTGGGCTTCAAATCCAGGCCTTCACAATCTAGACGATCCAGAGCCTTCTTGGGTAGTACATTCAAAGATGACCCGGTATCAACCAACACATGTGCCAAGGTGGTGCCCCTGCATTCGATTGAGACATGCAGAGCATCATTATGATCTTTCCCCTTCATGGTCAAATCAGCGTCTGAAAAACCCAAGCCATTGTCTGCCGTTAGACTTGCCACGCAATCGGTGAACTGGACTGCAGAGGTTTCATGTGGCACATGGGCCTTCTTGAGGAATGAGATGAGGGCCTTTGCATGGGCCTCAGAGCACAGCAGTAAAGAGAGCATGGAGATTTTGGAGGGCGTATGCCCCAACTGTTCCACAACGTTAAAATCGCTCTTCTTTATAATCTTCAAAATCTCCTCCATCTCTTGTGGGGAGGCCTCAGCAGCTATGGGTATGGGTACCTCCATCTGGGCAGGCTCAGTTTCAATTCCCTTGCCCCGAGCATTGGATGACTCGGCAGCAGGAGAAACAATTGGATCAGTAGCAGGAACAACAACTTGATCGGCAACGGGAGCAGGTGTACTTGCAGGAATTATCAGGAGTGGTCTTCTAGCAGCAGGTGGCGCAATGTCAGGCGAGAAGAGCCTGCCACTGCGGGTAACTTTGGCCGGGCCAGTGATGTCACAGATGCTGGCGCCAGCGTTGAGCTCTTGCTTAACTCCGTTTATATATACATCTGCCCCATAGTGCCAAGGGACAGCTTTGTTGGATACATAGGGCAGGGGCCCAGGAACAGTGATAGTGACAGGTGCAACGGTCAGAATTTGGATGGGCTTCTTCTGGAGAGCCGGGATCGGATTGTTGAAGATAGTCACCACAGAGACTTCTTCCATTGGAACCATACGAACAGCAGACTTCTTGAATAAAATCTCCTTGCTATCCATTAAGCTTTGGATGCCTAACTTTAGCAAGGGACAACCGGACGGGGACACAACACAGAACAGGCAACCCTCACTACAACCCGGAAATAAACCGGCCTGCAGTAGGTTCTTCTTAATGATCTTTAAAGGAGTGGCTAGATCATCCACAGAAACAGCGTAAACATCTTCATCAACAGCATTTACCCCGTGCTGAGGCATAGGGGCAGTAACTACATTCGGCTTTGCAGGCGCCTCGAATTGTATCTCTTTAGCATCGATAAGGTCTTGCACCTTATTCTTTAACGCCCAACAGTCATCAGTGGCGTGCCCCGGGCTGTCTGAATGGTAAGCACAACGGGCATTCGGGTTGTACTTAGGAGAGGTAGTGTTTGGGAACTTTGGTGCCTCCTTGACAGATACCAAATTGGTGGATAGCAACTGTGGCAGGATTTGCGATAGGGTCATGCTTAACCGGGTAAACTCTCTCCGGGGCCTATCAGCCCTTTGAGGATTGTTTGGCCGGGGAGCGGCAGCAGGCGTAGCAATCATGACCGCACTGACAGATTGGCGGCGATCAGGTCTTTCTGATTTCCTGGAGCCATACACGGCACTAGACTCCTTTTTAAATGGTTTCTTGTCCGAACTAGATGATGATGCAGCCTTTGCAATCTTCCCAGACTTCAACCCAGCTTCAATCCTTTCTCCAGTTAAGATTAAATCAGTGAAACCAGCAGAAGAATTCCCAATGAGATGGTTGAAAAACGGCCCAGATAGGGTCCCCAAGAACATGTCCACTAACTCTCGATCAGTCAAAGGTGGCTGCACCCTGCCAGCCAAGTCTCTCCACTTCTGCGCGTACTCTTTAAAACCTTCGCTTACGCCCAACGACATACCCTGGAGTTGGGTACGCGTGGGGGCAAGGTCGGCATTATACTGATACTGCTTGTAGAAAGCAGTGGCCAGCTCCTCCCAGTTACGAACTTTGGTCCCATCCAGTTGATAGAACCATTCGAGATGAGTCCCTGAAAGACTCTCCTGGAAGAAGTGGATCCATAGATTCTTGTCCGCAGAGTACGGCTGAATCTTTCGCACATAGGACCTCAAATGCAGTTTGGGACAAGATGCCCCGTCATACTTGGAGAAGGTGGGGGCTTTGAATTTATGTGGAATAATCACACCAGTCGACAAACCCAGATCTCCGAAATCCAGCCCAGGTGCCTGTTGCACCTCCATAGCTTTCAGCCTGTCCTCCAGTTGTTTGTATCTGTTGTCTTCAGGAGGGTACTGCTCTTCATCAAAATCTGTCTCGTTGTCGGAGACCACCGGACTAGGAACCCTTGCTTCTGCCTGAGAAGGACTCTTGCCAACAGAAGAAGCAACCTCTTCATTGTGTAGAGTATTACCCAACCTTCGGCCCGTGTTGAATAGAACAGTTCTTCTTTTCTTCTTCTTCTCCTTCTTCAGGAGCATGGTCTTCAGTTCCTCTTGGCCTTTGGCTAGACCCAGGATTAGCTCTTGAAACTGCGCATTCTGCGCCTGGAGAGCCTTGATTGAAGTCTCAGTTGATTCAGATCCGGGATTCATGATGCTGAAATAAACAGCGAAGAACTGTAAGCAACCTGAAAAGGGAAAAACCTGCTATGCACATGATGTATGAAATGCGTATGCGATGCATTCAAGGGTTCGAAAGTTCAAATTCGTTGTAGACAAGAAAAGAACACACGTTATCATTAATGAAATCATTGTTTAATACATCAAGGCCTCATGGGCAAAAGTACAAGAATCAAGTCAATCCCAAAATACACTGCGCATCCTCTTCGGAGCTATGTAGGTGTTGAGGTTCCTCTCCTCGTGCAGCAGACGGGTGAGCTCCAAGACTTTCTTTTCACTGGCGTGCAGACTAGTCTCAAGAGAATTCCTTTCCTCCTTAAGCTGGATCCAGCTCTTCTGCATCTCTTCCCAGGATGTGGGCATATCAGGGTGCTGAATAACATGAGCCACTTCCCCTTCCAAAACAGGCTCTTTGATTACTGGAAGCACGTGAGGATAAGGCATCACTAACTTCTGAGAACGGGCGCGTACCCATTTGAGATAAGGCTCCAAAGGGATGGAGTTCCTGTGCCCCAGTGTCTTGCTGTCTATCCTACTAGGCATCCTCCAGGCTCTGATAAATCTCTGACGAAGTCCTTGATTATCACTGTCGAAGTCAAAAACTATGTCAGGAATCAACATGTCATGAGGACCGTCCCTCCGAGCATAACCAAACTGTCTCCAAGCCAGGCATGGGCTATAGGTAATACCTCCTCTGATTCCAAGTAAAGGAACATTAGGGTACTCCCCGCAACGATCAATGATAGTGACATCTCCTCTGGATCTAGGACACCAATGTATATCTGCATGTGTAAGAGTCATCAACCGTTGTGACCATCTCAAACCCCGCTCATTCTTCAGGACTGATTGGGGAAGGTGCGAAATAAACCACCTTCCCAGGAGAGGAGTGCAACACATAAGGACACCTCTTTTTCTCATGGTTCGAGTGTAACATGAGTGAAGGATGTCCCCCAGCAACGTAGGTATAGGATTCCTGGACATAAAGATCTGAACGGCACTGATATCAATGAGCTGATCTGGATTAGGGAACAACACCAAACCATAAACAAGGAGGGCTACCACTTCTTCAAAAGCCTGCAGGTCAAGGGAGTTCCAACATTCAAGGGCCTTTTCAAACAGAAACTTAGCTAAGAACCCTTTGATACCACTTCTAACTTCCCAATGCCCCTTGAGATCAGATGACTGTAGGTGCAAGGCTTTAGCAATCTCTTCGAGCTTAGGTTCCTTTTCTGTACCGTTGAAAGGTAGCTGATCAAGGATAGGGATCTTCAGGAGCCGGGAGAATTCCTCCAATGTAGGTACCAACTGATAGTCCAAGAAGGTAAAGCAGTGATGCAGAGGGTCAAAGAACTGGAACAAGACCTTTATCATATCTTCCTCAATGTTGGTGTTGACCAAGCTGATGAGGCTTCCATGCCTGTCACTGAATGAAGAGTTCTCGGGAATCCTGGATATAAGCTCCTTAAGCTGAGGAGGGATCCTTACAAGATTGACCTGAATTGTCTTTCTACGAGCAGTTTCCATGTCCTACAAAACAAGAACAAAGATGAAAATTCGAACCCCTGAAATGGTTAGTCAATGCATATGATGCTGGATGATGTCATGATGCTATGATTAAACACACCACAGATATTTACAAAGACGAACATGTAGGGCAAACAAGGCGCACAAGACAAGCCCTTAAGGTTTAAGGCCAGCATGGGGTCTGGGTAGTACCCTCTTGAGTTGGTGGGTTCATACCTGTCCTAATCAAAGTAACCGGGTTCTAAGGTTCCCAATATCACGGGATTGCTTTCATTGTTCATCGTTTCTATTTAGCCACTGAACTGGCGACCGAAATATTCCAGGAAAGCAATCCTCAATTGAGTGTAGTATCGAGTATCAACCAACCTCGGACTGCACCAAAGTCAGTTATCTCACTACCCTAAAGAGGCCAAGATAGTTCAATTAAGGTTCCTAAGGTCTGTTGATGCTTCACGACACCACGCGGAGGCCCCGTACTCTCCTTGACTGAACTCAAGGGTTACCGGTACACACCAAAGTGCCACATCAACGTAGCAGACTGTTTCAACCGTGTCGGTATACCCCGCACAGTTCCCTCACAGCCTTGTTGCTACTTTCTAAGAAAGGTATCCCCAGATCCGGGTTTAGGATCTATAGAACTCCCAAGCAACCCACAATTTTAAAGCACACAAGGAAAACAATTGAAAACATAGTTATAAGCTAGCCCTAAGGTACACCTCACTTTATAAAGGGTCCCCAGCAGAGTCGCCAGTTCTGTGATCGGTGGATCTGGAACTGACTGTTTAACGCTGGTTCGCGAAATGTCGCGGAAGCAAGAGTCGCCACCGTCTTTTATTTTCTCCAAATGGAAAGGAAAAAAGCACAGAAAAATTCCTTTAAAGAGATTGCTCTCGGTTCGGGAGGTAGGTTATAGAAAGGGAAGGTGTTAGCACCCTTTCTATCCATGGTTATCCATGGGCTCTTAGATACTTGCTCATTGTGTTTTCAAAATTGTTTGCTTGCTTTTCAATGTGGGTTTAAAAAAAGTTTCTTTGAAAAATTTCAGTTCGACTCGTACGTCAGAGTGTTTGAAAAGTTTGCTTTGAAAGCTTTTGAAAATGTGTTGGTGAAAAGATTTTTGTTTGTTTTTGAAGTTAGAGCAAGTATCCTTGAGAACCTACCTACCCTAAGGAATTTGTCTGTGTAAATGTCCTTTAAAGTAGTGCCATCCCACCATTGAGAGGTAGGTAGCACCACCGTTGGAGGTGTTCGGGTCAATTCGAGTTTTAGGGACGTGGTGATCACCAGAGCAATGGGAAGACACCTTAGAAGCTACCCTCACGCCAGGTTCCCGGATCATGAGGACTTACTAAGACATCCTCTACTCGACGACCACCTTTCGAGGCAAGGCAACAGTGAGGCGTACCCTAGGGGTGGTGTGTGCGAATGGTGTGTCGTTTTCATTGATATTTGTCTTGTCATGTTCATTGTGATCTACGCTTGATTTTAATTAAGACATTCATTCTTGCATGCTTTTTAACAATTAATATTTGCGGGAAATATAAATCTAAACTATTACAAATGGCGCGGGTCCACATCGCCAAAATAAACCGGACCCGATTTAGCGGAAAAATAAATAATGCGAAGAAATAAGGTGCGAAAAGTAAATTACATGGCTTAGGGACAATTACATAATTACAATTAAACGACATAAGATAAATGCGTAAATTAAATAATTGAAACGAAACTAGGGCGTTGGACCCTTTTGCAAATAATTAAAAGTTAATGAGAATTAAAAAATTAAATGATTAAATGTTTTTTAGTATTTTGTATTTTTTTAGATTTAATGAAGAAAAAGGAGAATTAATTAAAATTAAATTAAACGGCAAACCCTAATTCTAATATTTTTTATTTATTAAGAAAGAATTAAAATATGACCTAAATTAACTTAATTCATTTATGTACAATTTAAATAGGAAAATAAATAAATAAATAATAATTATTATTGTGAGAAAAGGGAAATAAAAAAAGAATTAACAATTAAAACCTAAATTCTACATTTTTTTGGATTTTTTATTAAAAAAGGAATTAAAAATAAAAACCTAATTACACTACATAATTTACATTCTAATTTATTTATGAAAATAAAATAAATATTACATTTTTCTGTATTTTCTGATTTTTATAATGTTTTTTATATTTTTGTTAAAAATAATTAATTAAAACAAATAATTAAAATAAACATAACAATTAAAATAAATGAAAAAAGGAAATCAAACCAGAGTGGGGTGTAGTCCCCAATTTAGGAGGTATGGATTTAGAAAGCCTGGCCCAATAAGCTTGATTTTGCTGACTTTCCATAATTCCATATGATGCGTTTGACTCATGCCTAGGGTGTACCCTGAAGCCTGGACATTGATTTGATCATTGTGGACGCGTGGCCAATGGGATGCTGATGGAATATGGTGATCCTCCTCAAGCGCGCTGCATAAGAATTTTTTGTGAAAAATAATGTGAAACTTTCACCAGACCTGGGACTTGAACCCAGGTCTTGAAGGTTACAAACGCGTCCCCTGGCCAGCTGAGCTATGCAAGTTCATTTAATATATAATATATCATAAATAATATAAAAGAACAATAAAGCTAGTTGGTTAAACACGCGCGAAATTTAAACGGACGTATCACTGATTGACACGCCATCTTCTTCCTCACCACCCCTGTAACATAAAACAAAAGAGCAACGGTTTTTGAAACGTTGCTTTAGGGGGTATTCAAGAAAATAGCGAATAGAACCCTGGGCATCATAAATTGTTCGCGAGTATGCATTCTTCTTCGTCTTGGTGCGCTGAACTCAAATATGGTATTGAGATGGCCTAATTTTTCTTCTACACAAAATCCCTAATTCGAGCTCCTGAAAACCCTAACTTTTGGCAATGGCATAATCGTATACAGTCAATAAAAACATAATTAAACACCACAGATAGCTTTAGAATTTCACAAAGAATAAGAATCAACAAACAAAATTCATGAAAGATGCTTAGAATATGATATGCGATTTCAATATTTTCTTGGTTCAGTTTGACTTAGAGGTACCGATTCAAGGTGTTTTGCTGGTTGTTAATGATTGAGAAACACTCAGTGATGTCTCAGAATGCTAATGGGATGAAAATTGGAGCTTGAATCACCCTAAAACCTTGATTTCAGTATTGGTGTTTTTATGAAAAATTTCAAGAATGTAATGGAGTTTGGGGCGCAGCTTGCAGTCTAGGAGCATTAGGGTTCTCATTCTGATCATATATGGAGTGATTAGGTCAAGAAACATTGGACAAAATCTTAAGCATTCATGGATTTCAATATTTGATTTTGGAAAATCTTTTTCAATCTTTTTCTCATGTTTCTTGTACCAAATCTGATCAATTAGCACCAAAGCTTGCCTATTTGAGATGTGCACGATTTGTAGAGATTAGAATGTGCACAAAAAGATTTTTTTAGGTTAGTTTGATATTTTTCATATATTAAAATCATTTAAATGAATATAAATTAATATTAATTCAAATAAATAATTAAAAAATATGAGAATACTTCCCTTTGGGCCTAGTGGTCGTGCATAGGCTTGGCATGAAGGAACTTGGAAGAAAAATGGGCCCATTTGCATTTTTAGGCCTTTTGCATCAAAGTTGACTTTCAAAAATTCCTAAAAATTTCCCAACTTCCACAAGGCATAACTTGGTCAATTTTTAAGCTTTTCACATGTTCTTGGACATTTTGGAAAGGTCTTTGAGTCCTTTAACCAATGCCTTTGGTCCCATGTCATTTTGATTTACCAATCTCAAGTTATGGCCTTTGACTTAAAGTCACTTTTTGTTGACTTTTGAAAATGACCTATAATGTTGAAATTGATAACTTTTTGTGAGAGCATTTCTTGGACTTGGAACATGAAGATGAATTGTAGGAAATGTCTTTCTCTTCAAAATGAGCTTTGGATGGAATTTTTCTGATAATCCATGTGAAAGTTATGCCCTGGTCAATTTCAGTTGACTTTTTCAGCTGTCCAAATATAGCAACTTTTGCATCTTGATGATTTTCTGAGCCAAATTTTGAGAATCATGATCAAGCATTGATCAAATGATGTTTGTGGCTTCAAAATGATATGTTGACCAAAAATTTGAACTTTTGACTGTCAAATGACCATTTTGCCCCTACAGTTGACTGTAGTGCAATCTAGGGTTTTGACTGTGCAATTTTGAGCTGAATGCCTTGAAACTTGTCATGAGGATGCTTGACCATCTTTGTAGGCATGTGAGACTTGATTGGGCCTTTGAAAAGTTCACTTGCTTGACCAGAACTCAAACCCTAGTTTTGACTGTCTAGGAGACAGTTGAGCTGCACAACCCTTGGGGAATTTTGTGACCTTGACTTGACAATTCTTGGAGAATATGGGAGGGCAAATTTTGGGGTACAACAATATATTAGAACATTGAAACCCAATCATGTATATTTTCACTATTATTAGTATTATAAGAATTAGATGATATTGTTATGTTAGTTAAATTCATTACACAAATTAGTCTTTTTTTTTATAAGCAAGATATATTAAAAGGCAGTGCAAGAAGTACTCCAACCTATTACACAGAAATCAGATTGGACTTAATATCACATAGAGGATTTATTGTCCACTTTTTATGAGGGAATTTCTCTTTTCACCCTTACTACTTCTCTCAAACCCTGCGCGAAATTTCTAAAATGGCCTCTTATCTTCGAAAATGTCACTTCGAACGCACCATATATCAATTTATTGTAAAATAAATTACGGATATTGCCTAACCGAAGTATTTTTAAGGGTGTGTTTGGACATACATGTCTGAACATGCTTTTTTTTAATTAAAAAAACACGTTCGAATATGCCACTCCCAACGAGATAGACATATAAAAACATCGCGCCAGAACCTTCCCTCTTCTACATTTTCATTATTCAAAGCAAAGAAATAGTCTCTCTTCCTCTCAATCCATTTCCACTATACAATCAAGATCAAGTTTTGAAGATACATTCAAGTGGTTCTTATCATTTCCAACTCCTTCTACCTAGTACATTCAACATCAGAATACTCAACACCCTCACCAATACATTTAATAATAAGTTTCTCTTTTAACTTATTTTGATTTTTGATTAATGTATTAGCTTAAATGTACAAGTTTTAATGCATTAAATAGCTCAAATAGGTTAGTGTACACGTTTGGAGACTCTGTTTTTAGGATTTGGATGAGTTTGGTTGGGTTTGGTTGAGTTAGGGCACTTGCAATAATGGTGATGCCATTAAAGCCATCGAAGCTTTTTTCCGAATACGACTATCCGAACCATGTTTCGGTTACACATATCTGAATTGTGTTTGAGATTCGCCTATCCGAAATTTTTCCTGATACATTGTTATGTTTTTTTCTTCAAGTTGTGACTGAAAACCAAGATAGGATGAGACTCAGACGTCCCACTAATACTGCCTCTGCTCGTCGCAATAGGGATCTTAAGCAAGAGCAGGCTAGAGTCGTCCACCCTAGACGAAGTCAGCTATCACGGGGATCAGGATCCCAGTATGGTGCCCCCCATGATGAGGATACCCAAGTTGAACCCGAGGTCCCATTTGCAGAGGATAACCCAGTTGCACCCCGGGTCCACCTTGTAGCAGATGCCTCCCTAGCATAATCGTTTCCGAGAGAGCCCACATAAACCTCTTTACTTTTATACTTTGGGGAGCATGTGACTCCACATATTTGGAAAGGAGAGGTATATTCTGAACTCACTTTATTTTTTATTTTGTATCTCAATTCAACTTAACTAATCATGTTTTATTTTATTTTCAACAGGAGTGTGACTATTTGAAATATGTGAATCATGCAAGAAAAATTCACAATTTTTATCAGCCCGAGGAAGTCTGGTTCCAAAATTTACTCCAAAACTCTAGGCTTGCAGGTGTTTGTGCTTTCAGGTACACCAACATCATTCATGGCATATAAGCTACATTTGCTGAGAGGTGGCATAGTGAGACGCCGTCTTTCCACTCTCCATTGGTGATATGACTATCACACTAGATGATGTAGCATTCCTCATACACCTTTCTATCAGAGGAAGGTTGCTTGATAATTCTAAGGTCAACAAGGCTGAATCTATATAAATGATGGATGCTTATTTGGGAGCTGAGCATGTAGAATCCTTTGAGAAGTGTAGAAGCACTAGAGGTGCACATTCCATGTTTGGTTGACTGGGGAAGTTGTATAGAAAAAACTTGGAGATAGTTGAGAACTCAGACCCTGATGATCTATGGGTTACCTGCCACAGGGAGTGTGCCCTAAGGTGCTACTTCCTAATCTTGGTTGGCACTTCTATGTTTGTGGACAAAAGTGCAAACTATGTGGATGAGGCCCACCTCAAATATTTTTATCGACTTGGATACTTGGATTCCATTGGCGAGTGGAATTGGGGGGGGGGGGGGGGGGGCATGATTGGTTTACCTGTACTCTAACCTAAACGAAGGCTGGAAATGGACGACAAAGCAAATGACAGGCTCATGCACACTGCTTACAGTAATTTCTAAATCCCACTATTAAGTTACCAACTAATTTTTTTTCACAATAGTTACTAGTAATTTTTATCTTATTCATTTTCAGGAAGGATCCTTGCTCACTTTGACCACATCCACGGGTTTAATCGTGACCTGCACTATACTCATGATTGCCCATTTACTTTCCAGTTTGTCCATAGCAGAGGTGTTGTAACCCAAAATTTTCCATCTCATGTTTTCCAAGATCTTCTCTTACATGGGTGGTTACAAACACTTGCTTAAAGAAAATAAAACTTTTGAAGATAATCAACTGTATTTCGATTGGCATCTAATCAAGTGTCTTTCGATTGGCATCTGAACAAAGGTCTTTCGACTGGCATCTTGAAAAAGGTCTTTCGACTGGCATCTTGACAAAGGTCTTTCGATTGACATCTTGACAAGGTCGTTCGATGGGCATCTGAATAAGGTGTTTCAATTGAACCTCTAAACCCCTTCGATCAAGATTTGGGTCCACAAGTATCATCCCAGCAGTGCATTCTCTATGCTTGCCTCAATGCATAAGGCACAGACTTCCTCTTCATGCTTGCCTTCGATTCACAAGGAAATAACTTCCTACATGCCTGCTTAGATTCACAAAGCAGTAGTCTTCTTCAGGAAAGCTTCGATTGGACCTCTAAAACCCTTCGATCAAGCTTGGGGTCCACAAGTATCATTCCAGCAGGGGCTTCTCTGTGCTTTCCTTCAACGTATAAGGCACAGACCTCCTCTTCATGCTTGCCTTTGATTCATAATGCAAGAACTTCTTTCATGTGTGCTTCGACCTATAAGGAAATAATCCCTCTGTGCGTTCCCTCAGAGCACAAGGCAAAGACTCCCTCTTCAACTTGCTTTCAGCACACTAGGCAAATACTCCCTCTGTGCGTGCCTTCAACATACAAGGAAAAGGCTCCCTCTTAAATTTGTCTTTGATTCACAAGGCCAATACCCTTTAAACTAGCCTTCGACTCACAGAGAAATGGCCTCCCTCATGCTATCATCCACAAGGCATTGGCTTTCTTTGTGCTGGTTTCAACTGGGCAATGGTTCCCTTCGAAACTGCTTGTGTCGACTCTATCCCCGAACCCTTCAGCACATGATTGTTATATTATGAGCACACATTGGTGGCCCATTCGAAGAATGCACAAGGCATACATATGGGATATTTGAAAGATACACAAAAGGGCCATTCGAAGGATATACATGTGTTCCATTCGAAGGAGACACATAATTATTGAAAATAAGTTTGTCTTATGATGAGTCTTGGTCCAAGTTGCTTGTTATACCAAAATCCAACATGTTGCCAAGCCCAAGCCCAAGCCCAAGACTCCTACACAATTGCATTCGAAGGAGGTAACAAGAGAAGTTTCGAATGGCCAAAACGGAGTTTTCGTTTGGGCCAGTTGAAGAGTTTCAGATCAAGCTACTAAGACAAATAGAGGCTCAATCGAAGAAGCCCGAATGATGAGGATTGGAGCCATCCAAAGGAGGCAACTCTGGGTCAATCGAATAGCAAGGATTGAGGGTATTCGAAGGAGTCAAACGTGTCCAAGTTCATCCAAAAGCTCAAAGGGGTAGGAATTCATCAAAAAGGCAATCCTTTAATGTGTCTGATTGTGCCTTCAAAGCCTAGTTAAATGGTTGTCCCTTGCCATTTCCATGCTATGACCCTCTCTCTATCTCTTATAAATACACATCACTTCTACAAGCCAAAAGGGGGGATACACACTAGGAAAAAACACTACACGTAGATGCACACACTGACACTACCTGAAGAAACCCTCTCAAAATCATCAATTTTTCAAAGAATTACAAAAATTCGAAACTCTTGTCCCAATCCATATTCATCAAGTCTAAGCCTTGTGTTGTGCTCTTGAGACTCCCAAGGGTCTACTCCAAGCCAATCCACACTCAGAAGTCCCAAATCAAAGCATCCCTTCTTTGGTAAATTTTCAAATTCATAATTATGATTTCATGATGTATTAATGATTTTCAGTGTTTGATTCATGCTCAGGGTATCACATAGCACAACTTTCATGCGTTACATATAAGGTTAAGTGCATGGATGAGACCGTGCCATTGTTGGGGCACGATCCATATTTTCTTTCGAATCTCAGGGTTCATGAGGTTGTAAGATGAAGTAGCTTTCGATTTAGACCCAGAGGATTCGAATTAGGATTATGCATCCACAGGCTGTCGAATCTAAGACTAGATTCGACCCAAGTTTGGATTTTTATCTTATTTTCTCTAATAAATTCCTACAGGAGTACAACATACACCTCCAACAATATTCTCTGCTGAATCGAATGCCACATCCTTCCCTGGATCGAAGGATGACATCCTTCATTGGATCGAAGGCCATCCTTCATTGGATTGAAAGCCCTTTTTTTCTTTGGATCGAAAGAATTTTCTTCTTGTATTTTTTATTTTTGTATAGTTTCCCTCTTTAAATCAACAATCAAATAAATAAATAATCATAAAAATTAGGATTAGATTTTATTAATTAAATTAATTTCTGAATTAATTAATTAATTTTAACATCTTCTTCTAAAAAATTAAAACAAATTAGAATTTAGGTTTAATTTTTTTAAATTTATTTTCTTTTCATAAAAATCAAAAACAAAACAAAAAGATTTTATACCTTAGGATTTTTTTAGAAGTTCTTTTCCGTTTCACACGTTTACATTCATATTATTGTATCTGTCTACTGGATGTAATAGAACTAATTAGGACTTTTACTGTTTTATTTATTTTTTCCCCAGTTTTAGTTATGTACATAATCCACCTCCCCGAAGCCATGTAATAGCGTAGCTTTAATTTTCGCATTTTAATTCCCTGTACATATTAACTGCTAGATGTATGGTAATAGGATTGTATGGCATGAAATTAAAGCAATGCTAGCAAACCTAACACAAAAGACAAAAAATAACTGAATACAACACACTTGCACATATACACCTCTAGGGTATTCCCACTTTGGTTGCCTTCGGAAAATAAAACAGTCATGTCCCTCAAAAGTAGGGACGCTTTAGCAAAGGCCCTCGAATCAAAAGATCATAGTCCCTCGATGACCCTTCGGTGTTGCCTTTTGGTAAATGATCTAGTCCCTTAAACAAAATTGCTAAAGCGTCTCTATATGTTGCCTTTATGACTGTACGATGACCCACGAATGTCCCTCATACATCCAAACGACTATGGCTACTTACTCACTAATAGTAGGCTAGTCTTGTCTAAAGGAAAGGAGGAAAAGAACGACCCTTTCGAGTAAAGTAGATAACTGTTAGATGCTTGCTCAAAAAAACAAACTTTTACACTTACACAAAACAAAATTTCAAAAAAATATTTTCAAATGCTTTATCGACACTCTTGAGGACTGATACAAGAATTATCATAAAGCAAATCACCGCACTAAGGCATTTTCAAAAATACTTTTCAAAATACACAAAGCACAAGGTATTTTCAAAATGAGCTAAGCATCTAAGAGCCCGTAGATAACTACGGATGGAAATGGTGCTAACACCTTCCCTTTCCATAATCTACCCCCCTTACTCAAAAAACTCTCGAAAGGTCTTTTTCTGTTCTTTTCACCCTTTCCTTTATTTGGATAAAAAAAAGTAGGTGGCGACTCTTGCTTACTGCAACATTTGAAAACATAAACGCAAAACCAATATAAACAGTCGGTTTTGCCACCGTATCACATAACTGGCGACTTTGCTGGGGAACATACTTATAAAGTGGGGTTACCTTAGAGTTTAGATCATTTTAATTGCTTTACATTGTGTGTTTTGTATGCTTTAATTTTGAGGGTTTGTTTGGGTTGTTACTAAAAGATCCTACACCCAGATTTGGGGTACCATTTTAGGTAAGTAGCAATAGATCGTGGGGACTGTGCAGGGTATACCGACATGGTTGAAGCGATAGTTACATTAGTGTGACACATTTGTTGGTACCGGTAGCCCTTGAGTTTAGTCAAGAAGAATACGGGGACGTTGTATTGTGTCATGAAGCACTAACTGACCTTAGAACCTTTAATTGAACAACTTGGCCATTAGGAAGTAGTGAGATAGCCGTCTTTGGTGCAGTCCAAAGTTGGTTGATACTCGATACTACGCTCATTGAGATCAAACTTTCGGGATATTTCGGTCGCCACTAAAGAGATTAAAACCTTTTTATTTTATTTTAAATATTATTTTATTTTTTATACATATTTTGGCTGATCTTGGACTATGAAATTTTGATCATGACCTTTATTAACATCATTGGATCCATAGTATTGAGTCTAACTCCATAAAAATGGATGAATTATTTTAATAATAGTTTGATTAAATTTTTAGTTCAAATGTGGTTTACTTTTTACCCTATTTCTTCTTCATCCCATCTCTTTCTCAGTTGTACTAAATGTTATTGGAGTATGATTTCCATATCATGTCTCAAAATATATGGTACATAGATTGCTATTGACCGGCCTCAAAATAGGTGCGTCTTCTATATAAATTCACTTACAATTGCTTAACATAGCGCTAAATTTTGTCCCGATTCGAGAAATGATCATTCGTGGCCCATACCCATGTTTGCAAGCCTAATTATGTTAATTTGAATTCTTTGATCCAATAACCTTGAGATTCATTGTTAGGAGGCTTTGGTTCTACCAATCCTCTAATTAATCTTCATCAATTTTGGTTAAAGTGGATCACTTAAACATCATTGATAATTTAATGTTGCCTTAAGAATTCTTAAATGGATGATATAATTGACAAAAAGCAAATGCAACTTATTGTTGAGAGGCCTTGGTTCTACGAATCCTATAATGAGTTCCAAATGCAAGTTTCAAGATGGTCATTCAACTAACCACTAATTTCTAACAATTGACTTTGTTTTATGTCTTTTACTTTATGCTTTTTACTTTATGTACCATTTACTTTAGCATTTACATTTCATGTTATTTTTATCTTTGCTCATTTGAGCATTTATCATTTATGTCTTTTTTATTTTGCTCACTTGAGCTTTTCATTTCTTTTTGAAGATACTTAATAATCAAATTGAACCCTAAAAAACTTTAAAGTTGCTTGGACTACTTGGTTACTATCCTTGGCATTTTGGAGACATGAACCTCTTGGACTTAGGATTAGAAGCCTTGACCTATTCTGGAGACTTTGTGACCTCAATTGTTATTTTGTCTGGAGTTGTTAGGGTTTACCCCAAGACATTGGGTTGCTTGTTTGTTTTGTATGCAAGTTATTGTGGTTACATGCTTTGTCTGTGATCTAGAATTCATCTGTAAACAGCTGTTACTCTATCCAATTTTTGTGAAGACTTAATTCAATTGAAGCTTTGTTCTCTTAAGAGGTTTATTATCTTTATTTGTTTAGTTTCAAATCCAAAGGATGAGAATTCTACATTGACTCATTGTGTCAAGTGTTGGCTTCTTGTTGGTTAGACGGTTCTTTTCTATAGCTTTTATCTTATGCTTTAGGATAGTCCCTTCACCTCCTCCCATCTTCTTTAATTTCAAAAATCTTCTCCCTCCTTTTGAAAATTCTTCTTGTTTTAAAAACTTGAACCACTTTCATAATAAACTTGGATTTAGGTCCATGCATTTTCAAAATATTTTTTTGAGTCAAACCTTAATCAATTTAATAAGACCTTGACATTTTTTGAGAGAAGACTAGAAGTCAATCAATCTCATTTAAATCATTTTTCCACTTTGGCTTTTACCTTAAAACTTTTCTCAAAAGAATAGACTCTTGTCAATCCTTGTAGTAATGCAAACAACTATACTTCTACAATATATAGTGAAGTGAGATATTTTCCACTTGAGTGTTGAGTGAGGCATTTGTTGATTTTAAAATCTAAGCCATATCCTCCACTTTGAGATGACGCAAATTCTTCTTTCTCATGATTATGGGTAGTAAGTATGTTTTCCATTCAGATATAACAACAATGTCTTATCTCTTAAAATTAACCAACACACTTGTGTTTTAAAAATTTTAAAAGATGAACTATGTGTGCCCTGATCTCCTATTGCACGGAAATATGGTATTTAGGCACTAAAGGTTCGCAACTGCGGCGGGTGAAAAAATTATAAAAAAATATTTCTTTCCTTATCTCCACCATCTATTTTTATACAACATTTTATAGCTAAAATATACAGATTTTCAAAGAGGTTCCTGCGGAGTATTGTAGATGTTCAGGGTGCTAATACTTCCCTTTGCATAACCAACCCCATTACCTAGATTCTTTGCCCCCTCTTTTTGGGTTATTCACTCTTTTCCCATTCCTTTGGAAACAATAAAGCACAGTGGTGACTTTTATTTTGATCTGTGCGAGTTAAGTCAATCTAATGGATTTGTCTCAATATTTCTACCGCTACAGGTTTGATCCGTTCCTTGATTGATTTAAATTCTTAGAAAGAAATTGAGTTCTCCCATTAAGCTTATTTCAAACTCATCCTGCATAGACTTGGAAAAGTTCTCGCGCAGAATGGCATTAGCAAAACTAAATATAATATCATTAACATATATTCGAACTATCAATATATGATTTTTGAAAGTTTTACAGAACAAATTAGTGTCAACCTTCCCTTTGTTTAAGTCGTTTTCTAAAAGAAAATCGCTTAGTCTTT
The DNA here is from genome assembly GCA_948472305.1 of Vicia faba. Taxonomy (NCBI): domain Eukaryota; kingdom Viridiplantae; phylum Streptophyta; class Magnoliopsida; order Fabales; family Fabaceae; genus Vicia; species Vicia faba. Next base: position 105,955,509 of record OX451736.1, read on the forward strand.
CATACCAAGCCCTTGGAGCTTATTTTAGACCATACAGGGGTTTTTTAAGTTTGAAAACAAAATCAGGATTTTTACTGTCTTTAAAACCAAGAGGTTGGTGCACATAAACTTCCTCAGTAATGTAACCATTCAAAAATGCACTTTTAACATCCATGGGATATAAGATTATGTGTGATTAATAGAAAAAGAAATTAAAAGATGGATAGATTATAACCTGGAAACTGGTGCCAAGGTTTATGTACAGTTTATTCCTTCTTACTGATTATATCCTTGTGCAACTAGTCGAGCCTTGTTTCTTATCACTTCACCTTTTTCATTTAACTTGTTCTGAAAAACTCATTTGGTTCCAATCACACGAGTTCCTTTGGGTCTTGGTATAAGATCCCAAAGATCATTGATTGAGAATCGTCTTAGGTCTTCTTCCATGGCTTGAATCCAAGATTGATCAAGAAGAGATTCATCAGTAGAGACAGGTTGTACCATCGTTACCAGACTTAGAAGATTTTCTTAGAGGGCTTGAAGTGAGATCTCGTTCGAATAAGTCATGTCTTATCTCCTAGAATTAGTTCCTTAGAATGTTATAAGCTTTGTCTTAGCCTTTTTGGATGAGATTGAGCATTAGAGACTTCTGGTTGATCATTTTATAACTCTTTCACTGCTTGAACTTCAGCAGCAGTTTCTTCATATTCTGAGTAGGTGATTTCCACAAATGCAAGCTTGTCAACTAGCTTTGACTTTTCAAAGTCAATATTATCATCGAATCTAACATGAATTGATTCCTCAACAATGAGTATTTCAGTGTTATTTACCCTGTAGCCTTTTGAGTGTTCAAAATATCCTAACATGATACGAATTTGAGCTTTTGAATCAAACTTGGTTAGACTTTCTTTAGTGTTAAGAATAAAACAAGAGCATCCAAACGGATGAAAATATGAAATATTGGGTTTCTTGTTCTTTCACAATTCATAGGGAGTCATTCCTAGAATAGGTCTAATGGAGACTTTGTTCTGGATATAACACGATGTGTTTACAGCCCCTTCCTAGAAGTACTTTTCCATATTGGTTTCCTTGATCATGGTCCTAGCCATTTCTTGTAAAGTCCTATTCATCCTCTCAACAAATCTATTTTGCTGTGGAGTTCTTAGGCAGAAGAAATCATGGGAAATGCCATTTTCATCAAATAGCTTTTCAAAATATTTGTTTTCAAATTATCCACCATGATCACTTCTAACCTTGACAATTTTGAGATTTATCTCATTTTGAACTTGAGTACAGAAGGTAATTAAAATAGAGTGTGACTCATCCTTGTGTTTGAGAAACTTTGCCATGTCCATTTGCTGTAGTCATCTACAATGACTAATCCATACTTCTTTCCACTGATTGACATAGTTTTTACTGGCCCAAACAAATAAATGTGAAGAAGTTCTAATGGTTTGGAGGTGGAAACAACATTTTTTTCTTTGAAAGATGTTTTTGAAAACGTGCCTTTCTGGCATGCTTCATAAAGAGTATCTAAAGTAAACTTCAGTTTTGGTAGGCCTCTAACGAGGTCAAGTTTGTTCAGGTGAGAACTTCTTCTAAAGCTAACATGACCTAAACGTTTGTGCCACATCCATTGCTCTTCTTTAACAGACATTGGACATTTTACGTTTTGTTCTTTAAGGTCAAAAATTATGATCTTATAGGTGTTGTTTCTTCTCTTTTCATTGAAAAGAATAGTGCCATCTTTTTTACTCACAACTTTAGAGGAATCTTGATTAAAGATTATATCATATCCATTATCACTTAATTGACTTATAGATGATAGACTATACTTTAATCCTTCAACAAGTAAAACATTAGTTATAGAGGGAAGATAACCATTACCTACTATACCTGAGCATGTGATCCTTCCTTTCCGATCTCCTCTGAAATATACGATGCCTCAATGCTTAAGATCCAAGCTTACGAACATGTGCCTTTTTTCCGCCATGTGTCGCGAGCAGCCATAGTCCAGGTACCAAGATTGGTGTTTTAGCTGAGCAACGAAAGATGTCTCTTTCCCGAAAAATTCTTCTACTTTTGAATCAGCTTCATCTTCTGAACATATTTTTTCATTGAATGTTCCAACATGAGCCATCAGTACTTTTTATGCATGTTCTTCTTCTGAGTCTGAGTCATCCCTTGTTTCCATTTTCTTTTTACCTTTGAGATTTATCTTCTTGATGTTGTTCTTCAGGAGCTTAGGGTACTCCAGTTTGTAGTGTCTTGGTTCATTGCACTCATAACAAGTGACTTTGTGAAGGAAAATTGCAATCTAAAATGCAGCAGAAAATTAAAATTTTCCTTTAGCGATCCTTACGAATGGGCATGGTCAGTGATAGAAATCATTACCTCTTGTGGTGATTCATACCTTTGATGTTGTGATCATGAACGTTGATGAATAGAAACATCTCTACCCAGTCTACACAGACATATCACTTTTGGTCATAGTGCTAGCTGCTTACGAACAAAAACTTTGAGTGAGAGAGTGAGACAAAATACGGCTGGGGTTTCAAGACCGAAATTTCATCAAGTGAAATTCCTCAGCACAAGATTTCTATTTATTGAACCACTTATGTGGATTGCAAGCTAAAAGCCGAATTAACCCTATGGGTATCATACCTTATGATATACCACATATGACTTAAGCGTGTGGTACCTTACCATATTCCATATTTCACTTAAGTGTATCATACCTTACAGTGTTCTACAATTCATTTAAGTGCACCGTACCTTACGATGTTCCTTATTTACTCTATCTCTCATCAACCTGTCCTTATATGTGTGACCCTGTAGGTTTTTGTTACGTAGGCAATTATATTAAATCACACATTTAACATAATAAATAGTGAGCGGTATCTAGCAACACATCACTGCTACCCAAGTCACGAAAATGTCATGTGATCTGACAAAACATTTTTGTGATAATATTTGTGTGTACAATTACCATTTTTCCCTTATGTCTATATCAAACACAAGGCATAGACCGTGTCACCCTTGTCCAGTTCAATATTGAGCCCTTATAAATCTATCCTGTTATGCAGGATGGGAAAATTCCATCTAGGTCACTCATATCCCTCAGTATGCTTTGTGAAGTACCCATCAACTGCCTTTGTGGTCATCCTGTTACAAATAATGTTTGATCAACAATAAAATACCTAACTCTACATCTAGGGTCTATATTAGTTTCAGGTCGAAGGGTGGTATAAACCAATATCACCACGAGAATAACTTATGACACCTTGCATAACATTCTATGTAGTATTCTCATGGTGGGTCAATCTAGTATAAATATTACTCCTAATATTCATACCTATGTCAAGACTTGATAACTCCTTATCCATGATCCATGAGGTGTGATCATCAGGCTATCTTCATAATAATCTCAATGCTTTAATGTTATCCCACTTTGCAATAAAGCTCGACTACAGATACTTTAAGAATAATGTTCTTATGTTTAATGGGATCTCATGATTAAGTCACACTTAACATTTAATTAAAAATACGAACTATTCTAGGGACTTTATTATTTTGGAAAAGCAAACATAATAAAGAAATTCCTTTTATTATTAATAAATAATTCAATACAATTACCCTAGATATTTGCCTCTAGAGCTTACACAAACAATTTGATACCCTCGTACTTTCTTTGATCAGAAGTTGATTCAAATTGACCTCTAGTCCTTCTTGAACTTCTAAACTTGTTGCCTTGATTTCTCTTCCAGAGACAGTAAACCCTTTTGGTTAGCAGAGATAACTCGTCTTCTTCATCATCAAGATCTTCTTCTGAATCCTCTATTTCTTCTACTTGAAGAGATTTTGACTTCTCATATTTCTTGATGGACTTGAGCATAATAGATTTTGTCTTCTTTTATGGTTCATATTGCTCTAGCTCGATTTCATGACTTCTTAAGGAACTTATCATTTCTTCTAGAGAAGTGTTATTTAGATCCTTTGCAAACTTGAGTGCAGTTACCATAGGCCTCCATTTGGATGGCAAGCTTCTGATAATCTTCTTCACATGATCTTCCATTGAGTAACCTTTGTTCAGAACTTTCAGTCTTACAACTAAGGTTTGAAATCTTGAGAACATGACTTCAACGCTTTCATCATCTTCCATTTTGGAAGCTACATATTTCTGAATCAAGGCCAACTCCTTGGTTTCTCTGACTTGATCATTTCCTTCATGAGTCATTTTAAGAGAGTCAAATATAGACTTAGTAGAGTCTCTATTTGTGATCTTCACATACTCAGTATAAGAAATCGCATTCAACAAGATGGTTCTTGCTTTATGATGATTCTTACAATCTTTCTTTTGTTGATCATTTATAGCTCTCCTAGCTATCTCTTTTCCAATATTGTCTGTGGGAGGTTCATAGCCATCGACTACCATATCCCAAATATCAACATGATGACCTAGAAAAAAAAATTCTATTCTATCTTTCCAGTATTCAAACTTTTCTCCATCAAATATGAGAGGTTTAACATTGTAACTTTTGTCGTTTGAATCTGTTGCAGTAACAATTGGTGTGGGTTCAATCATTGTGTTTCTTCAACTAAAAAACTCATCTGGATCTTTATTTGACACGATTAAGTGTTTGATAACTATCAATACCAAAAATGGAGCTATGATGCCAATTGAAGGTTTAAGAAACACAAGAAAAAATGTTTGAATTGAGTTTCACCAAATTAAATCTTTTAGTTGGTGACAGAACAAGTTAGCTGAGAACATAATAGTAAATGAACATGATGGTTTTATCCTGGTTTGCTGTTAACTAAGCTACTTTAGTCCACACCCTTAAGGATGATTTCACCTTCAACAAGGATTTAATCCACTATAACCAAATTGATTATAGAACAACCCACAATAAGTATGATCAACCTTATTGGCACCCCCACTACAAGAAAATTAGTGTTTAACGACACAAAAATTGCGACAGTTATGTGATAACTGTCGTAATTGACATATAGAGACAGTGTTTACGACAGTTGACACCAACCGTCCCTAATATTTATTTTGCGACGGTATATTTAACCATCATAATATTATTATTACGACGGTAAAACAACCGTCGGCCCCCATTTAACACTTTTAACATTGATTTTTCACCAACAACTAGTCACGACGGTAAAATTAACCGTCCTAAAAGGCATATCACGACGGTAAAGCACCCGTCGCACCCTTAAACCTTTCACGACGGTAAAATTATCCGTCCTAAAATTCATTTCACGACGGTAAAACAACCGTCGCACCCAAAACCTTTAAAAATTCTGATGTTAGGTTTTCTAATTTGTTGTTTTAGGGTTTTATTTTTTTTAATGATTTTTTAGGATAATATTTGGTTAGGATAAAATATGTATCGTCCCTTATCCTGATACTGAATTTTGTCCAAACTCAAGCCATAAATCTTCCAACAACAACCGATAACATCATCGTCATCATCAATGACAACCTTTTCAACTGAATTCTTATCACACACTCTCAATTTCAGAAACCACCCAAACCGCACTTCTCGCCGTTCAAATCCCAACACTATCGTCACTTCCTCAACCCCGGGCAACACCAACAACCGAAGAACAAGAATCAGGGTCAATGAAACAAGGCCAAAACTTGATCAAGATTACGATGAAGCTCTCATGAGGTCATTCAAATCAGCTAAGTACAATCGAGCTCTCCGCTTTCTTAAGCGCATGGTTGACAGGGGTTATAAACCTGATGCCATTCTCTGCACTAAATTGATTAATGGATTTTTCAATTCTAAGAAAACCCAGAAAGCTATTCGGGTCATGGAGATTTTGGAAAAGCACGGCCAGGCTGATGTTTTTGCGTATGAAGGTGTATGTTAGGAAGGGCAAAAGTGGGAATTAAGCTTGTAACTCTATTGAAGCAATCTCTTTTATTCGAGTCATATCTGCCATGTGATAGTGTCAAAAGTGAGTTACAAGAATTAAACCATGGTGAATTTTACTGAATTGTTGTTTCATGTGTATGTTTATATCTTGCTGCAGTTGGAACACCTACCAGCCTTGGTTACAGGAATTTGGACTGATGATAATAACATGCAGTTCGAGGCAACAACTCAGTTTCGGAAGTTACTTTCAATTGGTTAGATATTGTTCTCTGAACAATTTTTTTTTATGTTAGTTTCTTATCTACTATTTGTTAAGGGATATTTGGTTGACAATATCTATGTCTGATTAGAACGTAGCCCACCGATTGAGGAGGTTATACAAGCTGGTGTGGTTCTGCGCTTTGTTGAGTTTTTGATGAGGGAGGATTTTCCACAGCTGCAGGTTGTTATCGTCTTTGTTTTGTTTTATGCGATAAATGTTACTTCATGTTCACCGTGCTGACTTTGTTTGCTATATGTTGTAGTTTGAGGCTGCTTGGGCTTTGACAAATATAGCTTCTGGAACTTCTGATAACACTAAGGTAGTAATTGATAGCGGTGCTATCCCAATTTTTGTGAAGCTTCTTGATTCTCCTAGTGATGATGTCCGTGAACAGGTATGATTATATATATACTTTATGTGAAGCTCCTGTTTCTAGATTCTAAATGTTATGTTTGAATGTGTTTTTGTGCATGCCAGTGAGGTTGAGCTGAATGCAGTGTTTTGAGTTTTATTATTTCTTGGACAATTTAGTTTGATATATCTCAAAAGTTTAACGTCTTTCCTGTGTTTTTGTGGACTGTCAGGCTGTGTGGGCATTAGGAAATGTTGCTGGTGATTCACCTAAGTGCCGTGATCTTGTTCTCGGTCATGGAGCTTTGCTTCCTCTGTAGCAGCTCCTATGGTTGACATGCTTCTTCATGACTTGGTATTATATACAGCAATTATTCTGTTGATATTTCTTGAGGTGTAATAAGATCTAAAAACACTATGGATTCATCCTTTTGCAGGATGAGCATAACAAATTAAAGAACGGAGTAGAAGTGCAGGAATCTCCAAATTCTGAGTCTATTTCGTTTAGTCCTGGAGATAGAGCTGCAATTGTAAGACTTGAGAGGAAAATATGAAATGATAATACTCTGCATAATGATGTTTATAGTCAGAATCAGAATGAATAAATTTCACAAGAAGTTTAATCAAAGCAAACATAATTTCACAAGATACTACCAATCTTAATATGCAATGAATCCTATGATACAGTGAAGTTTAATTCTACTTTGAATCTGGAACAATAGCTATATTAAGTTTTCAACAGTAAGAATATTACATTACTTGGAAAGTTATGCTTTTCTGTTCTGATGCGTTTAGTATATCAAATCTTAGATATTTGTAAACTATCTTCTTTAGTGGAACACATAAAATGACTTCAAATACTACATCTATTGTTATTTTCTTTTGTAGTCCAAGAGTTTTCCAGGAGCTCTTTCAAATAAGGCTCTTGCTGTTGTAGAAGCATTGGAAGGAAAGGTAAGCATTTTTATTTCTGAAACATTATGGTTAAGGCTATTTGTATAAGGTTCACTCAATCACTCATCAGTTCACAATTGCAGCTGGTTGGCTGGAAATATCTTGTTATAACTTGAAACTTATTTTTCTGTTTGATTTTTGAATGCTGCAACTAATATTTGAATATTCAATACAATAGAGGGTGGAAACATTCATGTCTTCATTCAGAGCTGTGACAGAAGAGAGCTGTTTTACATTGGCCTCAATACAATCAGAATGATGAAGAGGCTGGAAGGTTGTTGGAACAGAGAGACGGAGAAGGGACTGGAAGGAAGATCGACAGCCAGAACTGATTCAGAACTGATTCAGCTTGTCTTTCTCATTTTTGGATGCAAAATTCTGTCTGTTGGATGAGGCGCGTTTTGCTTTTGGGTATATGCGGTGGTGTAATTTACTACTTTTAGGTAATTATTTAATTTTACTCGGATTATCATCAGTATTATTATGTCATTTTATTTCATTTCAGCTTATTTCATTCATATTTTAGTTGTGTATCAGGTCTGAGATTGGCGTCTGTGTCTTATATATGCTTATTCAGTGTTTCGTATTAATGATCAGTTAATGAATTTAGTTTCCTTGATGCTCTAGAAAGCTTGTTATCAAATTGCTGTTTTTCTTTCTTAAGCTTAACATACTTGATTTGTGTTTATTTTTCTTGCCTTAACTATTGTGTAATTATCTAATATTCTATAAATCTAGATTAAGTTTTAATTTATTAAACACCTTTGCATTCAAGAGATATAGGCTAAAATTGTGCTCTATAATGACTTGATAATAACACAGATTGCTGTAACAATGTCTGTTCATCAGTATTCTATTTCAGTGCTGTCAATCGTGGTTCGCAGAAAATACTGGTTTTTAACTGCAATCTCAGTTTTCAGTGCCGTCGTGCTTCTTGTATCAACCCTATAGTTATATATGATAATCATAAGCTTGTAGTAACAATACTATTTTGATTTTGCAGGTAAGGATTTAAAAGACTCACGAGTGCTAACTGATGTCGGTGACGTCCCTATTCAAGAAATTCGAGATTGTGGCGTAGATGATAAAAGATTGATGAGTGTCATTGGCGAATCTGTCAAGTTAGTGATGGAAGAGGTAAATTTGTCAATTTATGATTTTGAATTTAAAAAGTACACCTTTATCATCCTCATATATTGTTTCTTAGCATTCACTCCACTATCATGTGAAATGCTATAACATTTTGCAGATAACTTTCTGTTCGAACTTGCTTGATCCTCGTGTTGTTTATATTCTTTCAGGCTCCTCTAAGACCCTTAGTTTTAGGTGGTGATCACTCAATATCATTTCCAGTTATTAGAGCTGTCTCGGAGAAGCTTGGAGGACCAGTTGATGTTCTTCATATTGATGCGCATCCTGACAACTATGATGCATTTGAAGGGAACATTTATTCGCATGCTTCTTCCTTTGCTCGTGTCATGGAGGGTGACTATGTTCGGCGACTCTTGCAGGTAATCTTTTATTGTTGATAAGTATAAAATCAAGGTGGCGTCGTGATTTTGTTGAAACTACAAACTGTAACCTTTTGCCAAAATAATGCTTTTTAATACATTTCAGGTTGGTATTCGATCAATAACAGCTGAAGGACGTGCACAAGCAAAAAAATTTGGGGTCGAGAAATATGAAATGCGAACATTTTCCAGAGATCGCCCCTTCCTAGAGAACCTGGTATGTCTCTCTCTGCCTCCGTGTTTGTATGCTCGTGTATATATGCACGTACGCACGCGTGCGCATAGTAAATTCCAAACATGTATTGATACTAACTTGTGCATTTGTATGTTCTTTTTAAACCTTGGTGATTTCCTTGTGCAGAAACTAGGGGAAGGTGTGAAAGGGGTGTATATCTCGATAGACGTGGATTGTCTTGATCCTGCATTTGCTCCGGGAGTGTCTCATATTGAACCGGGAGGTCTTTCTTTCCGCGATGTTCTTAACATCCTACACAATCTTCAAGGTGATGTTGTTGCTGGAGACGTCGTTGAACTCAACCCACAACGCGATACTGTTGATGGAATGACTGCTATGGTAGCTGCTAAGTTGGTCAGAGAAATGGCTGCAAAGATTGCAAAATGATCAAGAGATTTCGGAGCTAACCTCTTTTTGTTATAGTTCCTGAAAATCGGAAAATCTCACTTGTTATAGGTAACTTGTAGCAAAGTTATAAGGTGGTATAAGCATATTACAATGTGCAATAATTCATAAATCTTTTCTCCCAATAATAAGTACTGGTATCTCACGGAAATCTCACGCTTCAATAGCAAAAGCAATGTCTCCTTGCATTATTTTACAAATGGTTTCCCAATAGTAAATATTTCAAAACAATTGGATTGCTCATTCAAATTAATAATACTGAGTTAGTATTTGTTTCCGCGTCAAATATGCCTCTAGCGTCTACCAAAAGCTAGGAATCTTAAATGTTTTTATTGTAATTAACTTTATTATGTTGAAAAGTGATAGAAAATAAAATAAAAATACTATAAATAAAAAAATATTAAAGTAAATAATAATTTAAATATAATAGTAAAATATTATAGTAAAATAATATTATATTTAAAATTATTTTACTAAATAATAATTTAAATAAAAATATTATTTGAAATTTATAAATCAGATTACGACGGTTAAAACCGCCGCAATTTCTAACCTACGGCGGTAGAATAACCGTCGCAAACAACAACAAAAACAAAAAATAAAGTCAAATTCACGACGGTATATAACCGTCGCTATCTGTTGTGCGTGACAGTTTTTGCAACCGTCGCGAAATAGGCTGGGGACGCACGATTCTGCGACGGTACTTCTACCGTCGTAGATTGTAAATTGCGACGGTTTTAACCGTCGTAATCAGCCAAAATAACCGTCCCAATCTATCATTTTTCTTGTAGTGCCCCAATAAGTTTGTCGATCCTTATTGTAAATTCACTCAAGTTGCGGCAGGGGTTTTCTTGAGATCATACCTTCACTCAGTATCTCAAGGTATCATTCAAGAATAGTTGAGTACTTTCAGTGTATTACATATTTGCTTCTTGTAAGTATATTACATAGACTTGTCAGTACAATGAAAAACACCTAAGTTTTCTACTGCATGATACGAGCAACATCTCCTTGCTTATTTACAAAACTATACACAAATGATTTCTCTACAGAGTTTGTGTAGCGATTTGGTGTAGTTTTGTTGAGCTTGATTTGTAATGATAGATTTGTCGTTGTAGTGTTGTTTCTTATTTTTCTTCAGCTTCCAAGTCTTCCTTTTATATCTTGTAAAAGAGATCCGTTGAAAGGGTAGAAAGGTAAATCTAACTGTTGGTTTTTAACGGTTATAATAAGAGTAGTCACAATCAAGTACAAAAGAACTATCCTTGCACTCTCTAGAAGAGTAGAGGTCACATACACTTTATGTACCTTTTGTACACTATCACACGTTAACCATTTGAACTTTTCTTCTTATCTCCAGTGGCTTTGGATATTTGAATTTTGAACGATGAAGCTTGTTGTAAAAGAATATTTCTTTAAATCTTAGAACCTAAGCCTTGTAGTCTTCAGAACTTGTCGCACATAACCTTGTCTTCAGAGTCTTCAACACTTGGTTGTAAGAACTTGCTTTTCTCCAAATCATCAGAACTTGTTCAGCAGAACCTCGTCTTCATAATCTTCAAAACTTGTAACATATAGAAGTAAAGCTTTAGAAGGCCTCAAAAGCTTAATCAAAAAGTCACAATCAGAACCTCTTGTGCTAATCTTCCTTAGACACGTTGCAGAAGGTAGATTCAGAATCTTGACTTCAACTGTAACACGTAACCACATGTTTTATTTTAGTAGTGTATGTTTAGAACCTTATGATGTCACGCACCTTGTACCAGAGTTAGAATATTATAGCAACAGATACACACTAGAACTAAATCATTAGTGTATACAATTGTTTTCTAAGATAACATGTAAAGTTATCATCAAAATCTCAAGGCTAGATGTAGAAACACTTCTTGTTCTTACAAAAAGTTCTAAAGTTCTCAGTCACTTAATCAAATTTAAAGGGTTTATTTTCAGTTACGAGAACTGAAGAAGGTTCTTTTAGAATCTTTTCTACAGATGATTCTGCTAGATTTTTATCAGGATTATTATCCTTCTTTTTAGAAAGTACAACTTTATTATCAAAGGGTTTATTATCATGATAAACTGGGAAAATTTCCTTAATTTTTTCTAAACATTTAGAGGATAACATATGACCAATACACCCTAGGGTTTTCTCAGCATGGGTGAATGGGATAATTATCCGAGAAGCATAAATAGCTTGATATTCTGCAGAAACATGAGGTGTTGGAACAAGTTCTTGATTTCCAACAAGAAGTGGTTTGGTGATATATGGATTTTTCAGAATGCAACATCCTCGGTGTTCTTCGCTTCCATATTCTTCACATTCTTGCTGGATTTGCTACTTTTATTGGTTGGTGCCATTGTTAAGAGTTCAGTTTGTTGGACGATTGAAGTTTTTGAGAAAGAAAGCTGAAAGTTGTGTAAGTTTTTCTGGATAATCAGAAGTCAAGAAAATGAAAAAGTGTTTTTTGTGGAAGAAGAATATATTTATAGCTGGAATTGGTTCAATTTATATTTCTAAATTATGGAGTTAGTGGGATACATGGTGATTTTTAATAAGTTAATGAAGAAGGTTGCTTGTTAAAAGGCCACATTGGGAACTTACTTTTAGTAGTAATGATGAAACTGCATCACGCTTGTCTTGATTAGACATTTTGGAAAAAGGGAATCATGATTGTTTCTGACGTCATAGCAGTAAATGTTTATCATGAAGGATGTTTGTCTGTCGAAATATAGATGTCTTTCAAAAAATGTATGTTTCTCCAAGTATATCAAAATACACATTTATTGGAGGCAATTCGTTAGCTGGAATTTCGATAGTAGTTGAATTAGAGAAATAAAGATATTTTCTTTATAAGGTTCGACTAATCAAGGTTATGGATGGTCTGAACTTGTTGAAATAATTCGATGTATAAAGGATAGGAGGTTTGATTTTCGAAAATCAGGTTGTTATTACACGTTGGGTAGATTTGGCGCTTCGAAATAGAGAAAGATTTGAAATCCAAATGTGCGTCCTAATCCGAAAAGGACACGTGGAAGCATAAGGTTCGAAAGCACATGCAAACGTCGGACGTGGAAATATTTTACATGGAGACTGTTATGGTCGAATTAGTATAAATTAGGATTTTAGCGTTAGGATTCAGTGTGTTCACATCTTTGTATAAATTACCCTAAATTACTCAAAGTACCAGTGTTTGAGAAATGAGTTGTGAGAATGTACGTATAATGCACTAGTTTTATGTTTATTGCCATTCATTTTCAATTCAAGTTGTATACTTTCTTTTTAAGTTTAAATCAAAAGCCTTTTACATACCAATTTTTTCTTTAAAGCGTTACATTACTACCTTCGAAAGAGATTGATAAACAGAAAGGTAAGAAATTGAACTATACACATGTCCTTAGGATCAATTTGATCGATCCTACAAGTCACCAATCTTTTCTTTGATTTAGAAGACTAACAATTATTTATCAAATTTCACAGTAAACACCTTGATGATATATATAAATGTGTCACAACAATGAAACACACCAACCGTAGTCATAACCCTTTAAGCTTTTTATTTAAAAATACATAAAATAGAAAAGGTGTGTCTTAACATTAAAGGAATAATAAATATGAAGGCGCTGATGTTCGAACTCGTGAAATCTTGATGGTATCACCACAATTGGCTCCTCAACCGTTTTTATATACAATAAATTTTTAATAAAAAAACAAAAACAATACGGCAACGCCTTAGTTTAGAGATGTCACCATGGTGTAGGGAGGAACTGTGGTGACCATGGCGTTGTTGTTACGCATTTTCTAGTAGTGATGGTAGGGTTATGGAGTCAGTAAAAAATGCATGAGTTCCTCTCATTTATCTAGAAACCACTTATAGACAAAAAAAACTCTTGTCCTTCACTGGTTTCAATGTTGTTTACCATCATTTAACTTTTAAGCTTTGTTTGGAAGTTTGGAGGAGAAGAGAACATAGAGCTTTGAAAAAAGGAAAGTATCAGGTGAAAAGAATATAAGGATTTTGTTTTTTATTTTAGAGGGGATTGAAGGGTTTTGTTTTTACTCATAACACTAAATCCCCCTAATTTAGAGGAATTAAATAATTATATTGTAGAAGGGGTTTGAAAGACTTAGACAAATATTTAAAATATAATTAATGTTGTTATATTATTTCAAAAATAAAAAATATATTAATTATAAGCACTATTTTATCACTCTATATTAAATATTTTTGTCAAAAAATATAAAAGATTTTTTTATATTTAAAAAAAAATTGTTTTTCAAAGTGCTTCTTTCCCGCTCCTCCAAACTCCAAAACAAAACCTTAAATTTTTTAACCAAACAAAACTTAACTTCACAAAACCGAACTCGGCCTAATCTATTCTCCTTATACAAAGTAACTTGATCCATCCACTATCTAAAAATATAATTTACTATAAACAAATAATCATTTGGCCATGCACAACCAACAAGAGCCAAATCTTATTGGCTTCCTGAACTCATGAGTAATTAACTTTAAAAAAGGAAAAAATGTTTCACACTTCACAAGTTATCGATGGCTAGTTTTGATAGGCAAAAGCCCACGTTTTCTATGAAAACCACCCATCAAACTAATATACAACATAGTGTAGCCATAATATCTTCTAAATGGACTTTAACTTCTTTTTAAAACTAATCTATCAGAAAAGTTAATATTAAAAATGAAAAAGACAAATAAAACAATCACCTATTCTTTTTCCTCGAATCAAAAGTGTGTGCTTTGCTCTAATTTGGCCTTATTATACCATTAACCATCGTTTTGATTCACAGTTTTAGCATTTACTCGTAGTTCACCAAAATTGTGACATTCATGCAAAACTATGCAAAAGAATAATCACTTTAGACTCTTGAGTTTCGGTCATGGCCAAGCATGGTTCACTTTGTTGCTGGTTACTAGTCTCATACAACTCTTGCTGCCGGTAACCGGTCAACCGATGGGACCGGAAGATCCAACGGAGAACAACAAATCAGTAGCAACCATAATGGGAATTGTAGCCCTAATGTTCGTCTTCTCGGGTTTTCTTTCTCTCTACTCAGCCAGATGCAGCGATCGTCAACACGGAGTTATTTACGACCTCACTTTACCTAACGGTGCAAACGGAGTTAGGGCACAAAACAACTTGCCAAGTAACGGTTTAAACCAAGATGTCATCAACACTTTTCCAACATTTCGTTACTCCAACGTGAAGGGACTTAAGATTGGGAAAAGCACGTTGGCTTGTGCTGTTTGTTTGAACGAGTTTCAAGATGATGAAACATTGCGTTTGATTCCTAAATGTAGCCATGTTTATCACCATGGTTGTATAGATATTTGGCTTGTTTCTCATAATACTTGTCCTGTTTGTCGTGCTAATCTTGTTCCGATATCCGACGAGGACGCTACCGAGCCTCCGATTATATCCATTCAGATACCAGAGGTAGAATCACATCATAATGAACAAGTAGAAGAAGTAGAACATGTTGTTGAAGTGGAACAAAAGGGAGACATAATTGAAGTGGAATATTCACCAAAGATAGATTTGCTACGTAGGTCTAAGACATATTCTGCACCAACACGGTCGAGATCCACTGGATACTTATCTTCTCTTTTGCTATCACGGTCGAACTCGACAGGTGTGTTGGTGCAGCCAGGTGAGGATTGTGAGAGGTTTACACTGAGGCTACCCGATGAAGTTCGAAATCAGATGATGATGAACACGACGACGCTTAAGCGTGCGAAAAGCTGTGTGAGTTTTACGCGAATGAGTAGTGGAAAATGTGGTTATAGGTCAAGAAGTTTTGGGTGTGGAAGTGGGAATGGTAATGTGCAGTATGAAAGGTTTGGAAGTGAGGAGGAAGAAAACTGGTTTGTCAAGAACAATTGGAGTAATAAATCCGCAAGAAAATCTCATATGAAATGTTTGAGAGTTGAAATGGACAATAATCATGGAGAGAGATCATATGACCTTTTGTGTCATGTGTAGTAGTTAGTTGCAAGAGAAGGTTGGAATAGTTCTAATGCATTCAATAAAAAGTTTGATTGTAAAAAAAGAGTTGATCATTGGTTAGGTTAAATTTATGGTTCATATAATGCATATGTTAGTAGATAGATAATTATGTGTTTTTATGTCATTTTATTAGCTCTAGAGAGTTATTTGATTATCCTTTTGTATTATATTATATTCACAGTTTTCACATAATTTTTAAAGGCAAAATAATATTTAGAAAGAGATTAGAGTTGGAATTAAAGCCTACAACATAACATTAAAATCAAATTGGCACAAGATGTGCCAAGAAAAAAAATACACACATTCAGGCAAAAAGCAAAAGGAGAAAAAACATCGACAAAACATCATCCAGTGAGCAACCAACACTAAAGATAGTTTTAGAAACAACCTTCGCTCACCGAAGCACCACAAATAGAAAATGCCGCTAGAGCTAAGACCTACCGAACAAGTAGAACTCTTAGCTCACACAAAGGTTCTTTTGCTTAAGGAAAATTTGTAGGTAGACACAATCATAAGTGGTAATTTATAATTTGTTTGTGTTGAACTTATGTGTTTGTTGAAGTGTTTGTAGTTGTCGAAGTGTGGAATCAGTTTGTTATACACAAATTTGATTTAGATCTAAAATAAATAGATTTGATTTAAGTCTAAATTAGATAGATTTCATTTAGTTCCAAAATTTGTATTTTGGAATTTTATAGTTTTGGCATTTTGGCTTAGGAAGCAAGCTAAGCTAAATCTATAAATAAAAGGAGTAACCCCTATTTTTTGTAATCAATCAAGTTGTATTCACAAGAATTTGCAGTTCCAAGTGAATAAGAAGTTTTCCACAGTTTGTGCGCAAAGAGAAACTCTACAGTAAATCATTATTTTTCTTTCTTTCATATTTTCATCGTTATTGTGTGGTGATAACAATCTTGATCATCAAGATTGATAGAAATTCATCATGAATTTGGGTGGATTTCCAACATTTGGTATCAGGAGCTTCGGTTGAGCGATAAGGGGAAGAAGGGGAAAATTAATGGCGATGAATTATGCAAGTGGAAATTTTCCATAAAATCTTTTGATTCTTAAAGGTGATAACTTTGAGAATTATTGTAAACAGATGAAGGTTATATTATGTTTTCAAGGTCTTTGGGAACTTGTAAATTATGGATTAGAACCACTTGATGAAGTCGCTTCAGAAAAGGAAGAGGCAGAATACAAAGAATTGAAGAAGAAGAATTATAAAGCTCTCTTTATAATTCACCAATGCGTTAGCGATGTAGAATATGCAAAATAAGCTTGGGAGATTCTGAAGAAATCATTTGGAGGTGCTGAGAAGGTGAAAGAGGTGAGGTTACAAAATCACAAAAGAACATATGAATTGCTTAAAATAGAAGATAGGGAAAGTGTTGTACCCCAAAATTTGTCCTCCCACTTATCAATTATTTTCTCACAAAGATCTCTCTTGGTTCAAGACTACACTAGGGTTGATCAACTCAAGACACCTCCTTAAGCACTGATGACCAAAATTAGGGTTTGGGATTACACAAGGATAATTGAACTTTCAATGCTTCATGTGACTTTCATGGATCATCTTGGACCTCCAAGATTACTCATGTCAAGTTTCAAGCCTTGGATCACACTTTTGCTCAGTCAATTGAGCAGTTGACCTAAAAATCAAATGTATTGGGGGAAAAGTCAACTATGGCCAATTTACAGTCAAACGTCATAATTTTTTATCCACATCAACATTATAAACTAATATGTATCATTTTATCAAGTTTGGACTACAATTCCTCAAGAAATTTGATCAAATCATCAAAAGGGAAAAACGGTCAGAATTAGGGTTTTGACTGAGAAAGGGCAATTTCTGATTTTTGACCTAGAAAATGATCAATTGGTTTGAAGCATGATCTCAAGATTTCAATTTCATCATTTTGACCTAATAGCATGACCCAAAACATTGCTCAAGATCAATTGGATTGATAGTGAATTTTCAGTCAACTGATCAAAAGTCAATTGTACACTGAAAAGTCAAACTTTGACTTTTTGGTCAAGATCCAATGTCAAAGATCACAATTCATCAAAACATTTTAAAATATGAAACTTGTTCATCAAGAAATCAAAAAGTCAAGATTTCATTTTGAAAAGTTAAAGTTTTCAAACTTAGAAAATTTTCTAAGTGTTGAAAACTTCATATTTTTTCATAACTTTGAGCCAATTTTTCACCATAATGCAAGATGATTCAAAAGAAACTTTCAACATAAAAGTTGTAGATCCCGATGAGATCTATAACTTTTATTTGTTGATCAAATCTTATAAGTGCTTGGATTTTGATTTATAAATTCATGAAGTCATGACATTTTCGTTTAACACTTAGAGAAATTTTCAACAGATTTTGTTCAGGATTTTATCTCAACTTCTTGACATTTTTTCATATAGTTACAAGATGATTTTGTCAAAATGGCAAACATGAAAGTTATAGAGGATGTTTCAAGCTTTCCAAAACATCCAAGAGCAGGAATTTATCATACTTGAGCTAGGAGATTCAAGGGCTTGAAGTTGGGCATTCATCCTTGAATTGCAAGTCATTCTATTGAAGAACACATAACAAAACCCTTATGCTATGCTGCATAATCTTATATTGCAGACCTTCTTGCTTGCAAATCTCTACATAATTTAATGTTTACACAAAATCTTGAGCTATTACCCAAGTATTTAAGCCTTTTTCCAAAAGATCTTTCCATTTATGGCATAAAGGCACCATTGATACTCATGAAAAGCAAGCCTTTTGGTACAAAGTTTATCTTAAAGCCCATACCTTGCTTGTTGCTGATTATACTCCACCATAAATAATGGGAAGTAGCTCCTCTATACCAGTAACTTTGGTACTTCATCTTGGAACTATAGAGTACTTGACATAGTTTGATCTTTGTAATCCAACCAAACCATAACATGTTGTCTTGCAAACCTAATCAGCTCATATGCACAAACCCCTTTCCTATAAATAGAAGAAGAATTTGCAAGAGAAAGGTTAGAAAAAATAGAGAGAAAGGTTATAAAAAATAGAGAGAAAGGTTAGAAAAAATAGAAGGAGAAACAAATACTCAAACTCATTTTTGCTGTCAAAAAACCAGATTTTTTCATAAAACCTCCATTTTTGAGCTTTGAAGTCCAAATCTTTGAATCTCATACCTTGCAAGTTTTCTCCAAACAAACCATCCAAACACTTCACATACACCGTATAGAAGTTGTTCAAACATAAGAATAACTTCTGTAACATCACTATCACCATCTTCCAAATTCAAAAACATACATTACAACTTGACTTGGTTGGAGTGGTTCAACCATTTTCAGTACAAAAGGAAGGTTGGAGTTACTTCAAGAAGGTTCAAAGGAGCTCGATAAATCACTACTTTACACTCGGAAACATTCGTACGTGTTCTAAAGCTTCTGCTTCGAGAGGTAAACTTTCTCAAACTGTGATATCATTGTTCATACATCATTTACTTTTGTGCTCAAAAGATATAACAAGACATATCAAAGAGAAAAAACTAACAAAAAGCCAGACCAGAGGCTGACACGGGTGCCCGTGTCACACGACACGAACCGTGTCAGCTTAGTTGGGTTGAAAAACATAGTAAAATACAGGGACAAGGGCTGACACCGGTGCTCATGTCACACGACACGACCCGCGTCAATGTTACTGGTGCGTACACGAGTAGAAAAAAGATGGACAGGGGCTGACTCGGGCGCCCATGTCACGTGACACAGCCGTGTCATATTGCCTGGAACAAAAAAATGCAGAAAAGTCATGGACAGATCCTGACACGGGTGTTTGTGTCCACTGACACGACCCGTATCAGCTCAGGCACCAAATTTCTTGATTTTTTGAGATTTTTGAGTTTATTTTGGACATATTGTATTGCTTGGAAATAACCTAACACTATAAAACCTTTGTTTTCAAATGAAACCTCAAAAACATTTTCCTAAACAATTAGTTTTTTTTAATTTAACTTAGACTTAGGTTTTTCTTCAATGAAATTAATTACAAAACCTTTCCTATAAAATACCCAAAAAACAATTTCTCTCACTTTACATCTTCTTGCATATTTTACTATTTTTGCATTATAAATTATGTAATTGTCAAAGTCTTGTAATAGTAATTAGGGTTTATTTTAATTTTCATCCCCATTTGTAAATGTACACCCCTCCCACAAGTATTGTAATAGCGTAGTAATTTTAAAATTCCGCAATTTATCGCTTTATATATAAATACTAGTAATTAGGGTTTGTATGGAAAGATTAAAACCAATGCTTAGAAAACCCTAATAAAAGACAAAATCAAGCATGAAAACAATACACTTGCATACAAGCACCCCTAGGGTAAAATCCACTTGGTTGCCTTATAAAATGGCCATATTACGCATGTGAGGTATCTTAGCAAAAAAACAAGCAAAATACAAGATCATAGTCCCTTGATGACGCTATCTATGTTGCCTTTCAAATGATCTTAGTCC
Organism: Vicia faba; assembly: GCA_948472305.1. Taxonomy (NCBI): domain Eukaryota; kingdom Viridiplantae; phylum Streptophyta; class Magnoliopsida; order Fabales; family Fabaceae; genus Vicia; species Vicia faba. Next base: position 105,975,623 of record OX451736.1, read on the forward strand.
CTAAAAGAGAATGCTAATATAACTTGCAACATTGCTAATCATGGTTATACGATGACCCATGTCAGTCCCGTTTACATCTAAAGATAGGGTTACTTACCAAATCAATGGTAAGATAACAATGTCAAAGGAAAAAGGAAATGAACATGAAAGACTTTTGAGTAGGTATAATTATCCTAATTACTTGCTCAATTTCAAACAAAGCATCCTTGCTATTTTCAAAACAAACACCTACACTTTCAAACATCTTACAAAACTTAAAAATATTTTCAAAAGATCAACATCTTTGTATATATTCTTACGAACGAGAATCATTAAAAAGTTTGCCTAAACAATGGCCTCTTTACAAAATACTTTCAAACACCACACAAAGCACAATTTCAAACAAAAACAAGTGATCTAGCAAGTAACTAAGAGCCCATGGAAAACCATGGATGAAAAGGGTGCTAATACCTTCCCTTTTCATAATCTACCCCTCGAACTCAAGAAATAATCTCAAAGGTCTTTTCTGTGCTTTTTCACCTTTCCTTTTAGATAAAAGAAAATTCGGTGGAAGCTCTTGCTAAACCGCAACATTTGCGATCAAACGCAAAACACCCAAGTCAGTTCTCCCACTGTGCCACAGAACTGGAGACTCTGCTGGGGACTTTTCTAAAAGTGGGGTTACCTTAGGGTTAGATCACATTTAATTGCTTTCTTTGTTTGACTTATTTTCTTTACATTTTGGTTCTTTGTTTAGGTTTGAATCCTCTACCAGGATTTGTGATACCTTATAGGTAAGTAGGAATACGTTGTGAAAATTGTGTGGGGTATACCGACATGGTCTAAGCAATAGCTACGTTAGTGCGACATATTTGTGGGTACCGGTAGCCCTTGAGTTATTCAAGGAGAATACGGGGCCGCTCAGTGATGTCATGAAGCACTAATAAACTTTTAGAATCTTTACTTGACCAACTTGGCCTTTAGGACGTAGTGAGATGACCGGTTTTGGTGCAGTCCAAAGTTGGTAGATACTAGGTACTACACTCATTGAGGTTTGGTTTTTTTGGATATTTCGGTCGCCGTTAAAGAGGCTTGTGCTGAAACAATGACCAAGGAAACAAACCAGTGATGTTGAGCTCCTTAGAACCCGGTTACTATTACTAGGACAGGTTTGAGCCAACTAAACTTCAAGAGGGTACTTACCTATGAAACCCCATGCAAGCCTAAACCTAAGGACTTGTTTGCTTTGTTTGTATATACATACTTGTACGGAACATCATGAACATCATAATATCATACTAATTCACTAACCATTCAAGGATCTTGGGATTTATCTTTGTTCTGTTTTGTAGGAAATGGATTATATTCGCAGAAAAACGATTCAAGTCAATCTTGTAAGGATCCCTCCACAACTTAAAGAGATGGCTTCAAGGATTCCAGAAAACTCTCCATTCACCGAAAGACATGGTCTCCTACTAAACTTGGTCACCTCCAACACTGATGAAGACATGATGAAGGTGCTCTTTCAGTTCTTTGATCCTTTACACCATTGCTTCACATTTCTCGATTATCAACTTGTGCCAACTTTGGAATAATTCTCCTAACTCTTGAGGATTCCCATTCTCAATAAAATACCTTTCAACGGTACAGAAAGAGATCCAAAGCCATAAAATATTGCTCAAGCTCTACACTTGCAATCATTTGATGTCACAACCAATTGGGAAACAAGGAGTGGTGTCAAGGGTTTCCTAGCAAAGTTCTTGTTTGAGAAAGCCCAAAGCTGTTGGAACTCTTTGGATCTGCAAGCTTTTGAGGAAATTGTGGCTCTCCTCATCTATGGGATGGTTTTGTTTCCAAATCCTGACCAACTCATAGATGTGAACACCGTCAAAATCTTCATATCCTGCAACTCGATGCCTACTTTGCTAGGGGACATCTTACATTCTTTTCACACTCGCACTATGAGGAAAAGAGGTGTCCTTATGTGTTGTACTCCTCTCTTGGCAAGATGGTTTATTTCGCATCTTCCCCAATCTGTATTAAAGAACTAGTAAGGTTCAAAGTGGTCACAAAGGTTAATGACACTCAAACATTCAGACATTCATTGGTGTTCTCGATCCATAGAGAATGTTACTATTGTCGACCGTTATGGAGAATTCCCTAATTTCCCTTTACTTGGCATTAGAGGAGGTATCACCTATAACCCCTGCTTAGCCTTAAGACAGTTTGGTTATGCTCGAAGGGATGACCCACATGAGATGCTCATTCAAGGTTTGGTATTTGACTACGAGAGCAACGGTCAAGGTCATCGCCATAGATTTATCCAAGTTTGGAGGATGTTGAACAAGGTAGATAGAAAGAAATTAGGGCATAATAATTCCATCCCTCTTGAGCCTTACCTCAAATGGGTACGAACTCGCGCTCAAAGTCTTATGATGCCTTATCCCTCCATTCTCACGGTAATCATTGAGCCTGTTATGGAAGGAGATGTTCCATACACTATCCAGCATCCCGACATGCCCACCTCTCTTGAAGACTTACAAAGATATTGGATACAACTCAAGGGGGAGAGAGACACTTTCGAAGCCCAATTATATGCTAGCGGGAAGAAGTTTTTGGAACTCACTAAGCAACTTCATGAGGAGAGGAACCTTAATGCCTACATCGCACCAAAGAGGATGCGTACAACCTTTTTATCTTAGAGTTTTTGTATTATTTTGACCAAGGAGGCATTGATGTACTCAAGCTTTAATTTATTAATACAACGTGTGTTTACTTTTTGTCTAAAACAAATTTGAATCTGTAAAATCCTTGAAATCATTGCATATGCATTTACCATTCATCATAACATAAGCAGGTTTCTTGCAACAAGTCTCCTCATCTTCCTACTGTTTATTTCTGTAAGATGGATCTCGAGCAAACGGTGAAGGACCTCCAAGCTCAAAATGCTCAGTTTCAACATGTGTTCTTAACTCTAGCCAAAGGACAAGAAGAGTTAAAGACCTTGCTGGTTGAAGAGAAGAAAAAGAAGACAAAGAAAATAACCGGAGTTCTAAACATGGGAAGAAGATTCCAAGGGCAAACAAGAAGGACCCTAGACTTTGCAACGTCATCTGGTGAGAAAGAAATTCAAGATGGGAAAGGCAAGGAAGCAGTGGTCCAACCAGATTCGGAAGAGGAAGAGGAAGAAGAAGATTATTCTGAGAAAAATATCCTCCAGTTGATGACAAGTATAATCATCTAGAAGAACGGTTGAGTGCAACGGAAATCCAAAAAGTGTCTGAGATGGACTTTGAGGAGTTGGGGTTAGTATCTGGGATTGTCATTCCTCCAAAATTCAAAGCACCGGTGTTCGCCAAATATGACGGAGTTTCATGTCCCAAAATTCATCTCCGATCCTATGTAAGGAAAATACAGCCTCACACCGCCGACAAGGATTTATGGGTACACTTCTTCCAAGACAGTCTGTTTAGAACTCAACTTGATTGGTTTTATCATTTAGAAAGAGCCAATGTTCATAACTGGGAAGATCTGGCCTCCGCCTTTTACAAACAATATCAATACAACGTTGATCTTACGCCCACCTGTACTCAACTCCAGAGTATGGCCATGGTTTCAAGTGAAGGATTTAAAGACTATGCACAAAAATGGAGGGGCTTAGCAGGAAGAGTCCAGCCTCCTCTATGTGAAAGAGAGTTGGTAGATATGTTTTTAGACACCTTGTTAGGTCCTTTCTTCAATCACTTAATTAGGAGTTCATCGGCAGGTTTTATCGAACTGATATTGACCGGAGAAAGGGTGGAAGTCGGGATAAATAATTGGAAGATTCAAAAAGATGCATCCTCTGCTGCTGTAAGGAAACCATTCATTGGAAAGAAAGAGGTTGTTGCTGTATATCCTTAGAGAAATTAAGATAGGGCTGAAAGTCGTCCAATGGTGGGGGCTGTTATGATTCCTAAACCTGCGCCTACTCAGCAAAGAGGCAACCAGCCAAGAATGGAAAGGCAAGTCAGACAATTCACCCGAATTAATATGACATTATCTCAAGTATTTCCGCATTTGTTAAGATCCAACCTAGTGACTTTGAAAGAATCTCCAAATAACCCTAACACAACCTCTCCTCACTATCATCCTAATGCCCACTGTACATACCATTTTGAGAGCCCCGGCCATGACACTAACAACTGTTGGGCTCTGAAGAAAAAAGTACAAGACCTTCTTGAAGCCAAAGATATTAAATTCGATGCGCCAGAAATTCCCAATGTCATTAATGCCCCTATGCCCAAGCACGGCCATGATGTTGATGTCGTTGAAGAAGATATGTTTGTTACTTCAGTTGATGCACTTGTGACCCCACTCCTGACTATCAAAAAGAACTTGTTGAATGTCGGTGTATTCCCAGGCTGTGGTGAAAGATTTCATTTCTGTTTATCCTCACTAACCAGTTGTCCATTGTTAAAAATAGGCGTTCAATGCCTAATAGATAACAAGGAGATTTTGTTCGAGAAGACTTCAATTCCAACTATTTCTTATAATGATGTTTCCATCGTGACCATTTCCGACAATTCTTCCAGGGTCTCCACCAAAAGACTCGTTAAAATTACATCAGTTCCTAAAGTAACTCCGTTAATTATTACAATGCCTGGACCAATCCCGTATTCGTCAGAAAAAATCATCCCATGGAATTATGGAGGAGATGTCTACTACCACGGTATCAAGCAAGATTGGCCAGCTGCTGAAAATTCAAGTTCTGAGAAAGTTGACTTCGGTATCAGTAATATCGCATGGACTAGTAAGATAACCCGGAGCGGAAGGATATTCTCTCCAGAAATTGCTCCTCCAAAAGCTATTTCTGGACCCGTAAGTATTCCTGTTGTTGTTTATCCTCCAAAGTCTATTCCCAGTCCTGTAATCATCTCCGCTAATACTCCTGTTGACAAAACTGTTACAGCCCATGTTATCACCCCTATTGATATTCCTGCGGCCGAGTCAACCGAGACTCGAGATAAAGGTATTCTGATTGAGCTTGTCCGGACGAAGGAACAATTAGTAGATATCCCTGAGACCTCCCAGAAAGAGATGGAGGAAATTCTAAAGATCATAAAAAGAAGCGACTACAACGTAGTCGAGCAACTAGGGCAAACTCCATCAAAAATTTCCATGTTGGCTTTATTGCTATGTTCCGAGGCTCATGCAAAGGCCTTGGTAAAATTCCTTAAAACTGCCCATGTACCCCAAGAAACATCTTCCGATCAGTTCCAAAACTGCGTAACCAGCTTGACCGCAGATAATGGTTTAGGTTTTTTGGATGCTGATTTAACGCCAAAAGGGAGGAAGCATAATGAGGCATTGCATGTCTCAATTGAATGCAGAGGAACGACTTTGGCTCATGTCTTGGTTAACACCGGTTCGTCTCTGAATGTGTTGCCTAAAAAGGCTCTTGATAGGCTTGACTCTGAAGGATTGATATTTAAGCCGAGCAACATAGTAGTGAGAGCCTCCGACGACTCAAAAAGGATGGTTCATGGGGAAGTGGACATCCCCATAAAAGTTGGAACCCAAACTTTTGATTCAAATTTGTATGTAATGGATATTCGCCCTTCATATTCCTGCTTATTAGGTCGACTGTGGATTCACAATGCTGGTGCCGTTACTTTTACGTTGCATCAAATGCTGAAATATCCAATTCAAGGGAAAATCATCACTTTTCATGGAGAAGAAGAGTATATGTTCAGCCATCTAAATTCCTTCATATATGCGGAATTAGATGGTGAATTTATTGAAACTCTACTCCAGCACTTTGAAGAAGTCCCGCAGATGGTGGCAGTAACCAAGGTTGTGTCTCAAGTTACCAAGATCACAAGGCCTTCACTCAAGATGTCATCTTTGAAGGATGCCAAGGCAGTGATAGAAAAAGGTGGGTGCACTATTTAGGGACAAATCCCAGATATCCCATACAAATCTGACAAATTTGGTCTGAGTTTCACTTTAGGTGCCCAGAAGGTTGTACTCCGCGCTCGTGCTAGAGGACCACCCTTAAAGATCAACAACCACCAAGTCATCACCATGGAGGATGATGAAGACAACTATAACCTGGAGGATTGGATTTCCCAACTTTCAGTGGAGGGCTCAGCAACTGGGAGGCTAGATATTTTGTCCCGATCACATTTATCCAACAGTAATTTGTCTTTAAATTTTGTCGGATCTATAATATTAAAACAACTCAGACTCTTAAAACCTTGTGTCTTACCCGAGGTACAATGGTCCATTTGTAAGGGTTATTATCTCATTTCCATATGACATCAATGAATCATGGATGTTTTTTGCATACAAACTTTGTGCTTATTGTTTTTCTTTTTACATTTTCATTTCTTTCAAAGATAGATATACTCTTACACATACTCACACTCATAATGCAGGTCTACATCCACTTGGGATCCCATGGGTAACGGTTCTGCTATGGCCTTTTGTGATTCTGAAAATATAATCTACAAAGCCGAAGACGAAGGTGAGGAAGATTGTGAAGTGTCAGGGGAACTCGCTAGGTTACTACAACAAGAAGAGAGGACCATTCAGCTCCACGAAGAGTCAGTGGACACAATTAACCTAGGTACCGAAGAAGACAAAAGAGAAGTCAAGGTGGGTGCCAATCTAGAACCCAGTGTCAAAGAGCGTCTGATTCAGTTGTTGCATGATTATGTTGAGGTCTTTTCCTAGTCGTACAAAGACATGCCAGGACTTGATGCAGATATCGTAGTACATCGTCTATCTACAAAAGAAGACTGCCCACCGGTAAAACAAAAGGTCCGCCGCATGCAACCAGACATGTCAGAGAAAATTAAAGCGGAAGTCATGAAACAATTCAATTTCGAATTCTTGGCAGTTACTTCCTATCCGCAATGGGTTGCCAATGTTGTTCTCATGCCTAAAAAGGACGGAAAGGTACGAATGTGCATGGACTACAGAGATTTGAATAGGGCAGGCCCTAAGGATGATTTCTCACTTCCCCATATTGATATTCTAGTTGACAATACGGCACACCACAAAGTGTTTTCCTTCATGGACGGTTTCTCAGGCTATAACCAAATAAAAATGGCGCATGAGGACATGGAGAAAATAACCTTTGTCACACAGTGGGGCACATTCTGCTACAAGGTTATGCCATTCAGGCTTAAGAACGTTGGGGAAACCTACCAACGTGCCATGGTAGCTCTATTTCACGACATGATACATCACGAAATAGAGGTCTATGTGGACGACATGATAGCTAGATCTCAAACAGAAGAAGAGCATCTTGACCATTTACATAAACTCTTTGAGATACTAAATAAGTATAAGCTAAGTTTAAAACCAAATAAGTGCATATTTGGGGTAAGGAATGGTAAACTCCTAGGCTTTGTTGTCAGTAATAAAGGTATTGAAGTCGATCCCGCCAAGGTGAAAGAAATACAAGGGATTCCTGCTCCTCGTACTGAGAAGGAAGTCAGATGATTCTTTGGACGTTTGAACTACATTGCCAGATTCATTTCTCCCCTGACAGCTACTTGTGAACCAATCTTCAAATTACTAAAGAAAGATCAAGTAGTCAAATGGAATGACGAGTGCCAAACTGCTTTCGACAAGATCAAAGAGTACTTACAAGAGCCTTCTATTTTGATGCCACTAGTCGAGGGAAGACCATTAATCATGTATCTAACTGTTTTGGAAAATTCAATGGGGTGTGTGTTGGGGCAGCATGACGAGTCTGACCGAAAAGAGCATTCTATTTACTACCTGAGCAAAAAGTTTACCGACTGTGAAACAAGATATTCACTGCTCGAGAAAACTTGTTGCGCTCTGGCATGGGCTGCTCGCCGGCTAAGACAATATATGTTGACCCATACTACCTTATTGATATCCAAAATGGATCCAATAAAATACATCTTCGAGAAGCCTACCCTTTCTGGGAGAATAGCGAGATGGAAGATGATCCTGACAGAAAATGACATACAATATACTACCCAGAAAGCAATAAAGGGTAGTATACTAGCTGATCACCTTGCTCATCAAGCTGTGGATGACTACCAGTCCATGAAGTTTGAATTCCAAGATGAAGACATCATGATGGTGAACAACTGTTAAGAATTCAGACCATATGACGGACCTGAATAAGGATCCCGATGGACCCTGGTTTTTGATGGGGCATCCAACGCACTCGGCAATGGTATTGGTGATGTACTTATATCTCTTGAAGGATGTCATACTCCCTTTACGGAAAGACTCTGCTTCAACTGTACAAATAACATGGCGGAATACGAAGCTTGCATTTTTGGTCTCAAAGTTGCCATAGACTTGGGGATCAAATCCTTAAATGTGTACGGAGATTCAACTTTGGTCATCAGCCAGATCAAAGGGGAATGGGACACCAAACACCCTAACCTTATCCCCTACAAAGAACATGTGTTGACATTGATCCCATATTTTGAGAAGATTACCTTCGAGCATTTCCCGCGAGAAGAAAATCAACTAGCAGACGCACTAGCCACAATGTCATCTATGTTTAAACTTAAGTGGGACAACGAGGCTCCCCAGATCACCATTGAATGAATGGATGAACCAGCTCACTGTCACGAGATTAATACTGAAGAAGTAGTGGCTCGGCCTTGGTTTCATGAAGTCAAGAGATATCTCGAGGCTCAAGAATATCCGGAAGGAGCTTCAGTCAACGATAAGAAGTTCTTAAGGAGATTCTCTGCTAAATTCTTCCTTAGTAATGGCATTCTCTACAAATGCAACCATGACTATGTTTTGCTTCGGTGCGTAGACAAGGTTGAAGCTGAAAAGATCATGGTTGATCTACATGAGGGCACTTTTGGCACCCATTCCAGTGGGCATACAATGGAAAAGAAAATCCTACGGGCAGGCTATTATTGGTCTACCATGGAAGCAGATTGCTATCAACACTCTCGAACCTGCCACAAGTGTCAGATCTATGTGACAAGGTACACATACCTCCGGTTCCTCTGAATGTATTGACGGCTCCTTGGCCCTTTGCTATGTGGGGCATAAGTATGATTGGGGAAATCAAGCCAAGACCTCTAATGGACACCGCTTCATCTTACTGGCCATTGACTATTTTACAAAGTGAATTGAGGCAGCCTCTTTCAATTCCGTTCCCAAGAATGTTGTAGCTCGGTTCACTAAACAGAATCTCATATGTCGGTGTGGCATCCCAGAGAGGATCATCACAGACAATGGTATGAATCTAAACAATACTATGATCACCACCCTGTGTGAGCAATTCAAGATTCAGCATCATAATTCTTCCCCTTACCGGCCAAAGATGAATGGTGTTGTCGAAGCCGCAAATAGGAACATCAAAAAGATCATACAGAAAATGATAGTCACATACAAAGACTGGCATGAGATGGTACCATTCTCTCTCCACATGTATCATACCACAACGCGCACATCAACCGGGGCAACACCATACTCTCTGGTATACGACATAGAGGTTATCTTGCCTATTGAGGTCCAGATCCCCTCTCTGAGAATTATGAAGGATGCAGGGCTGAATGAAGATGACTGGATCCAGACTCGACTTGATCAACTAAACTTGATTGATGAGAAATGGCTTACTGCTGTCTGTCATGGTTAGATGTATCAAAAACGAATGATCAAGGCTTTCAACAAAAAGGCCATACGCCAAGTGTATCAAGTTAGGGATCTGGTGATCAAACGTATCATACTGCTGCAAGGTGATCCCAGGGAAAATGGACTCCTACATACGAAGGACCATTTGTGATCAAAAGCATATTCTCTGGTGGAGCAATGATCTTGACCACCATGGATGGCGACGACCCGCTGCACCCTGTGAACATGGACATAGTCAAAAGATACTACGCATAAGAGACCCGCTAGGTTGATACACCTAGGAAAAACAAGGGCATCCCAGCGGACCACAAAGGTTCGGGCAAAAATTAGGAATAAAATATTAAAAAATTTGTACACCCGGCAAGCTGAAAACCTGAAAAGGCGGCTTGGGCAAAAAAGGGTATCCCGGTGGACTGAAAACCCGAAAGGGCGGTCTAGGCAAAAGTTAGGGAATTAAAGCGTATGACTATGTCCCGTTGGATCACCTTACGGACAACCTGCAAACTCAGCGGTTCTGATCAACCCAATCAACTTCGAACAAGGCAATAAATAGATAAGATGCTCAGAGACACGAAGGCTATAGCAGAATGGGAGCCCCATGGGATTATTTCACATAAATATCTTTTATTTGTATCAAATTTTCATTTTTTACGATGGCATTCTCTTACTAGGATGTTTGTCTCATTGTACAAAAATACTTACTCAAAGTCAATACAAAGATATCCCTTTGAAAGTGCGAAACTATCTGTTTTTCTTTACTCTTGTGTTTTGTTTATGAAACGTCCAATGATTTATTTTTGAACATATGCATTTGAACATAATTACTGTTTACAAATGGACAAAATAAAAGACAATCACTGATGGCTTTAAAAGGTAGGGAAATCTCAATTTTTATCCCAAGGAGATGATCTTGGACTTTTTGGAAAGCTAAAGATGTCTACTTCAATTCCTATTGTGATAACTTTTGCATTTGAAGATGTTATCTTGATGTAAAAGGTCTGGATAAAAAGTGTCTTTTGTTGACTTTCTGAAAATGACATGTAATGTATGAGCTTGCATCTTTCAAATGGTGCACTTTTTGAACTTGGAGATAAAATATGGATTGTAGGGAATTGGATTTTCTTCAAGATGGGATTTGGTTGGGGCCAAATGGACAAAGTATGAGAAAGTTATGCCTAGTCAAAGATCAGTTGACTTTTCTTATAGAAACCCTAATTGCAAATTTGAATTTTGATGAATTAGGAGCATTTATTGAGGAATCATGGTCAACCCTTGATCAAATGATGATTTTCACTTCAAAACGATGTTGTTGACAGAAAATCTTGAAGTTTGATTGTATATAGGCCAAGTTGACTTTTGACCTAGTACAATTGATTTTCAGGCATTTGGGCAATTGACTGTGCAAACTTGTTCTGCAAGGCATGAAATTTGTCATGGACATTCTTGGAGGCATAATAGGACCATGGAAAGCAATTGAAGTCTTTGGAGTTGACACATCCTGATTCAAATGGAAACCTTAGTTGGGGGTTCATTGCCTTAGGAGGAGAATTCGTCTAATCAATTCTTGGGCATCCTTGGGCAAGTTGAGGACCTCAATAGGAATGTGTTTAGTAAAATGAGAGGGCGAATTTTAGGGTACAACAGCTGCCCCTGTTAAATCTTCTTAAACTTGAGGATGTAGATCAGCTTGTCTGCCTTTCGTGATCTGAAGGTGGAAGATGATTGAAAACTAAAGTGCCCAAAAATTTGCACTCGCGTGAAGTGAATTTCGATCGATAATATCGGGAATGGGCTTACATATGCCATTTGGAAGGCGAAGAAGAATCGTCGAAGATGGGCTTAACAATGCCATCCGGAAAAGATATCGGTTGCATAAGAGATTCCTTTGCGAGAATTCTTGTACCTGCCTTTGAGGAGGACTTCGCCTGGGAATATTGATTTATGTCCTGGGAAATAGAGTCTAAGAGCTTCAGTTGTCCATTAATCTACTGGGGAATTAACTCTTGATTGATGAGACCAAAATGAGTTATTATATGGTCGAGTCCGGGTTTTACGACGACTTCCAGGGGAATATGAAATCGACAGTATCTGGTTGGGTCCAGGTTTTACAGTATTGTTGATTGTTGTCCAGAGAAGGAACCTGTATAGGGCTTTCTCGGGACACGTTGTGATACGGTGGATGAACTGACTTGGGTGTTTTGCGTTTGATCTCAAATGTTGCGGTTAGCAAGAGTCGCCATCGAATTTTCTTTTATCCAAAAGGAAAGGTGAAAAAGCACAGGAAAGACCTTTGATATTGTTTCTTGAGTTCATGGGGTAGATTATAAAAAGGGAAGGTGTTAGCACCCTTTTCATCCATGGTTTTACATGGGCTCTTAGTTACTTTCTAGATCACTTTCTTTTTGTTTGAAAATGTGCTTTGTGTGGTTTTTGAAAGTATTTTTGAAAAGAGGCCATTTTTTAGGCAAACTTTGTAATGATTCTTGTTCGTAAGAATGTATACAAAGGCATTGATCTTTTGAAAATGTTTTCAAGTTTGAAAGGTGTTTTGAAAGTGTTTTTTTTAATTTAAAATAGCAAAGATGTTTTTGTTTTGAAATGGAGCAAGTAACTAGGAACATTCTACCTACTCAAAAGTCTTTCATGTTCATTTCTTCTTTCCTTTGACATTGTTATCTTACCATTGACTTGGTAAGTAACCCTATCTTTGGATGTAAACGGGACGGGCGCGGGTCATCGTATAACCATGATTAGCAATGTTGCAAGGTATCTTAGCATTTTCTTTAGGGACTAAGATCATTTTAAAGGCAACTTTTGATAGCGTCGTCGAGGGACTATGATCTTGTATTTTGCTTGTCTTTGCTAAGATACCTCACATGCGTAATATGGTCATTTTTGTAAAGCAACCAAGTGGATTTACCCTAGGGGTGCTTGTGTGCAAGTGGATTTATTGTCATGCTTGATTTATCTTGGATTAGAGTTTGTTAATCGATTAGTTTTAGTCTTTCCATACAAAATGCTAATTACTATCATTTGTATATAAAGCGATAAATTGCGGAATTTAAAATTACTACGCTATTACAATACTTAGAGGAGGGGATATACAAATTTACAAATGGGGAATATTGCAAGAATTTAAATCTAAATAAATATTACAACCATATTGAATTTTGAATAAATGTACAAAAATAAATAAATAAATAAAGTGAAAAAATGCAAATGTAAAAAAGAAAATGTAATTTTAGTTTGGGTTTTTTGTTATGAAAAGGGATTTCTAACCTAATTTGAAGAAGATGATTAATTAAAAGTAAACAAAATTAAGTTTAAACTAATTAAGGAAGAAATTAAGTTAAAAAATGTCTTTTAGGGTTTTTATAAAAAAAAAAGGTTTTAAGTTAAATAATAATAAAAATGAAAATTAAATAATTAAAAGAAACCTAAATTCTAAATTAATTTTAGTTAATAAAATAATTATTAAACCTAAGTCTAAATATTTAATTATTTAAAAGAGAAATTAATTTTTTAAAAGAAAAAAATGTTTTTTAGTCCTTTTAATTTTATTAAAACAAATAAAAATAAACAAATGAGTGTAAAAATAATAGAATAAATATTTTTTGGATTTATGATTAATGAAAATAATAATAATAATAATAATAATAATAATAATAATAATAATAATAATAATAATAATAATAATAATAATAAATAAATAAAAGATAAAAAAGTAAAAATAAATAAATAAATAAAATAAAAATAAGTTAAGGGGTTGATAAGTGAAACAGGGGGTATGGTGAGAAAAAAGAGTCAGACCCAAAGGATTGCCCAGGCGCTGCAAAAAAAACACAAAAATGTCAAAAAAGTGGAAAAAATGAAGAGAAAAAAAAGGTCACGCTGGGGCTTGAACCCAAGACCTCATAGTGACAGACGCGCGCTTTAACCACTAGGGTGGTGATACATCCATTAACTTGTATGAAATGATAAATATATAACATAAAACATGCCCTGACTTTACTTCATCTTCAACCTCCAACCAAAAGATCTGTAACTTGCTCATTTCTCAACAAATGAAAGATGCAAACATGAAAGTTACTCCATTTTTCCACATGAGTCCAACCATGTAAATATCCTAAGCTATAAATCAAAGATGAATGAGAATTTCTAAAATTACCAAATTCTGACCTAAATATTTCAGAAAGTTCAAACTCAAAATTCTCCTAGCTCAATCAAAATAAATGAAATCTATGGACATGTATAGTTTTAGGGCAATGATATCTATATTTTACCTTCACAAATACAAGCCTAATAATGCCTAAATTTAAAGATAGAAGTTCAATAAAAATACCTCAAAACTGGAAATCCTGAAATGCAAATGAGCTTGATTCAAGGTGCTGCAATGATCAGGTTAGCTTCCTCAAGTTCCCAGGAAGCTAATGCAATGGTTTGCTTAAGCAATGGATGGCTGGAATGGTCTGGAGAAATCTTGACTTTTCAAAATGAAATCTTGACTTTTTGATTTCTTGATGAATAAGTTTCATATTTTGACATGTTTTGATAAATTGTGATCTTTGACATTTGGTTTTGACCAAAAAGTCAAAGTTTTACTTTTCAGTGTACACTTGACTTTTGATCAATTGACTAAAAATTCACTATCAATCCAATTGATCTTGAGCAATGTTTTGGGTCATGCCATTAGGTCAAACTGATGCAATTGATCTATTTAGATCATGCCTCAAACCACTTAACCATTTGCTAGGTCAAAAATCAGAAATTGCCCTTTCTCAATCAAAACCCTAATTTTGACCATTTTGCCCTTTTGATGATTTGATCAAATTTCTTGAAGAATTATGGTCCAAACTTGATCAAATGATACATATGAGTTTATAATGTTGCTATGGATAAAAAATTATGAAGTTTGACTGTAAATTGGCCATAGTTGACTTTTTCCTTAATACAGTTGATTTTTAGGTCAATTGCTTAATTGATTGAGCAAAAGTGTGATCCAAGGCTTGAAACTTGACATGAGTAATCTTGGGGGTCCAAAATGATCCATGAAAATCACATGAATCATTGAAAGTTCAATCATCCTTGTGAAATCTCAAACCCTAATTTTGGTCATCAGTGCTTAAGGAGGTGTCTTGAGTTGATCAACCCTAGTGCAGTCTTGAACCAAGAGAAATCTTTGTGAGAAAATATTTGATAAATGAGAGGGAAAATTTTGGGGTACAATAGCTTCCCCTGATCAATATTCTTGAACCTGAATAGTTAGATTGGCGGATTTGCCATTCGTGGCCTGAAGGTGGAAGATGATTGGACACTAGAGTGCCCAGAAATTTGCACTCGAGGATGTTGTGGTTGATGGTGTAGGGAATGGGCTTAAAGATGACATTTGGAGGGAATATGATAAGTTGTTGGAGATGGGCTTGTAGATACCATCCAAAATGATTGCTGGACTGTATCTGAATGAGTATCAGAATGGCATTCGTGTCTGAAGTGTATTTGAACTGTATCTGAAAGCTGAATCTGAATGAGTATCAGAATGGCATCCGTGTCTGGAGCATATCTGAACTGTATCTGAAAGCTGAATCTGAATGAGTATTATAATGGCATCCGTGTCAGGAGCGTATCTGAACTGTATCTGAAAGTTGAATCTGAATGAGTATCAGAATGGCATCCGTGTCTGGAGCATATTTGAATTGTATCTGAAAGCTGAATCTGAATGAGTATCAAAATGGCATATGTGTCTGGAGCGTATCTGAACTGTATCTCAATGTTCACCTAGTCGTGTAGATAATTATCTCGGCCTGTTTCAGGTATCAATCTCTGACCTTTTTGTAAATTATTGATGATAGCCATCGGCTGACTGATCTTTCCTGAAGATATGAAAGATTAGTTGTATGCAATTTCATGATGTATGAAATGAATTGTATAATGATGTTCTCAATAAAATGAATGAGATTATGTTGTAAGCGTTCGTGTTGTCAATGTCATGACGTATGGATGCGATGTATGGGCATGTAAGCTATGCTGCTGTAATACTGTTGGATTAGGGAAAATAAATCCCTGACTGCTGTTGGGGACGTGGAGTGTAAGTCTTCATGTTTAAAGTGTTAATGAACTTTTATTTAGAGAAATAAACTCTGTTGTAAGGGAAACATTGTGTGTTGCTTGTGAAATCCTGTTGGGGAATCCTGAGAAATTTGGCGACTTCTACCGGGGAGTGATAACTGGAAGTTTTGTTCCGTTGGGGATTAAGTTGTACACTGTGGGGGATTTTATGGAATAGTATAAAGATATTATCCTATTTCTTAAAGCCATTAGCGGTTGTATTTCTATTTTTTGTTCTTTTTTGTTCATTTGTAAACAGTGGTTACGTTCAAATGCATTTGTTCAAAAATAAATCATTGGACGTTTTTGTAAATAAAACACAGGAATAAAGAAAAAACAGATAGTTTTGCACTTTCAAAGGGGTATCTTCGTATTAACTTGAATAAGTATTTGTACAATGAGACGAACATTCTAGTAAGAGAATGTCATCGTAAAAAAAATGAAAATTTGATACAAAGAGAAAATAGCTATGTGCAATAATCCAATGGGGTTCCCATTCTGCTATAGCCTTCGTGTCTCTGAGCGTCTTGTTCATTTGCTGCCTTGTACGAAGTTGATTGGATTGATCAGAACCGCTGAGTTTTTTAGTCGAAGCCAAAGGTTGCCTGTATGGTGATCCAATGGGACATAGTCATACGCTTTAAATCCCTAACATTTTCCTGGACCGCCCTTTCGGGTTTTCAGTCCACCAGGATACCCCTTTTTGCCCAAGTCGCCCTTTCGGGTTTTCAACTTTCCAGGTGTATAAATTTTTTTGTTTTATCCCTAATTTTTACCCGAACCTTTTTGGTTCTCCGGGATGCCCTTGTTTTGCCTAGGTGTGTCAACCTAGCGGGTTTCTTATGCGTAGTATCTTTTGACTATGTTCGCATTCACAGGATGGGGCAGGTCGTCGCCTTCCACAGTGGTCAAGATCATTGCTCCACCAGAGAATATTCTTTTGATCACAAATGGTCCTTCGTATGTAGGATTCCATTTCCCCCTGGGATCACCTTATGGCAGTATGATGCGCTTGATCACCAAATCCCCGACTTGATCCACTTGGCGTCTGACCTTTTTGTTGAAAGCCTTGATCATCCGTTTTTGATACATTTGACTATGACAGACAGCAGTAAGCCTTTTCTCATCAATCAAGTTTAGTTGATCAAGTCGAGTTTGGATCCAATCGTCTTTATTTAACCCTGCATCCTTCATGATTCTCATAGAAGGGATTTGAACCTCAATAGGCAAGACAGCCTCCATGCCGTATACCAGAGAGTAAGGTGTTGCCCCGGTTGATGTGCACGCTGTGGTACAGTAATCGTGGAGGGAGAATGGTAGCATCTTATTCCAGTCTTTGTAGGTTATTGTCATTTTCTGTATGATCTTTTTAATGTTCTTATTTGCGGCTTCGACATCACCATTCATCTTTGGCCGGTAAGGAGAAGAATTATGGTGCTGGATCTTGAATTGTGCACACAGTATGGTGATCATAGTGTTCTTGAGATTCGTACCATTGTCTGTGATGATCCTCTTCGGGATACCGTACTGACATATGAGATTCTGTTTGATGAACTGGGCTACAACATTCTTGGTAACGAAAGCGAAAGAAGCCGCTTCAACCCACTTCGTGAAATAGTCAATGGCCACCAAGATGAAGCGGTGTCCATTAGAGACTATGGGTTTGATTTCTCCAATCATATAAATGCCCCACATCGCGAATGGCCAGGGAGCAGTCAGGACATTCAGAGGAACTGGAGGTACATGTACTTTATCAGCATAGATCTGACACTTATGACAAGTTCGAGAGTGCTGATAGAAATTTGCTTCCATGGTAGACCAGTAATAACCTGCCCATAGGATCTTCTTTTCCATCATATACCCACTGGAATGGGTGCCAAAATTGCCTTCATGTAGGTCAGCCATGATTTGTAAGGCGGTCTTTGTAATGGTTCTTGTATCAGTCCTCAAGAACGCGTACAAAGTATTTGAAAATATTTTATTTTTGAAAGTGTGATGTGAAAATGTTTTTTTTTGTGAAAGGTTTGTGAGCAAGTGATTAACAGTATCCTACCCACTCAAGGTCGTTCTTGTATTTTTCCTTCTCCTTTAGATAGTGATATCTGTATCATTAGTTAGTAGGAAGCCCTATCCATTGGATGTGAAAGGACATGCATAGGGTCGTCGTACGGTCATTGAAGGCAACTTGTAAGGACGCTTTAGAAATTTCGTATGGGACTAGATCATTTCTCGAAAGGCAATGTCGAAGGGTCATCGAGGGACTATGATCTTTTACTCGAGGGTCTTTGCTAAAGCATCCCTACGTTCAAGGGACATGAACGTTATTTCAAAAGCAATAAAGAGAGGCTATCCTAGAGTTACAAGTGTGCATAGTGGTTGTATTTAGTTATTTTATCTTGTATTTAGGTTTTCTAGCGTTTGTTTTATTTTGCCATACAAATCCTAATTACTAAGCAGTAATAGCAAATATAGTAGCAGAAATATAAAGTGCAGAAAATAAAAGTCCTACGTTATTACATGGCTTTGAGACAGTTACATAATAAAGATGCGGAAAATAAATCCTAAAACTATTACATACTCGGAGCAATTACATAATAGGGAAAAAAGTGCGAAAAATAAAACTATGCTATTACAATCGAACGCGCCTTATAAACTTTATCTAGGAAAATAAATATGAATGAAAGAAATAAGGAAAAAGTGGTTTGAATGTTTGTTAGGGTTTTTGTGAAAAATGATTTATGATGATTAATTAAATAAACCTAAAATCTAATTAATTTTAATTTGAAAAAAAGAGTTAATTAATTAAATTAAAGGGTTAATTAAAGAAAACCTAAAAATTATGGTTTACAAAAAAAAAAGGGTTTATTTTTAAGTAAAAAATAAATTAGGTTAACAAAGGATTAGGGTTAAAGAAATAAGATTAAGGAAGAAGAAAAACAAGGAAAAACAAGTTAGAAGCAAAAACAATGCAAAATGCAAGGGGTGGGTGTAGCGGTAGAAATGTTCAAGACTAAGCCATTGGATTGACTAGACTTTATACAAATCAAAATCGTCACCGCGCTTTATTGTTTCCAAAGGAATGGGAAAAGAGCGAATAACCCAAAAAAAGGGGGAAAGATTCAAGGTAAGGGGGTTGGTTATGCAAAGGAAATGTATTAGCACCCTAAACATCTACGGTACTCCGTAGGAATCTCTTTGAAAAATCTGTATATTTTGGCTATATAAAATGTGTTGTATATAAAATGGATGGTGGAGGTGAGAAAAGAAATATATTTTTTATGATTTTGGCACCCGCCGCGGTTGCGAACCTTTAGTGCCTACGTACTACCTTTCGTGCAATAGGGGATTGGGGTACACGTAGTTCCTCTTTTAAAAGTTTGAAACACAAGTGTGTTGGTTGATTTTAAGAGATAAGACATCATCGTCATTGTCCGTGTGGAAAACATACTTACTACCCACAATCATGAGAAAGGAGAATTTGCATCATCTCAAAGTGGAGGATATGGCTTGGATCTTAAAATCAACAATGCCTCACTCAACACCCAAGTGGAAAATATCTCTCTTCACTATATATTGTAGAAGTATAGTTGTTTGCATCACTACAAGGATTGACAAGAGTCTAACCTTTTTGAGAAAAGTTTAAAGATAAAAACCAAAGTGGAAAAATAGTTTGAAATGAGATTATTTAACTTTTAGTCTTCTCACAAAATGTCAAGGTATTATTAAATTGATTGGAGTTTATTTATGAAAATATTTTGAAAATGCATGGACCTAAGTCCAAGTTTATTATGAAAGTGGTTTAAGTTTCAAAACAAGAAGAGTTTTCAAAAAGAGGGAGAAGATTTTTGAAATTAAAGAAGATGGGAGGAGGAGAAGAGATTATCTTAAAGCATAAGGTAAAACCTAAGGATAAGGACCATCTAATCAACAAGAAGCCAAAGCTTGACATTATGAGCCAAGATAGAATTCCCATTATTTGGATTGGAACCAAGCAAGTAAAGATACTAGACCTCTTCAAGTGTATTAAGTCTTCACAAAAATTGGGCAGAGTAACGGCTGTATACGGGTGAATTCCATATTACAAACAAAGGATGTAATCACAAAAACCTGCACACAAAAACAAACAAGCAATCCAATGTCTTGAGGTAAACCTCAAGAGCTCCAGACAAAATAATCAGATAAAATCACAAGGTCTCCAAGATAGGCCAAGGTCTCTAATCCTAAGTCCAAGAAAAAGTCTCATGCTCCATAATGCCAAGGATAGTAACCAAATAGTCCAAGTACCATTAAAAGTTTTTTAGGGTTTAAGTTGATTATTAAGGATCTTAGGAAAAGAAAAAGAAAAGCTCAAGTGAGCAAAGTAAAAATGACAAGAAAAATAAATGCTCAAATGAGCAAAGATGAAAATGGCATGAAATGAAAAATGCTAAAAAATAAATAGTACATAAAGCATAAAAGAATAAAGGCATAAAATAAACAAGTCAATAATTAGTGGTTAGTTGGATGACCATCTTGAAACTTGCATTTGGAACTCATTAGAGGATTGGTAGAACCAAAGCCTCCACACAACAAGTTGCATTTGCTTTTTGTCAAGTATATCATCCATTTGGAATTCTCATAAGTACCATTTAATGATCAACAATGTTTAAGTGATCCGCGTTGACCAAAAGTGTTGTAGATCCATTAGATGATTGGTAGAACCAAAGCCTCCACACAATGAATCTCAAGGTTATTGGATCAAAGAGATCAAATTAACATACTTGTGCTTGCAATCATAAGTTTGGGCCACGAATGATCATTTATTCGAATCGGGACAAAATTTAGCGCTATGTTAAGCAATCATAAGTGGACTTATATAGAAGTCACACCTATTTTGAGGCCGGTCAATAGCAATCTATGCACCATTTGTTTTGAGACATGATATAGAGATCATGCTCCAACAACATTTAGTGCAATGAGAAGGGGATGAGATGAAGAGGATTAGGGCAAAAGAGAAACCACATTTGAATTAATATTTAATCAAACTATTATTAAAATCATTCATCCATTTTTTGTGGAGTTAAACTCAACACCGTGGATTCAATGATGTTAATAAAACCATGATCAAAAAATCAATCCAAGACATCTACAAAATAATCACAAAATAATAATATAATTAATATATAAATTAAAAGGTTTAAAAATGTTTAAAAAATGGAAAATAATGAGGAAAATATCAATTATATTCAAATTAATCAAGAAATAAAAAATAAGACCATAGAAAAATCAGAAAAGAGGCCAAGTAATTTTACAAAAATTTTGGGAATTTTTAAAAGTCATAAACTATTTTTAAAAATTAAAATAAATGGGTAAAATAAACAAAAATAGTAAAGTCAGAAACAAAAATAAAATAAGGTCACCAATATTTGTCACAATATCATTGGATGATTCCATAATTTTTTCAGAATTTAAAAATATATAAAAGTATTTTTAAACATTTTAAACAAATCAAATAAGTGTAAAATTTATAAAAAATACTAAAACAAAAAATTAAATTGTGAAAAAATAAAAATCGGAAAGAGAAAAATCAAAAATATTTTTCATAATTTTTTCAGATTTTTTGGACTAAAAATGAATTTTCTATGATTTTTTGAAATTTAAAACAATTAAAATATAAAAATCAGAAAAAGAAAATAAAAGTAAAAGATGTGGACCATTGGATGAGAGTCAAAACGCGTTAGTAATCAAATCCAAGGGATCTGGCGCGCTGTGCATATCATGGTGTTTAATGAATAATATACATAATCAATAATAAAATCAGAATTTAAAAAATACAGATGACGCGCCTTCATTGGTTAGAAGATGACACGTTGGTCATCTTCAACCTCCAGCCATCACAAATTCCAGGTCTCTCAAACTGTAAAATCAGAAACTCAGACATATGTCATTCGCTTCGTCTCTTCAAGACGAAGACAACCACACCCTCGCGCCAAATTTATATAAATTGTAGCTCAAGCAATTTGGAAAGAATGTTTTGAAAAGGGATTTGAAAATTCATGGTCAAAACGAGTTTCCAGGTGAAAGTAAGTGTTGCAACTAGAACCAGGGCAATGAGAGCATCACAGTGATATCAAAGTTTTGAAGAATTGATGAAGGAATCTACCTATTGAAGTTGAGTTGCAGAGCTCTGAAACTGGACTTCTATGGAGCAATATAGGGCACGATTCTTGAATGTAATTATATTGTTAGCTTCAGGGAAGATCAAGGAAGGTGAATTGAGGGAAAAATGGATTAAAAAAGGCTTGAGAATAGAATTTGAAGTTGCTGAATTCTAGGTTGTGAAGCAAGTTTGGCAGGGTGATTCTGGCTATCTAAGCTTGGGAAATTGAATGGGGGATGACCCTCTATTTATAGGGAGGCAAATGGGATCAAAAGGAATAGCAAATTATGCGTTTTGGAGGGAATTCGTGTGGGTTTGCATCATGAAGAAAGTGTGACTCAAACTTGATCAAAACTCAGCCAAATCGTGCGTTTCATGATGCTAATCACTTCTAGCAAGTTGTAAACATGATTAGAAACAAAAACGCGTGGAAATCTTGTGATTAGAAGCCAAAACAAAGATTTCAAAATTCTGACTTTGTGCAAAATTCAGTTTCAAACTACCAAATTCAAATCCATGGCATTTCCACCTCAAGGGGTCTTAGGGCATAATTATTGATGCTTTGGAAAGATGAGGTTACAAGATTTGCAATGGAAAAATAATGGAATCAAATGGATGCTTGTGCTGAAAGTTACATGGAGTCAAAGTTGAAGAAAAAGAGTTGACTTTCCATACTTAGAAATATTTCAAATTCTTCTTTAAAAATGACCTATAATCATTTGCATCCAAACATGGCCTTCCACTTAGAATTTTCTCTTGACCAAAAAAAATGGAATTAAGTAGATATCTTAAATGACATTTTGAAATTTGAACCACTCAAAATATCCAAAAATTGAGCAAGTTATGACTTGTTGAAGTTGGCCAAAAATCATGAAATGACCTATAATCCTTTGCATTCTTAAGGCAACTTCCATCCATTTTCTTACTTTGCAAATAAAATAAGGCATGAAGTACACATCCTTAAGATCATCATGAAAAAATAATAAGATCAAGGTGATATAAATTGACCAAGTTATGACCATTTGAAGTCACATATGGAAAATTGGGGATTCATCTGGGTGACTTGTAATCTTTCTTCTTCACCAAGTTCCTTCCACATGAAAACTCCTTGGAACTTTTGAAGTGATTTGTTGGTAACTCTTTAAAGAGAATTATGTTTTTGGAATCACTCAAAAATACCAAAAGATGAGCAAGATATGCTCCTTTGAAGTCCCAAACCCTAGCCTTTAGATCAAGAGAATGCTTTGAGGAACTTTGCCAAGTTTGAACAAACTTTTTGTGCCAATATTATTCCTTTGTGAATAGAAATTGTTGAGGATGATGATGAGGACTCATGGCCACCAAAACCACTTCCATACCAATTCTTCCAAAACAACTTCAATGGTGAGTTTCGAATTTCTCAATCTATTGACTAGGGCATGGAAATAAACTCATGAACCCATGAAGCAACTTGCTAAACCTCATTGCCTTTACCTATATTATTAACAAGTAAGACAAACCAATATTGTGTTTTGTTAATTAGAGAGAAAATCAAAGCAAAATATCCATGATCACAAAAGAAAACAAGTCTAGGTGCTTGGTAACTCCTCAAAAGAGCAGGGCAAAAGATAGGGAGAAGAACCAAAAACCCTGATGTGATCTTGTTGTGATTGAAACAATATGGTATGATGAAGGAATCCTAGGGGCAAAAATTGGGGTACAACAGTGGGTGTTGAACCCACGCTCTTTTCCCTTTCAACAACATTCCTTTCCACTGCACCAAACGCGCGCCTGTGTTAGGAGAATGGAATCAGCGCAACATGTAATGAACCTGCAAGAATTGGAAAATATGAAAAAATAAAATGTCAAAAGGCAGGGACCGAACCCATGCCCTGGTACATGAATGTCTTATCATGCGCGTGCTTGCCACTAAGGTGGTTGTTTCATCTGATATATCACTGAAACTAATTAATTATAAAATAAACATTACTTCTTGGACCAGAGAGGCGTCGGAGCCCTAGCTCTGATCGTCTTCTCCCGCGAGCTCTTTTTATCCCTGCAAAAATAAAGCACATCAGTGATTCAATGGTACCCTACCCTCTAATTTGGGCCTTGCGAGTTCAATAATGCCATTTGTTTTGGCTAAATCATCTTGTATGATGAGATACAGCGTAAATAACATGAAATAGATCAAACATGACAATACATGATTCAGCCATTATGAGGGCCATGCGATGGTTCAATCCTGCATATTAACATCTCAGAAGCATATTAATAAGGTTAGTATGCATTAAAACAACATGAAAATGACAGTATGAATTTTATGAAAAAACCAAGACCGACAATGCATGTATGCTTGTTTTATACCCTTTGGATCATCACAATCGATCAAATCTTATCCTATAGTGCTTCTGAATTGAAGTGGACAGGTATTTGGCCTTGAGGGAGGCTTGAAGGCAGGGTTTCGATTTTCCCTAGTTTGGATGATTTTTGGAGTTTTTTGAAAGACGATCTTGCAAGGTTTTTCGTGCTTGTCTTGTCTGAAATATGTGGGATATATAGAGAAGAATTAGGTCAAACAAGAGTGGGTTTGGACCTTTGTATGAAAGCCTCTTATTTACTTAATTTATTTTGAATTTTAAATAAATAAAATAAAAAATAGAATAAAAATCCAAGGGGTGTATGAATGGATTCATAGGTTCACTATGAGGTTTAAAAATAGTTTGGTCCTTTAAAGATCAGCCCATTAGCCCAAAAACTCAAGTTTGCTCAATTTAGGTTTCATGCATTTTCTCAAAATTATCCAACTTGCACCAATCATAACATTCTTAATTTTTATCATATGAAGGTGATCTTAGATTTTTTGGAAAGATCAATGGGTCCTCTACAATATCTATGTTGATCATTTTTTCATTTGAAGACTTTATCTTAATGTAAGTTGCCTTGACAAAAAGTGTGTTTTTGTTAACTTTTGAAATGACTTATAACGTTTTGGCCCATATCTCTCAAATGAAGCATTTTTTTTACTTGAGCTTAGAGAGACAAAGTTGTATAGAATTGAATTTCCTTTAAAAAGAGCTTTGGTTGAGAATTTTCTAATGAAGTATGTGAAATTTATGCTTGGTCAAAGTTTAGTTGACTTCTCCTTAAGAAAACCCTAATTTAGTAACTTTTAACTTTTGATGAATCTTGAGTTTTCTTGATAAATCATGATCAACCCTTGATCAAATGATGAATGTGACTTAAAAATCTTGATGTTGACCAAAAATCTTGAAGTTTGGCTGCATGTTGACCACAATTGACTTTTTGTCCAATATAGTTGATTTTTAGTCATTTGAGCAATTGACTGAGTAAAATTGTGATACAATGCTTGAAATTTGGCATCAGCATTCCTTGAGACATATGAGGAACCATAAAATCCACTTGAGGCATTATAAGCTCAAATTTCCTTGAGAAAAGTGAAACCCTAGTTGTAGGCCAACTGCTTAGGAGGAGAATTTGTCTGATCAAACCTTGAGTAGCCTTGAGCAATTGAAAACCGTAGGAGAATGAGGAGATATCTTGAAAAAAATGGGAGGGAAAATTTTAGGGTATAACAACTGTCCTTGTTCAATATTCTTGAACCTGAAGAGTTAGATTGGCACATCTGCCATTCGTGATCTGAATGTGGAAGAGGATTGAACACTTAAGTGCCCAGAAATTTGTGATCTGTTGGTTGATAGTATTGCTTGAATGGGCTTAAAGATGCCATTCAGAGAGATGATAGAATGTCTTCGAGGATGGGCTTAAAGATGCCATCCGAAGTAACTGTTGATAGGAGTACCAGAATGAGTCTACGCCTGACTGTATTTGAAGAATGTTTTTTAGAAGGAAACTGCTCGCCAAAATTCAGTCTCTGGGGGGAATGCTTTTCATAATAAATTTCTAAAGGGGAATGATCGTCAGAATTCAGTCTCTGAAGGAAGATGTTTTTAGAATTCAATCTCCGAAAGAAATCATTTGGTCATGCAGATAGTCACCCCTCCCCACTCAGGAATTGATCTACAATCTGTTTTTTATTAGTAAATCCGTCCTGTTTCAAAAATTCATACCACCTGGTCATATAGATAGTTGCCACGTCATGTTTCGAGAATTAATCTACAACCTATTTTTTGTTGGTAAACTGGTCCTATTTTGGGATTTTATACCACCTGGTCATATGGATAGTTGTCCCGTCCTGTTTCAAGAATTAATCTTTGACCCGCTTTTTTGTTGGTAAACCTGTCCTATTTTGGGAATTCATACCGCCTGGTCATATAGATCGTTGCCCCGTCCTGTTTCGGGAACTAATTTATGACCCTATTTTTTGTTGGTAAACATGTCCTGTTTCGGGAATTCATACCGCCTGGACATATAAATAGTTGTCCCGTCCTATTTCAGAAATTAATCTCTAACCTGTTTGAAAATTGTTGATGATATTCGTTTGTTTGCGAATTTTACCTAAAAAGACAAAATTAGCTTTATGTAATATCGTGATGCATGTAATGCATTAATGATGCTCTCAAGATAAATGAGAATGTAGGTCAAACCCTAAAGATTCAATTGAACGAATTTATTCAATGCAAATGCAATTTCTAAATTTATGAATACAATAAAATACAATCCCTAATCCACAATTACATAATTTCTGGTTAATTCAATTCAATTATAGAATTAATTAATTTCATAGATACAAGCCCTAATCTCCAATTACATAATTTCAGGGTAGGAATTCAAATCCATTTCAAAAAATTTGAATTTCATAAGATACAAACTTAATACCCAAATCAATTATTTCTGGTAATATTTCTAATCAACTTCAACTTAAAATACAAATCCTTAAACCCAATTCAATAATTTAAGTATAAAATGTAAAATCTAATTGAGTTTGGGAAAATATACATATTGGGATGGATATGAACAATTACCTGTGAAAGGAGACGACAACATGGAATCATTCCTTTGAACCATATACGATCCGATAAAAAATGTAACCAATACGAACTACGCGAACATTTACTCTCAATGCTAAACATCGAACATGAACACAATTATGAAATTATGTGGGAGGGAAGCAATTGAATACGAATTTTGGATTTACAGAATAGGTCAAAATTGGGAGAATGATGTAGAAGGAGTTCCAAGAAAAGGTAGGTGGAATTTAGGGATTTAGGATTTTAAATTGCAATTTCGAATTATTGAATTGAGAAGTTGGAAGAAGAACGAAGAAGAAAAACGAAGAAGAAGACGAGTTATTTTTAATTCGTAAAATATTATTAATTGAATGAGAACTGATATGCAATCATTAAAAGTTTATTTTAAAATGGACTCACTTTAAAGTTACTCTACCATAAAACTGATGTGGATTATGATTTTTTTTCTATTGAATGATTAAAGTGACTTCTTTGAAGAAGTCAATTGTGTAATAAAAGCTCCATACTTTTATTGCTATAGTTATATTTCTGGAAAATAAAAAAATATATTATTGTGTTTGAATTCTCTTATCACTTTTGCATGGTATTTTGTTATTATGTTACTCCGTCTTTGCGAGAGTTTGAACTCGTGACCTCCTTATCACTTTTGCGTGGTATTTTGTTATTATGTTATTCCGTCTTTGCGAGAGTTTGAACTTGTGATCTCCATATCACTTTTGTGTGGTATTTTGTTATTATGTTATTCCGTCTTTGCGAGAGTTTGAACTCGTGATCTCCATATCATTTTTGTGTGGTATTTTGTTATTATGTTATTTCGTCTTTGCGAGAGTTTGAACTCGTAATCTTCATATCATTTTTGTGTGATATTTTGTTATTATGTTATTCCGTCTTTGTGAAAGTTTGAACTTATAAGTTTGAATTTATAAGATGATCCGACAAATTTTAGAATTATAATTGATAATGTTTTGTTATAATATTTAATTATTGAATTTATTATATTATATAGATGATAGAGAATTATAACGGAATAAAAAATAGTTTTAGCGCGCTATTCATTGGTATTAGGTACGTACCATTAAGAGGAATTTAATTACTCTCCTTTTTAAGATCGAATTTTATGACAACGCATTAAAAATAAATTACTTTTTTTTCTTCTATTTTTTCTATTTTTTCTTTACAAAACAAAACGTGAAGTGTGTCTCACGCAAATTGATTTTCTTGTTTCTCTCACAAGAAACAGGAAAGTTAAAAATAAAATGAAAAACAAGCCTGCTACACTCCAACTCTATACACCAAAAACAAAAAACACTTCAATCCATCATTGAAATCCTCAGCTTCTCATTCACTCATTCTACATTTTACGTTACTCTTTAGGACGAACCAGTCTTCTTACTATTACAATATAATCACCCATCACTATTCTTTCCTCACCCTCACTTCATCTCATGATCCACTATGCGCTTCCACACCAAACTCCCTGCACCTCTCTTACTCCTTTATCTTTCTTTATTCTCTCCGGCATCCGCTCAGCCTCCTCAGCCTCTATCTCCACCACCGCCGCCGTTGCGAGATCCATTCTCGAGGATGAGTTTGGATAAGACTATGGCGTCGATTCTTATCCTCCTCGTCGCGGTTTTCTTCACTCTCGGCTTCATTTCCATCTACACTCGTCAATGCAGAGAGCAACGGATCAGAGGGAGAATCGATCTCGCTGTTCCGATCAACGGCGGCGACGGTGACAGACGACCGTACGGACTCGATTCGAAGACCATCGACAATTTTCCCAACTTTGTTTATTCTGAGGTTAAGGATCTGAAAATTGGAAGAGTTACGCTAGAATGCGCCGTGTGCTTGAACGAGTTTGAAGATCATGAAACGCTGCGTTTGATTCCGGTTTGTAGCCACGTGTTCCATCGCGACTGTATTGATGCGTGGTTGTTGCATCACTCCACGTGTCCGGTTTGTCGAGCCGATCTTGTTCCCGATCCGAAAGAGGAGTTGTCGCCTTCTTCAATTCTGATTCAGATCTCGGATATTGAAAACAATTTGAATGAACCGGGTTTAAACCATGAACCGGCTTTGATTGAACCGGTTGATGTGGGTGACAATGACAAGACAAAGATAGTAAAAGTGGCTCCAGGGGTGAATTTAGATGGAACCATGAATAAACCGGTTCGGTCGAAGTCAATGGGTTTAATGTTTGCGAGATTGTTCTCCCGGTCTAACTCGATGGGCCAGTTAACTGTTCGGTCGAGTGAAGATTGCGAGCGGTTCACATTGAGATTGCCGGATGAGGTTCATGATAGGCTTGTGAATGACAGGATATTCAACCGGTCGAAAAGTTTGGGGGTGGAAATGGCATTACAGAGTGAGAGAAGGGGTTTTAGAACGAGTAGTGTGGGGAGGAGTTTTTTAAGATACGAGCGGTTCAATGTGGAGAGCCGGCTGGACCGGAGTGGGTTTAGTTGTGGTCCGTCTTTGTTGGGCCGGGTTGGTTCAAAAAGGTTAACTAAGGATGGGAATAAGGGGACAATGGGTGTTGTAGATGAAGGTGATGTTGATGTTGAAGAACGTTCTTCAAGTCGATTAGTTTATAATGATTGAGATTAAAAATTATGATTGAGGTTTATATTATGATTGATATTGGGTGTGGATGAAAATAAGTTTTTTATTGAAAAAATTTCTGATTTCATAATTACATAAGTTTACTATTATGATTGAGGTTCCTACTTCCTAGATTTAATTTAAAGTTTTGATTTAAATTTTGTTTATTTATAGTTCGAGGAATGGCATGATGATACTTGTCTTGAGAAAAACTTCAAAGGCAATGAAAAGACTCATGAATGTGTCAAACTATTTTGCATCGTTTTAAATTGTTTTTGCAACCAATATATGCAAGGAAAGAAAAATGGAAATCACAATGGAGAGTGTCACAGAGCGTGACAGAAGGACCACAGTGAATTCTAGAAAGAGGAGAAGAATCAACGAGAATCAGGACATACAGTTAAAACAACATCACCACATGTAGGGGGTGTGCATGGATTAATAATCAAACCAAATTGAACCATATATATGGTTTGGTTTGAATCTTAAAACTACTTCATTAAAACCGATTTATATATTTAAAACCGGTTTACAAGTAGATCGGTTCGGTTTTGAACCAATTTCTCACAAAAACCAATTTAAAAAAAAACAAATTTTAAACCGGTTTTAGTATATCATATATATTATTATTTCACTTGCACTTTTCATGCACGGTATAGAACATGCACAAGTTCCACCAATAAAACCAGAATAAAGTCTCTGCACATAAATATTTTAATAAAATGATCCATATTTTAAATGATGAAACTCAAACAAACTAATCAATAATTATGAAGACCGAAAAGAAACTAAACCAGTACAAATATAATGCATGTAAAAGAACACTGCAAACCACCAAGAACCCACAACAAAACTGAGATAATAGGAACACGGTAAAAACAATATAATAACACGATTGAAAAACTTATTTTATGGTCATTTATTTGAAATGAATTAAACAGTGTTTCAAAATATACGAAGCTTATTTTTTTAGAAAGCATAAAATTTAATGAGAATGATATTTGGATACCCAATAACAAAATTTATGGGTTCCAGTTTACCATTTATATTATAAATGGGTCACCAAATCCAGATTTTAGTATTTGAGTTGGGTTTTAAAAATTGAAACAATTTAGATATCAATTTGGTTATGGATAACCGGTTTTTTTACACACCCCTGACCACATGCTACGTCAATAATCTTTCAGGAGATTACTTACAGGGAAGTAGTGTAACACCTTTCTAAATCTATATACATTTCACATCTATTTTATGAAATTAAATCAAATAAAATCATTAATAAATATGTCACATCTTTATAAAAGTCTCATATAAAACATATTGTTCTGTAACACTGATTTTCAAAACATCTAAATCTACTAATTCTTTCGTATCATCATATATCAAATTCAAAATCATTGCAGCAGAATCATAGCTTCAAAAACATCTTTAATAAAGATACTTCAAAACAAATCCATCACGAATCTATTATGTTTGCTTCACAAATCAAGACATTTCAACCACCAAGAAAGATACATTCAAAATCTCAAAATAACGAAAGAACATAATCATTCTAAAAATCAAATGTTCTCAACTCCGATGTTATATATCAGAACAAGATCTTCTAAAAATGAACGGAAACAAAAAACGCACTCCGAAGCTAATCCTCTAAACTTCAATTCACTAATCCTGATCACCTGCAAGTTGTCCATGTATAGAGGCAACATTTCCAAGCAGAAAGAGTGAGTAATCATAATCATTATAAAAGACCTAAGGAATAAATATAGTAGTTATAGCACAATAGCAAGACATCACACACCATCAAACTTCATATTATACTCACACCTTCAGTTCATTATTTATTCATATCATTAGTCAACAATCATCATTAAGACATCATTAGTTCACATATTCACAAAACATCACTTAATAAATCATTATACAATATCACATATAATGCAATGCAACGTCATTGACTCATGTATTTGGTATCAAAACTTAACTAATGACTCAGTCATCGTTTCTTCAAAGATCCCCACCATTAAGATCGATTCCCGCTTGGAACCAGAGCACATCATAAAATTTCACTCAAATCCACGCTATGGGATTGAGGCCATCACTGGAATATTTGTCCTATAAACTTCACTGAAGTCCTAGTAACATCACTGGACCGAACTCCTAATCATATGCCATGAATTCATGATGTGAAACATGTCAATAACAACTTGACCACTGCTATTCAAAATACATCATCATTCATATAATCATCATAATATCATCACATTCTTCATATTACACACGTCATCATCATAGCAACGACAATTCATCATATACGCATACATCTCAATAGAAAAATCACCAAATCATCTTATTCATCAAAGCAAAGACACTGGAAAACACATCAATTGACTCATTTACTTCCACCTAATTATAGTTCATTACGTTAGCTATCTAACGTTTTAAACGGCGTGTCAAACGGAGTCTGGGAACTCAAGTTACGACACTTTTAAATTCCTGCATGTTGTCCCTCGCTCGAGGCTCGCCCGACGAAGTAGGTTGCTCGCTTGAGGCTCGCCCGGTGAGGCGGGAGCGACAGCTTATCCCCTATACAAATTCCAGGAGCTTTTTTTCTTCCAATTTCTTTACACGACGAAGCTATTCGCTCGCCCGGTGAGACACCCCTTGCCTCTGCTTTGCATGACGAAGCTTGAGTGGGTTCTTTTCTCTCATACAACAGTCCAGGGGATCTTTTTTTCACACATTTCCTTCGCCTCACGCTCGCCAGTGCAACAGGGGCGAAACTTCCTTTGCCTGGTGACGCATTATGCTCGCCCCATGAGCCAGCGCGACATGATTTCCCTATTGAGATCCCTGCACTGCACCAGTTGAATTTCTACATGATTTATTCATATTACAGGTCTCAATTCATCACAAATTCATATAGTTTCATAATACAATAACAACACATTTTGTTACATATCATATGCATCAATTCATAGCAAAATAACATCACAATAACAACACATTTTATTACATATCATATGCATCAATTCATAGCAAAATAACATCACAATTTCATCATTTCTCATCAAATCATCATCTTAACATCATTAACCAAAACCCTAATACAAACCTACAATTATCTAAACCTTAGATCGATTATAATAACAACGATAAACTCCCTTTATCTTAGATTCTTCCTAGAAATTGATTCCTCTTTGCGTTCTACAGAACCTTCTGAGTTCTTCAGTGCCCTAACTCTCTTCACGGTGTTCTTCTCACTTTTACGCCCGCACAGAATGAGACATTTTTACTTCTATTCCTTGTGTAACCCTTGGACCCTTTCTATAGTCTTCCCAACTTACCCTCACTTACATCACAATATTACCACCTTGTCCTCATAGTCTCTATCTCTTATTATTTTATTCAGTTAATTACTAATAATTCTATAATCAAAACTAATCATCTAAAATAACTAAAACCCCCAATATCACTTCACATACATCAAAACATCACTTATACTCATAGATACATCACAAATACTCACAATATTCATAATTAAATAATTAAATAAATAATATAATTATTTTAAGGTGTTACAACTCTCCCCAATTAAAAGAACTTTCACCCTCAAAAATTACCTGGCGGAAACAAAATTGGATAAGACTCTTTCATCTGATTCTCGCGTTCCCACATCTGGTCCACCCCAGAATACCTTTACTAAGGCGACGTCTTTACCCTGCAATTTCATCACTCCCGGTCCTTCCATCCGCACGGGTGATGCTTCAGTAGTCAGGTTATCTCTCACGTGTACATCATCCATTTGGATCACATGCGAAGGATCTGGAATATACTTCCCCAGTTGAGACACATGAAACACGTCATGAAGATTCTCAAGCGACGGTGGTAACGTAATCCTATAGGCCACTTTACCTATCTTCTCCGATATCTAATATGGACCAACAAAACATGTCGTAAGCTTTCTCGATTTCAAAGCTCTACAAGCACCAGTCACTGGAGTAACTCTAAAAAACACATGGTCATCTTTATGGAATTCAAGAGCCTTTCTCCTCTTGTCATGGTAACTCTTGTGGAGACTATAAGAATCTTTCATCCTCTCTTGGATTATATTAATCTTTTTATTCATCTCCTGCACAATCTTAGGTCCGAGCACAACGCTCTCGCCTGACTCATACCAAAACAATGGAGTTCTACACCTCCTAGCATACAATACTTCATACGGTGTCATACCAATACTTGCATGGAAACTATTATTGTATGTAAACTCAATCAATGACAAGTGGCTATCCCAAGCTCCTCCTTGTTCCAATACACAAGCCTTAAGCAAATCCTTCAATGACTGAATAGTCCTCTCTGTCTGACCATCTGTCTGCGGATGATATGCAAAACTCAACCTCAACTTAGTATCGAAAACATTCTGCAAACCTTCCCAAAATTTAGACGTTGTAAGTGCCCTGGCTGGAGAGTTGGCTTCATTTGTAAAACAAATAAGAAAGCAAGTTTACCCATATTCCCTCTGTTGTTTTAATATGTTGGGTTGAAGAAGTTCAACATCTGGACCAACATGTTATGTAAAATGTTACAACATCAGCATATGACATCGCGCCTGAAATTAAGTTAATATTAGTTAACTATGTTATATGTTGAATGTTTGTAACAGCTGTGACATGTAACCTAATTGTTTTAAGTGATCTAATTTATGAAAGAGGTTATCAGCAAATGAGCGTGGTTCTCCTAAACATGTTGTATTGAAGAAGTTCAACATATGGGACAACATGTTAGATGTAATGTCATGACATCTGACTAGACATCACGCCAACGGAATTGGTAATTCAGTTACAGTTCTGGTACTTAAATATTCTGAGAATATATGTGGCGTTTCTTATGGAGAATCTGAAGATCAATCAAGAATCAATCAGAATATTTGAAGAAAATGTTGTTTCTAAATATGGAGATATTTTAGGAACTAGAAGATTGAAGACCTTGATTGTAGCAGAAGTTTGTTGCTGTTTTGTAACAGCAAGGAGAAAAGCTTGCTGCGATTTTGAAGGCCCAAATCCAGTTGGGTAATAGGTTATAAATAGCAGATTGTAACCTAGGGTTGGGGGACACACATAATGTAATATTGGAGGTGTTCTGTTAGGTAAACCTGTCAGTCTGTGGCAAGGTTACCATGTGTATAACTCGATACCTGTAGGTAAGAGTTTGAGTGTTCTTAGACGAAGCTGTGAAGCAAGTCTAAGTATTTTTTATTCATTGTAATGTAGGAAACCAAGTGGGAGGGCACTACTTCTTGAGTAGGAGTAAGACTTCTGTTGTTGCGACAATAGGAAAGGAAACTGGTAGGTTTCTATCTAGGAGTTCCTAGGTATAGGTTGCACTGGGTAAATGATTAAGTGAGGGATGGGAACTTGTGAAGTTTAGTCCTGAATTAATATTGCTGATAGTGGATCTTCTTCCTGGCTTGGTATGCCCCCAGAGTAGGTGTGTTTCACCGAACTGGGTCAACAACTAATTTGTGTTTTTACCTTCAACACTTTATAATTCTGTCTGTTATATATCAAGGTAAAACTGTAATGTTGTAACAGATGATGTCTCAGAACATGCTAAGACATCATGCTGATATCTGTGCAGGAGAAACAGAACTGTGAAGGTTGTTTGCTCTCTGTTGATCATGTGCAACAGATGAACAGAACTAGTTACATCGAGTGTTCTATCCTCTGCACCTTCAAAGTATATCTGGCGCAGTTTGGATAAAACTGTGCTTCTGTTATTCTTTAGTACTGAATCACGAAAAATTGGGTATCTACCTTGCAGTGTAGTTATTATGTCATATCAGATGTCTAGACATTGAGTATAACATCTGAAGACTGGCATACACCAGAATTTTAATTGGTATCAGAGCGGGCATCCTGTTCTGTTTCTGGATGAGATCCATGGGTGATACTTTCTGGTATCTGCAAGGTCAATCTTAGTACTGGAGATTGTAACCTGGAAAGGTTTGTTATCTCCCTGAATGGTCCCTTAAAGTGGGAGGATGGACTATTCATGACAGGAACTGTGTGTACCTGTCTTTGGTGATTGGCATTTGGCCTGGTTGTGTGGTAGCTGCTCCAGGTTTGATTTATTTTCAAACCTAAGATTTGTGTACGCCTAAAGTGTGTGTGCAAAGATTGAGTTGTATTATGTTCTTCCGCTGTGTAATACGTGGCAAAACTCAAGCTCTGATGTGTTTCCCCTCTTGTGGATTGAAGGTTACTGTATTCAAGAATTCAACATAAGCTATTGAAGATGTCACAGATACTTGAGTCCTCTCAAGTCCACTCATGAAGACGTTCTTCGTTCAGGATGGTAAGAATCACATAATCACGGATTAGTGTTATAGGAAGACCTTGAAGAATTTCAAGGAGGGCCTTGTTCCAAGGTGATGGAACTGATGGTGGAACAAGTATGCAGCTACTAGTTGAAGAGCATATGTTTTGGGTGTCAAATAAAGGGATACTTTTGTTTGGAACCTACTCATGACCTGGAAGAGGAGACATCTGTGTGTGCAAAGTTGACAATGGTAGAGTCAACTATGTCCGTGTACTCCCGAAGGTTACTTTTAGGAGTCAGAACTCTAGAAGTAAAGCTGGTTGAGATGTGACATTGATCAGGGCTGAGCAGTTGTTCCCTGGAGTACTATGGTGTGAAGAAAGACAAGCTCATTGGTTAATAAAAGCCAATGATGGTGCAACATTATTGCTCCTTCATAGAAGTAGATTGGGATCATGAGTCGTGTCATTTAAACATCATGATTAGAAGTGGAAGATCTTTCAAGATGTGAGAATTTGAAGACTCAGAATTTGATTAAGGTAGTATGTTCTGGCAATACATATCTGCTGATGATTGGTGTTGTTGTTTTCTCTGAAGTACTTAAGGTCAGCTGAAGTCTGATTGGTGTGATCTGGTAGGGATGTCATATGTCATGTCGAGACATTTGCATGGATATTTTGTGTGGAGCTTCCATAGGTTGAGGGGGAGATTTGGTTAACCTCCTCACATTAGTTCATCCTGGTGTTTAGCTGGTTGTTGACCTATGTCACATGAGATCTGGGTGTTGTGTGACATATTTGCAAGGAAGGATTCATCTCACTCATTCCTAAGGATGAATCTGATCTAGTAGGAGTTTCAAATCTATTGAGGTGAGTAGAGTTTGTTCAGAGAAAATTCTATTTACTTGAGTCAAGGGTGGCAACCTAGATATCTCAACTCTTTGGTCTCTCAAAGAAAGTGCTTACAAGAAGAAGATATTAACACACGAAGAGTATGTCAAAGTATTCAAATGGTGAAAGTATCTTACAGAATAATGGGAAGGATTTATGATCAATTGCTATTTGTGACAAGTACAAGTATTTAATTGAGTATCCTTGGAGTTCAAGATAACTGATGTTCTTAAAGATGTGGGAACATTCCTTCTTCTAGACCCTGTGAAGAATCACAGGAAGAGTGATGCTTTAGAGCTATCTCTTTGGTGACAGCAAAATCATTTGATCCTTGAAAAGGTTTCCTGGAAACGTGTTCAGACTTGAAGCTACAAGAAGAAGAAGACATCATAATCTTGATGATGGTTACTTGGATCAGTCTGGTTCTGATCTAGGTAAGGAAGTAAATTAGAGAAGGAGCTGAATTCAACAACTAGATGTTATAACATAATGTTGTGACATTTGGTTCAACATCAGATTCTTGGTTGGTGAAGTGGCACATCAACTTAAGATAGGATGATCTACGAAGTTGAAGATTGGATACTTCAAAAAGATCGTCTCTTTGCAGCTCTTTGGAGTTGTTGGGTGGAGAAGATGTTACATGTTCCTGTCTTAGTGTATCTAAGCCTTTTGTGATAACTTGTAGCTTGAAGTTCAAATTTCAATTGGAAGATCAGAATATCTTTGGGAGAAGTCTGATAAACATGGAGAAGTCAAAAGGTGGCATTTGATTTTTCATATGAGGGTTCATGAAGGAGATAATCAAACAGTGGCATTTGTTCTATCTCAGCAGTGGATTCAGAGAATCAAGATAATCAACATGTGGAGCTGATTATTATCGAGAAAGTTTGATTCAGAGTATGAATGCGTTCAAACAATATTATTGAACAGAGGGTGCGCTCTTGAAGACATGAAGATGCATCTTATGTTTTCCATTCATCAAGGGGTCTTATTTACTTTGAATCAGAAGTTGTCTTGAAGGTCCAACTGAGTATTGAATGTGACCTACTTGTTTCCATGAGGAGAAGTGATTGTCCCTAACAGGGGGAGTATTGGTTTGTACGAAAAGTCTTCATCAAACGCGTAGGATATAAAGTGCGGCACTATTGGGATGATGTGTTCAAGACTGAAGAGGACTATGTCTGACCGAATGTCATCACATTGCCTAATGACATTGTTCCTAATTACCTCTAAAACTACAGACAGGAGGAAAATTGGATGAAGTGTGGATTATTATTAATAAACCCATGTGTGTACAGTTGTATGACTCAGAGGGAGTAACCATCCGCTTTGTGAAAATGGAATGGTTTCAAGCTGCTAATATGAAAATAGCAGAATGTATGACGACATAGGATTTGAGCATGTTTTCATCTGCTAAGAAAACAGAGCGGTTGTGTCTCATTGTGAAGCAGTTTAGTGAGCTGGAATGTTTAGGTGATAACTTGTCATCTAATAAAGGTATTATATAACTGAGGCAGAGTGTAATATGCCAACGATGTTTCTTGGAAAGGGGATCCTAAGACAAGTACATAAAGGGAGTAGTCTGTTCTAAAAGACAAATGTCTGTTTTTTTAAAGGGGCAAGACATACTTCATCCTGACATGGTCAAAGGGTCAAACCCAAGGGTAGGTAACTGCATTAAAACCAGTCCTAGGGTACTGAAACTGTCAGAGTAAAAGTACCAGGGTCGTTACTATCTATGCCAAAGTTACATTATTTATGAAGACTCTCTCTATTCTTTCTCTTCATCAGAGGGTTTCAGCAATATGAAGTTTGTTAGCATCTGGGAAAATTGTGCATGGGTATGGATCTGTATGGGCAGTCTTTGTCAAATTCTGGCCAAAAAGAGGGAGAAAGATAGGGACCCAGACTCAGGCGAGACTCAGGTGAAAGCAACAGAAGGCAATGTCCAACATGCTGAATGGAACGCTCTAACTAAGTGACTTTGTTTGTGTCTTGTGTTCTGAGTTAAGAAGATAGTTGTGACTTGTGATCTGAGTTACATGATCTATGTAATCAGTATCAAGATTATCAACAATAATTGAGAGAAAAGAATTCCTCTTGGGCCATCGATGAAGGGATAGAGGTTTGTTGTTTGCTCAAAGGACATCAGTCTCTGCAAAGAAGATGTTGGACAAGATGTTGTAACATCTCAACTGTGTTGTGGCCTGGTCCCAATATGCAACTTGCACTTATTTGTTTTAGCCAAAATTTACCAAAGAGGGAGATTGTAAGTGCCCTGGCTGGAGAGTTGGCTTCATTTGTAAAACAAATAAGAAAGCAAGTTTACCCATATTCCCTCTGTTGTTTTAATATGTTGGGTTGAAGAAGTTCAACATCTGGACCAACATGTTATGTAAAATGTTACAACATCAGCATATGACATCGCGCCTGAAATTAAGTTAATATTAGTTAACTATGTTATATGTTGAATGTTTGTAACAGCTGTGACATGTAACCTAATTGTTTTAAGTGATCTAATTTATGAAAGAGGTTATCAGCAAATGAGCGTGGTTCTCCTAAACATGTTGTATTGAAGAAGTTCAACATATGGGACAACATGTTAGATGTAATGTCATGACATCTGACTAGACATCACGCCAACGGAATTGGTAATTCAGTTACAGTTCTGGTACTTAAATATTCTGAGAATATATGTGGCGTTTCTTATGGAGAATCTGAAGATCAATCAAGAATCAATCAGAATATTTGAAGAAAATGTTGTTTCTAAATATGGAGATATTTTAGGAACTAGAAGATTGAAGACCTTGATTGTAGCAGAAGTTTGTTGCTGTTTTGTAACAGCAAGGAGAAAAGCTTGCTGCGATTTTGAAGGCCCAAATCCAGTT
Source organism: Vicia faba (assembly GCA_948472305.1). NCBI lineage: Eukaryota > Viridiplantae > Streptophyta > Magnoliopsida > Fabales > Fabaceae > Vicia > Vicia faba. Next base: position 106,015,107 of record OX451736.1, read on the forward strand.
GGGTAATAGGTTATAAATAGCAGATTGTAACCTAGGGTTGGGGGACACACATAATGTAATATTGGAGGTGTTCTGTTAGGTAAACCTGTCAGTCTGTGGCAAGGTTACCATGTGTATAACTCGATACCTGTAGGTAAGAGTTTGAGTGTTCTTAGACGAAGCTGTGAAGTAAGTCTAAGTATTTTTTATTCATTGTAATGTAGGAAACCAAGTGGGAGGGCACTACTTCTTGAGTAGGAGTAAGACTTCTGTTGTTGCGACAATAGGAAAGGAAACTGGTAGGTTTCTATCTAGGAGTTCCTAGGTATAGGTTGCACTGGGTAAATGATTAAGTGAGGGATGGGAACTTGTGAAGTTTAGTCCTGAATTAATATTGCTGATAGTGGATCTTCTTCCTGGCTTGGTATGCCCCCAGAGTAGGTGTGTTTCACCGAACTGGGTCAACAACTGATTTGTGTTTTTACCTTCAACACTTTATAATTCTGTCTGTTATATATCAAGGTAAAACTGTAATGTTGTAACAGATGATGTCTCAGAACATGCTAAGACATCATGCTGATATCTGTGCAGGAGAAACAGAACTGTGAAGGTTGTTTGCTCTCTGCTGATCATGTGCAACAGATGAACAGAACTAGTTACATCGAGTGTTCTATCCTCTGCACCTTCAAAGTATATCTGGCGCAGTTTGGATAAAACTGTGCTTCTGTTATTCTTTAGTACTGAATCACGAAAAATTGGGTATCTACCTTGCAGTGTAGTTATTATGTCATATCAGATGTCTAGACATTGAGTATAACATCTGAAGACTGGCATACACCAGAATTTCAGACGTAAACCTCGGATCTCTATCAGACACGATACTTGTAACACCCTATTTTCCTGTTGGTAAATTATACAAAAATCAGAGTAAATTAATTTCTAAAATACAACATCAAAATAGGATGTCACATGCTTCATACATCATAAATGCTCATTAATTAAGATACACAACACAAGTCACATATAAAAAGGTCTTAAACTTCATTGTGTTCACCCGCAACAAAAAAATATCAATAACAATTCATCCTCAATTCCCCAATAATAGTTGTGGTTATCATTTTGCAAAATTCAGCATAGTCATAAATAAAACTCAAAATAATGGAGTAACGTAAGTTCACTCCAACAAATAAAACAATCGCACGACCACCAAGTGTTATGCATTAGATTAGACACCGACTCAATCTACACAACTGAGGTACTCATCCGCTAATTTCGGCCTCAAGCTACTTTGGATCATCTACACGTTATCCACATAGAGGTAACATTCAAACAGAAAGAGTGAGATATCATAACAATATAAGGGGAAACATAATAATGATCAGATAACAATTCAGATACACATCATTATACATCTTTACCTCACATCATTTTATCGGTCATCATACTAGAAAACACATTAATAATATCAATGCATAATAATACAACATCCGTCATAACAAAATTAGGCATTCAGTCCACGTCCAAACAATCAACTATTAACAACCATGCAATGAAGTGTAACTGACACTGACTCAATGCATGTGATACCAATAGGGCAAAACCCTCAAGTTAATCAATGCCAATTTGGGGCAACAACGCCAATACATGCCATCTTTCGCCAATACAAGCCATCTTTAATGAATACATATGACATTGATATGCAACAACATAATTTTTCATTGATTACTTTTAGTTATCAATGTTATACCAATACAGGCCATCATCATCATCATCACACATATCATGTCACACAATTAAAATATTCGTATAACATCGTTCTACTTATTCATAACATGAATTACAACATATAGCTCAGAAAACATACATACAGATAGGTACCAATGTTGGTGAAAAAATTATATACTGAATTATATTTTGTTTTCAGAAGATAGGAAATAATTTTAGCTTTCCAACGATTCAAACAACGCATCAAACGGACACCCGAGGGAAATGTTATGATTTTTCAAAGTTTTCTAAAAATTCTGTCACCTTCAGCGGTAACCGGTTACCCAATTTTGGTAACCGGTTACTATATAAGACAATAGCCTCTGTTTCAAAATTTCCCAGCGGTAACCGATTACCATAACTGGGTAACTGGTTACTGCGTATTATAGTAACTCATGTTTTCCAATTTTTTTATGGTAATCGGTTACCATAACTGGGTAACCAGTTACCCAAGTCTGACAGCCCCAAAAAGTGTAGTTTTTATGATACGAAAATTCATGTTCCAAAGCCTAAAATCCTTAATCTTTCCATCAAAAAAATGTCTTTCAAGCATGCTAATTATTCATGTAATGCTCGTTATTTTAATCAATTATTTAATTAAATTATTTTTGGATTATTTGTGAAGTTGCGGATGTTGAGAATTACTGGTATAAGTTGTTGGATTATTATAAATTAAGTAATTGGTTGATTAATAATAATTATAATGTTAGAATTAATGGAATATATAGTGTTGGACTTATGCTATTGGTTGGAAGTAGTAAAGCGGAGGTGTATAGGTTAGGCCCAATAGGATTGATATATAAGGTTAAGCTGACACAATGATTTGTTTTAGTTGAAGAATAAGAAGCTCTGTACGTTGACCGAAAGAGCCGCATGGAAGAGGAGCAAGCTTCTCGATGTCAAGCAGAGAAAAGCAAGGATTACGGTCGGATCTTTGGTTGAGCGACCTTTAATCCAGGTAAGGGTGGGGTTCTGACCTTATAATGTGATTCATGATGTGTATTACGTGGAAATTGGTCATTTGTAGGAATGTTATGCATTGATGGTTCTGAATTTGCTATCGAAGTTGCTCGTTTATTCATGTTGTGGTCGTTTGGAAGTACCATACGACTGTTTGATGAACATGTTATAGGAAGTTTCCCGGTTGTTTGTTATGGACGTTTTGAGTTATCTGTGTGACTACCCGGTTTAATCGATGGATAGGTTAGGATAGTTGATCACTGGCCATTATGGTCGTTAGGACGTTAGGATATTCCGAGCGGTTGGCAAAAAAATTAGTAAATTGTTGAAGTGGTCATTTTAGGGAGGTTTCTACTTGATTGTCTTATATGATTAATGAATCTTATAGGAAATATAGTTGCCCATTACTGTGTTATTTCGAACAGTTAGCCAGAAATTATGAATTATAGTGGTGTTATTGTTAAGACGTTGTATTATGTCTGTGTTGTTGGTCGAACTAGTGGCCGAGGAGGATGCTGATGGTGTTAGGTACCAAGTGGCATCTAGGCTGCAAGGTGTGTCGGGGGTTATGTGTTGGATTTTCAAGCAGTATTAGGTTACAGTATATGCCGAGGAGCATAAGTTAGTTGTTATTATGTTTTCTTTGTATGTGTTAGGGAGTATGAATTAGTTATTATGTTGTCCTAGTTGTTATGCATATCGAGGGGCACGTAGTTCCCTATCCATTTTGCTCATACATGTTGTGTTTTTGTTGTTACCAATGTTGTGTGAATTATCGTTAAGTTGTTGTCTGATTACATTAATGATTGATCGTTAATTGAAGTGGTAGGTGTGATACGGTGGGAGAACTGACTTGAGGGTTTTGCGTTTTATCGCAAATGTTGCGGTTAGCAAGAATCACCACTGACTTTTCTTTTATCCAAAAGGAAAGGTGAAAAAGCACAGGAAAGACCTTTGAGATTGTTTCTTGAGTTCGGGGGGTAGATTATGAAAAGGGAAGGTGTTAGCACCCTTTTCATCCATGGTTTTCCATGGACTCTTAGTTACTTGCTAGATCACTTGCTTTTGTTTTGAAATTGTGCTTTGTGTGGTTTTGAAAGTATTTTGTAAAAGAGGTCATTGTTTAGGAAATCTTTGTAATGATTCTCGTTCGTAAGAATGTATACAAAGATGTTTGTCTTTTTGAAAATGTTTTCAATGTTTGTAAGATGTTTTGGAAATGTGAGTGTTTGTTTTTAAAAATAGCAAGGATAGTTGTTTTGAAAAGTAGCAAGTAACTAGAAGTAATCTACCTACTCAAATGTCTTTCTTGTTCATTTTCTTCTCCTTTGATATTGTTGTTTTACCATTGATTGGGTAAGTAACCCTATCTTTGGATGTAAACGGGACGCGAGTGGGTAATTAATTAACCATGATTAGCAATGTTACAAAGTATCTTAGCATTTTTCGAGGGACTAAGATCATTTTGTAAGACAACTTTGAGTAGCGTCATCAAGGGACTATGATCTTATACTTGTTTGTTTTGCTAAGATACTTCGCATGCGTAATATGGCCATTTTTGTGTAAGGCAACCAAGTGAAGTAACCCTAAGGGTGCTTGTGTGCAAGTGTGTTATTTTCATGCTTGATTTTGTCTTGGATTAGGGTTTTCTATTTGATTTGTTTTTATCTTGCCATACAAACCCTAATTACTAGCATGGTATATAAAAGCGGTAAATTGCGTAATTTAAAGATTACTACGCTATTACAACATTTTATGGGAGGGGAGTATACAAATTGGAATGGGGATTTGAAATAATGTAAATCTAATTAAGCTATTACAACCAAATCGAATTTGTACGAATATTTGAATAAATAATATATAATATAAATTAAATATGCAATGGTATGTATATGCAAGAAAAAGATTTTTTTGTTTTGTTTTTCATGTGAAAAAGAGTTTTTGAACTAAACCTAATAATTTAAGAAAAAAAAAAGGAAATTATTTTTATAAATTGGTTAACCCTAATTCTAGTTTATTAAAAGAAAATCAAGTTCTTTAACTATTATTTTTGTGTATTTTGTATTAAAAATAATAAATAATATTTTGTGAAATATTTAGTCTTTTTATGTGTCAAAATAAATATTTAAAAGTATGAAGGAATAGAAATAAAAATTAATCTAAATCCATTTTATTTTACAAGTTTGTTTAAGAAATATAGTTAATATATAATTTAATAAAAATATTTTTTATGTGAAAATAAAATAAAATAAACAAAAAAATGAAATATTTAACATTTTTTATATTTTTTTATGATTTTTATAATATTTAAGAAAATATATTTAATAAAAAAAATGGAAATAAAAATAAATAATAAAAATGTATGGGCTAGGGGTGCTGTAAGAAAAAGAGAGGTAAGTGTTAGAAAAAAAGAGAGAGGCCCATAAGCTGAGCCCACGTTGCCAAGTGACCGAAAAATGAAGCTGAAAAAATATGAAAAATGCAAAAGGTAGCGCCAAGGTTCGAACCCATGACATATGCATTTTCAGCGCGCTACCTTGCCACTGAGGTGGCTGTACATCCATTAGTTCATATGAAACTAAAAATAGATAACACAAAATGCTTCCTTGCCCTGTACTTCATCTTCTTCCTCAAGCTAGCTTGAACCTCTGTATCTTTCTCATTTCTCCATGAAAATGGAAACTTCAAACATGAAAAAGGTAGTACTTTTTCCCACGATTTCAACCATGTAACTCATGTAAACTATCAGTCAAAGATCAAAGCTAATTTTAATGGCCCTAATTTTAAACCTAATTTTTACAGAAATTTGAAATCTAAAATTATTTATACACAATGAACATAAATGGAATCTATGCACATGGTTGCCTTTAGCACAATAATATCTACATTTTTCTTTCACAAATCGAGACCAATGGATGTCTGTATGAAGAGATAAAAGTTAGAGTTCTTACCTCATTCAACTGATGTCGTGAATGGAGTTTGAGTGAGTTTTATGAAGGCCTGAAGATCCCTTTAGCTTGTCTGGACCTCCCTGAGTGTGTTCCAATCCTTACCTTGCTTTGAAAGTGCCTGAATCTCTCTATCCAAGTCAACCTGCAAGCTTGAAATGCAAAAATGGCAGATGGAGAAGGAGGAGTTACAGTGAAGGGATGATGGTCTGGAACACTTAGATATGATGTAGGTTAAGTGTTTAGGTGATTAGAACTTGAAACGCACAAGTGGATTTTTGGATTGCTATGCTTGATGCAAAACTGCAAGTTATGGCAGTTTTTGGTGATAGAGAGTTTGGGAGAGTTTCTGGCCTTTTGCAATCGTGTGTTAGGTTGTAATGTGTTTGTGTATAAGTATAGACAACGTTCCAAATGAAATCCACACCAGGTTTCTCAGTTGTAGGCTTTTTGCTCTATTGCTTGCCTTTTAAGAAAAGTGAGGAGACAACTCTTTACATGCTTGTACAGGCCTGGTTTGAGTTGGTACAAGTCCTAGACACCTTGCTTTTGGTTTATAGGACTTGTGTGTGCAGAGATAACAGGTGCGATGCTCAAGGAGTTGACAAATGCAAAAGTTGTGCTTTTCTAAACTGGCAATGGCAACTTTGTGGCATTTATGGAATTAAAGCTTGGACAAAGACTCTTATGTTTGGATTAAGGCTTTATCAACTGTGTAAGCATTAAATTATGAAGTGAGAAACAAGTTTGAGACCTGTAAAGCAAGGATTAGGCAACATAGGTTTGGATTTGAATTTTGTTCTTCATGAAATGGCTTGAAATCAAAGTGAGAAATTGCCAACTTCATCTCTTCTATTCTCCTCACTCAAGAATTATCTCAAAGAGTTCTAGGACATTTTGGAAATATTGAAATGTGCTCTATAATTCATCTTTGAAATGCTTTCTAAGATTCCTCTTGGAACTAGGTGAAAAGTTACCATGAAGTTAGGTCAAAAACCTGCCTAAATTAGGGCAAAATTTCACTAAGTTATTTTAGTTCATGAGCATGTATTCACAAAATTATATCTTGAGATCCAAGCATCTTTATAAGAAATTATGTGAAGCAAAGTTTTAGATTTCATGTATATCTACAACTTTCATGTTGGGAACTTTCTTTGAATCAACTTGTATCATGGTGAAAATTTGTCTTAAAGTTGAGAAAAAATAAGAAATTTTCTATACTTGAAAATTTCTAAGTTAAGAATTTTTCAAATTTCAAAACAAAATCTTCAATCTTTGATTTCTTGATGAACAATTTTCACATTTTGACATGTTTTAATGAGTTGTGATCTTTGGCACTTGATTTAGACCAAGAAGTCAAAGATTGACTTTTCAATATACAATTGACTTTTGATAAGTTGACTGCAAAATTTATCTGTCAATCCAATAAAATTGCAATGTTTTGAACCATGTCATTAGGTCAAGATGATACAATTGAACCCTCGAAATCATGCTTCAAACCAATTAGTCATTTTCTAGGTCAAAAATTAGAAATTGCCCTTTCTCAGTAAAAACCCTAATTTTGACTATTTTGCCCTTTTGATGATTTGATCAATTTTCTTGAGGAATTGTGGTCCAAACTTGATCAAATTATACATATGAGTCCAAAATGTTGATGTGGATAAAAAATTATGAAGTTTGACTATAAATTGGCCATAGTTGACTGTGATACGGTGGGATAACTGACTTGAGGTTTTATGTTTGTGTTTGCAAATGTTGCGGTTGAGCAACAGTCGCCATCGACTTTTCTTTTATCCAATAAGAAAAGGCAAAAAAGAACAGGAAAGACCTTTAGAGATGTTTTTGAGTTCGGGGGGTAGATTATGAAAAGGTAAGGTATTGGCACCCTTTCCATCCATGGTTTTCCATGGGCTCTTAGTTACTTGCTAGATCACTTGCTTTTGTTTAAATTTATACTTTGTATGGTTTCGAAAGTATTTGGAAAAGGTGTCATCGTTTAGGCAAACTTTGTAATAGTTCTCGTTCGTAATAACGTATACAAAGTGTTGAGCTTTTGAAAATATTTCAATGTTTGGAAAGTGTTTTGAAGATGTTTTGAAAGTGTATGTGATTGTTTTGAAAATGGCAAGGATGTTTGTTTTAAAATTGAGCAAGTTCCTAAAAGTAATCTACCTACTCAAAAGGTCTTAGATGTGTTTTTCCTCCTCCCTTAGATGTTGCTATCTTACCATTGACTTGGCAAGAAGCCCTATCGTTGGATGTGAAAGGACGGGCGTTGGGTCATCGTATGACCATGATAGCAATGTCGTGAGATGACTTAGAACTTTTCTTTTAAAGACTAAGATCATTTTGAAAGGCAACTTTGATAGCGTCATCAAGGGACTATGATCTTGTATTTCGAGATTTATTTGTGCTAAGACATCCCACATGCATAACATGGCCATTTTTGTAAGGCAACAAGTGAGATTATCCTAAGGGTGCATGTGTGCAAAGAGTGTTTGATTTGCATGCATTTAGTCTTGATTTTTGGTGGTCTACTTGTTGGTTTTATCTTTCCATACACGCCTAATTACTATATAGTATAAGGAAAACAATAAATTGCGAAAAATGAAATTCTACGCTATTACAATATTTGGGGGATGGGGTATACAAGTTTATGAATGGGGATTGCAAAGAAAATAAGCCCTAAATTACTATTACAACCATATTGAAATGCATAAGAAAGTACAAGAAAATGTGAAACGAAACTGGTTTTGTTTTAAGAAAATAGTTTTGGTGTTTTGTTTTAAGAAACCAAAATAAAGTGTGAAGGAAATACTTTTCATGTTTGCTGGTTAATGGAATGGAGAGTGATAGCAAAATAATGAAAAATAAAAAAGAATCAGTGTGTTGCTGATGAAATGAAGTCAGAGGTTCTGACCCCGGCACGCTGCAAAACAGAAACCTGTTAGTGAAAATGTATAAGGTCAGAAGCTCTGAACCCACTGGGAACACAGTAGTTTTCAGAAGTTCTGATACCAATGACACCAAAACAAGCTTCAGAAGTTCTGATACCACTGGAAACTAAACAAACTTCAGAAGTTCTGAGACCACTGGCAGAACTTGGTCTCTCTCTCTCTCTATGCTAGTCAGAACATCTGTAATTTGGTTATTTCTCCATAAAACAGAAGACGTGCATAAAACAGTTACAGCGGGTGTCATAGAGTTTCAGAAATAGGAAATATCAGAACTACAAATCAGAGGCACGGATGAATTTGCTAATCCTAATTCTGAGTTCTAATTTCCTCAAGAAGTTCTGAACTGGTTTATTCCCTACTTAGGCAGGCAGATGCATGAAATCTCAGAATATGTACATCATCAGAAACATGATATCTACATTGTATTTTTGAGCATGTAAATCTGGTAATGCTTTAAGTAACGTGATAAGAGTCAGCAGAAGCTTACCTTGAAGCTGAAAAGATTCTATGGGATGGAGGTTGATCCTGAATTCTGGTGAGGTTCTGAGCAACTTCTTCACGTACTCAGCAGGACGGGGGTTCTCAACTTCTGGTACAACAAAGAGGTGATGTTCTGATTTCTTTGAGTAGATGGATAGAGGATGTGAGGTAGTATGAATACAGGGTTTAGGGAAGTTTCTAACGTGTAGATCAGAAACTGTGTGAATGGTTTTTAGTCAAGAAATATTTGAGAACAAGTGGAGTTTTAAATGCAAGGAGTCAAAAGTTAATAAGGTTTTAAGTGTTGTGTTTACAGTTCTTGGAGCCCTTGGGATTTTGGCAGGGGTTTAAGACTTTTCTTTCTCAAATTTCTGGCCTCTTTTCAATGGCCAAAGGTGCTCTATTTATAGGCAAATATTTTGTAGTTTTTGAGAGGTCAAGTAGCGCCAACATCATACGCTAGATGCTGACTTGTTCTTGAAGCAAGTTCAAAAAAAAGGATGTGATAGTTGACTTTTTTTTATCCTAGACTAGAATAGCAAGAAGGGATTAAGGAAAAGTAAACCCACAAGCGAAAAGTAACGCATGGACCCTCCCATACTTCTGTATAAAAGTTACTTTTAAGGATAACAAGGGTATTACTATGCCACGCGTGGGGAGATCCTTTGGATAAAGACTCCAAAGTGGTTGTGAGCATTAAATGAGCATTAAATGATGATGAGATTTGTCAAAATCAGAAATCCTGTAATTTGAGATTTTGCATCATTGCTTAATTCTGGATCAGAAGTTCTATCTAGGACAAACATCCAACTTCTGATCTTTGTACTTTGTTGCCTCAGCATGTTCTGAAGGATTCCCCAGGCTTTCCAGTAACCTTCTTTGATTTATCTTTGAAAACTCTGGATTAGAAGTGCTGCTTCAGCATAACATCCAATATTATGATCCTCTCACCTTCTGGCTCCAGCATGTTCTGAAGGAGCTTTCAGGCTTCGTATTACGCTTTATTACCTTCTTTGCATTACCCTAGAAAACTATGACTGAACTTGCATAGATGCTAAAGAGCCATGTTCTGACTGAAGACTATGTGCTGAACCATGTTTACAACTTCTGAATGCACCTGCCTGGAGGCTGGCTCAGAAGTTCTGAAGTGTCATTTTTCTTAAATACTTAGAAAAAATCCCAAGTATTTAGAAATTTGGCTTTTCCATAGTAAATTTGACTTTGAACTTTTTGATGATACAAACTTCATATTCCAACATGTCTTGATGAAATATGATTCTTGAAACTTGGTTTTGGTCCAAAAGTCAAAGTTAGACTTCTCAGCATGCAAATGACCATTTTGCCCTTGTGAATGGTTTGCTTGGAAAATTTTATAATTTAAGGCTTGGGGATCTGATTAAAGCAAACTTAAGGATCCAGGGTGATTCCTTGAGAAATGAGAGGGAAAATTTTGGGGTGCAACAGCTGCCCCTGTTCAAATTTCTTGAACTTGAAGAGTTAGATTGGCGGATCCGCCATTCATGACTTGAAGGTGAAAGATGATTGAACACTAGAGTGCCCAAAAATTTGCACTCGAAGATGGATGGTGAATGGGCTTATAGATGCCATTTGGAGGAATGTTTGTAAACTCCAGAAGAAGTATCAGCACAAACCTCTTGGCGATTTATACTAAAACTTGATGTTCTACTTGTGAGAAAAAGGGTTAGTAAAAATGCAGATGTTTGCATAATGTTCACCAGATGTGGTATCATGCCAAATGCGTATGGTATGTACATGCTTTGATGTATGAATGTGAAATATATGTTTCTGTATGGGAAAATAAATCCCTGACTGCTGTTGAGGAAATTTAGGGAGGTTGAATTCCCGATTACCTGTTGGAAATGAAGAACATGCATGTCTTCAAATTTTGTTGAAAGGGCGCTTTTTTTGGGGAATATCGCTCAGATGTCAGCTTTTATCTGGTCGGATCCAGGCTTCACAGTTGCTGAGGATAAAGTAGTTGGATACCATCCGGTCGGATCCGGGCTTCGTGGCAACTTACTGGAAGAGGAGATGAATTAACTGCTATCTGGTCGGATCCAGGATTTGCAGAGAATTCTTTGAAATTGAATAGTCATCTGGTCGGGTCCAGGCTTCACAACAACTTGCTGGGGATGTGGAGGTTAACTGTCATCTGGTCAGATACAGGCTTCATAGTAACTTGTTGGAGATGCAGAAGTTAACTGTTATCTGATCGGATCCAGGCTTTACAGTAAATTTCCAGGAATCATGGTTAATTGTTATCTGGTCGGGTCCAGGCTTCATAATAAACTGGTTGAAAAATTGTTATCTGGTCGGGTCCAGGCTTCACAGATTTTTGAGGTTTGATGAGGTCAATTGTTATCTGGTCGGGTCCAGGCTTCACAATAGATTGCTTGAAAACTGTTATCTGGTCGGGTCCAGGCTTTGTAGATTTCTTGTTGGAGATGCGGAAGTTAACTGTTATCCGGTCGAATCCAGGCTTCATAGTAAATTTCTAGGAATCATGGTTAATTGTTATCTGGTCGGGTCCAGGCTTCACAATAAACTGCTTGGGGATTTAGTTATTATCTGGTCGGTTTCCAGGTTTCACACCGAATCTCTGAGGGTGATTGCTACCTGGTCGGATCCAGGCTTCGCAACAGCTTTCTTGAAAGGATGGAAATGAGGAATGATATCTGGTCGGGTCCAGGTTTCTCAGCCATTTGTTGGGGATAAAGACAACTCTACTGGGGAAAAGAAGTTAAACCTTGGTCGGATTGAGTTTAGGTTCTTCTATATATTTAAAGAGTTAGGTTATTATCTGGTCGGGTCCAGGTTTCACAGCATTTTGAAATCATCTGTTATCTGGTCGAGTCCAGGCTTCAGTAATTGAAGAAGTCAAACTGTTATCTGGTCGGGTCCAGGCTTCAGTAACTCAAATTGTTATCTGGTCGGGTCCAGGTTTCAGTAATAACTTGAAAATTGTGTTGATATTTGGTCGGATCCAGGCTTCAAAGCATATTGGAAATAATAAAGGTTTTGTTGAAGGCTTTACTGGGGATCAGGGGTTGTGGCCCTGTGATTTTCCGTCATTTTGAAAGGAAAATTCAACCTGGAGAGTATAGACTCAATCGGGCAAGATAGACTCAGTTTGAGAAGGATACATCCAACTAGGGATGAGGGGCTCAGCCGAGGATGAAAGACCTTGATTCGAAGATATACTCCGCTAGGGATGAAAACCTCAGTTGGAGAAAATACACTCAACTGGGGATGACGGGCTCAGTCGGGAAATTTGGACTCACTGGGGAGTATATACTCAGCTGGGGAAATAAATCTGTTGGGGAAATAAACCCTGTTGAGGAGGTGAATTCCATTTAGGAAGAGATCTCCTAGGCTTTAGATGGGGAGAAAGTTGCCAAGAGGTTGAGACTCTGGCCGGGGATCATCCCGTGCAAGGAGATTTTTGTGGGCAACTCCGTTGGGGAAAGGTCTATTGTCACCGCCCTGGTGAGGATAATGTTGATGAGATGACTCTGTGGGGATATTTCAAATGCATTAAAGAGAGGCTTAACGATGTTGTGTGCTAATGTTGCTGCTTAGCAGGACTCATGTGCCAAAAGCTTTAATTATGTTCATATGCATATACCCATTCAACTTTAGTCATTGGACAAATTTGCATTTAAAACGAAAACAGGAAATTTTGCACTTCAAAGTGTATTTGTATTGATATTTTTCCCATGAATAGGATTTTTTTGTACATGAGAGACAAAGATCCTAGTAAGAGGAAATCGTCAAAAAGGAAAACAATTTTGAGAATAAAAACAAATAGCCATGTGAAATGATCTCATTGCCTTCCAACCCTACTATTGCCTCATATTTCTTCGAACATCCTTTTCCGTTGATCAAAATTGATTGGATTGATCCTGGACCATTTGAACTTGGACCTTGGTGATAGAATTTGACCGTGTTAATTTCACGGGACATAGTCGTACGCTTTTAATTTTAATCCTTAACTTTTGTCTGGACCGCCCTTTCGGGTTTTCAGCCCAACAGGATACTCCTTTTTGCCCAAGTCTCCCTTTCGGGTTTTCAACTTGTCGGGTGTACAATATTTTGCATATATCCCTAATTTTTTCCCAAACCTTTTGGTTCACAGGGATGCCCTTATTTTGCTTAGGTGTGTCAACCTAACGAGTCTCTTATGCGTAGTATTTTTGACTATGTCCGCGTTTACCGGATGTGGGAAATCTTCTCCATCCATGGTAGTCAGCATCATGGCACCGCCAAAGAAAACTCTCTTGACAACAAATGGTCCTTCGTAAGTAGGAGTCCACTTGCCCCTGGGGTCGCCTTGTGGTAGAATGATGCGTTTTATCACCAAGTCACCCGCTTGATATACCCTAGGCTTAACCTTTTTGTTGAATGCCTTGACCATACGTTTTTTATAGGCTTGACCATGACAGACAACAGTCAGTCTTTTCTCGCCAATCAAATTCAACTGATCCAACCTCGTTTGAATCCACTCATTTTCACCTAAACCGGTCTCAATCATAATCCTCAACGAGGGAATCTGAACTTCCAATGGCGCAACAGCTTCCATGCCATAAACCAGAGAGAAAGGAGTTGCGTCGGTTAATGTTTGAGTTGAAGTGCGATAGCCGTGGAGGGAAAATGGTAACATCTCATGCCAGTCTTTGTATGTTACCACCATCTTTTGCACAATCTTCTTGATATTTTTGTTGGTAGCTTCCACTACGCCGTTCATCTTAGGTCTATACGGAGAAAAATTGTGATGCTTGATTTTGAATTGAGTGCAAAGCTCAGTAATCATAACATTGTTGAGGTTAGTCCTATTGTCTTTAATGATCCTTTCAGGAATACCGTAACGGAAGATGAGGTTATGTTTGATGAATATGGCTACCACATTCTTGGTGACTGAGGCAAACGAGGCGGCTTCGACCCATTTGGTAAAGTAGTCAATAGCAACAAGAATGAAGCGATGTCCGTTGGAAGCTGTAGGCTTGATCTCTCCAATCACGTCAATGCCCCATATTGCGAATGGCCACGGAGCGGTCATGACATTCAGAGGGATTGGAGGCACATGGACCTTGTTAGCATAGATTTGGCATTTGTGACAAGTCCTTGAGTGTTGATGGCAATCAGTCTCCATTATTGACCAGTAGTAACCCGCTCTTAAGATTTTCTTAGTCATCGTATGTCCACTTGAGTGAGTACCGAAAAGACCATCGTGCATGTCTTCCATAATTTCCTCGGCCTATTTCTTTTCCACACATCGGAGTAGATTAAAATCGTGGTTGCGTTTATATAGAATTTCGTTGCTTTGAAAGAATTTAGCCGAAAATCTTCACAAGAATTTTTTATCATTGATGGAAGCCCCCTCGGGATATTCTTGTACCTCAAGATACCTCCTCACCTCATGATACCATGGTTTTTCTTCGTCTGTGTCGAGCTCATTGCAATGCGCAGGTTCATCAAATCTCTTAATCATAATCATGGGAGCTTCATTGTCTCACCTGACTTTGAACATAGAAGACATAGTGGCCAGAGCATCAACCAATTGATTCTCTTCTCTAGGAAAATGCTCAAAAGTGGTCTCTTTGAAGTATGGTATCTGAGTCAACATAAGCTCCTTGTAAGGAATGAGGTTCGGATTCTTAGTGTCCCATTCCCCCTTTACCTGGATAATCACTAAAGCAGAGTCTCCAAAAACACTCATGTGCTTGATTCTCAAATTAATGACAGCTTTCAATCCCAGGATGCATGCTTCGTATTCCACCACATTATTCGTACAATCAAAGCATAATCTGGTCGTGAAGGGAGTATGGCAACCCTCAGTAGAGATAATTACAGCACCTATTCTGTTGCCCAGAGCGTTGGAAGCCCCATCAAAAACCATGGTCCATCGGGATCCTTGTTTAGGTCCGTCATACGGTCCCGGTTTTGCACAGTCGGTCACCAACATAATGTCTTCATCAGGGAAGTCAAAATTCATAGATTGATAATCATCGACAGCTTGGTGGGCCAAATGATCTGCCAATATGCTTCCTTTGATGGCCTTCTGTGTCGTATATTGAATATCGTATTTGGTCAGAATCATTTGCCACTTAGCTATTCTTCCGAATAGGGTGGTTTCTCAAAGATGTATTTGATAGGGTCCATCTTAGAAATCAACAGAGTAGTGTGAGTCATCATATACTGCCTTAGCCGGCGATCAGCCCACGCTAAAGCGCAACAAGTTTTCTCGAGCAGTGAATATCTGGTTTCACAGTCGGTAAACTTTTTTCTTAGGTAGTAAATTGCATGCTCTTTTCGGCCAGACTCGTCATGCTGACCCAACACACAACCCATAGAGTTTTCTAGTACCGTCAAATACATGATCAATGGTCTTCCTTCCACTAGAGGCATCAGAATAGGAGGTTCTTGCAAATACTCCTTGATTTTATTGAAGGCAACTTGACAATCGTCATTCCATTTGATTACTTGGTCTTTCTTCAAGAGTTTAAAGATTGGTTCACAAGTAGCGGTCAGGTGGGATATGAAACGGGAGATGTAGTTAAGGCGACCCAGAAATCCTCTAACCTCCTTTGCATAATGAGGAACAGGAATTTCTTGAGTGGCCTTTACCTTGGAAGGATCAACTTCGATGCCTTTATCACTGATGATAAAACCCAGGAGCCTCCCAGATCTTACTCCGAATGTACACTTATTAGGGTTCAATCTCAACTTGTATTTCTTCAACCTCTCAAATAGCTTCTGCAAGTGATCAAGCTGTTCTTCCTCAGTTCGAGACCTTGCAATCATACCGTCCACATAGACCTCTATTTCATGATGGATCATATCATGAAACAAAGCTACCATAGCTCTTTGATATGTTGCCCTTGCATTCTTCAATCCAAACGGCATGACTTTGTAGCAAAAGGTGCCCCATTGTGTAATGAAAGTTGTCTTCTCCATATCTTCGGGAGCCATCTTGATTTGGTTGTAGCCAGAAAATCCATCCATAAAGGAAAATACCTTGTGTTGAGCGGTATTATCAACCAAGACATCAATATGAGGTAGAGGGAAGTCATCCTTGGGGCTTTCCCTATTCAGATCCCTATAATCTACACACATGCGGACCTTTCCATCTTTCTTCGGCACAGGAATTACATTTGCGACCCATTGAGGATAAGATGTGACAGCCAGAAAACCTGCATCGAACTGCTTCATTACCTCAGCCTTTATTTTCTCAGACATATCCAGTCGCATCCGACGAACCTTTTGTTTAACAGGAGGGCAGTCTTCCTTTGTAGGCAGACGATGAACCATGATATCGATATCTAACCCTGGCATATCTTCATATGACCAAGCAAATACTTCAACGTAGTCATGTAGCATCTGAACCAATCTGCTTTTGACGCTGTCTTCTAGGTTGTCCCCTATCTTGATCTCTCTCCTGTCTGTCTCAGTACCTAAATTGATGACTTCAATTGGCTCTTCATGAGGTTTGATATCTTTCTCTTCTTGTATTAAAAGTCTTGCCAGTTCCCCTGATATTTCACAATCTTCCTCGCCTTCGTCTTCGGCTTGGTGAACTGGATGTTCAAAATCATACTTGGCAATAGTAGAGTCGTTGATAATAAGATCCAGAGTGGATGATGATCTGCAGATGTGTGTGTGTGTAAGATACATGGCTATTGAAAAAGTAATAAAGGAAATGAAAGACAATGAACATAAAATTTGAATGCAAAGAGGTCCAATGGCTTATATTAAATGATCATATGATAGATGAAACATGAGCAAAACCCTTAACAAATGGACCAAAGTTCCCCGGGCAAGGCACATGGCTTAGAAGTCGTTGTTTGGAAAATAATATTACAGACATAGAGTTCTTGAATTGACAGAAAAAGTAAACAGTAATTACTCCTCAATGAAAGAAACATGAATGAAATCCTTTTCATGCCAATTGTTGAGCTTCTCTTCGGTTGTTGGGTAGATCCAGTCTTCAAAAGCACACTCATCATCGGAGTCTTCTACATCGTTCACTTCAAGATTTTTGAGGTGGAGAGGCGGCTTTCCAACACGAGCACTTCTTACTTATTTCTGAGCTTGGGAGGTGAAACCTAACCCAAACTTGTCTGCCTTGAACGAGATGTCGAGGAGTTGACCCCACATCATATTGGTTCCTTCTTCTACCACAGCACAGACATCCTTAAGAGAAACCATCTTGGGAATAACTTTATCATATCTTGGAGTGTCGGAGGAGATTTTGGTGGCGGCCAAAACTTCAAACGTCTGGCAAGGAGTTTCTATGAATTTGCCATCCATTTCTACGTATTTGAAAGAATTGAGATGGCTTACCATAAATTCTTCCTCGCCGCAAACAGTGACAACCTTCCCTTGAACCAGATATTTTAACTTCTGGTGGAGAGTAGAAGTGACCGCACCCTCCTTATGGATCCATGGACGTCCCAGCAAACAAGAATACGCAGGTCGTATGTCCATTATATAGAATGTGGAGTTGAAAATCTGCGAACCAACCTTAATTGGGAGATCCACCTCTCTGTGAACCATCCTTCTCGACCCATCAAACGCCCTCACAACAATATCACTTGGCTTCAAAACCAAACCTTCACAGTCTAGCCGGTCTAAAGCGCCTTTAGGTAACACATTTGAAGATGAGCCAGTATCCACCAAGACATGAGCCAAAGTTGTCCCCTTACATTCAATAGAAACATGCAAGGCTTTATTGTGATTTTTTCCCATGGGAGTTAAATCTGCGTCGGAGAACCCCAAACCATTGTCAACTGTTAGACTTGCTACGCAGTTCTCAAATTGATCGGCTGTAGTTTCTTGAGGCACATGAGCCTTTTTCAAAAACTTAATCAAATCTTGTGCATGGGCGTCAAAGCATAGCAATAAGGACAACATTGATATTTTAGAAGGGGTTTTCCCTAACTGCTCTACTATTTTGAAGTCGCTTTTCTTGATGATCTTCAGAATCTCCTTCATCTCTTGAGTGGATGGTTCTTCCATAATAATCTTTTTAGCAGGTGCCTCTTCCCTAACAGGCTCACCTTCTTTCCCTTTCCCCTTGGCACCAGAATTGCCATTGGTTATGCGAACCGGAACAGCGGTAGTGGTTGGTGGTGAGATAACAGGGGGAAAAACCCTTCCTGTTCTTGTGACCTTACTAGAACCAGTAATATTACTAACAATAGATTCATTATCATCAATCCAAGAATCTTGTTTTACCCCATGGTAATAAACCTCGGCACTGTAATTCCATGGCACTGCTTTATCAGAGGCGTATGGAACAGATCCAGAAGCAGTGATAATGAGAGGAGCAATGACTGGTTCGTTTGAAATCCTAATAGGACCTTTGGGCGAGATCCTAAGAGGTTTGTTTGAAATTTTTATGATGGCCAAATCTTCAGCTTTGTTGATTGAATTTTTGATGGTGGGAATCTTTTCGAATAGAATCTCGCGGCTATTTATCAGGCATTGCACACCTTTCTTCAGTAGCTCGCATCCATTTTCTCGTTGATCACAACAGGCACAATTTGCGGAACACCCAGGAAACACACCGGCTTTTAGTAAATTAGCTTTCACAATGTTCAAGGGAGTTGTTAAATCTTCAACAAAAGCGATAAAAGTAACATCATTAATGGCATTAACCCATTAGCCATGTTTTGGCATTGGCGCGGTTATCACGTTTGCAGCAGCGGGTGGATCAAACTCAATTGTCTTGTTATCTATTAGGTCTTGAATTTTTTTTTTTAATGCCCAACACTGATCGGTCTCGTGATAATGACATGTTCATTCTTGTAAATTGTCGTCGGGGAATTTCAGGTCTCCGATTGTTGGAGGGTCGCCTTTGAGTAGGTTGAGGGTTGGAAATTAAAACAGCATTTACAGATGAATGATGGTCCTTCTTGGTATGGGCTCTTTCCCCATACACAATATTTGTTTCCTTTTTTCCAGTGAAGGGCCTTCTGACGGAGCTGGATGCGGAACCAGATGCCATAGGAATTTTGCCGCTTTTAATACCGCTTTCAATCCTTTCACTAGTTAAAATCAACTTGGTGAATTGGGATGAAGAACTTCCAATTAACAGGTTGAAGAATGGGCCAGTTAACGTACCCATAAACATATCAACCAACTCTCTTTCGGTCAAAGGTGGTTGGACCCTACTGGCAAGGTCCCTCTATTTTTGGGCATATACTTTAAACCCTTCGTCACTTCCCATGGTCATATTCTGAAGCTGAATTCTCGTTGGTGCCAGGTCGGATTTGTATTGATACTGGTGATAAAAGGCAGTGGCCAAATCCTCCCACGTATGGACGCGAGAACCTTCTAATTAATAAAACCACTCTAACTGAGTTCCAACTAGACTTTCCTGGAAAAAGTGAATCCACAATTTCCTGTCAGTAGTGTGTGGTTGTATTTTGCGTACGTAAGATCTTAGATGTAGTTTGGGACAGGAGACCCCATCATACTTGGCAAAGACTGGTTTTTTGAACTTATAAGGAATGACGACCCCAGGAACTAGGCCCAAATCACTAAAATCCAAGCCAGGCACAACTTGAATTTCAACTGCTTTTAACCTATCCTCCAATTCTTTGTACTTTTCCTCACCAGCAGATGGGTATTGTTCGTCAAAGTGATCCTCATCTTCAGAAGCTTGATCATTCACATCTTCAGCACGAGTGTTTCTTACCTCTTCTGCTTAGTTCTCATCCTCCTCGGAGGAGTCTTCGACTACCTGCACTTGGCGAATCTGTTCCTTGAATCTCTTCCCCATATTGATGAGGACCTTCTTTTTCTTCTTTTTAGTGGTCAACGCTATCATCATCTCTTGCTTCCCTTTGGCGAAGGTCATCAAGGTGACTTGGAACTGAATGTTCTGAGCTTGCAAGTCCTTCATTATTTGTTCGAGATCCATCCTTACTGAAATAAACAGTAGAAAGATGAGGAAACCTGTTGTGAAAAGCTTGCTTATGACATGATGCATGAATATGTATATGCAAATGATTTCAAGGATTTAAAGAATTTAAATTTGTATAGACAAAGAGTGAACAAACGTTAACTTGCATTAAAGAGTTCTGATTTGAATACAAACATGCCTCTTGGGCTTACAACAACAGAAATAAGCATAAAGTAAACTCCTAAGACAGAAAAGTTGTGCGCATCCTCTTTGGCGCAATGTAGGTGTTTAAACTCCTTTCTTTATGAAGCTCTCTTGTAAGCTCTAATATCTTCTTCTCGCCCTCATAGAACTTAGCTTCAAAGGTGTTTCGCTCTCCTTTTAACTGAATCCAAGCGTTTTGCAAATCTTCAAGAGAAATGGGCATATCAGGATAGAAGATAGTACGTGGAACATCTCCCTCAACTACTGGCTCCATGATAACAGGTAAAACGGCTTCATAAGGCATCTTAAGACTTTGAGCGTGAGCCCACACCCATTTAAGATAAGGTCCAAAAGGAATGGAATTCTTATGCCCCAACGTCTTGCTATCAACTTTGTTAACCATACCCCAAGCTCGTATAAATCTTTGACGGTAACCTTGGTCTTCTTTGTCATAGTCGAACACCAAACCTTGAATGAGCATTTCATGAGGACTGTCTCTTCGGGCATACCCAAACTGTCGAAGAGCTAAACAAGGATTGTAGGTGATACCTCCCCTAATACCAAGCAAAGGAACGTTAGGGAATTCCCTACAGCGGTCAATGATGGAGACGTCTTCCAAGGATCTTGAACACCAATGAATGTCAGAATGGGTGAGGGACATTATCCTTTAAGACCATGTCAATCTTTGCTTGTTCTTTAGTACTGATTGAGGTAGATGTGAGACAAACCATTTGGCGAATAAGGGAATACAACACAAGAGAGTGCCTCTTTTCTTCATGGTGCGGGTATGAAGGCAATGCAAGATGTCTCCCAATATGGTAGGTATGGGATTGCGAGAGAGAAAGACTTTGATGGAATTAACATCTATGAATTGGTCCGAGTTGGGGAACAAAACCAAACCATAAATGAGGAGAGCCAGGACGTCTTCAAAATCTTGGAAATCCATGTCGTCCCAGAATGAACGAGCCTTCTCCAATAGAAACTTGGCTAGGAAACCTTTGACCCCACTTCTTGTCTCCCAATTGGCTATGACGTCGGCTTTTTTTATATGCAAAGCTTCGGCGATGACTTCAGGCTTTGGAATCCCTTCTAGGCCGGTGAACGATATCCGATCACGCACATGCACACCTAAGAGTAGATAGAACTCTTCCAATGTAGGTACCAACTGATAGTCCGGGAAAGTGAAACAATGATATACGGGATCAAAGAATTGGAACAGTACATACATCATCTCTTCTTGGAGGTTGGATGTAGCCAAACTAAGGAGTCAACCATATTTCTTGGTAAAAGGAGAATCCCCGGGCACTCTTGAGGTTAACTTTTGAAGTTGAGGGTGTGCTTTTACAAAGCTGATTTGGATGGTGTTTCTTCGGCCGGGATTCATGACCTACAAAACAAAACAAAGATAAATTTCTAAATCCTTGAAATGGTTAGTGAGTATGCGTATGATGCTTTATGATGTTTATGATGTTATGTACAAGTAAGTATATACACATAAAGCAAACAAATCCCTATGTTTTAGGCTTGCAGGAGGTTTTATAGGTAAGTACCCTCTTGAAATTTAGTTGGCTTAACCTGTCCTAGTAATAATGATTGGGTTCTAAAGGATCTCAATATCACCGACCTTTCTTTTAGGCGTTGTCTCAGCACAATCAATCTTTTCTTGCGACCGAGATATCCCAAAAGTCCAGCCTTAATGAGTGTAGTATCGAGTATCAACCAATTTTCAGCTTTACACCGAAACCGATTATCTCACTACGTCCTAATGGCCAAGTTGTTCAATTAGGGTTCTAAAGTCGATTAGTGCTTCAAGATGCCACTCAGCGGCCCCGTATTCTCCTCGATTCACCACGAGGGATACCGGTACCCACAAATGCGTCACACTAACATAGCCATTGTTTCAACCATATCGATCTATGCCGTACAATTTCCACAATCTATTGTTATTTACCTAAAAGGCATCCCCAGATCCGGGTGGAGGATTAAAGCAAGCCCAAACAGAGAACCAAAATGTAAAGCATACAAATCAAACAATGTAAGCAAGTAAATGTGACCTAACCCTAAGGTAACCCCAATTTTAAGTATTGTCCCCAGCAGAGTCACCAGTTCTGTGATACAGTGGGAGAACTGACTTGAGGTTTTGCGTTTGTGTTTGAAAATGTTGCGGTTGAGCAAGAGTCGCCACCAATTTTTCTTTTATCCAATAAGGAAAGGCGAAAAAGCACAGGAAAGACCTTTAGAGGTGTTTTTGAGTTCAGGGGTAGATTATGAAAAGGGAAGGTATTAGCACCCTTTCCATCCATGTTTTTCCATGGGCTCTTAGTTACTTTCTAGATCACTTGCTTTTGTTTAAATTTGTGCTTTGTGTGGTTTTGAAAGTATTTGGAAAAGGTGCCATCATTTAAGAAAACTTTGTAATAGTTCTCGTTCGTAAGAACGTATACTAAGTGTTGATATTTTGAAAATATTTTAATGTTTGGAAAGTTTTTTGAAGATGTTTTGAAAGTGTATGTGATTGTTTTGAAAATGGCAAAGATGTTTGTTTTGAAATTGAGCAAGTAACTAAAAGTAATCTACCTACTCAAAAGGTCTTAGATGTGTTTTTCCTCCTCCTTTAGATGTTGCTATCTTACCATTGACTTGGCAAGAAGCCCCATCATTGGATGTGAAGGGACGGTCGTTGGGTCATCGTATGATCATGATAGCAATGTTGTGAGATTACTTAGCACTTTTCTTTTAGGGACTAAGATCGTTTTGAAAGGCAAATTTGATAGCATCATCGAGGGACTGTGATCTTGTATTTCGAGATTTGTTTGTGCTAAGACATCCCACATGCATAACATGGCCATTTTTGTAAGGCAACAAGTGAGATTACCCTAAGGGTGCATGTGTGCAAAGAGTGTTTGATTTGCATGCATTTAGTCTTGATTTTTGGTGGTCTACTTGTTGGTTTTATCTTGCCATACACGCCTAATTACTATACAGTATAAGGAAAACAATAAATTGCGAAAAATGAAATTCTACGCTACTACAATATTTGGGGGATGGGGTATACAAGTTTATGAATGGGTATTGCAAATAAAGTAAGCCCTAAATTACTATTACAACCATATTTAAATGCATAAGAAAGTACAAGAAAATGTGAAACGAAACTAGTTTTGTTTTAAGAAAATATTCTTGGTCTTTTGTTTTAAGAAACCAAAATAAAGTGTGAAGGAAATACTTTTGATGTTTGTTGGTTAATGGAATGGAGAGTGATAGAAAAATAATGAAAAAGAAAAAAGAATCAACGTGTTGTTGATGAAATGAAGTCAGAGGTTCTGACCCCGGCACGCTGCAAAACAGAAACCTATTAGTTAAAATGTATAAGGTCAGAAGCTATGAACCCACTGGGAACACAATAGTTTTCAGAAGTTCTGATACCAATGACACCAAAACAAGCTTCAGAAGTTCTGATACCACTAGAAACTAAACAGACTTCATAAGTTCTGAGACCACTGGCAGAACTTGGTCTCTCTCTCTATGCTAGTCAGAACATCTGTAATTTGGTTATTTCTCCATAAAACAGAAGACGTGCATAAAACAGTTACAGTAGGTGTCATAGCGTTTCAGAAATAGGAAATATCAGAACTACAAATCAGAGGCACGGATGAATTTTCTAATCCTAATTCTGAGTTCTAATTTCCTCAAGAAGTTCTGAACTGGTTTATTCCCTACTTAGGCAGGCAGATGCATGAAATCTCAGAATATGTACATCATCAGAAACATGATAACTACATTGTATTTTTGAGCATGTAAATCTGGTAATGCTTTAAGTAACGTGATAAGAGTCAGCAGAAGCTTACCTTGCAGCTGAAAAGATTCTATAGGATGGAGGTTGATCCTGAATTCTGGTGAGGTTCTAAACAACTTCTTCACGTACTCAGCAGGATGGGGGTTCACAACTTCTGGTACAACAAAGAGGTGATGTTCTGATTTATTTGAGTAGATGGATATAGGATGTGAGGTAGTATGAGTACAGGGGTTAGGGAAGTTTCTAACGTGTAGATCAGAAATTGTGTAAATGGTTTTTAGTCAAGTAATATTTGAGAACAAGTAGAGTTTTAAATGCAAGGATTCAAATGTTAACAAGGTTTTAAGTGTTGTGTTTACAGTTCTTGGAGCCCTTGGGATTTTGGCAGGGGTTCAAGACTTTTCTTTCTCAAATTTCCGACCTCTTTTCAATGGCCAAAGGTGCTTTATTTATAGGCAAAGATTTTGTAGTTTTTGAGAGGTCAAGTAGCGCCAACATAATACGCTAGATGTTGACTTGTTCTTGAAGCAAGTTAAAAAAAAGTGTGATAGTTGACACTTTTTTAGCCTAGACTGGAATAGCAAGTATGGATTAAGGAAAAGTAAACCCACAAGCGAAAAGTAACGTATGGACCCTCCCATACTTCTGTATAAAAGTTGCTTTTAAGGATAACAAGGGTATTACTATGCCACACGTGGGGAGATCCTTTAGATAAAGACTCCAAAGTGGTTGTGAGCATTAAATGAGCATAAAATGATGATGAGATTTGTCAAAATCAGAAATCCTGTAGTTTGAGATTTTGCATCATTACTTAATTCTAGATCAGAAGTTCTATCTAGGACAAACATCCAACTTTTGATATTTGTACTTTGTTGCCTCAGCATGTTCTGAAGGATTCCCCAGGCTTTCCAGTAACCTTCTTTGATTCATCTTTGAAAACTCTGGATTAGAAGTTATGCTTCAGTGTAGCATCCAATCTTCTGATCCTCTCACCTTTTGGCTCCAGCATGTTCTGAAGGAGCTTTCAGGCTTCGTATTACGCTTTATTACCTTCTTTGCATTACCCTAGCAAACTCTGACTGAACTTGCATAGATGCTGAAGATCCATGTTCTGACTGAAGACTATGTGCTGAACCATGTTTACAACTTTTGTCTGCACCTGCCTGGAGGCTGGCTCAGAAGTTCTGAAGTGTCATTTTTCTTAAATACTTAGAAAAAATCCCAAGTATTTAGAAATTTGCTTTTCCATAGTAAATTTGACTTTGAACTTTTTGATGATACAAACTTCATATTCCAACATGTCTTGATGAAATATGATTCTTGAAACTTGGTTTTGGTCCAAAAGTCAAAGTTAGACTTCTCAGCACGCAAATGAGCATTTTGCCCTTGTGAATGGTTTGCTTGGAAAAATTGATAATTCAAGGCCTGGGGATCTGATGAAAGCAAACTTAAGGATCCAGGGTGATTCCTTGAGAAATGAGAGGGCAAATTTTGGGGTGCAACATTGACTTTTTCCCAATACAGCTGATTTTTAGGTCAACTGTCCAATTGACTGATCAAAAATGTGATTCAAGGCTTGAAACTTGACATGAGTAATCTTAGGGGTTCATGATAATACTTGAAAGTCATATGAAGCATTGATAGTCCAAAAATACTTGTGCAATCCCAAACCTTAATTTTGGGTCATCAGTGCATGATGAGATGTCTTGAGCTGGTCAAAACCCTAATCCAGTCTTGAGTCAAAGAGATCTTGTGAGAAAAGTCTTGATAAATGAGAGGGCAAATTTTGGGGTACAACAGTAGGCTTATGGTCAATATTGATTTATGTTGAGTTGTTGCATTGTTGTGATTGTCGCTGTAAATTATTGTTGATAATGTGAAGTTGCAGGGAATTTTAAATGATGATGAATTACCTCTATTTATTGGTAATAATGGCGATGTAGGCTTATGCCTTGTGATGAATGATGATTGTTATGAGTATATGATGGTACATTCATTGAGTCATATACATTTTCATACTCTGCGACAGCCTGGATTGGAAAACTGTGAAGAAGGCTTATGCCTTGTTGATGCCTCTATTTATTGGCAGATTTTTAAGATGTGAATTCTGCTCCATTGTTACCACATACATTTTCATAAAGATGAGTTGCATTCTATATTTTAATATTCTTATTACTATTATTGTAATTCCCTATTTTTATTCCATAATTAATTATATTAATTATTATTATATAATTATTATTTACATACTGACATTTAAATTATTTTTATTCAAGTGCATATATTATTTTCTCATATTCTTTGCATCAAATATTTTTAATCACGCATTAATCATGATTTTCACAATTAATACGGTAAAAAACACAAACCAAGCACCAAACTATTTCGCGAACAAATTAAGCTAATCAACAGTCTTTTTCGCAAATGGGTTTCACACTAATTTTGGCTTACTGCGTACTCAGTCAAAATCTCCGCAATCACTACTCCCGACTGAGTGCGAAGTGATTCAAAATATGTTTGCAAACCCCTAAAACACACCAACCCATACGAACTACGAATTGGGACTCTAATTCCTCATAAGAGGATACGTAGGCATATGATCTAAAATCGTGGCGAGTCTTTCTAATTAAAACTTAAAATCCAGTTTACCCCAAACCTAAAGCTAGAGTCTAATATCCTTGTGAACAAGGTGGGTGAAAGGTGCCTAACACCTTCCTTTCGTCTAATTGAGTCCGAAACCTAGAATCTCTGTCTACGAATTAGGGTTTCCTATTAGATACCCTTTCCTAGGATAAAAACTAATAGTGGCGAACCAAGGGAGAGCCAAGTGATTCAAAATATGTTTGCAAACCCCTAAAACACACCAACCCATACGAACTACGAATTGGGACTCTGATTCCTCATAAGAGGATACGTAGGCATATGATCTAAAATCGTGGCGAGTCTTTCTAATTAAAACTTAAAATCCAGTTTACCCCAAACCTAAAGCTAGAGTCTAATATCATTGTGAACAAGGTGGGTGAAAGGTGCCTAACACCTTCCTTTCGTCTAATTGAGTCCGAAACCTAGAATCTCTGTCTACGAATTAGGGTTTCCTATTAGATACCCTTCCCTAGGATAAAAACTAATAGTGGCGACTCTTGATTTAAAAACCAGTTGCTACAGCTGGCGACTCTGTTGGGGACTCTCCTTAACCCTAGGTTTTAGGTCTCTTTTGGGTTTTTATATATTTTTTTTATTTGCATTAATTTATTTATTGCATTTTTTTATTTTCTTGTCTATTTTTCTTTATTCTTATATATTTACTATGTGGCTGGTTTTTATTTCAAAAAAATATTTTCGGTAACCCTTAGAAAAAAGGTTCGTCTATTAGCTTAGGGGGTACATCATCCTGCGAGTTTATGTGACGATTTCGCCTAGAGTCGGTGAACTTCCAAAAAAGGAATACTTATCGAGAGATATCCTCTTGATGAGTAGGACTTTGGAAGGTCAACCATGACTCTTTGTAACGGCCTTAACCTAAAATCTCATGACGAGACCTTTCACGACTTTGAGACGAATGTTTCGGTCCGTAAAGAGGCTCCGCCTAAAGGAGACCCTTGTGCCTTTTCCCTCTGGTGTTATTCATGATACCTTTAAGGAAACCACCTTTTGGAAGGGTAGACTAACCGTAGGTCAAAATTAAGGAGCCTACTTTCTAATGGTACTTATCACAAAAACCCCGACTGAACCATACATCCCTACCTTATAGGGGTACTTATTACAAAAATCATGTCACTCAACCTTACACCCACGCATTCATGCATTTCATATATTCGTCACCCTACATTTGTCTTATTCACAGGGGGTATAAAAGATAATAATAAACTCAAGATTTCAGTGACTGTCTTTAAAAATGGATACCGAAGGAAATAACTTGCCCGCATCAACACGCCAAACATGTCTGAAATCAAGGCCACAAAAGGGAAATAATATGCTGAAGACTTTCTCAAGCTTTGTCCAGCAATATGGGATGTTTTCAAGATCAGATATCCGCAGGTGCATCTAGAAGGCTTATTTCCTTTTTTCTTGCTTTCACGCAAATAAAGTTTTGGTTTAAGATTGTAATATATTTCAATATCTTAATTACGTTACTTTCAATAAAGGCATTTTGTTTCCATATCTCATTTGCGTGTCTATTTTAAAGATAGTCGCTAAGTAAAATAATAAGCAAAAGACAGATACATACCCAAGTGAATAAGACAGTTAACCCCTTTCGTATTCACGCACATTCATTCGCACACATGCATTTACGAACACCTGCATATCATGTCAAAACTCATTTTTCACAAACATCTCTCCAGCTGAACCATTGGCAGAAGAAGATCACCACTTCCTTGGTCTCCATATGAAACCAGGGCCTTTCAACAGAAAACAATGGAGAAAATCAAGGAAACTCAGGTCGCGTTCAAAGAGGATCTCGACCAAGCAAAGGGTGATGTCACTTTAATGAAAGGAGATCTGAGTCAAGTTCTTCTAGCTTTGAAGGACATTATTGACAGGCAAGACCAGATTCCCAGGGAAACTTTCGAGGAAGTAGCCCAGACTATTGGTGCATCAAGCAGTCACCAACTAAGGAAAGAGTCAAAGGCAGAACTCCAGAAGTCCATCATAGCCCAACAAGAAGCTGAAACAGAAGGGTTTGTCCCACCGCCGCCAAAAGAAGGGGCACCTCGTACCCTACAAATTTTGACCAATAATATAGACAACTATTGGGACATGCAATACGAAGACCACGACCCAGAGGATGCCAACCAAGCGCCATTAAAGACGACTGGTACTCATGCTGTTGATAATTCACTAGTGATGAATCAGTACAAAGCTCTGGAGGAAAGACTAAAAGTTATGGAGGGTTTTGATGCTTTCGAAGTAGACGCTCTCGAAATGGGCCTAGTTCCTGATGTGGTGATTCCACCAAATTTTAAAGCACCTAAATTTGAAAAATACAAGGGTCTCACTTGCCCAAGAAATCATCTCTGCATGTATTGCAGGAAGATGCATGCCCATACCCACGATCAGAAGCTGATGATTCACTATTTTCAAGATAGCCTGAGTGGGGCATCTTCAGACTGGTATATGCAATTGGAGCGAACGCATATTCGAACCTGGGCAGATCTTGCTAATTCTTTCCTAAAGCATTACAAATATAACCTGGACATAGAGCCTACCCGCATGCAACTCCAGAATTTTCCCAGAAGAAAGAAGAGTCCTTCAAGGAGTATGCTCAGAGATGGAGGGAATTGGAATCCTGTGTGCAACCACCACTATTAGAGAAGGAGTTAGTAGACACGTTCGTGGGAACTTTGCACGGGCTGTATTATGAGATGATGGTTGGAATCATCTCTTCGGGGTTCCCAGACCTAGTAACCATCAGAGAAAGAATCGAGACCGGGATAAAAAGTGGGAAGATATCAGGGGGACCATCAAATGCTCCCTACAATTCAAAAAGGCCGGCTTCAAACCTCCCCAAAGGAAAAGAGGGAGAAATTAATGTTGTAGCATCACAACCCAGGGTACAACAATCATTAGTGATCCCACTTGGGCAGCAACAAGGCAGAAGGCCACCCGGGAAATTTGATCCACTCCCGATGCCACCCAGTCAGCTATTACAATAGCTAGTTAAGGTATCCTTAGTGTAACTCGAGCCTTTAGCTCCTCCAGTCAGGCCACTCCCACGAAGATACGATGCCAATTCCAGATGCAGGTATCATGCTAATTCTCCTAGACATACCATAGAACAGTGTTGGCCTTTCAAACACAAGGTGCGAGATTTGTTGGATTCTCAAGACATCACTTTCGAGAAGCCCAACATCACATCAGACCCTATGCCATTGCATAATGGGATAACAATAAATGCAATCAAAGTAGTCACTGACTATGGGGCAAGCAGACAAGCAAAAACCCTGACGACTCGCTGAAAGAACATCTGTTGGGATGCAGACTCCCGCTAGGACACAATGAAGCTTTCGAAAGAGCTCTACAAAGGCTAGGGGACCAGGGGATAGTCCAGTTCGGACAATACCCTGAAGGAAAATATAAATCTATTCTGAAGGGCAAAGCATATTTTCCTCCAACCCAAGGGACTTTTGTCAATGATGGAGTAGTGCATGGCAGACACAGGGCAAAAATATTCAATGAATCCAACACCAAAGGGGCAACTGATTTCATCAAAGAATGTACCCCAGGAGAAAAACTAAAAAGAAGGACGGTCGTGGATATTCCTGAGATCTTTTTATTTCCTAAATATTTTTTCTAGTTTTTGAAAGAACCTATGCCAAGCCCGAGGCATAGGGGTTGCTTATAAGGGTTTCCCTGTTTTGTTTCAGAAAATATTTACGATTAATAAAAGTTGCGTTTTGTTTTCAATCAAGATCCCTGTCTTTATCGTGCATTTATGTCTTAAATTTAAAAATGGCAATACTTTCTCAGCATATGCATTTTCAAATATTCATATACTATATTGGCACCAAAACATGATAAAGGTGAAAACTCATGCCCAAAATCACCGATAATGCTACTGATGAGATCCGATATAATTTTGATGCTCCTATCAACCAAGCTAAAGAGGAAGATGACAAAGATCTTGAACTCTCTGAGAAAATGGCGAGGGAAATAAAAAAAGAGCTAACAATACGCAATCGTATCTAGAGGCTATCAAGACCATTAATCTGAGTAAAAGGAAAGACCTGGAAGAAACCAAGCTAAGGGGCAATATAAAGAGCGGAGCCACAAAGAAGCTGACCAAGTTATTGTGGATATTTACGGAAACAGGCCAAGACGGTGCTGTAAAAATAAGCAACTACGAAATACCAAGATCTGACGAAGAACCCGAGCCAGGGGCACGTCGGGTACTCGCATTCAATGGGGATTCAAATGCACTGGGGCACGATATAGGGGCAGTTTTTGCTCACAAGCCATATACCAAGTCAACAGTGAATAGTATACTAAACATCCAAAACTGATCCCATATCGGGATCATGTTTTAAAACTGACTATAGAATTCACAAAGATCATTTTCAATCACATCCCACGAAAAGAAAATCAAATGGCGGATGCACTGGCAACTATATCGTCTATTTTCAAAGTAACTTAGTCAAACCACGAATCACACACCACAAATAGATGCTTCGAAAAGCCCGCACATCGCCTTGCTATTAAAAATGATAATATAACAAGCCTTGGTTTTACGACATCAAGAAGTGCCTCGGAATATAAGGACATCCAGAAAATGCCTCCAGCATCGACAAGCAACTCTACAAAAATTAGCCTCGAAATTCTTTCTGAGTAACAGTATACTGTACGAGATGGACCACAACATAGTCTAGTACTCAACAAGATTCTGCTACTTCTCCCCGACCCACGTGGTAAACGGACCCCCGATTAACGAAAGTTTGTACATAGTCAAAAACAACATTCTCTGGTGGTGGCTTTATCTCCACAATAATGGATGGGGAAGAACTACCGCACCTGGCCAGTTCAGACGCAGTCAAAAAAACACTATGTACAAGAAGCTCGCTAAGCTCGAACCTTAAACAGGCGACTTAGGCAAAAAGGAGCGTCCCGATAGATCGAAAACCATAAAGGGCGATCCAGGAAAAAATTAGGGGCATATAACAAAAATTATCCCGGTGGATTGAAAACCCGAAAGGGCAATCCAGGCAAAAGTTAGGGATTTCATGCAAAAATATATATAATAAAGAACAAAAAGATTGCGATCTAAGAACTCCGACTAGGAACCACGACGGGGGAGATAGATCTGGATCATTCAACTCAGAAGAAAAGGAGATAAGATCATTAAAAGGATATTGGGGAACAACAATAGTAATTATCATTTTTCATTGCCATTTACAGTTTCAAAACTTTCTGTAATTACCTCTTCCTAGGAATTGCATCTTATACTCTTGCCTATTCAGAGACATATCAATAAAACATTTGCTTTCTTTGTATCTTTCAAATTGCATTTTCTTTTTCTCAGACTTGTTTACAGAATACTACGATCATTAGTTGTGAATATTGTCTTGAAACCATTTCGGGGGATTAACAAAATAAAAGCATTTGATAAAACATCGAAAAAACATTTTGGTTAGAAAAATATTGAAAGAAAATCCATGTCTACGTCCACGCACATGGCTATGCCCACGTCTACGGTCACAATACGAGGACTATACACACGTCCACGACTACTCCTACGTCTTGCAAATCTATACACATGTCTACGCCTGTATCTATGCATATCTACGCTCACAATCTACGTCCATACACATGTCTACGCCTATGCTTGCACTCAATAATACAAAATCTATGCATATCTACTCCTATGTCTACAATACAAAAGTCTATACACGTGTCTACGCCTATGTCTATGATCACGATGCAAGAAAAAAGACTACGTCCGCACCTGCGCCTATGCTTGCACTCAACAATACCAAGTATATGCCTACATCTAAGCATCAACGCAAAGTTTACGTCCATGTCAGCACCTATACATAACTTGCAACACAAGGTCGACGTTTGCACGCGTCCTCGCACATGTGTACTCCTGCCAATTCTACATACCTCTACACTTACGCTTGCGCCTATGACATAAGAATCGACATACGCTTACGCCCGTGCCTACGACATGCGAGTCTATGTACGTCTACGATCACGCCTGCGCCTACCACATACGAATCGGTATACGTCTATGCTTACGCATGTGCCTACGAGATACGAATTTATGTACATCTACACTTTACGCCTACGCCTACAACGTACGAATCTACATACGTGTACGCTTATGCCCGTGCTTTCAGAGACCATATACATACGTCTACACCGACATACAAATTTACGCATAGGCCATTACCTATGTCTGCGTCTACGCCTGAATACAAATTTGCGCATATGCCATTACTTACGTCTACGTCTATGTCTACACCCACAATACAAAACCAATGCTCAACTTTTGCTAACTTTGTCCACTGTATTCAAGTTCAACAATGCTACGATGACACAACATACAACGCCAGGAGTTAGTAACTCTGAGCCAATGGTTTAAAGGAGAGAATGCCAAAAACAGTCTTCATAACATTTCGAGGCATACGCACATCTTACACATATTTCATACATACATGCATAACATACATACACTATACATTTTTTCATACGAATACACTCAGGGTTCCATATCAATGTCAAACATCATATATTTCTCATACATACAACACTCAATACGCATGCATATGCATGTATCGCGTAGCAAACAGACAAATAATTTAACCCTCGATTCAACTATCTAAGGGTTAACCAACGGGACACCTCTCTTACGATTCAACCCGTCACCTCACTCTTCATGCCGTGACCCATTCAACACATCACCTAAGTCTTCCTTCAATGAGGATCTCCTTACAAACTCAATATGTTGCCTCCAAGTCGCAGCATATCTTTAAAACCTATTATGTTGCCTCCAAGCCGCAACGTATCTTCAAAACCCCTTATGTTGCCTCTAAGCCGCAACATATCTTCAAAACCAATTATGTTTCCTCTAAGCCGCAACATATTCTCAAAGTATTATGTTTCCTCTAAGCCGCAATGTATTATCCAAGCCCAATATATTTCCTCTAAGCCGCAATATATTATCCAAACCAGTGTATTGCCTCTAAGCCGCAATGCATTACCCAAATTCAGACCATTGTCTCAGACTTCATGCAACGATGTTAGAAACAACAAATTTAGCCTATCATGTCAGACTTCACGTAGTGATTTGCAAACTTAACCCATTGCCTTAAACTTCAGGCAGCTGTGTGTTTCTTATTCTGCGACACAGATCGTTGCCTCAGACTTCATGCAGCGATGATCGAAAGAAATTTAGCTTATCACATCAGACTTCACAAAGTGATTTGCAAACCTAACCCATTGCCTCAGTCTTCATGCAGCAGTGCGTTCCCTTATTCTGAGACACAAATCATTGCCTCAGACTTCATGCAGCAATGTGTTCCAAACTCTGGACCATCGTCTCAGACTTCATGCAGTGATGTTCGAAACTAAATTTAGCCTATCACATCATACTTCACATAGCGATTTATGAACCTGACCCATTTCCTTAGTCTTCATGCATCGATGTTTTTCTTTATTCCATAAAATCCAGCCTATCACATCAGACTTTACGCAACAATTTGTAAAACGGTAACCCATTGCATCAGACTTCATGCAACAATACATTTTGTTATTCCATAAACACCGATCATCGCCTCAGACTTCATGCCGCGATGCTTAAAAGAAAATAAGACTTTAACCCAATGCATCAGACCTCAGGAAGCAATACATTTCTTTATTCCCTAAACATCGATCACCGCCTCAGACTTCATGCTGCGATACTCAAAAGAAAATAAAACTCGACATATTTCCTCTAAGCCGCAATGTATTCGCAAACTCAACACATTACTTCTAAGCCGCAATGTATCCGCAAAACTTAGTATATTGCCACTAAGCCGCAATATATTATCTAACTCAAATACATTTCCTCTAAGCCGCAATGCATTCACAAAACTAAATATATTGCCTCTAAGCCGCAATGTATCCTCAAAACTTAGCACATTGCCTCTAAGCTGCAATGTATTCGCAAACTCAACACATTGCCTCCAAGCCGCAATGTATTCGCAAACTCAACGCATTTCCTCTAAGTTACAATGTATTATCCAAATTCAACATATTTCCTCTAAGCCGCAATGCGTTCTTCCAACTCAAACACATTGCCTCTAAGCCACAATGCGTTCTTCCAACTCAAACACATTGCCTCTAAGCCACGATGCATTCCTCAAACTTGAACACATTTCCTCTTAGTCGCAGTGCATTCTTCAAACTCAAACACATTGCCTCTAAGTTGCAATGTATTATCCAAATTCAACACATTGCCTCTAAGCCGCATTGCATTCTTCCAACTCAAACACATTGCCTCTAAGCCGCAATGCGTTCTTCAAACTCAAACACATTGCCTCTAAGCCGCAATGTATTATCCAAACCAACACATTGCCTCTAAGCCGCAATGCGTTCTTCAGACTCAAATACAAAGCCTCTGAGCCACAATGTATTCATGCTCAAAACATCGCCTCAGACGTCATGCAGCAATTCGCAAACGTAGCCCATGGCCTCAGTCTTCAAGCAGCCATGCATCATCAATCATTGCCATACTCACCCTCTAAATGGGTGAATAAGCCAAGGCATACAAAATTGCGCCATATGCCTCGTTATCAAACCCTGGTAAGCGATGCATTATCAGCTTTGCCTACTTCCTTGAGACTTATAAGGGTATGCTACATCAGTATAACCTTATGTTTGTCGGACAAATTTTGGGATACTTCTAGTGTTTAATAAACTTTCAATCAAAATGAACAAGACTCGAGTTTTCTCACGCTATTCGATTGAAAGATAATTGAATAGGGGCAACTGTCGTATCCCAAATTTGTCCTAACGCGACAATTATATTTTTTAAGATTGAAATAAAGGAAATACTTAATTAAAGATGGTACATCAATATCTGATGGCCCATCTTTATCCAATACTAGGGGGTGTATTTTAACAGGGGCTTTTTGAATCAGAAAGACCTGTGAACTTATTCGCGAAGCATGTTGGCCTATGGCCCATGAGATTCAAAAACGGGAATTCGTTTCAAAATTAATAATTACTTACTAAGTTAGTTTAAGTTGTCTGAAGTTAAGTTAATTTAAAGTCAGCCCATTCAAAAGTTGTTATTAGGAGAGGTTGAATTTTAGTATAGTTAAGCCCATTCAAACGTATGTGGTGTTAAGCAGAGAATATGGGGTGTGATTATCAAATTACAAGCCCATTAAGATTTGGTTAAAACAAATATACTTGTTGTTTTCCTTTTTATTGTTAAGCTCTTATAATAATAGCTTCATAAAATTTTTTTATTAAATATTATTTGATATTTATTTATTAAAATGTATAAGGAAAAAATATAAACCATAATTGGTCCAGTTGGGCCTGGTTTTACTGAAAAACAGTTTGCTGTAATGTTGCTACCCGGGAAAAAATCATTTTTTTTAAAACGGTTTGTATAACAAATTATTTTTTTAAAAAA
Source organism: Vicia faba (assembly GCA_948472305.1). Taxonomy (NCBI): domain Eukaryota; kingdom Viridiplantae; phylum Streptophyta; class Magnoliopsida; order Fabales; family Fabaceae; genus Vicia; species Vicia faba. The sequence goes on from OX451736.1 coordinate 106,051,237, forward strand.
AGGGATTTGTTATTAAAAATAGTTTAGGCCCAGTTTTCTCAAAAGAAATGTGTTTGCTGTAATGGATTAATGGGCCTATAATATTTTACTGCAGTTTAAGGGGCCCATGTTTGAGAAACAAGCATTGTGACAATTGCGGAAGATCGCGCGCGTTTCTTTCAAGTAACAGGCATTCTAGAGATTAAACAAATCCAATCTTTCTTTGTTACAACTGAATCCCAGATTTATATTACAGCAATCAAATCTAAAAACATAATATAAATTCTGGAAAAAATCTTACACAAAATCAATACTTGACAGAATCAAATATGGTATAATCCCAAGTATTACAGTAATCAATTAAGCCTCTATTACATAATCAAATCTAAAATTAGAATCTCAGAACCAAATCCTATCAATTACAATAAAACTCTAAATCCCTAATTGAAGTAAATTATAATTGAAAATCTAAAAGAAAAACCCTAATCGATACTAACCTAGTCCTATAAATTAAAACTAATTTACAGAAAGCGGTAGAGGGGTTTTGACAGAAAGAAGAACAGGGGATCTTGATAAAAGAGGGAGGCGAGTGTTTGACAGAAAGCTAGATTACTGAGGGTGGAGGAAGAAGAACCTTGAACAAGCCCTTATCGTTGAAGACAAAAAGAGGAGGTGATTAGAGTTTCCGGATCGGAAACCCTAATCGCTTGCTCTTACCCGCCGCGCGCCATCGCCTTCAATCGACTCAACCAACCTTCACCGTCACCACCTCTAACTCATCGTTACTTGCAAAGAAGAAGAAGGGATTAAAAGAAAAAGCCGGATCGGAAAAGAATCGAGAACGAAAATCACGCAAAGGGGGTAATCTTAGCTTTGTTTTTCCTTTTTCTAATTGATTGATGTGAGAGTTTGTTTGGGTCGATTTATGTTTAGGGGATGGTTAGGCTGCCGCGAGGATTTGAGGTTAGGGCGGAGAAGATGGAGGTTAGGGTTGAAGGGGGTGAAGGGTTTGCTGTAAGCGAGGGAGAGAGGAGAATGGGCACTGAACTCAAACGATAAAAATGAAAAAAGTGTTAAAACAAATTATGGTAATCCATCTCACTTCCGTACGCGCTGGCCTAATGTAACTACCGTGTTCCCGCGTTCGTCATCCATTCGATCATCATCAGACGATCGTTAGGCCAGGTCTGTATCATAACTCTCACGCATCGCGCCACACCCAACCCACCAGGCTTCCCCTTCAAATTCGTTGGGCCTAAGCCCAGCGCTATGCACACCTCCTTTCAACTTTTTGCTAAACTCAAAACAACAACACACCCCCCTGTGCGTTGGGCCTAATTTGAATTATTTTCAGCACCCCACCATTTTACTTCCAAACTAAAAACGTATCCCCCTGTTTTAATTAAAATATTTTTTTTTCTTTTATATATATATTTTTTAATATTCTTCTTACTATTATTGTAATTACCTATTTTTCTTCCATAGTTAATTATATTAATTATTATATACCCTATTTTTATTCCATAATTAATTATATTAATTATTATTATATAATTATTATTTACATACTAACATTTAAATTATTTTTATTCAAGTGCATATATTATTTTCTCATATTCTTTGCATCAAATATTTTTAATCATGCATTAATCAAGATTTTCGTAATTAATACAGTAAAAAACACAAACCAAGCACCAGACTATTTGCGCGAACAAATTAAGTTAATCAATAGTCTTTTTCGCAAATGGATTTCACACTAATTTTGGCTTACTACGCACTCAGTCAAAATCTCCGCAATCACTACTCCCGACCGAGTGCGAAGTGATTCAAAATATGTTTGCAAACACCTAAAAGACACCAACCCATACGAACTACGAATTGGGACTCTGATTCCTCATAAGAGGATACGTAGGCATACGATTTAAAATCATGATGAGTCTTTCTAATTAAAACTTAAAATCCAGTTTACCCCAAACCTAAACCTAGAGTCTAATATCCTTGTGAACAAGGTGGATGAAAGGTGCCTAACACCTTCTTTTCATCTAATTGAGTCTGAAACCTAGGATCAGTGTCTGCGAATTAGGGTTTCCTATTAGATACCCTTCCCTAGGATAAAAACTAATAGTGGCGACTCTTGATTTAAAAACCAGTTTCTACAGGTTAATTTTTTATAAGATTGTATACAATTTCTTTTGAATTATCCTTGAACATTGTCTGGGTTTGAAAAATGAGTGATCGTAGACGCAGTTTAAAGTTTTGATTTGAAGGCAACTCTATCTAATCCTTTTTTTAAAACAATCTTGATTTTTTGTTATGTTAGTAAAAAAATAATTAATTTAATGGGTTAGGTGTCTTAATGTTTGATTTAATTAAATAAAAAAGAGAAGTGAAAATAATTGACTAAGAATAATATTTGAAATTAGTAAAAAATATTTACATGAACTAATATAAAAAATGGTTAGCAATTTAGAAAGTAATTAATATTACTATAATTATATAAAAAAAGTTTGTTATTTTCTACAAAAAATATATAATATAGTTATAAAATAAATTAAATGTATATCTAATTAGGAAAAAATATTATTTATTATTTTAATTAAAAAAATAAATATAAATTAATTTAGAAAAGAAAATAAAAAAATAATCCAAAATAATATAAATAAACAAAATTACATAAATAAATATCAAAGGGGGTGTATTTGTTTTGAACGTAGTAAATTAGGGGTATGCATTAAGCAAAAACCATGCCCATATTAATGTTTGAGTCCAATGCGCAGGAGGGGTGTAAATCTTAGTTGGTGTGAGCAATTCAGGGGTGCATTTAGGAATGGGCTAAGCCCAGAACATTGTTTGAGGTCCATTTGGTCAACATAAGGTGAGTCAAGCCCGATATGGTGTGATCAACGCTTCTGGAAAGTTGGATCTTGATAAAATGGCCACCAAAGGTTAACTCTGGGGCGTTGATCAAAAGTAATACCAACGAAAGGTTGAGATGGAGCATTCACTAGGGAGTATGGAAGGAGAGTGTGTGGGCATACTGGTCAATAGTCTTCTCATCATGTGGCCAGTGGACGGCCACATGTCATGGATCCAAGGCATGACAGGGAGAGTATTTAAACAAATTTTATTCACAAAGTCTCACTTTTTCTTTCTTCGATCTCTCTCTCTCTCTCTCTCTCTATTCTGCTTCTCTCTCTCTCTCTCTCTCTCTCTCTCTCTCTCTCTCTCTCTCTCTCTCTCTCTCTCTCTCTCTCTCTCTCTCTCTCTCTCTCTCTCTCTCTCTCTCTCTCTCTCTCTCTCTCTCTCTCTCTCTCTCTCTCTCTCTCTCTCTCTCTCTCTCTCTCAAATAAAAACCATGCTCTGACCTCTCTCTAGTTTTTCAATAATCAGAAATTGCCGCCACCGATCGGAAATCGTTTCTGTCAGTGGCTCCATCTTGTGCCACCCTAAACCATCATCTTTTCTAGTTTTCCGGTTGAAGATCAACCAAAAATTTCAACCAACAACCCATAAACACATAAAACCCCATGAATGTAAACCCTAACCCTAGCAACCTAAGTATCCTAAGTCGTAAACCACCTTGAGCGGTCGTACCTAGATAGAAGTTCGCCGGGAACTTCATCTGAACCCATAATCCTAACCCCAAACCCTTAGAACCATAACAATATTAAACCTAACCCTTAGAATCCTAATCCCCTTAGAACCCTAACCCTTACAATTTGAATAACCTTAACCCTAGTTTTTTAAAAACACAACAACACAACAACAATCTCATCAAGATCTTAAGTTAAGTTTAAGGCTTACTTGAACCGCAAAGACACTTTTCTTAATAGTTCCTCCTTTGATCCCTTTCATTTTCTCTATTTTGCAGGTATTGAAGGTGAGAGGATCACAACAAAGACACCAAGAGCTTCTGATCTCCAAATTATTCCTCAATTTCTTCTTTCAAATTCTCCGCCCCCCAATTCTTCTTAGGCTTAGGGTTTAAATAGGTTTTAGAATTAGTTTAATCAGGAAATAGATTTATGTAATTGCTGTTACAATTTTTAGATTAGGGATTAGATTGATTCAAATTGATTCAATTTTGTATTTGATTTGATTTTGTATTGTAATATAGAATTAGGGTTTTGTAATTGAATGTATCTGCATGAAATCTGTACATGTATTCCTAAGTAAATTAATAAAACTTCAATTTTTTCCTGATTTGATTTGATTCACCAAAGGAATTTCTAGAATTTGGGCTTTTGGATAAATAAGGTTAGAAGAACCCTTTTCTGGACGCAGCTCAGTGACAAAGGGGTTCAAAAATGCTAGTTGACTTAGTCAACTTTACAAAAATAAAATAAACAAAAACAATAATAATAAAAATAATAAAACTTATATATATATATATATATATATATATATATATATATATATATATATATATATATATATATATATATATATATATATATATATATATATATATATATATATATATATATATATATATATATATATATATATATATATATTAGAATAGATTTAAATAACAACATAAGAAAATGCAAAAAGATAACTAATTGAAAGGTGTTGACTTTGGTAAATCAAACAGAAAAATGAAAAAAACAATTAATGAAATACTTATTATTTTTTTTACTTTTAATTAAACTCTCCTAAAAAATCTAATGGGCCTCGTAACTATTTCAGGTGATGAGCCCAACAACAACAAGACAACTAATTTTGTAAAATAACCTATAAGTAAACGTTGGTATGCATGAGAACAAATGAGAGTAAATAATAACAACAAAATTAGTATAAAAATGCTCTAATAGTCCTAGTAAAGTAAATTTTGATTGTTAACACTAATATAGATAAATTTGGAGTATAATAGTTGCCCCTATTTAATTACTCTTCGATTGAGGAGTGCGAGAATACAAAGTTCTCGCACGTTCGGATTGGAGGGTTATTAAATAATGGAAGACACCAAATTTCGACCAAAAACTTTTGAAAGATAGATTGTACAATATGTTGTAGCCGACAAAAAATATGAGAGTCGCAACCACTACTTTTTGTCCTAAGGACGAGGAAGGAACGAAAAGGCCCTAATTTTTAGAGATTACTGGATTTGCAAGTTGATTAGATAAAAGGAAGGTGTTAGGCACCCTTTATCTCCCTTGTACTCAAGGGGGTCCTCTTTAGGTTTAGGTCATAATGGGAGTTTTCTACTTACATTATGTTATTACCACATGAAAGGAAAATATTTAATTTTTTAGTTAGGGGAATCGTCTTGGTTTTAATTGCGTACCTACGTATTCTCTTGCGAAAAATCAGAGTTCATTTCGTAGTTCGCAGTGTTTGGTTGGTGTTTTTTTATAGAATCGTTTTAAGTTTCTTTCGAATGGTGTTAGAACTTACTTGGGTTTGAGAATTGTGTGATGGTACGCGAAGTTTTTATCCAAGTTGAAAGTAACCAGACGATTCTTTATTTAAAAAAATCTTGAATTTTGCTTATGTTAGTAGAAAATCGATTTTTGAATTGGTTAGCTGTTTTGAATTATGTTTGAGTTTTGTTGATAAGGAGTTGATCTTCACTAGAATTAGATCGCTCTAGGCGAAGAAATTAATTTTTATAAAGAGTTGATCTTTGTTAGAATTAAATCGCGTGGGGTGAAGAAATTCATTTAATATGTTGGTGATTTTTAGAAGTTTTAATTTGAATAATTAATTAGCAAGACATTAAGTCAACCAATCAATTATTCGAGAATGCAAAATTCACCTATCATATTATTTATAAAATGTTGGAATTAATTATATTATAAAAAGTATTTGATTATATACAAGTTAATCTATTTTTTTGTTATACATTTTTTTGGTATTTTCAATTAATTAAAAGTCTAATGAACAAACATATAATCTCTCATGAAGTAACTAAAGAAATAATTAACTAGAATAAATTACTAACATAAGATAACTTAAACCATATTTTAGTAAAATGAGCTAAACTACAAACGGGTGCAAATAGTAATGGAAAAGAATGTCAGTAACAAATTATAAAGGCTCAAAAGCCCAACAGCTAAATAACTAACCCTAATTCATTCATCCTATTATTAACCTATAAAAGAAAACTTGAAAACATGTGCAGCATACATCTGAGGCGCCTCACTTGAAGTGGGGGAGAATTTCATTTTTAAATCTAATCGTCCCCTAAAGGGAAAGAGACACCTGGCAAGAAAATAATTAAAAATAAAAAAGAATGAACAAATACCTTGAAGAGAGAGAAATTCATACTCATTTTCTCTTCCTCTCTTGCTGTCACGACTTCTCCTTATCTCTTCTCTCTTATCTTCACGTCCCTTCAATTTCTTCCTGCTCCAAAAACACAACTCCCACCTATAACAAGCTTCTAACATAAAAAACAAGTATTACCGGGTGATCGGATTGATGGCGGTTCAGGGGGTTGTGGTGCTCAGATGGTCTGATCGGAGTTGTGTGTCACAGTTGGGTGTGTGATTTCAAATATCATCCGGTGTAAAATAGTAACTAAATTAAAAATAAGAAAAAAATAAAATTGAAATAAGAAGGTGATCTCATATTTAATCATTAGTCAAAGAAAAGAAATAATTGTTTTGAAAAAAGTGTGTAGAAGGGAAAGTTGAAAATCATGATGTGTTTTGTAAAAGTGAATTGTAAAATTGTGGATTTGCGAATGTTGGAGATGTGTGGTGAAATTGTGTGAAATTGTTGATGTCTTAAATTCTGAAAAATAGAGAACTATTTATTGAGTGGTAGTTCTGTTAATCGCTTGCTCACAAATTTCTCAAAAAACAAAACATTTTACACAAACACTTTCAAAGATATTTTCAAAACACTTTGTACGTATTCTTGATGACTGATACAAGAATCATTACAAAGTTTCACCTTACATTGGTGTTTTTAAAATATTTTTCAAACATACACAAAAAGAAAATTTTCAAAGTGAGCTAAGCGATTAAGAGCCCGTAGATAACTACAGATGAAAAGGGTGCTAACACCTTCCATTTTCATAACCTACCCCCCGAACTCAAAATCTTAAAAGGTCTTTCCTGTTCTTTTCACCCTTTCCTTATTGGATAAAAGAAAAGTTGGTGGCGACTCTTGCTATCCGCAACATTTGAAATAAAACACAAAACAAGTTAGTTCTCCCACCGTATTATAGAACTGGCGACTTTGTTGGGGACTACCTAAAAAAGATGGGTTACCTTAGAGTCTTAGATCATTTTATTTGTTTTATTTGTTTGCATTGCTTGCTTTATTTTAAGGGTTGCTTGGGTTTATTTTCTTGCAAAGATCCTACACCCGGATCTAGGGATGCCTTAGGTAAGTAGCAATAGATCATGGAAACTGTACGACGTAGACCGATATGGATAAAGTGATGGCTACATTAGTGTGACACTTTAGTTTGTACTGATGTTCCTTGAGTCAGTAGAGGATAACGTTGGACTGCCGCATGGTGTCATAAGTACTAACTAACTTTTAGAACCTTAATTGACCCATCTTAGCCATTAGAAGGTAGTGAGATGTCCGGCTTTGGTGCAGTCCAAGGTTTGTTGATACTTGATGCTACGCTCATTGAGATTCGACTCACAGGATGTTTTGGTGGAAAATCAGTTGTTGTACTAAAATAAAACCTTCGAGAAAGATCTATGATATGAGATCTCTAGAACCCAGTTACTATTTTAGGCCAGGTTAAGCCAACTCGACTTCAATAGAGAAAGATGCTTACCTATGGACTCATGCATGCCTTTAAACCTAAGGCTCTTGTGTGATTTGTTTATGTTTGCTATATGTTTAAACATAAAACATAACATCATGACATCATCATATCTGACATGACATTTACTAACCATTTCAAGGATCTTAGTGATCTTTATTGCAGGATTATCTTAAAGTCGGACTAGTAACAAGGGGGAAGGAGGGTTTATTTTCCTCTAGATAGACACCGTCAAAGATCAAAGTACATTCTTTTGAGTCAAAGGCTAGGACCCACTTGATATGGTGAGCTTGATTTTGATAGAAGGACGTCCAAAAACAAAGATGCAAAGTTCTACAGTCAAAGCCGCAATCAAAATTCCTTCTTAATCTCTTTTACCCTGCAAGATCCTTGAAAATATTGCATTTGCATCTACATATCATGCATCTTATTACATAACAAGTACTTTCTAGACAAGTTTTCTCATCTTCTTGCTATTTATTTCAGTAAATAATGGCTCTCGAACAAACTGTCAAAGATCTTCAAGCTCAGAACGCTCAATTCCAATAAATGTTCCTGAACTTAGCCAAGGGGAAGGAATAGCTGAAGACCCTCATCACCAAAGAGAAGAAGAAAAAGACAAGGAAACCAATCACCATTCTCAACATGGGAAGAAGGTTCAGAGGCCATCCTAAGCGAGCTCAAGACTGTGATATTCCATCAAACGAAGATGAAAACCAGGGTGAAGATGGTAAGAGTGTGAAGGCTGAGAAAGAAAACCACCTTGGTTCTGGTCAATATTCTTATGAAGATGAATAAGACTATTCAGATAAATAGTATCCTCCTGCCGATGAAAAATACAAACAACTTAAAGACCGACTAAATTCTATGGAGATCTAGAGAGTGCCTGAGTTGGATTTTAAGAGTTGGGTTTAGTCTCAGGAGTTGTTATTCCTCACAAACTCAAGGTCCCTACTTTTGCAAAGTATGACGATGTTTCTTTCCCTAAACTGCATTTGAAGTCTTATGTCCAGAAGATCCAACCACACACTGCCGACAGAAAATTATGGATGCATTTCTTTCAAGAAAGCCTATCTGGGACCCAATTGGAATGGTTTTATCAACTGGAATGAACAAATATTCGTACTTGGGAACATTTGGCTGCTGCTTTTTACAAACAATACTGTGATCGGTGGAAATAGAACTGACAGTTTTTTAGCTGGTTCGCGAAATGTCGTGGTAAGCAAGAGTCGCCACCGTCTTTTATTTTCTCCAACAAGGAAATGACAAAAGCACAGCAAAATTCCTTTTCGAGATGTTTCTCGGGTTCGGGAGATAGATTTATAGAAAGGGAAGGTGCTAGCACCCTTTCTATCCGTGGTTATCCACGGGCTCTTAGGTACTTGCTCACTATATTTTCAAAAATTGTTTGCTTTTCAAGTGTTTGTGGGTTTGAAAAAGTCTCGTTTGAAAAATTTCTAGGTAAATCTTGTATCTGTCCTCAAGAGTGTATGAAAAATTTGTTTGAAAAACTTTTTGAAAGTGTAGGTGCGAAAAGTTGTTTTTGTTTGTTTTGAAAAGAGCAAGTACCCAGAAGAAATCTACCTACTCTAAAGGAATTAAGCTGTGTAAGAGTCCTTTAGACAGTACTATCCCACTATTGAGAAATAGGTAGCACCGTCGTCAGAGGTATTCGGGTCAATTCGATTATAGGGACAATGTAGTCACCAAAGCAATAGTAGGACGCCTTAGCGGTAACCCTAATGTCCTAGATCCTTTTTATCCGAGGCAACCGTTTCGAGGCAACTGGATCTTTAGACAGGAGGGCGACCTCTAAAACACCCTATACTTGACGACCACGTCGAGGCAACCAGTGAGGCGTACCCTAAGAGTGGCATGTGCATGTGTGTTGTTTTCATGTTATGTTATCTTGTACATGCATTTGTGAGCTACGGATTGATTTTATTTGTCATACAAGTCTTTCATGCATATTAACAGTTAAGAGTGAGGAAAATAAAGTGCGGAAAGGTAAATCTACGCTATTACAAGGCGCGGGTCTATACATCGCCAAAAACAAAACCCGTTTGGAAAATAAATGCGAGAAAAGTAAAAGAAAGCGATAAAAGCCTAATTAACTATTACATTTCCGGAGCAGATACATAAATATAATGAATTAAAATTAAACATGCGCGCGAAAGATTGAATCGGGAACGTCTTAGGGTTTTGACCTTTTTGAGAAAAGAATTGAGATTGGTCCTTTTTTGCAATTAAATTAAATGTTAAACCTATTTTACTAATTAATTGATTATTTACAAGAAAAAGTGTTTTTTTTTGTGTTTTTTATGTTTTTAATGAAATAAAAATAAAAAGAAATTAAAAGTGTCAAGAAAAAAACCCTAAGTCTAATTCATTTTTATTTATTGTAAAAGAGAATTAAAATTGAACCTAATTAAACTAAATTAATTTAAGTTAGTGTTTATTTACAAAATAATTAAACTAAAGTGAAATTAATAATAATAAATAAAATATTTACATTTTTTAGTTTTTTTGAATTTTTATTGTGAAAAGGTTAATTAATTTGCTAGTGAGTAATTAATTAAAAAAACAATAAAAATAAATAAAGCAATTGAATGAAAGAAAATAAAATGATAAAATGCAAACCCGGGGGGGGGGGGGGGGGGGGCAGATTTGAAGGTGTATTGGCAATTTTCAAGCCCACTAAGGGCTCAGTCCATTGACTTTTCTTGATTGGCTGCGTGTTCATTGACCATGAGTATGGTGGTCACTCATCTCAGGGCCATCAGATCTTGTGAGGGAGGCCACTTGGCACCTGGGATTGGAAAGAACATGATAGACATCATTTGAAAGACCTGCACAGGATTAGGTGAAGAAAAACAACAAATAATATTTTGGGGGACCTGGGGTTCGAACCCAGGTCCCAGCACTCAATACACAAATGCCTTGGCCAGCTGAGCTGCGTGTTTCATTTGTTATCAAAAAAACACGTAGCTATTATATTGGTAACTCAAAACAATGCCTGAAAAAAAATATAAACACGCGTTATTTTAAAAGAGCGAATGAGAGGGAGACGCGTCAGCGTCTTCTTCCTTTGTTACTGGTTTTTTACCTGCGGATTTCTATCCGCAGGAAGCTTCGCAGGCCTTTCCTAGAATTGTCCCTAGGCCATGAAAACACCACCTGAGACCATGGGCATACTCGTCTTGGTCCCCTGATCACATTTATGCCCTTGATTGGCTTTGATTTTCCCTGAAACAAGAATACCTAAAATGCAAGAACATGAACCCTAGAATCGGGCATCACGATTCAGGGCCTAAAAATGAAATTGGCTAATGCAGTCACGTTAGAAATCAAGCAAGGAGTATGAATATGCTAACATTTTTGAGAAACAATGCAAGAATGGAGAAACACGATTCCATGTTCAGAGGTGACTTCGTGAGTACTTACAGTGCTTGATAGGTGGTCTTAGAATGCGTTTGTGGTCGCTTTGGCTTCAGAGGATGGCAAGGAAGAAGGCCACGTGCTTATTTTGATCTGAAAATGTCTGCAACCTTGTTCTTGATCTCACACTTTTCAACAATTTTTTCACTTTTGCTCTGGCCGTTTGTGCAATCTCTAGGTCGTGAATGCTGTTGCTACTGCTTGCTTATGTATGTATGAACAAAATTAGGTCAGCAGCTGGGCCTTAATCTTGGTGTAATTAAGTTTGGAGATTTGGTTGACCACCATTGAAGAACTTTCCATACTTGGTTCAAATCTTGGATTTTATGCACAAAAAGGCTTGGCACAAATTTGTTAGCTGGCATATGACATATAAAAGCTATTCAAATCAGAAGATGTTATTCCATTAATTTTTTAGATTTTATTTGAATTAATATGGATTTAAAATGAATTAAATCAATAAAAATTAAATAAAATGGAAAAATAAATGTTTGATCTTGAAATTAATATGGGACACGTGTATGGCATGACAAGGCTGAATCAAGTGGAAGAAAGTGGGCCCTTTTGTCAAAAATTGAAGTTTTAAGGATAATTGTCTTTTGCAAATTCATGAAAATTTCCCAACTTCTCCAATGCATATCTTGCTCAATTTTGATCATATGAACATGTTCTTGGACATTTTCGAAAGGTATTGAAGTCCTTTAACCAATGCCTTTGGTCCCATGTCATTTGGATTTACCAATCTCAAGTTATGGTCTTTGACTTAAAGTGCATTTTTGTTGACTTTTGAAATTGACCTATAATGTAGAAATTGATAACTTTTTGTGAGAGCATTTCTTGGACTTGGAATGTGAAGATGATTTGTAGGAAATGTCATCCCCTTCAAAATGAGCATTGTATGGGATTTTTCTGCTGAACCATGAAAAAGTTATACCTTGGTCAATATACAATTGACTTTTCAGCTATCCAAAAATGGCAACTTTTGGCATCTTGATGATTTTTGAGCCATGCTTGTGGAATCATGATCAAGAATTGATCAAATGATGATTGTGGCTTCAAAATAAGATGTTGACCAAAATTTTTGACTTTTGACTGTAAAATGACCATTTTACCCCTGCAGTTGATTGTGAAGCAAATGGAGCTTTTGACTGTGCAATTTGATGCTGTGAGTCTTGAGACTTGGCATGTAGATGCTTGACAATATATATAGGCACATGGGACTTGATTGGACCACTGAAAACCTCAAATTCATTGCAAGAACCAAAACCCTAATTTTGACTGTGTTAGGAGGCAATTGGACTGTGTAACCCTCTGAGAGATCTTGAACCATTTGAAGATTGATCTTGACAAATCTTGAAGAATATGGGAGGGAAAATTTTGGGGTACAACAGTTTCCCCTGTTCAATCTTCTTAGACCTGAGGATGTAGATTGGCTTGCGTGCCTTTCGTGATCCGAAGGTGGAAGATGATTGAACACTAGAGTGCCCAGAAATTTGCACTCACATAGTGGAGTATCAGCAATGTGATGTCGGGAATGGGCTTACAGATGTCATTTGGAGAGATGGTGGATAGGAGGATGGGCTTATAGATGCCATCTGGAGGTGTGACAGAACCTTTTTGGGAATGGGCTTATAGATGCCATTTGGAAGTGTAATGGATAGTTGCGGAGATGGGCTTAAAGATGCCATTCGGGGTGTCGATCGCGTAAGAGATTCCTTAGCGAGAACCTGCGTACCTGAGAAAGAAAGATAATTTCCTGGCCTGTTACAGGTGTTGATCTTCAATCTCTTCATGCAGATATGCCCTGGCTAGATACAGGTATCGAATCTACAATCAATCGCTCACAGATATGCCCTGGCTGGGTACAGGTATCGAATCCGGAACTGGTCGTCTACAGATATGCCCTGGCTAGATACATGTGTCGAATCTGGAATTCTTCATGCAGATATGCCCTGGCTGGATACAGGTATCGAAACTACAATCAATCACTCACAGATATGCCCTGGCTAGATACAGGTGTCGAATCTGGAACTGGTCGTCTACAGATATGCCCTGGCTGGATACAGGTATCGAATCTCTAAACTCTTCATGCAGACATGCCCTGGCTGGATACAGGTATCGAATCCACATCAATCACTCACAGATATGCCCTGGCTAGATACAGGTATCGAATATGGAATTAGTCGTCTACAGATATACCCTGGCTGGATACAGGTATCGAATCCGGAACTGGTCGTCTACATATATGCCCTGGCTGGATACAGGTGTCGAATATGGAATTCTTCATGCATATATGCCCTGGCTGGATACAGGTATCGAAACTACAATCAATCACTCACAGATATGCCCTGGCTAGATACAGGTGTCGAATATGGAACTGGTCGTCTATAGATATGCCCTGGCTGGATACAGGTATCGAATCTCTAAACTCTTCATGCAGATATGCCCTGGCTAGATACATGAGTCGAATCCACAATCAATTACTCACAGATATTCCATGGCTAGATACAGGTATCGAATCTGGAACTTGTCGTCTACAGATATGCCCTGGCTAGATACAGGTGTCGAATCTCTAAACTCTTCATGCAGATATGCCCTGGCTAGATACAAGTGTCGAATCCACAATCAATTGCTCACAGATATGCCCTGGCTAGATACAGGTATCGAATCTGGAACTGGTCGTCTACAGATATGCCCTGGCTGGATACAGGTATCGAATCTCTAAACTCTTCATGTAGATATGCCCTGGCTAGATACAGGTATCGAATCTACAATCAATCACTCACAGATATGCCCTGGCTAGATACAGGTGTCGAATCTGGAATTAGTCGTCTACAGATATGCCCTGGCTGGATACAGATATCGAATCTCTAAACTCTTTATGCAGACATGCCCTGGCTGGATACAGGTATCAAATGCACATCAATCACTCACAGATATGCCCTGGCTAGATACAGGTATCGAATCTGGAATTAGTCGTCTACAGATATGCCCTGGCTTGATACAGGTATCGAATCTCTAAACTCTTCATGCAGATATTCCCTGGCTAGATACAGGTATCGAATCTATAATCAATCACTCACAGATATGCCCTGGCTAGATACAGGTATCTAATTTGGAATTAGTCGTCTACAGATATGCCCTGGCTGGATACAGGTATCGAATCTCTAAACTCTTCATGTAGATATGCCCTGGCTAGATACAGGTGTCAAATCTGGAATTAGTCGTCTACAGATATGCCCTGGCTGGATACAGGTATCGAATCTATAAACTCTTTATGCAGATATGCCCTGGCTAGATACATGTATCAAATCCAAAATTAATCGCTCACAGATATGCCCTGGCTAGATACAGGTGTCGAATCTGGAACTGGTCGTCTACAATATATGCCCTGGCTGGATACATGTATCGAATCTCTAAAATCTTCATGCAGATATGCCCTGGCTGGATACAGGTATCGAATCCACAATCAATCTCTCACAGATATGCCCTGGCTAGATACAGGTATCGAATCTGGAACTGTGACAGCTGATAGTAATCGTCTATTGATTGACCTTTTCCTGAAAAGGCAAAACATTAGTTGTATGCAATGTCATGATGTATGAAATGCATGATGTCATGATGTTCTCAAGAATAAATGAGATTGTGTTGTATGTATGTAAGCAGGATGTATAAAATGTGATATGTTTATGAATGTATTTTCATCTAGGAAAATAAATCCTTGACGAATGCCGGGAAGTTAAATCCTGGGCTGACGTTGAAGAGTTGAGTTCTTCGTTTCCGCTGGGGATGATGATTGCAAGAATAAACCGGTAGGAGAAGATGACTCCGTTGGGGAATAAGCTTGTTGGAGGGATTACTCTGCGGGGAATTACTCTGTGGGAAGAGATACTTCGCTGAAGTTTTGATGATAACTCCGCTGGGGATTCCAATGATAAGTTATGTTGGGAAATTTGATGAACTCCGCTGGGGATAGGAAGAACTTCGCCGAGGACGATCTTTCCATGGTATTTAGCTGAGGATAACCCAGTTAGACCCTGGTGGGGAATAACCTTTGAATAAATCCGGGGAGACGCATTTGCACTCTGTGGGGGATAAGCTTCCAGAATCTATTGGGGATATTGATTCAACTCTCCTGGGGAAGCTCTTGGACTGTACTGGGGAGATTAATTCCATTGGGGTATCTGATATTCCGCCGGGGAACAATCTTATATTAAGACTGCCGGGGATGCTTGCTTGGGAACATCTGTATACTCCGCTGGGGAATGTTGAGATCTTCTGGGGGTACCCAACTTCCTTAAGGCTGACAGTGGATTAACTCTGCTTGGGGCGAGTGTTGCTGACTTGCTAGGGATATTGTGCCTCTTCGGGGCTGATGGGAGACCAACTCTGCTTGGGGAGAGTATTGCTGAATCTTGTCTTACTCTTCGGGGAGTGAAGGTATCTACCTTGTACCTGGAGGGCAGAGCAACTTGTACAGTTCGAACAATTCTTATTGCCCCAGTTTCTGCGAGAGAAGAAGGTACCTGTGGAGGTGCTTGATGACTGCTGATTCGACAAATCTTCTTCTGGTAGGCAAGTGACGAGATGACGGGACATAGTCGTACGCTTTGATCCCTAATTTTTTTCCTGGACCGCCCTTTCGGGTTTTCAGTCCACCGGGATACCCTTTTTTGCCCAAGCCGCCTTTTCATGTTTTCGACTTGCCGAGTGTACAGATTTTTTCATTTTATCCCTTATTTTTGCTCAAACCCTTTTGGTTCGCCGGGAAGCCCTTATTTTTGCCTAGGTGTGTCAACCTAGCGGGTCTTTGATTATGCTTAATATTTTTCCGACTATGTCCACATTCTCGGAGTGTAGGTAATTGTCACTGTCAGTAGTGTTGCATCGCCATACTACCAGAAGATATCTGATCATGCAGGATTCGTTGCTGAAATTCATGTCCAATGCCCCAAGTGACTCATGCAGAGATTTGCCCCTGGCTATTTGGCATCTTGAGAGATTCTCCGAATCTTGACTTAACTGCCCCAGATGACGGACCATGATCATGTCATGCCCCTTGATTGGAAGTGCTTTTGTTCACTAGATATTCGTCGTGCGAATTTCTCTGCTGTTCAAACAAATAATCATATGCAAACAATGTTATATTAAAAATGCAAAGCTTATGTCTGTCTTGAAGTTTTTGGAAATGCATTTTTCATAAAAACAAGTGAATTTTTTTTTGTAAACTGTGACGTCAACTCGTTATTTTACCGCAAGCCTTAAGGAGTCAGGATACCTTTCGTAACAGTATGCTTTCGACCTAACCCATGCTTCAGCTAGGACTTTTAAGGGTTGTAGCGTGGCCTGGCTCACGGTTTAAAAAACAAAGGATAAAGGCTCAAATTTTATTTGTACCCCCCCGCTCTTCGTGATGTTCTTCGATCCTAAACTCAGTTAATCGTGCATCAGATCTCGTTTGAGTCTTTGCTCTGATATTCCGATGATGGTTCAGATACTGATGATTTATTTTGAATAGGAAGTCATTTCCTTTTGTGTTGAGGGTTTGTAGGACCTCTTTCTTTTTTTTTTTGATTTCGTTATCCCTGTTTTTTGCCTGAACTGTTCCTTTTTGTGATTACAGTCAGCGGGATGCCCCAGTTTTGTAAGTCTCCTTCATAGGTTTTGACTTAATGGGCTTTTATTTTGAGAGATAATGACTTCCTGTTTTTATGATTATTCAGAACCATCATCGTCTTTTGTTTTGGGAGGACTCCTTTGATGCTGTTTATTGTGCATTTGGATCAACTGAGAGAACTACCCTGCCCCAGGTTATGATTAAGGGTTTGTAAAAAGAAAAAAACTCCTACTTCTTTGGCTCAAAGGGGTTGACGAGGGATTATCTTCCTTATAACTCCAGTGTTTAGGAATTGAAACAATGCCTGTACCTCATCAGCGGGGTCTGTTCAAAAGCATACTGTAAAGATCGTGGTATCGTTTTCGTCATCCTCCCTCAAGAGGCTTAGAATTTTCAATCAAGAGTTGATCATCACAAAAATATGAAAACAATTATAGTGAAATACGAATGGATTGATTCACAAAACAGACATATGCGATGCATTAATGAAATAAAAGTTTGCTATGATAATAAGTGTTTGAATAAGCAAAGAAAAAATACAACTTAAACATTCGAATGAATAAAGATTCTTCTCGTCTCAGGACTTGTGACTTCAAATTATGAACCTTGGAGGGATAGTAGAAGAACTCAGCCTGACTGTCTGAGGCGAACTCCAATGTTCCTTCATCAATCAGGTTTTGGATTTTGTACCTCAACTTCCAACAGTCGTCAGTATCATGCCCTGGGCTGTTAGAATGGTATGCGCACCTGGCCCCATGATTATAGTTGGGTGAAGAAGTCTTAGGATTAGGGTGAGGTCCTATCAACGTCACCAGATTCAACTTCAACAGGTGTTGCAAAGCTTGGGACAACGGCATGTTGAGCTGGGTGAATTGCTTCCTGGGCTTGTCTGGCTTGCTCTGATCAACCCATTGTTCTTGGTGAGGTCATTGTTGGACCTGTGAAGTGGTAGCGACTTGGAGAGGTCTGTTCATTGAACCAAGCCTTTGACTTCTTGGAGGCTGATTACCGGTTTGGTCCCCAACCTTGACTACTTGCTTCATACTGTCTTCCTGAAGCTGGTTGATCACAGTTCTCAACTCTTCCTGCTCCCGAGCTAAGCCTTGGATAAGGGCCATCTGCCCCAGCATCTGAGTCCTCATAGTATCTACCTCAGCTTGCAAGCGTTTCAGCCGTTCGTCCTTATCATCTTCAGGACTCTTCTTGACCAAATTCCCCATGAGGAGTGTTCTCAACTCTTCCTGCCCCTTGGATAGGCTTAGGAAGATTTCCCGGAACTGAGTCTTTTGAGTACGGAGATCCTGGTTGTCTTGTTGGGAAGCCATTGCTGAAATAAACAGCGAAGAAGGTAAGTGACCTGTAACAAGGGTACCTGTTATGCAATGATGTGTATGTATGCATGCAATGTTTTCAAGGATCTCGCGGGGTAAACAGAGAAATTTGTTAGAAGTTGAATACAATAGCTTGATTAAAGGAACTTCATGTTGTTGAGAGTCCTTCTTCAAGAGTCAAGGCTCACCATATCGAGTGGGTCATAGCCCCTGACTTACGTCATCATGTTTTGATTTCCGAACAACCTTGGCTAGAGGAAAATAAATCCCCTTTGCCCCTTGCTAGACAGTTGGTCCATCATGACCTGCATCATAAGCCCTTGAGATCCTTGAAATGGATTAGTCCTTATGCAGGATGTATGCAATGGTATGATGTTATGATGTTATGCACGTGGATGCAAAGGTGTGAGGTGTAAGTAAGCCCTGTAATGAGTCCAGATTAAGGACTGTAAACAAAACCTGCAAGAAGCTCGTGTGTCAGATAACAAGAACATGCAAGTAGTCAAGTTTGAAGGCACACAAGTCACACCAGATAGCCCTTAGAGTTTAGGCCAGCATGAGGTTTAGGTACTACCCTCTTGAAGTTGGTGGGCTCAAAACCTGTCCTATCAAAAGTAACCGGGTTCTAAGGAGCTCAATATCATTGGGTTGTTTTCTATGTTCATTATTTTGATTTAGCCACTGAACTGGCGATCAAAATATTCCAAGAAAACAACCCTCAATGAGTGTAGTATCGAGTATCTACAAACTTCGGACTGCACCAAAGTCGGTCATTTCACTACCCCTAAAGAGGCCAGGATGGTCAAGTAAGGTTCCTAAGGTTAGTTGATGCTTCACGACACCACGCGGCGGCCCCGTACTCTCCTTGACTTGACTCAAGGGTTACCGGTACTCACCAAAGTGCCACATCAACGTAGCAAACTGCTTCAACCGTGTCGATATACCCCGCACAGTTCCCTCACAGTTTGTTGCTACTTCTAAAAGGTATCCCCCAGATCCGGGTTAGGATCTATGAAACTCCAAGACATGCCCACAATATTAAAGCAAACAAATCAAGCAATTGAAAACAAGAGTGGTCTAATCCTAAGGTACACCTCACTTTTATATGTCCCCAGCAGAGTCGCCAGTTCTGTGATCGGTGGAAATAAAACTGACAGTTTTTTAGCTGGTTCGCGAAATGTCGCGGTAAGCAAGAGTCGCCACCGTCTTTTATTTTCTCCAACAAGGAAAGGACAAAAGCACAGCAAAATTCCTTTACGAGATGTTTCTCGGGTTCGGGAGGTAGATTTATAGAAAGGGAAGGTTCTAGCACCCTTTCTATCCGTGGTTATCCACAGGCTCTTAGGTACTTGCTCACTATGTTTTCAAAAATTGTTTGCTTTTCAAGTGTTTGTGGGTTTGAAAAAGTCTCGTTTGAAAAATTTCTAGGTAACTCTTGTATCTGTCCTCAAGAGTGTATGAAAAATTTGTTTGAAAAACTTTTTGAAAGTGTAGGTGCGAAAAGTTGTTTTTGTTTGTTTTGAAAAGAGCAAGTACCCAGGAGAAATCTACCTACTCTAAAGGAATTAAGCTGTGTAAGAGTCCTTTAGACAGTACTATCCCACTATTGAGAAATAGGTAGCACCGTCGTCGGAGGTATTCGGGTCAATTCGATTATAGGGACAATGTGGTCACCAAAGCAATAGTAGGACGCCTTAGCGGTAACCCTAATGTCCTAGATCCTTTTTATCCGAGGCAACCGTTTCGAGGCAACTGGATCTTTAGACAGGAGGGCGACCTCTAAAACACCCTATACTTGACGACCACGTCGAGGCAACCAGTGAGGCGTACCCTAAGAGTGGCATGTGCATGTGTGTTGTTTTCATGTTATGTTATCTTGTACATGCATTTGTGAGCTACGGATTGATTTTATTTGTCATACAAGTCTTTCATGCATATTAACAGTTAAGAGTGCGGAAAATAAAGTGCGGAAAGGTAAATCTACGCTATTACAAGGCGCGGGTCTATACATCGCCAAAAACAAAACCCGTTTGGAAAATAAATGCGAGAAAAGTAAAAGAAAGCGATAAAAGCCTAATTAACTATTACATTTCCGGAGCAGATACATAAATATAATGAATTAAAATTAAACATGCGCGCGAAAGATTGAATCGGGAACGTCTTAGGGTTTTGACCCTTTTTGAGAAAAGAATTGAGATTGGTCCTTTTTTGCAATTAAATTAAATATTAAACCTATTTTACTAATTAATTGATTATTTACAAGAAAAACTGTTTTTTTGTGTTTTTTATGTTTTTAATGAAATAAAAATAAAAAGAAATTAAAAGCGTCAAGAGAAAAACCCTAAGTCTAATTCATTTTTATTTATTGTAAAAGAGAATTAAAATTGAACCTAATTAAACTAAATTAATTTAAGTTAGTGTTTATTTACAAAATAATTAAACTAAAGTGAAATTAATAATAATAAATAAAATATTTACATTTTTTAGTTTTTTTGAATTTTTATTGTGAAAAGGTTAATTAATTTGCTAGTGAGTAATTAATTAAAAAAAAACAATAAAAATAAATAAAGCAATTGAATGAAAGAAAATAAAATGATAAAATGCAAACCCAGGGGGGGGGGGTGGCCCAGATTTGAAGGTGTATTGGCAATTTTCAAGCCCACTAAGGGCTCAGTCCATTGACTTTTCTTGATTGGCTGTGTGTTCATTGACCATGAGTATGGTGGTCACTCATCTCAGGGCCATCAGATCTTGTGAGGGAGGCCACTTGGCACCTGGGATTGGAAAGAACATGATAGACATCATTTGAAAGACCTGCACAGGATTAGGTGAAGAAAAACAACAAATAATATTTTGGGGGGACCTGGGGTTCGAATCCAGGTCCCAACACTCAATACACAAACGCCTTGGCCAGTTGAGCTGCGTGTTTCATTTGTTATCAAAACAACACGTAGCTATTATATTGGTAACTCAAAACAATGCCTGAAAAAAATATAAACACGCGTTATTTTAAAAGAGCGAATGAGAGGGAGACACGTCAGCGTCTTCTTCCTTTGTTACTGGTTTTTTACCTGCGGATTTCTATCCGCAGGAAGCTTCGCAGGCCTTTCCTAGAATTGTCCCTAGGCCATGAAAACACCACCTGAGACCATGGGCATACTCGTTTTGGTCCCCTGATCACATTTATGCCCTTGATTGGCTTTGATTTTCCCTGAAACAAGAATACCTAAAATGCAAGAACATGAACCCTAGAATCGGGCATCACGATTCAGGGCCTAAAAATGAAATTGGCTAATGCAGTCACGTTAGAAATCAAGCAAGGAGTATGAATATGCTAACATTTTTGAGAAACAATGCAAGAATGGAGAAACACGATTCCATGTTCAGAGGTGACTTCGTGAGTACTTACAGTGCTTGATAGGTGGTCTTAGAATGCGTTTGTGGTCGCTTTGGCTTCAGAGGATGGCAAGGAAGAAGGCCACGTGCTTATTTTGATCTGAAAATGTCTGCAACCTTGTTCTTGATCTCACACTTTTCAACAATTTTTTCACTTTTGCTCTGGCCGTTTGTGCAATCTCTAGGTCGTGAATGCTGTTGCTACTGCTTGCTTATGTATGTATGAACAAAATTAGGTCAGCAGCTGGGCCTTAATCTTGGTGTAATTAAGTTTGGAGATTTGGTTGACCACCATTGAAGAACTTTCCATACTTGGTTCAAATCTTGGATTTTATGCACAAAAAGGCTTGGCACAAATTTGTTAGCTGGCATATGACATATAAAAGCTATTCAAATCAGAAGATGTTATTCCATTAATTTTTTAGATTTTATTTGAATTAATATGGATTTAAAATGAATTAAATCAATAAAAATTAAATAAAATGGAAAAATAAATGTTTGATCTTGAAATTAATCATGGGACACGTGTATGGCATGACAAGGCTGAATCAAGTGGAAGAAAGTGGGCCCTTTTGTCAAAAATTGAAGTTTTAAGGATAGTTGTCTTTTGCAAATTCATGAAAATTTCCCAACTTCTCCAATGCATATCTTGCTCAATTTTGATCATATGAACATGTTCTTGGACATTTTCGAAAGGTCTTGAAGTCCTCTAACCAATTCCTTTGGTCCCATGTCATTTGGATTTACCAATCTCAAGTTATGGTCTTTGACTTAAAGTGCATTTTTGTTGACTTTTGAAATTGACCTATAATGTAGAAATTGATAACTTTTTGTGAGAGCATTTCTTGGACTTGGAATGTGAAGATGAGTTGTAGGAAATGTCATCCCCTTCAAAATGAGCATTGGATGGGATTTTTCTGATGAACCATGAAAAAGTTATGCCTTTGTCAATATACAGTTGACTTTTCAGCTATCCAAAAATGGCAACTTTTGGCACCTTGATGATTTTTGAGCCATGCTTGTGGAATCATGATCAAGAATTGATCAAATGATGATTGTGGCTTCAAAATAAGATGTTGACCAAATTTTTTGACTTTTGACTGTAAAATGACCATTTTACCCCTGCAGTTGATTGTGAAGCAAATGGAGCTTTTGACTGTGCAATTTGATGCTGTGAGTCTTGAGACTTGGCATGTAGATGCTTGACAATATATATAGGAACATGGGACTTGATTGGACCACTGAAAACCTCAAATTCATTGCAAGAACCAAAACCCTAATTTTGACTGTGTTAGGAGGCAATTGGACTGTGTAACCCTCTGAGAGATCTTGAACCATTTGAAGATTGATCTTGACAAATCTTGAAGAATATGGGAGGGAAAATTTTGGGGTACAACAGTTTCCCCTGTTCAATCTTCTTAGACCTGAGGATGTAGATTGGCTTGCGTGCCTTTCGTGATCCGAAGGTGGAAGATGATTGAACACTAGAGTGCCCAGAAATTTGCACTCACATAGTGGAGTATCAGCAATGTGATGTCGGGAATGGGCTTACAGATGCCATTTGGAGAGATGGTGGATAGGAGGATGGGCTTATAGATGCCATCTGGAGGTGTGACAGAACCTTTTTGGGAATGGGCTTATAGATTCCATTTGGAAGTGTAATGGATAGTTGCGGAGATGGGCTTAAAGATGCCATTCGGGGTGTCGATCGCGTAAGAGATTCCTTAGCGAGAACCTGCGTACCTGAGAAAGAAAGATAATTTCCTGGCCTGTTACAGGTGTTGATCTTCAATCTCTTCATGCAGATATGCCCTGGCTAGATACAGGTATCGAATCTACAATCAATTGCTCACAGATATGCCCTGGCTGGTGTGATACGGTGGGAGAACTGACTTGAGTTTTGCGTTTGCTTTCGCAAATGTTTCGGTTGAGCAAGAGTCGCCACCGACTTTTTATTTTATCCTAAGGAAAGGTTTAAAAAGCACAGCAAAAACCTTTGAGATTTTTCTTGGGTTCGGGGAGTAGATTATAGAAAGGGAAGGTATTAGCACCCTTTCTATCCATGGTTATCCATGGGCTCTTAGGTACTTGCTTAGATCAACTTGCCTTGGTTTTCAATTGTTTGAAATGGTGCTTGGTGTGTGGTTTTGAAAATGTTTTGAAAAGATGCCTTGTATAGGCTACCCTTGTAACAATTCTTTACTCGAATGTTTTACAAAAGGTGTTTTGTCTTTTGAAAAGATGTTTCAAGGTTTTTTGAAAGTTTGTTTTGAAAGTGTTTGTGAAGTGTGATTTGAAAATGGGCAAGTGTTCTCTTTGCAAATTGGCAAGTACTTAAGAGTTATCTACCCTAAAGTTTTCTCAAAGATTTTTGTTATGTTTTAAACCTTTTGACAATTTTGTTCCACCATTGCATTTGGTGGACAATCTTGTATTAGGAGGTGAAAGGGACAGGCGCGGGTCATCGTTTAGACCATAATTGCAATAGTGTTAAATGTCTTTGAGCAATTTTTCTTTGAAAGGGATTTGACCATTTTAGATAATTTTTTGAAAGCGTCATCGAGGGACTTATGATCATTTGATTGTTTGTTTTACCCAAAGAAACCTAACATGCAATATGGCCCAATTTATTTGAAGGCAACAAAGTGGAATACCCTAGGGGTGCAAGTGTGAGATGTGTTGTCCATTTTCATGCTTGTTTATCTTGAGACTAGGTCAAACTATTTTGTTCATTTTATTCGCATACAAACCCTAATTCTAGCATGGTATGTTTAGAAAGCATTAAAGTGCGAAATTTAAATTCCTACACTATTACAACACAATAATATGGGGAGGGGGGGTACAATGTTTCAAATGGGGAATATTTAGACAAGAAATTAAACCTAGCTATTACATCAATTTCTTTGAATATTTACAATATAATTAAAGGCATAATTAAATGGAAATGAAATAAATATGCAAGATGTAAAAAGAATTTTTATATGCATGAAAAGGTATTATTTATGTAAAAAATAAAAAGAAATAAAAAAGGTATTATTTTTGGAGTATTCTCATATTTAGGGCAAAACCCTAATTTTAATCAAAAGGGGATTAATTATTTAATATATATAATATTTACTATTTATGTACAAAGAATAAAATAAAAATGAAGTATATTTGTAAAAATGTATTTTTTAATGTTAAATATTAATAAAAATAAAAATATGTATATTTTTGGTATTTTATCCTAAGTGTATTAATATATATATATATATATCTTTATTATTTACTAAATATATTAAATATGCAAAAAATAATGATAATTAATATTTTATAAAAAAAAGGTATTTTTTATACAAAATGTTTCAAAAGGGAAAAATGAAATAAAAATCAGAAATATAATATGTTTACATTATTTTTTCTAATATTGTTAAATAATAGTATATATATTTGTATATAAATGTCTATATAATCAAATAAATACTTAAAAAATGTAAAAATGGTGTAAAAATGATTTTTCAAGTTTTAAATATTATTAGAAAAAATAAATGAATCAGAAATAAAAAAGAAAGATAAAAAAAAAACATTAAATCAAACAAATGGGCTAGGGGGGTATGAATCACAAAATATGGTGCAAAAAGCAGAACCAAAGCTGGCCCAGCCCATGAGGCACCTTCTTCAACCTCTGAACAAAGCTATTCAAAAAAATGCACGCAAGAACCTTCATTCGAATATCCTGATTCCTTGATTTTTTGAACAAACTTCCAACACAAAACATGTTAAGCATTGAATCACGATTCCAAATATATAAAGAACACCTCCTAACTCTCAGAAATGAGAGAGAATTTTAACAATCCCAAATCCTGACCTAAGTTTTCTTCCATTTTCAAACCTTAAATTCTCACAGCTCAAGCAAAAGAAATGAAAAGTAAAAGTATGTACAGGTTCAGTGGCATGAGTAGAACATTCCTTATTCACAAACTTAGAGCTAATGATGCCTATACTAAGAGTTAGAAGTTCACCAAAGTACCTGTTCAGTTGAAGTTCTATCTGGCAATGGGGAAGCTTTCAGTGCAAGATACTGGTTGGTATAGCTTCCTTGAGGTGTGGTGATGCTGTTCCAATATTTACTTTGCCTTGAGACTCATTGAATTGAGCTGTAGAACTTCAACTACAAAATGAAAAAGTGAAAATGGTGGAACTTGTTGGAGGAATTACAGATCGCGTTTCAGGTCTTGGTTAGCTTGCACTGATGCTAGGGAATGTGTGTGAACTGGTTTGGGCAAGAAAGCTTGAGAGGAATGAAAGATGGCACTCAAACTGCAGGCCTTGCCCTGTTCTTGCAGTTTGAAGGTGATTCTGAGATTGGGAGTGTATGAGGGATGTTAGGGTCGTGTACTAGCTTGGTTGTGATGTCCTGGATGTGTTTTACAAGTTTGCTTAAGTGTTTTTAAGCTGATATGAGAGTTGTCTTACCAAATGCAAAGTTACTTACACTTTAAGCAACAAATGCCCAAGTTGTGTTCTAGGTCAGTAGAGGCCCCCTAATGTGCTGCATAATCTCTCCTTGATCAGAGTGTTTTGCTCATAATCTTGTGCCAATTAGATCTCAACTGTACTTCTTGGATTTTCAATTGGACATAAAGCTTAACTTTTCAAAAATGGTTATTTTGCTTTTTCCATAAATGGATTAAACTTGTATGTAATGCTTGAACTCAAAGAACAATGTCTTAGCACAATGAACAAGCATTAAATTATTGAGTGTTGGATGGTTTAAGGACCTGTAATCAAGGGGCATGCTGGTTTGAGAAGTTTGCACAAATTATGAACATGGAAAATAGCCAATTCAAAAGTGAGTTTTTGCCATATTGTGAAATTCGATTCTCTCAAGTTATGAGGTGGTTTGAGAAGTTCTTGGACATTTTGGAAAGCTTGGAATGTGTACTACAATCCATATTTGAAATGCAAATTGAAATTCCAAGTGGAAGTGTATGGAAAATGGCCTTGAAGTTGGGTAGAAAACCTTGTCAAAATAGGTTAAAATTTCACTAAGTTAAGAATGGTTTAGTGCCTTTATTCAAAAATTTGTAACTTGAGATACAAGCCTCATTTGGGAAAACTTTGTGAATCAAAGTTGTAGATTATGCAACAAGATACAACTTTCATGTTTTGACTTTTGTTTGAATCCAAATGAATCATGGTGAGAAAGTAGGGCAAAGTTGGGAAAAGAAATTAGGGTTTTTCATAACTTAATAAAATTCTAAGTTATGAAAAATTCTCATTTCTAACCCTAATTTGCATTTTTTGATTTCTTGGTGAACAAGTTTCATGATTTGGCATGTTTTGATGAGAAATGAATCTTGACTCTTGATTTTGACCAAAAAGTCAAAGTTTGACTTTTCAGTATACAGTCAAAATTGATCAATTGACTGGGAAATTCAACTGTCAATCTTGTGTACTTGGGATCTTTTGAGTTTGTTGAGCATGTCAAGATAATTCCATGGGGTCCTTGAGTCCATATGTGAGCTTGGTTTGCCATTGGCTAAGTCAAACAGTCAAAAATTGCCTTTGTGCAGTCAAAACCCTAAAAATGACCATTTTGCCCTTTTGGTGATCTGATCAAATTTCTTGTGGAATTGTGATCCAAACTTGATCAAATGGTTAATATTGGTTCATAATGTTGATGTGGGTCAAAATTCATGAGGTTTGACTGTCAATTGGTCACAGTTGACTTTTTCCCCAATACAGCTGATTTCTAGGTCAATTATCCAATTGACTGAGCAAAAATTTGATTCAAGGCTTGAAACTTGATGAGGATAAACTTGGGAGTCCAATATGAAGCAAGAAAGTCATCTTAGGCATTTTGGGTCAAAACATCTTTGTGCAAACACAAACCCTATTTTGGGTTAGCAGTGCAAGGAGAAGTCTTGAGCAGATGAAACCCTAACTGGATCTTGAGCCTCAAGGGCTTTGTGGTGAGAAATCAATGAGAAATGGGAGGGAAAATTTTGGGGTACAACAGTTTCCCCTGTTCAATCTTCTTGAATCCGAAGAGTTAGATTGGCAAGTTTGCCTTTCGTGACTCGAGGGTAAAAGGAGATTGGACACTAGAGTGCCCGGAAATTTGCACTCGTCAAAGCAATGGATGCGGGAATGGGCTTAAAGATGCCATCTTGAGGGGTGACAGAAGCTTGTCGGGGATGGGCTTAAAGATTCCATCTGGAATGAGTATCAGGAAGGCGTCCATGCTTTGGACTATCTTCGAACTGGGGGTCTGAATAAGCAATAGATCGGCATCCGTTGTTGGGAGGAATCCGTAAACTGTTTTCAAAGGTTGCATCTGAACAAGTGATAAATTAACATCCGTTGTTGGGAAGAATCCATAGACTATTTTCAGAAGTCTTGAGAAGAAACTGAACAAGCGATAGGTTAACATCCGTTACTTGGAGAACCCGTAAACTGTTTTCAGAAATCTTGGAGTTGAATAAGCAATAGGGCAGTATCCGTTGTTGGGAAGCGTCCGTAAACTGTTTTCAAAGGCGCATCTGAACAAGTGATAGATTAACATCCGTTGTTGGGAAGAATCCATAGACTGTTTTCAGAAGTCTTGAGAAGAAACTGAACAAGCGATAGGTTAACATCCGTTACTTGGAGAACCCGTAAACTGTTTTCAGAAATCTTGGAGTTGAATAAGCAATAGAGCAGCATCCGTTGTTGGGAAGCGTCCGTAAACTGTTTTCAAAGGTGCATCTGAACAAGTGATAGATTAACATCCGTTGTTGGGAAGAATCCATAGACTGTTTTCAGAAGTCTTGAAGTTGAACAGGAACCGGTATAGGGTTGCTTGATGATGAGTCCGTATAAAACTGCATCTGAAACTGTTAAGGATAGCTTTTTATTCTTATCCTGAAAAGGACAAAATGTTAGCTAGACACAAAATTATGTTGCATGAAATGTATGATGCAATATATGTTATATCAATGTTTATGATATGAATGTAATGAATTCGCATGTAAGCTGATGCGCTGTCTTGCTGGGGATAGATGAATCCTGGATGGCTGAGGATAAAAGCATCCTGACTGCTGCCGGGAAGAACAATTCCTTGGCTATTACTGGGGAATAAAGAGCTTGAGTAGTATATCTGTGATCGGTGGATCTGGAACTGACTGTTTAACGTTGGTTCGCGAAATGTCGCGGAAGCAAGAGTCGCCACCGTCTTTTATTTTCTCCAAATGGAAAGGACAAAAGCACAGAAAAAATTCCTTAAAGAGATTGCTCTCGGTTCGGGAGGTAGATTATAGAAAGGGAAGGTATTAGCACCCTTTCTATCCATGGTTATCCATGGGCTCTTAGATACTTGCTCATTTGTGTTTTCAAATATGGTTTGTTTGCTTTTCAACTGTGGGTTTTAAAAAGTTTCTTTGAAAAATTTCAGTTCGACTCGTACGTCAGAGTGTTTGAAAAATTTGCTTTGAAAGCTTTTGAAAAGTGTTGGTGTGAAAAGATTTTTATTTGTTTTTGAAGAGAGCAAGTATCTACGAGAACCTACCTACCCTAAGGAATTCGTCTGTGTAAATGTCCTTTAAAGTAGCGCCATCCCACCATTGAGAGGTAGGTAGCACCACCGTTGGAGGTGTTCGGGTCAATTCGAGGTTCGGGACATGGTGATCACCAGAGCAATGGGAAGACACCTTAGAAGCTACCCTCATGCCAGGTTCCCGGATCATGAGGACTTACTAAGACATCCTCTACTCGACGATCACCTTTCGAAAGGCAACAGTGAGGCGTACCCTAGGGGTGGTGTGTGCGAATTGTGTGTCGTTTTCATTGATATTTGTCTTGTCATGTTTGTTGTGATCTACGCTTGATTTTAATTAAGACATTCATTCTTGCATGCTTTTTAACAGTTTAAAAGTTTGCGAGGAAAGTAAATTCTAAAGCTATTACAAATGGCGCGGGTCCACAT
The DNA here is from genome assembly GCA_948472305.1 of Vicia faba. Taxonomy (NCBI): domain Eukaryota; kingdom Viridiplantae; phylum Streptophyta; class Magnoliopsida; order Fabales; family Fabaceae; genus Vicia; species Vicia faba. The sequence continues at coordinate 106,080,678 of OX451736.1, forward strand.
CGCCAAAATTAAACCGGACCCGATTTAACGGAAAATAAATAAAGCAAAAGAATAAAAGTGCGAGAAATAAAATCGTTACAACGCTTTGGGAGAATTACATAGATATTTAAGCAATAAAGTAAATGCGCGAAATAAAATAATTAAAACGATGGGCGTTGGACCCTTTTGCAAAATTAACATTAATAAGAAATTAAAATTAAAAATTAATAGAAAATGTTTTTTAGTATTTTGGTGTTTTTTAAGATTTAATGGAAAGAAATAATTAATTAAAATTAAAATGAAGCGTCAAACCCTAATTCTAATGGCTTTTTAAGTTTATTGTAAAAATATTAAGTTTTAACCTAATTTAAATCTAAGTTAATTTACATGCAAAATTTAATTATAGAAAATAAATAAAATAAACATTATTATTGTAAAAAAGGGAAATTAAAAGGAATCAAAATTAATTAAACCTATATCTACATATTTTTGGATTTTTTATTAAAAAAGAATTAATGTTGTAACCTAATTAAACTAAATTCAATTATACAATTTATTTATGAAAATAATTAAAATAAATATTATTACATTTTTTATCTTTTTCTGGATTTTTTATGATGTTTTTATATTTTGTAAAAAAGAAAATTAATTAAAACAATAAAAATAAATAACACAATAATTAAAAAAAATAAAATATGAAAAGAAAAGCAAACCAGGGGGGGGGTTCAGGCCCCAGATGGAGGTGTTGGTCCAAGACTCCAGGCCCATTAAGCATTGAAATCCGTTGACTTTTGTGCAAGCCTGTGATGCGTCTGACTATGGTACATGGTGCTCTTCAGATCTGAGCCCTTGATCTGCATCTCTTGGACACGTGGGCCTTTGGATGATGATGGAGCATGGTGTACACCAACACTGACGCTGCATAGGAATTAATATAGAAAAACAATATTGGAATTGTTCAGACCTGGGACTTGAACCCAGGTCATGAGCGTCACCAGTTAACACCTGTACCGCTGGGCCATCATCACGCATTTGTTATACTAATAATGAATAAATATTATAAAAACAAAACGGATAGTTAGTGGCTCCAACGCGCGAAGATTCAAACTAACGAATCATGCTTCGCCAACACATTATCTTCTTCGCCCAGCTTTTTATTTTTCTGAAACAAAGACTCATAGGCCACGGTTTTGAAGCTGTTCTCTTAGGCTTGTTTCCAGAAAATAACGACTAGCCCTCAGCCGCTCATAAATTGAGCGCGAGGGTCGGTTTCTGTCCGTCCAAAGGCGCTTGTTTTGATGGCCAAGGTCCCAAGCCTCAATTTTGCTTTGTTTGAGAAGCCCTAATTCTGAGTCCTGAAAACCCTAAAAATCAAGTATGGCATTTTTGTATATAACGCGTAAAAACATAATTAAATCACATGATAAGCATCAGCAAGCATCATTGAACAAGAATATGTAAACCAAATGTCATGAAAATGCTTTAAAATCAAGATGCGTGTATGCAATTTTGTGAGAAAATTTTGAGTTCTGTACAGCGATTCTTTGCCTTTTGATGAGTGTTATGAATTGGAATATGCTCAGTGAACCACAAGGAAGCTTTTGGAATGAGTATTAGGGTTTGAATGGACCTAAAAAGTTGATTTCAGTTTTGAACTTTCTTGACAGTTTTCCAAGTTTTCAATGATATTTTCAGCGCAGCCTTTTGTCTCTAAGGCTTAGGGTTGTGATTCTGATTATGTATGGAAGCTATTAGGTCAACAAAATTGCATAAAATCCATGGCCATAATGGTTTTCAATATTTGATTTCCTTAAGATCTTTTTTGAATCTTTTCATGTGTATTTTGTATCAATTATGATCAATTAGTCCAATTCTTTCCATGTTTGGGATGTGCACGAGATTTTGAAAGCAAAACATGCATAAAAAGATTTTTTAGGTCAAAGTAGATATTTTTCACATATTTAAATAATTTAAATGAATTAATATTAATATAAATTCAAGTAAATAAATAAAAATTGAGAAAATACTTCCCTTTGGGCCAAGTGGTCGTGCATATGCTTGGAATGATGAATCATGGAAGAAAAATGGGCCCATTAGCAAATTTAGGTCATTTGAAGTAAAGTTGACTTTTCAAAATTCCCAAAAATTTTCCAACTTCTACAAGGCATAACTTGCTCAATTTTTAAGCTTTTCACATGTTCTTGGACATTTTGGAAAGGTATTTGAGTCCTCTAACCAATGCCTTTGGTCCCATGCCATTTTGATTTACCAATCTCAAGTTATGGCCTTTGACTTAAAGTCCCTTTTTGTTGACTTTTGAAAATGACCTATAATGTTGAAATTGATAACTTTTTGTGAGAGAATTTCTTGGACTTGGAGTATGAAGATGAGTTGTAGGAAATGTCTTTCTCTTCAAAATGAGCTTTGGATGGAGTTTTTCTGATAATCCATGTGAAAGTTATGCCCTGGTCAATTTCAGTTGACTTTTTCAGCTGTCCAAATATAATAACTTTTGCATCTTTGATGATTTCTGAGCCAAATTTTGAGAATCATGATCAAGAATTGATCAAATGATGTTTGTGGCTTCAAAATGATATGTTGACCAAAAATTTGAACTTTTGACTGTCAAATGACCATTTTGCCCCTACAGTTGACTGTAGTGCAATTTAGGGTTTTGACTGTGCAATTTTGAGCTGAATGCCTTGAAACTTGATATGAGGATACTTGACCATATTTGTAAGCATGTGAGACTTGATTGGGTCTTTGAAAACTTCCTTTTCTTGATCAGAACCCAAACCCTAGTTTTGACTGTATATGGGACCTTTGCACTGCACAACCCTTGGGGAATTTTGTGACTTGACTTGGCAATTTCTTGGAGAATATGGGAGGGCAAATTTTGGGGTACAACAGTTGCCCCTGTTCAATCTTCTTAGACCTGAGGATGCAGATTGGCTGACGTGCCTTTCGTAATCCGAGGGTAGAAGATGATTGGACACTAGAGTGCCCAGAAATTTGCGCTCACATAGTAACAGTGATGGGGGAATGGGCTTATAGATGCCATTTAGAGGTTGCTGGATAGGGTGATGGGCTTATAGATGCCATCTGGACGCTGATTGCGTAAGAGATTCCTTAGCGAGAACCTGCTTACCTGCAAAAGAAAAATGAGTACCTGACACGTTGCAGGAGCTGATTTTAGATGCTTGGTATAGATGTGTCCTGACTGGTTACAGGAGCTGAGTCTGGAGTTTCAAACGCTGATGAATGAACCAGGGATGGTTACTACCTTAGCATGAATGGTAAGAGAACCTTGGGCGACTTTAATCTCAACAACGCTCGTTGAGAAAAATCTCGATGGGAATTATTATCTTCGCAGTATTGGGCAGAGAACCATAGGCAATTATAATCTGAAAGGAATGATCACCTCACACTCATCGTCGGAGAGGGAAACATCTGAAAAGGACTTACCACCTCACACACCGTTGGAGAGGGAACCATAGGAGACTATCACCTCACACTCATCGTCGGAGAGGGAAACATCTGAAAAGGACTTACCACCTCACACACCGTTGGAGAGGGAACCATAGGAGACTATCACCTCACACTCATCGTCGGAGAGGGAAACATCTGAAAAGGACTTACCACCTCACACACCGTTGGAGAGGGAACCATAGGAGACTATCACCTCACACTCATCGTCGGAGAGGGAAACATCTGAAAAGGACTTACCACCTCACACACCGTTGGAGAGGGAACCATAGGAGACTATCACCTCACACTCATCGTCGGAGAGGGAAACATCTGAAAAGGACTTACCACCTCACACACCGTCGGAGAGGGAACCATAAGAGAATATCACCTCACACTCATCGTCGGAGAGGGAAACATCTGAAAAGGACTTACCACCTCACACACTGTTGGAGAGGGAACCATAGGAGACTATCACCTCACACTCATCGTCGGAGAGGGAAACATCTGAAAAGGACTTACCACCTCACACACCGTCGGAGAGGGGACCATAGGAGAATATCACCTCACACTCATCGTCGGAGAGGGAAACATCTGAAAAAGGACTTACCACCTCACACACCGTCGGAGAGGGGACCATATGAGACTATCACCTCACACTCATCGTCGGAGAGGGAAACATCTGAAAAAGGGATTACCACCTCACACACCGTTGGAGAGGGAACCATAAGAGACTATCACCTCACACTCATCGTCGGAGAGGGAAACATCTGAAAAAGGGATTACCACCTCACACACCGTTGGAGAGGGAACCATAAGAGACTATCACCTCACACTCATCGTCGGAGAGGGAAACATCTGAAAAAGGGATTACCACCTCACACACCGTTGGAGAGGGAACCATAAGGAGATTATCACCTCACACTCATCGTCGGAGAGGGAAACATCTGAAAAAGGAATTACCACCTCACGCACTTGTCGGAGAGGGGACCATAGGAGACTATCACCTCACACTCATCGTCGGAGAGGGAAACATCTGAAAAAGGAATTACCACCTCACGCACTTGTCGGAGAGGGGACCATAACTTCTGCTTAGTCTTTATCAGAAAAATCTGTTGGGAGTCGATTTAGCTGGACTAGAGAAGGCTTTGAAATATGTTTGAGCATTTTAACTGTGTCTTTCCTGAAAGGTAGAGGTCAGTCATATGCAATGCATGATATGGATCAAGCAATGATGTTCTCAACATAAATGAGATTTGTATGATATGATGCGTCTATGCATGCTATAATGATGTATGTGATGTTTTATGAATGTTTTCGTCTAGGAAAGTAAATCCTTGACGGGTGCCGGGAAGTTAATATCCTGGGCTGATGTTGAAGAATAGATTTTGCTTCCGCTGGGGATGATAACTGCAAGAATACCGGTAGGAGAAGATAACTCCGTTGCGGAATAAACTTGGCAAATGGAAGATTCTGCGGGGAGAAAAGATACTTTAGCGACCATGCTGGGAATCAATACTCTGTGGGGAGATGCTTTGCTGAGTGTAGATAATGACTTGCTGAGGATGTCTTGTTGTTGGAAGTGTGAATGGACTTCGCTGGAGATAGGAAGACTTTGTCGACGACGTTCTTTCCGGGGCTTTTGGCTGAGGATAACCCAGTTATATCCTATTGAGGAAATAACTCTTTGAATAAAGCCGGGCGACGCGTTCGTGTTCTGCGAGGGGATAAGCTTCCAGAATTTTACTGGGGATGAGCTTACTGCTTGGGGATATGGACTCCATCTTTCCCGGGGAAACCGAATTGGACTTTTCTGGGGAAGTTTTGATATGCTGGGGAAGTTTTGATATGCTGGGGAAGTTTTGATATGCTGGGGAAGTGATTCCTTTGAATATTGATATACTGCCGGGGAACAATCTTTAGACCAAGACTGTCGGGGATGCTTGTTAAGAATATATGCTGCTGGGAAATGTTGATAGCTGCTTTGCTCGAGGAGAGTATACTGCTTGTTGGCTCATTCTCTGGGGAATTAAGATACCTGGTTGTGTTCTTCAGCTGAACCTACCTTGATACCTTGGAGGACAAAGCAATTAGATTGTTTTTAGACAACTCATTATTGCCCCTGTTTCTGAGGTGGGAGAGGAAGGCCTGTGAGGCGCTGATAGTGGTTGATGGACAAACCTTTTTCTGGTAGACAGGTGACAAGATGATAGGACATAGTCGTACGCTTTGATCCCTAACTTTTGCCTAGACCGCCCTTTCGGGTTTTCAGTCCACCGGGATACCCATTTTTGCCCAAGCCGCCTTTTCAGGTTTTCGACTTGGCGGGTGTACAGATTTTTTTCATTTCATCCCTTCATTTTTCCCGAACCCTTTTGGTTCGCCGGGAAGCCCTTATTTTTGCCTAGGTGTGTCAACCTAGCGGGTCTTTGGTTATGCGTAGTATTATTTTTTCGACTATGTCCACGCTTTCAGAATGTAGGGAGTTGCCCCTGTTAGAAGTGTCATGTCACCAGAAGATGTCTGACCGGGCAAGATTCGTTGCTGGAATGCCTCCAGTGACCCTGGCGGAGATTTGCCCCAGGCTATTTGGCCTTTGAGAGATTCTCCGAATCTTGATTGGATTGCCCCAGATGATGGACCATGCTCATGCCATGCCCCTTGATTGGAAGTGCTTTTGTTCACTAGGTATTCATCGTGCGAATTTCCCTGCTGTTCAAACAAAAGTCATATGCAAACAAAGTTATGTTAAAAATGCAAAGCTTATGTCTGTCTCGAAGATTTTGAAAATGCATTCTTTTTCCATAAAACAAATGAATGTTTGTAAAACGTGATGTCAACTCCGTATTTTACAGTAAGCCTTAAGGAGTCAGGATAACTTTCATAACAGTATGCTTTCGAACTAACCCGTGCTTCAGCTAGGACTTTTAAGGGTTATAACGTGGCCTGGTTCACGGTTTAAGAAACAAAGGATAAAGGCTTAAATTTTGTTTGTACCCACCCGCTCTTCGTGATATTCTCCAAACCTAAACTCAATTGATCGGACGTTAGACCTTGTTTGAGTCTTTGCTTTGATGTTCCAATAATGGTTCAGATGTTGATGATTTCTTTTGAATAGGCAGTCATTTTTTGCTTTGGTTGAGGGTTTGTGAGACCTCTTTCTTTTTCTTGATTTTGTTATCCCTTTCCTTTTTTTGCCTGAACTGTTTCCTTTTTTGGAATTACAGTCAGCGGGATGCCCCAGTTTGGTAAGTCTCCTTCATTGGTTTTGACTTTTTGGGCTTTTCATTTATGATTTTTTTTGATAATGACTGCCTGTCCTTATGATTGTTCGGAACCATCACTGTCTTTTGTTTTTGAAAAACTCATTTAGTGCCATTCATTGTGCACTTGGATCAACTGAGAGAACTACCCTGCCCCAGGTTATGATTAAGGGTTTTGATTTTCGAAAATAAAAACTCCTGCTTCTTTGGCTCTGATGGGTTGACGAGGGATTATCATCCTTATAACTCCAGTGTTTAGGGATTGAAGCAATGCCTGTACCTCATCAGCGGGGTCTGTTCAAAAGCATACTATAAATTATGGCATCGTTTTCGTCATCCTCCCTCAAGAGGCTTAGAACTATTGATTGAGAGTTGACATCAGAAAAAATATGAAAATAATTTACGTATAGTGAATACGAATATATTGATTCAAAATAGACATAAGCGATGCATTAATGGAATAACAATGTTTAACATGAATAAATGTTTGAACATAAGAAAATTGCAACTTGAACATTCGAATGAACAAAAATTTCCTAATTTGAACTAGTCATCTCAAGTGGAAGATTCTTAGCAGAAGATTTTTATTTGGCCACCCGGCATGAACTCCAACACCCTTCCGTCGATCAAGTCCTGGATCTTGTTCTTCAAGCTCCAACAGTCGTCGGTGTCATGTCCAGGACTGTCAGAATGGTAGGCGCATCTTTCATCAGGGTTGTAAGTGGGAGCAGAGGTGTCGGGATTCTGGGGAGGACTCTTTAAGGTAATCAGATTGACCTCCAACAAGCGTTTCAGCATTAGAGATGATGGTATACCCGTCTTAGAGAAATGTCTTCCAGGTGTATATCGCTTACGCCGATTACCCCGTTGATGCTGGGTTTGTGTAGTAACAACTTGGGGAGGTCCATTCTTCACCATACCAGACTGTTGTCCTCTTGGTAGCTGATCAAAGACTTGGTCCTTGGCTTGGACTGGTAGCTTCATGTTGGATTTGCCTTGGTGGAGTTGACTGATCATGGTCCTCAGCTCTCCTTGCTCCTGAGCTAAACCTTGAATGAGGGCCCTTTGCCCCAGCATCTGGGTTTTCAATGTGTCTACTTCATCTTGTAGACATTTCAGCTGTTCGTCCTTGTCATCTTCGGGACTTTTTCTGATCAGATTCCCCATGAGGAGTGCCCTCAACTCTTCCTGCCCCTTGGATAGACTTAGGAAGATTTCCTTGAACTGAGTCTCTTGAGCGTGAAGGTCCTGGTTATCTGGTTGGAAGGCCATTGCTGAAATAAACAGCGAGAAAGGTAAGTGACCTGTCAAAAGGGTACCTGTTATGCAATGATGTGTATGATATGCATGCAATGATTTCAAGGACCTCGCGGGGTAGACAAAAAATTTGTTAGCGTTTGGATCCGGTAGCTTGATTGAAAGAAACTTCATATTTGTTGAGAGTCTTTCTTCCAAGGGTCAAAGGCTCACCATATCAAGTGGGTCATAGCCTCTGACAACCTTGGCTAGGGCAACCTTCTTCAGGTGTCAAAGCTCACCATATCGAGTGGGTCATAGCCTCTGATAACTTTGGCTAGAGGAAAATAAACCCTCTTTGCCCCTTGCTAGATGTTTGATTTATCATGACCTGCATCACAAGCCCTTGAGATCCTTGAAATGGGTTAGGATGTATGCAATGGTATGATGTCATGGTATGCATGGGGTAATGTAAGTGACCCTGTTATGAGTCCAAATTAAGGACTAAAAACAACCCTACAAGAAACTTGATAAACCTTGTTATGAGTCCTAGTTAAGGACTAAAACAAACCCTGCAAGAGACTTGGTAAACCTTGTTATGAGTCCTGGTTAAGGACTAAAACAAAAACCTGTAGGAAATTCAGTAAACCCTGTTATGAGTCCTAGTTAAGGACTATAAACAAAACCTGCAAGTAGTTCATGCGTCAGATAACAAGCATGCAAGTAGGCAAGTACGAAGGCATACAAGTCACACAAAAGAGCCCTTAGAGTTTAGGCCAGCATGAAGTTTGGGTATTACCCTCTTTCAGTTTGTTGGTTCATCCTGTCCTATCAAAGTAACCGGGTTCTTAGAGGATCCCAATATCATTGACTACCCTCAATCGGTCATAACTCCAGCATCACAATCTTTTCTTGCGGCCAGAACCATCACGAGAGTTTAGCCTCAATGGGCGTAGCATACTGCTACAATTCTAAAGGCCAAGTTGTGTCAATTAAGGTTCTAAGGTTGGTGGTGCTTAATGACTCCTTAGAAGACCCATATTCTCCTCGTTGCGACACAAGGGATATCGGTACAGACTAAGGTGCCACACCAACGTAGCCACTGCTTCACCTATGTCGGTCTACGCCGGACAGGTCCCTCACAGCTTATGCTACCTAAACAGGGTATCCCCAGATCCGGGTTAGGATCTATGTATCTCCGATGCAACCCACAATAGTAAAGCAAGCAAAACAATACAAGTGAAAACACAGTTATGACCTAGCCCTAAGGTACACCCCACTTTATAAGATGTCCCCAGCAGAGTCGCCAGTTCTGTGATCGGTGGATCTGGAACTGACTGTTTAACGCTGGTTCGCGAAATGTCGCGGAAGCAAGAGTCGCCACCGTCTTTTATTTTCTCCAAATGGAAAGGACAAAAGCACAGAAAAAATTCCTTAAAGAGATTGCTCTCGGTTCGGGAGGTAGATTATAGAAAGGGAAGGTATTAGCACCCTTTCTATCCATGGTTATCCATGGGCTCTTAGATACTTGCTCATTTGTGTTTTCAAATATGGTTTGTTTGCTTTTCAACTGTGGGTTTTAAAAAGTTTCTTTGAAAAATTTCAGTTCGACTCGTACGTCAGAGTGTTTGAAAAATTTGCTTTGAAAGCTTTTGAAAAGTGTTGGTGTGAAAAGATTTTTATTTGTTTTTGAAGAGAGCAAGTATCTACGAGAACCTACCTACCCTAAGGAATTCGTCTGTGTAAATGTCCTTTAAAGTAGCGCCATCCCACCATTGAGAGGTAGGTAGCACCACCGTTGGAGGTGTTCGGGTCAATTCGAGGTTCGGGACATGGTGATCACCAGAGCAATGGGAAGACACCTTAGAAGCTACCCTCATGCCAGGTTCCCGGATCATGAGGACTTACTAAGACATCCTCTACTCGACGATCACCTTTCGAAAGGCAACAGTGAGGCGTACCCTAGGGGTGGTGTGTGCGAATCGTGTGTCGTTTTCATTGATATTTGTCTTGTCATGTTTGTTGTGATCTACGCTTGATTTTAATTAAGACATTCATTCTTGCATGCTTTTTAACAGTTTAAAAGTTTGCGAGGAAAGTAAATTCTAAAGCTATTACAAATGGCGCGGGTCCACATCGCCAAAATTAAACCGGACCCGATTTAACGGAAAATAAATAAAGCAAAAGAATAAAAGTGCGAGAAATAAAATCGTTACAACGCTTTGGGAGAATTACATAGATATTTAAGCAATAAAGTAAATGCGCGAAATAAAATAATTAAAACGATGGGCGTTGGACCCTTTTGCAAAATTAACATTAATAAGAAATTAAAATTAAAAATTAATAGAAAATGTTTTTTAGTATTTTGGTGTTTTTTAAGATTTAATGGAAAGAAATAATTAATTAAAATTAAAATGAAGCATCAAACCCTAATTCTAATGGCTTTTTAAGTTTATTGTAAAAATATTAAGTTTTAACCTAATTTAAATCTAAGTTAATTTACATGCAAAATTTAATTATAGAAAATAAATAAAATAAACATTATTATTGTAAAAAAGGGAAATTAAAAGGAATCAAAATTAATTAAACCTATATCTACATATTTTTGGATTTTTTATTAAAAAAGAATTAATGTTGTAACCTAATTAAACTAAATTCAATTATACAATTTATTTATGAAAATAATTAAAATAAATATTATTACATTTTTTATCTTTTTCTGGATTTTTTATGATGTTTTTATATTTTGTAAAAAAGAAAATTAATTAAAACAATAAAAATAAATAACACAATAATTAAAAAAAATAAAATATGAAAAGAAAAGCAAACCAGGGGGGGGTTCAGGCCCCAGATGGAGGTGTTGGTCCAAGACTCCAGGCCCATTAAGCATTGAAATCCGTTGACTTTTGTGCAAGCCTGTGATGCGTCTGACTATGGTACATGGTGCTCTTCAGATCTGAGCCCTTGATCTGCATCTCTTGGACACGTGGGCCTTTGGATGATGATGGAGCATGGTGTACACCAACACTGACGCTGCATAGGAATTAATATAGAAAAACAATATTGGAATTGTTCAGACCTGGGACTTGAACCCAGGTCATGAGCGTCACCAGTTAACACCTGTACCGCTGGGCCATCATCACGCATTTGTTATACTAATAATGAATAAATATTATAAAAACAAAACGGATAGTTAGTGGCTCCAACGCGCGAAGATTCAAACTAACGAATCATGCTTCGCCAACACATTATCTTCTTCGCCCAGCTTTTTATTTTTCTAAAACAAAGACTCATAGGCCACAGTTTTGAAGTCGTTCTCTTAGGCTTGTTTCCAGAAAATAATGACTAGCCCTCAGTCGCTCATAAATTTAGCGCGAGGGTCGGTTTCTGTCCGTCCAAAGGCGCTTGTTTTGATGGCCAAGGTCCCAAGCCTCAATTTTGCTTTGTTTGAGAAGCCCTAATTCTGAGTCCTGAAAACCCTAAAAATCAAGTATGGCATTTTTGTATATAACGCGTAAAAACATAATTAAATCACATGATAAGCATCAGCAAGCATCATTGAACAAGAATATGTAAACCAAATGTCATGAAAATGCTTTAAAATCAAGATGCGTGTATGCAATTTTGTGAGAAAATTTTGAGTTCTGTACAGCGATTCTTTGCCTTTTGATGAGTGTTATGAATTGGAATATGCTCAGTGAACCACAAGGAAGCTTTTGGAATGAGTATTAGGGTTTGAATGGACCTAAAAAGTTGATTTCAGTTTTGAACTTTCTTGACAGTTTTCCAAGTTTTCAATGATATTTTCAGCGCAGCCTTTTGTCTCTAAGGCTTAGGGTTGTGATTCTGATTATGTATGGAAGCTATTAGGTCAACAAAATTGCATAAAATCCATGGCCATAATGGTTTTCAATATTTGATTTCCTTAAGATCTTTTTTGAATCTTTTCATGTGTATTTTGTATCAATTATGATCAATTAGTCCAATTCTTTCCATGTTTGGGATGTGCACGAGATTTTGAAAGCAAAACATGCATAAAAAGATTTTTTAGGTCAAAGTAGATATTTTTCACATATTTAAATAATTTAAATGAATTAATATAAATATAAATTCAAGTAAATAAATAAAAATTGAGAAAATACTTCCATTTGGGCCAAGTGGTCGTGCATATGCTTGGAATGATGAATCATGGAAGAAAAATGGGCCCATTAGCAAATTTAGGTCATTTGAAGTAAAGTTGACTTTTCAAAATTCCCAAACATTTTCCAACTTCTACAAGGCATAACTTGCTCAATTTTTAAGCTTTTCACATGTTCTTGGACATTTTGGAAAGGTATTTGAGTCCTCTAACCAATGACTTTGGTCCCATGTCATTTTGATTTACCAATCTCAAGTTATGGCCTTTGACTTAAAGTCCCTTTTTGTTGACTTTTGAAAATGACCTATAATGTTGAAATTGATAACTTTTTGTGAGAGCATTTCTTGGACTTGTAGTATGAAGATGAGTTGTAGGAAATGTCTTTCTCTTCAAAATGAGCTTTGGATGGAGTTTTTCTGATAATCCATGTGAAAGTTATGCCCTGGTCAATTTCAGTTGACTTTTTCAACTGTCCAAATACAGTAACTTTTGCATCTTTGATGATTTCTGAGCCAAATTTTGAGAATCATGATCAAGCATTGATCAAATGATGTTTGTGGCTTCAAAATGATATGTTGACCAAAAATTTGAACTTTTGACTGTCAAATGACCATTTTGCCCCTACAGTTGACTGTAGTGCAATTTAGGGTTTTGACTGTGCAATTTTGAGCTGAATGCCTTGAAACTTGATATGAGGATACTTGACCATATTTGTAAGCATGTGAGACTTGATTGGGTCTTTGAAAACTTCCTTTTCTTGATCAGAACCCAAACCCTAGTTTTGACTGTATATGGGACCTTTGCACTGCACAACCCTTGGGGAATTTTGTGACTTGACTTGGCAATTTCTTGGAGAATATGGGAGGGCAAATTTTGGGGTACAACAATATCAAACCTCTGGGGAATTCCTGATGACTTCTACTGGGGAGTACCAATCTAGTAGGCTCATGCTGGGGATGCAAGACTGAGAATCTTCAGTTTGAAGGGAAACATCTCTGGCGACTTCACTGGGGAACTCAAGATTTGTTCTCCTAAAACTCTGTGGGGAGAAGGTTCATTAGTCTGGCTTCGCTGGGGATTCTGAAACTTAAACTCTGAGGGGAATTGAATTCCTGAGGACCCTCTGGCTGGGGGATTGTAAAGATAAGTTACTGCTGGGGAATTTGATGAGCTCCGCTGGGGATAGGAAGAATTTTGGCGAGTGCGATCTTCCGTGATTGTTAGCTGAGGATAACCCAGTTATAAGCCCTTGTGAGGAATAACTTTGAGTAAAACTCGGGAGAGACGTCCGTACTCCGTAGGGGATAAGCTTTCAGAATCTACTGGGAATTTCCTCTGAAGGGGGTATCAAGATAATCAATTATACCTTTGACTTATCAGTAATCCTCTTTCTTGGTTCATAAGGAAATGATTTTGTTCAAATGCATATGCCTATTTAACAAAACATTGGACGTTTCTCAAAATAAAACAAATAGTGCAAGAGAAAAGAAAGGAAATGACACAAATTTCTGGGAAAAGTATTTGTATTGATTTTATATGAGTATATTTGTACAAAGGAGACAATCATCCTAGTAAGAGGATTTTGTCGTAAATATTTGAAAGATTTATACAAAGTAAGGATGGCTATGTGAAATAATTCCATGGGATTCCATTCTGCTATAGCTTTCACAACTCTGAATATCTGTCCATTCAATGCTTCGCTTGACGATGACTGGATTGATTAGAAGCCTGGAACTGGTCGTTGAAGAGATTGTCTTTGAAGTGATCCGACGAGACATAGTCATACGCTTTAATTCCCTAACTTTTGCCTGAATCGCCCTTTCGGGTTTTTGATCCACCGGGAAACCCCTTTTTGCCCAAGCCTCCCTTTCGGGTTTTCAACTTGCCGGGTGTACAGATTTTTTTGTTTTTATCCCTAATTTTTGCCTGAATCGCCCTTTCGGGTTTTCGATCCACCGGGATGCCCATTTTTGCCCAAGCCGCCCTTTCGGGTTTTCGGCTTGTCGGGTTATTTTATGTGTAGTATCTTTTGACTATGTCTGCGTTCGCAGGGTGCGGCAAATCGTTGCCGTCCATGGTGGTCAGAATCATTGCACCACCAGAAAATATGCTCTTGATCACAAATGGTCCTTCATATGTAGGAGTCCATTTGCCCCTGGGATCACTTTGCGGCAAGATAATCCGCTTGATTACGAGATCTCCGACTTGATACACTTGACGTTTGACTTTCTTATTGAAGGCCTTGATCATCCGCTTTTGATACGTCTGACCATGGCATATAGCAGCAAGTCGCTTTTTGTCGATCAGATTGAGTTGATCAAGTCGGGTCTGCATCCAATCATCTTCATTCAAACCTGCATCCTTCATAATCCTTAGAGAAGAGATCTGGACTTCCATAGGCAAAACAACTTCCATGCCATAAACCAAAGAAAATGGGGTTGCCCTAGTTGAAGTACGTGTCGTTGTACGGTATCCATGCAGAGCAAACGGTAACATCTCATGCCGGTCTTTGTAAGTGACTGTCATTTTCTGAATGATCTTCTTAATGTTTTTGTTCGCAGCTTCAACAACACCGTTCATCTTCGGCCAATAGGGAGATGAATTGTGATGATAAATCTTGAACTGTTCACACAATGCAGTGATCATCGTGTTATTCAGATTTGTACCGTTGTCTGTGATGATCCTGTCTGGAACACCATACCGACATATGAGATTTTGCTTGATAAAGCGGGCAACCACATTTTTAGTAACAGAGGCGAAGGAAGCTGCTTCGACCCATTTGGTGAAATAGTCAATGGCAACCAGGATGAAGCGATGTCCGTTGGAAGCCGTGGGCTTGATCTCTCCAATCATATCAATGCCCCACATTGCAAAGGGCCACGGAGCAGTCAGGACATTGAGAGGAACCGGAGGGATATGAACTTTGTCAGCATAGACTTGACACTTGTGGCAAGTACGGGAATGTTGGTGGCAGTCAGCTTCCATGGTAGACCAGTAATAGCCCGCCCTTAGGATCTTTTTAGCCATTGTATGCCCGCTCAAGTGAGTGCCAAATGTGCCGCTGTGTATATCAGTCATGATCAACTCTGCTTCAGCTTTATCTACGCATCGGAGTAATAAACAATCATGGCTTCGTTTGTAAAGGATGCCGTTGCTCAGGAAGAACTTAGCAGCGAATTTCCTTAAGAACTTCTTGTCATTTACGGAAGCTCCTTCAGGATAATCTCTGGTCTCGAGATACCTCTTGATTTCATGGAACCAGGGTTGTTCCACTACTTCTTCGGTATTAATCTTGTGACAATGCGCAGGTTCATCCATTCGCTCGATGGTGATTTGAGGAGCCTCGCTATCCCAGTTGAGTTTAAACATGGAGGACATTGTGGCTAGAGCATCTGCTAGCTGATTCTCTTCTCGCGGGAAATGCTCGAAGGTAATTTGCTCGAAATGAGGCAACAATGTCAGGACATGTTCTTTGTATAGGATAAGATTAGGATGTTTGGTATCCCACTCTCCTTTGATTTGACTGATAACCAAAGCCGAGTCCCCAAATACGATCAAAGATTTGATCCCCAAGTCTATAGCAGCCTTGAGACCAAAGATGCAAGCTTCATACTCAGCCATGTTGTTTGTGCAGCTGAAGCAAAGTCGGGCCGTGAAAGGTGTGTGACAACCTTCCGGAGAAATGAGTACCGCGCCGATACCGTTTCCAAGTGCGTTTGAAGCACCATCAAAGTACAGGGTCCATCGGGATCCCTTTTCGGGTCCGTCATACGGTCCATTATCTTCAATGTTGTCCAAATTCATGATGTCCTCGTCTGGGAAATCAAATCTCATGGGTTGATAATCTTCGATAGCCTGATGAGCCAGATGGTCAGCTAGTACACTCCCTTTTATAGCTTTTTGGGTGGTGTACTGGATGTCATACTCAGTTAAGATCATTTGCCATCTAGCTATCCTTCCAGATAAAGCGGGCTTTTCGAAGATATACTTGATAAGATCCATTTTGGAAATCAACAAGGTAGTATGAGTCAACATATACTGTCTTAGTCGGCGAGTAGCCCATACCAAAGCGCAGCAAGTTTTCTCGAGCAGTGAGTAGCGAGTCTCACAGTCGGTAAACTTTTTGCTAAGGTAATAAATAGCATGCTCTTTTCGACCAGACTCGTCATGCTGGCCCAAAACACACCCCATTGAGTTATCCAAGATGTTCAAATACATGATCAATGGTCTTCCTTCGACGGGTGGCATCAGAATAGGAGGCTCTAGCAAATACTCCTTGATTCTATCAAAAGCAGCTTGACAATCGTCGTTCCACTCGACTACCTGATCTTTTTTCAAGAGTTTGAAAATTGGTTCACAGGTAGAAGTCAGATGTGAGATGAATCTGGCAATATAGTTCAAGCGCCCCAAGAATCCTCTAACCTCCTTTTCAGTACGGGGAGCAGGCATCTCTTGTATTGCTTTTACTTTTGCGGGATCGACTTCAATGCCTTTGTTGCTTACAATGAATCCCAGGAGTTTACCAGACCTAACTCCAAAAGTGCATTTACTTGGATTCAGCCTGAGCTTGTATTCTTTTAACCTGGCAAACAGCTTCTCCAGATGTTCAAGGTGCTCTTCCTCTGTTTGTGACCGAGCTATCATATCGTCTACGTAAACTTCAATCTCATGATGTATCATATCATGAAATAAAGCTACCATGGCTCGTTGATAAGTTGCCCCTGCGTTCTTCAGCCCGAATGACATCACCTTATAACAGAAAGTGCCCCATTGTGTGACAAAAGTTGTTTTCTCCATATCCTCGGGGGCCATTTTGATTTGATTGTAGCCCGAGAATCCATCCATGAAGGAAAACACTTTATGCTGAGCTGTATTGTCGATCAAGATGTCAATATGAGGTAGCAGGAAATCATCTTTAGGGCTGACCCTATTCAAATCCCGGTAGTCCACACACATCCTGACTTTGCCATCTTTCTTGGGTACTGGCACGATGTTAGCGACCCATTGAGGATAGGACGTAACAGCCAGAAAGCCAGCGTCGAATTGCTTCATCACTTCTGCTTTGATCTTTTCAGACATGTCAGGCCTCATTCGGCGGACTTTTTGCTTGATCGGTGGACAATCCTCTCTTGTGGGGAGACGGTGAACCACGATGTCTGTGTCTAAACCCGACATATCTTCATAAGACCAAGCGAAGATTTCGACATACTCATTCAACAACTGTATCAGATTTTCCTTGATATTTGGTTTCAAATTTGCACCCACTTGTACCTCCTTCCGGTCTTCCTCGGTCCCTAAATTGACAGTTTCTAATGGCTCTTCATGCGGTAAGATGGCCCTTTCCTCCTGTTGCAGAAGTCTGGCTAGTTCCCCGGGTACTTCACAACCTTCGTCATCTTCATACTCGGCTAAATTGACCAGATCTTCAGAGTTATTGAGAGATATAGCAGAATAGTCACCCATGGAATTCGGAGTGGATGGGTACCTGCATTGGTGAGTGTGGGTGTGTGTAAGGGATAGCCATCCTTAAACAAAAAAATGCAAAAGGAAAGAAAATGAACATAAGCAGTTTATCAAATGAAAAACGTCCAATGAATCATTAAACACGGCATATGGATATGAAAAACAATCAAAACCCTTACAAGTGGACCTACATGCCCCGGGCAAGGCAGGAGGTGAAAAGATAGTGTACGGATTGTTTGAAAGTAAATATTATAGACCAAATAGGAAATGTTTAACAGATAAATTACTGATGAATAAAAGTGATGGGGACAAAGTCTTTTGCCTCCCAGTTGCTCAATCCTCCTTTGACAGTTGGATAAATCCACTCTTCAATGTTGCTCTCTTTGTCTTCGTCTTCCAAGGCGTTGATTCTGTAGGGAGAAATTTTGACTGGCGCCTTTTCAATCTTCGCACGGCGCATAGCTTTCTGGCCTGCGGTAGTGAACCCTAATCCAAATTTGTCTGTCTTATGTGGAATGTCAGGTAACTGCCCCCATGCTGAATTCTTCCCTTCTTTTATTGCGGCCCTTGCGTCCTCCAGAGATGCCATCCTGGCCATCTGTCTTGGTGTCTCAGCTGCCAACTTTGCTACTGCTATTTCAGGAAGGACTTCTTCGAAATGTTGAAACGGTGTCTCAATGAACTCTCCTTCAACCTCCACATACCGGAAAGAATTTAAGTGGCTAATCATGTATTCCTCCTCGCCATGGACAGTGATGATCTTTCCCTTGACAGGATACTTCAACATCTGATGTAAGGAGGAGGTGACTGCCCCAGCATGGTGTATCCAAGACCTACCCAGCAAGCAAGAGTATGACGGACGGATGTCCATCACATAGAAAGTGGATTTAAACACCTCAGTTCCTATCTTGATGGGAATTTCAACCTCTCCATGGACCATTCTCTTCGAACCATCGAAAGCTCTAACAACAATATCACTCGGCTTCAATTCCAACCCTTCATAATCTAGTCGGTCCAAGGCCTTCTTAGGTAAAACATTCAGCGACGAACCAGTGTCGACCAAGACGTGTGCGAGAGTAGTTCCTCGACACTCGACTGAAATGTGCAAAGCATCATTGTGGTTTCTGCCTTTAGGAGTTAGGTCGGCATCAGAAAAACCTAATCCATTGTCCGCAGTCAGGCTAGCCACGCAATTTTGAAATTGATCCGAAGAGGTTTCCTGGGGCACATGGGCTGCCTTCAGGAATTTTATCAGAGCTTTAGCGTGCGCTTCTGAGCAAAGTAGTAGTGCCAGCATGGAGATCTTGGAGGGGGTTTGCCCCAGCTGTTCTACTACATCGTAATCACTTCTTTTGATTATCCTCAAAATCTCATCCATTTCCTTCTTGGAGGTTTCCAGGATAACCAAGGGTTGAGCCCTCGTCCTGACGGGCTCATCTTGGATTCCCTTACCTTTGTCAGCAGCGGTAGGAGAGACAGCACTAGGAACAACAACGTCTTCAATCAAAGGAGTTCTAGCAGAAAGTTTTATTGGTGCAGGGACGACCTTGTCAGCTGATGAGGGTCCAAAGACTGCTCTTGGAGGGGCAATCTCTGGAGAAAATATTCTCCCGCTCCTGGTGATTTTGCTAGTGCCCGCAATGTTACTAATGCTGGCTTCTTCATCATCCGAACTTTCTTCAGTTATTTCGATTTGTTTGATACCATGGTAGTAGACGTCACCGCCATAGTTCCAAGGTATCGACTTCTCAGAAACATAGGGAACAGGCCCTGGCATTGTTATCTTCAAAGGAACAAATTTCGTAGCTGGTGTAATCCTAACAGGCTTTTTGACGGCCTTGGAAAGATTGGCGTGAATGGTTATGATTGAGACATCTTCAGTATGAACTGGAACAGCATAAACTTTTTTAAACAAAATTTGCCGACTATCCATAAGGCCTTGGATGCCTTTCTTCAGTAACGGACAATCAAACGGCAGAGAGTAACAACAATAGCAGTCTTCTTTACATCCCGGGAAGATGCCAGCCCTCAACAGGTTCAACTTAATGGTTAGCAATGGGGTAGTCAGATCGCTGACATCAGGAACGTACAAATCTTCTTCAATGGCATTGACATTTCGGCCGTGCTTTGGCATGGGTGCCGATATCACATTAGGCTTTTCTGGAGCGTCAAACTCTACCTACTTGGCCTCTATCAGGTCTTGGATTTTGTGCTTGAGTGCCCAACAATCATTGGTGTCGTGTCCAACACTGTCTGAATGGTAGGCGCATTTAGCATTGGCATGATAACATGGAGAGGATGTATTCACATTCTTTGGTGCCTCCTTGATGGTGGAGAGATTCAACTTCAATAGATGGGGAAGAACTTGCGCTGGAGTCATGTTAATACGGGTGAACTGCCGTTGTGGCCGTTCCACTCGTTGTTGATTTGGTCTGGACTGGTTATAGCGAGGCTGCTCACTCGGAGTGTTTTGAATCATTACGGCCCCCACAGTTGGCCGACGCTCCGTCTTCCCTGCTCTTCTCTGAGAATATACCATAGCTGTTTCCTTCTTAAAAGGCTTCTTCTCAACACTTGCAGCAACACCCTTCTGAATCTTTCCTGACTTGATGCCAGCTTCTATTCTTTCGCCTGTTAAGATCAAATCGGTAAACCCCGCGGAAGAGTTACCAATTAAATGATTGAAAAATGGCCCAGATAGGGTCCCAAGAAACATATCGACGAGTTCACGGTCGGTTAAAGGAGGCTGCACCCTGCCAGCCAAATCCCTCCATTTTTGTGCATATTCTTTGAATCCCTCGCTTGTTCCTAGTGACATACTGTTGCACCCCAAAATTTTCCCTCCCATATTCTTCAAGAAATTGCCAAGCCAAGTCACAAAATTCTCCAAGGGTTGCACAGCTCAACAGTCTCCCATACAGTCAAAACTAGGTTTGGGTTCTGATCAAGAAAAATGAAGTTTTCAAAGGCTCAATCAAGTCTCATATGCTTACAAACATGGTCAAGCATCCTCATATCAAGTTTCAAGGCATTCAGCTCAAAATTGCACAGTCAAAACCCTAAATTGCACTACAGGCAACTGTAGGGGCAAAATGGTCATTTGGCAGTCAAAAGTTCAAATTTTTGGTCAACATATCATTTTGAAGCCACAAACATCATTTTATCAATGCTTGATCATGATTCTCAAAGTTTGGCTCAGAAATCATCAAAGATGCAAAAGTTGCTATATTTGGACAGCTGAAAAAGTCAACTGAAATTGACCAGGGCATAACTTTCACATGGATTATCAGAAAAATTCCATCCAAAGCTCATTTTGAAGAGAAAGACATTTCCTACAACTAATCTTCATACTTCAAGTCCAAGAAATGCTCTCACAAAAAGTTATCAATTTCAACATTATAGGTCATTTTCAAAAGTCAACAAAAAGGGACTTTAAGTCAAAGACCATAACTTGAGATTGGTAAATCAAAATGACATGGGACCAAAGGAATTGGTTAAAGGACTCAAAGACCTTTCCAAAATGTCCAAGAACATGTGAAAAGCTTAAAAATTGAGCAAGTTATGCCTTGTAGAAGTTGGGAAATTTTTGTGAAATGGCAAAAGTCAACTATCCTTGAAACTCCAATTTTTGACAAAAGGGCCCACTTTCTTCCACTTGATTCATCCTTGTCATGCCACACACGTGTCCCATGATTAATTTCAAGACCAAATATTGATTTTTTTATTTTATTTAATTTTTGATAATTTAATTCATTTTAAATCTTTAAAAATTCAAATAAAATTCAAAAACCAATGGAATAGTGTCATTTGAATTTGGACAACTTCCATATATCATGGGCCAACTCAAAAACTCAGGCTAGGGTTAAATTGCACACTAAGTCTTGGTCTTGGCTTAAAAGAAGGAAAAATTTGTTAATGAAAAAACCCTAGGACTAGTTCTCTCATGAGCATGAATCTAGGTCAGCTAGCAAGCCAATTCTCTTCCATCATAAGCACTGAGTCAAACCCTAAGCCTTGGACACCATATGCTGCGCTCAAAAGCTTATTGCAACATTAAAAATTTTCGATAAAAACACAAAACTGATTTCAAGGTTAGAGGTGGATTCAAGGCATAAAAATCATCCCATTAGCTTCCTTGGGCAATTCTGAACGTGTATCAATCACAAACAACAAGCCAAAACGCCTGGAACCGGTATCATGAACTCAAACAGTTTCCAGAAAAATGCATGATCGTGTTCCATGTTTAAGGCATTCTCATTGTTTTTTATTGATGCATTCATACTAATAAGCATATTCTGAAGCTAACCATGTGATCCAATTTTGTTTTCGTGCCGTATATGGATGTTTACCATTGTTAATTTTTTAGGGTTCATAAAGCTCAGAATTAGGGCTTTTCAATTGAAGAAAAATTAGCTTTCCAGACTTAGACCATTCAAACCGGCACACTCCAACGAACAAGAATCCGTCATCGCGATTAATTTATAGGGCCTCAGGGCCTAATCGTTATTTTCTCGTATGCCACTTTCTGCAACGGTGTAAAAACCGTTGCCTAATACTTTTGTTCTTTTCAGGCAAAACGAAGCCATGGGGAAGATGATGAAGTGGCGTGTACTGATTGGACAAATTTGAATTTTCGCGCTTTAAACCACTGATGCATTGTTTTATATTATATTATTCATTGTATGTTTATTTAACAAATGCGTGTTAGTGATCCAGTGGCAATGAGGTGTATTGGCAATCCACGTGACCTGGGTTCGAGACCCAGGTCCTGACTTTCCTTCATATTTTTCCTCAATGTAAAATCCCATGCAGCATGAGCGTCCCAGTATACCATACACTCACCATCTCACTCGTCCACGCGTCCCACCAGTTCAAATCAAAGGCTTGGATGCAAAGGAGCACAATAAACTCCAGTCAACGCTGAAGCAGGCTAGCAAAAAGTCAGCAAGGCCATAACATAAATGGGCCTGAAATGCTAAGGCCTTACCTCCTAAATTGGGGCTACCCCCCCTGGTTTGCTTTTCTTTTCATGTTTTATTGTTTTTTTTAATTATTAGGCTATTTATTTTCATTGTTTTAATTAATTAATTGTTTTCTTTACAAAATATAAAAACATCACAAAAAATCAGAAAAAGGATAAAAACATAAAAAATATTTATTTTATTTATTTTCTTGTAAATAATTAACATGTAAATAAATTTAGTAAAATAGGTTTTAACTTTAATTCTTTCTTCCATAAAAAAATCCAAAAATATAGCATTAGGTTAATGACTTTTTTATTCCTTTTAACTTTCCTTGTTTTTTGCCATAATATTAGTAATTTTCATAATTAAACTAGGGTTGCATTTTAGGTTAGATTTTAATACTTTCTTAATAACTAAAAATCCAAAAATATAGCATTAGGTTAATGACTTTTTATACCTTTTAAATTTTCCTTTTTTTTATCACAATATTATTTATTTATTTATTTTATTTTTATAATTAAATGTACATAAATAAATTAGGGTTTAATTTAGATTAATATAACATTTTTACAATAAACTTAAAAAAACAATAGAATTAGGGTTAGTCAATTATAATTAATTCCTTCTTTTTCTTTTTTCTTTTAAGTCTTAAAAAATACAAAAATACAAAAAACATTCCTTTTTCTTTAATTTTAATTCTTCATTAGTTCTAATTAATCAATTCATTAACTTTAAATACTTTTGCAAAAAGGGTCCAACGCCCTAGTTTTGTTTTTAATTCCTTTATTTCGCACATTTATTTTATATCGTTTAAATAATTATGTATATGCCCCAAAGCCTTGTAACATTTTTTACTTTATTTCTCGCACTTTTATTTTATTGCTTCTTTACTTTCAGTCAAATCGGGTTCGGTTTATTTTGGCGATGTGGACCCGCGCCATTTGTAATAGTTTAGATTTATTTTCTCGCACGTATATAACTGTTAACAAAAAGCATGAAAGAATGTATGGCCCTAAAAATAAAATCAAGCGTAGATCACAACAAACATGACAAGACAAAATAATTGAAACATGACACACGAACCGCACACACCACCCCTAGGGTACGCCTCACTGTTGCCTTTCGAAAGGTGATCGTCGAGTAGAGGACGTCTTAGTAAGTCCTCATGATCCGGGAACCTGGCATGAGGGTAGCTTCTAAGGTGTCTTCCCATTGCTCCGGTGATCACCGCGTCCCTACAAACTCGAATTGACCCGAACACCTCCAACGGTGGTGCTACCTACCTCTCAATGGTGGGATAGCACTACTTTCAAGGACTTTTACACAGACGAATTCCTTAGGGTAGGTAGGTTCTCAAGGATACTTGCTCTAATTTCAAACAAAAAATACTTTTCACACCGACACATTTTCAAAAACTTTCAAAACAAACTTTTCAAACACTCTGACGTACGAGTTGAACTGAAACTTTTTCAAAGAATATTTTTGAAACCCACATTGAAAAGCAAACAAACCATTTTGAAAACACAAATGAGCAAGTATCTAAGAGCCCATGGATAACCATGGATAGAAAGGGTGCTAACACCTTCCCTTTCTATAACCTACCTCCCGAACCGAGAGCAATCTCTATAAGGAATTTTTCTGTGCTTTTGTCCTTTCCATTTGGAGAAAATAAAAGACGGTGGCGACTCTTGCTTACCGCGACATTTCGCGAACCAGCGTTAAACAGTCAGTTCCAGATCCACCGATTACAGAACTGGCGACTCTGCTGGGGATATCAAACTTAAAGTGAGGTGTACCTTAGGGTTAGTTCATAACTGTGTTTTCAATTGTATTGCTTTGTTTGCTTTAAATTGTGGGACTGTCTTGGGAGTTCTATAGATCCTAACCCGGATCTGGGGGATACCCTTTTAGAAAGTAGCAACAAGGCTGTGAGGGAACTGTGCGGGGTATACCGACATGGTTGAAACAGTCTGCTACGTTGATGTGGCACTTTGGTGTGTACCGGTAACCCTTGAGTTCAGTCAAGGAGAGTACGGGGCCTCCGCGTGGTGTCGTGAAGCATCAACAGACCTTAGGAACCTTAATTGAACTATCTTGGCCTCTTTAGGGTAGTGAGATAACTGACTTTGGTGCAGTCCGAGGTTGGTTGATACTCGATACTACACTCAATTGAGGGTTGCTTTCCTGGAATATTTCGGTCGCCAGTTCAGTGGCTAAATCGAAACGATGAACAATGAAAGCAATCCCGTGATATTGGGAACCTTAGAACCCGGTTACTTTGATAGGACAGGTTGAACCCACCAACTTCAAGAGGGTACTACCCAGACTCCATGCTGGCCTAAACTTTAAGGGCTTCTCTTGTGTGACTTGTGTGCCTTCCTACTTGAACTACTTGCATGCTTATTACCTGACATTTGTCTCTTGCAGGTTGTGTTTGTAGTCCTTAATTAGGAATCATAACAGGGTATCCTAAGTTTCTTGCAGGTTTTTGCAGTCCTTAATTAGGACTCATAACAGGGTTACTTACATTACCCCATGCATATCATGACATCATACCATTGCATACATCCTAACCCATTTCAAGGATCTCAAGGGCTTGTGATGTAGGTCATATAAATCAAACATCTAGCAAGGGGCAAAGAGGATTTATGTTCCTCTAGCCAATGAAGTCAGGGGCTATGACCCACTGGATATGGTGAGCCTTTGACCCGTGACGAAGGACTCTCAACAACATGAAGTACTTTCAATCAAGTTGCCAGTTTCCAACTCTAACAAGTTTCTCTGTTTACCCCACGAGGTCCTTGAAATCATTGCATGCATATCATACATATCATTACATAACAGGTACCCTTCCTCTGCAGGTTGCTTACCTTCTTCGCTGTTTATTTCAGCAGTCTCGTCATGAATCCTGAATCATCAACCGAGGCATCTATCAAGGCTCTTCAGGCGCATAACGCCCAATTTCAGGCGCAGAACGCCCAATTTCAGGAGCTGATCAAAGGCTTGGCTCAGGGTCAACAAGATCTGAAGGCTTTGTTTTTGAAGAAGGACAAGAAGAAGAAGAGGATTGTTCTGTTCAGCCCTAGACGCAGATCTGGGAATACACCGCAGGAGGAAACTGAGGGGACAACCCCATCTGTGAGGGAAAGCAGTCACCATGAGAGAGAGGTGCCTAGTCCAGTGGTCTCCGACAGCGAGACAGATTTCAACGACGAACAGTACCCTCCGGCTGAGGACAAGTACAAACAGTTGGAGGATAGGCTGAATGCTATGGAGATCCAACAAGTACCTGGGCTGGATTTTGGAGATCTGGGTTTGTCAACTGGTGTGATTATTCCTCGGAAGTTCAAGGCACCATCCTTTACCAAGTATGACGGGGCGTCTTGTCCCAAGTTGCATCTCAGGTCTTATGTTCGGAAAATCCAACCATACTCAGCAGACAAGAACTTGTGGATCCACTTCTTCCAGGAAAGTCTTTCAGGGACTCACCTCGAATGGTTCTATCAACTGGATGGGACCAAAGTTCGTAACTGGGAGGAGTTGGCGACTGCTTTCTATAAGCAGTACCAGTACAATGCCGACCTTGCTCCCACACGTACCCAACTCCAGGGTATGTCGTTGGGGTCAAGTGAAGGTTTCAAGGAGTACGCACAAAGATGGAGAGACCTTGCTGGAAGGGTGCAACCTCCGTTAACTGACCGGGAACTCGTTGATATGTTCTTGGGGACCCTATCCGGGCCATTCTTCAATCACCTCATTGGTAACTCATCTGCTGGATTTACCGACCTCATCCTGACTGGCGAAAGAATTGAAGCTGGTATCAAGTCGGGGAAGATTCAAGAGGCCACACCTTCTGATATTCATAAAAAACCTTACACGGGAAAGAAGGAATCCAATGCTGTATACAGTCAAAAGAGTCGCCGTGATCAACATGCAGGGGCAGTCATGATCTCTGGTTCTGCACCACGCCGTCAACCACAAAGGGGAAACCAGCAAAGGCCGGAAGGGCCTAAAAGGCAATTCACCAACATTAACATGCCTTGGTCACAAGCATTGCAGCATATGGTGAAGATGAACCTGATTGCAGTAATCAACCCTCCTGCCAATCCTAAGACCTCCTCTCCTAACTACAACCCAGAAGCAAGGTGTGCCTATCATTCTGATAGCCCGGGGCACGATACTGAGGACTGTTGGGCACTGAAGTACAAAATTCAGAACATGATCGATGCCAAAGAGATCGAGTTCGAGCCTGCGGAGACTCCCAACGTGATCACCGCTCCATTGCCAAAGCATGGCTAAATTTTTGTTCATTTGATTTCAAGTTGTATTTTTCCTTTTCTTGTTCAGATAAACAATTATTGTGTTAAACTCTTTTATTTCATGAATGCATTACACATGTCTGTCTTGAATTAATTATGTTTACTATGCTTAAAACTGCTTTCATATTTTTTGCGATGGTCAATTCTTAATTGAAAATTCTAAACCTCTTGAGGGAGGATGACGAAAACAATACCACAATTTACAGTATGCTTTTGAACAGACCCCGCTGATGAGGTACAGGCATTGTTTCAATTCCTAAACACTGGAGTTATAAGGATGATAATCCCTCGTCAACCCATCAGAGCCAAAGAAGTAGGAGTTTGTATTTTCGAAAATCAAAACCCTTAATCATAACCTGGGGCAGGGTAGTTCTCTCAGTCGATCCAAGTGCACAATGAATGTCACTAAATGAGTTTTTCAAAAACAAAAGACAGTGATGGTTCCGAACAATCATAAGGACAGGCAGTCATTATCAAAAAAAAATTCATGAATGAAAAGCCCAAAAAGTCAAAACCAATAAAGAAGACTTACCAAACTGGGGCATCCCGCTGACTGTAATCCCAAAAAGGAAACAGTTCAGGCAAAAAAAAGAGAAAGGGATAACTAAATAAAAAAAAAAAGAGGTCTCACAAACCCTCAGCAAAAAAGGGGATGATTGCCTATTCAAATAAACGTTCAATATCCGAATCATCACCGGAAAATCAGAGCAAAGACTCAAACAAGGTCTAACGCACGATCAACTGAGTTTAGGTTTGGAGAACATCACGAAGAGCGGGTGGGTACAAATAATTTGAGCCTTTATCCTTTGTTTCTTAAACCGTGAACCAGGCCACGATATAACTCTTAAAAGTCCTAGCTGAAGCATGGGTTAGTTCGAAAGCATACTGTTACGAAGGTATCCTGACTCCTGAAGGTTTGCTGTAAAATATTGAGTTGACATCGCACTGTATTACAAAAAATGCATTTTCAAAATTCAAGACAGACATAGACTTTTGCATTCTTAAAATAACCTTGTTTGCATATGACTACTTGTTTGAACAAGCAGGGAAATTCGCACGATGAACACCTTGTGAACAGAAGAACCTCCAATCAAGGGGCACATTGCTCATTATCTGGGGCATGGCAAAATACTTCCAACAGGGGCAACTCCCTACATTCTGAGAGCGTGGACATAGTCGAAAAAATACTGCGCATAATCAAAGACCCGCTAGGTTGACATACCTAGGCAAAAATAAGGGCTTCCCGGCGAACTAAAAGGGTTCGGGCAAAATGAAGGGATGAAACGAAAAACATGTACACCCGGCAAGTCGAAAACCTGAAAAGGCGGCTTGGGCAAAAATGGGTATCCCGGTGGACTGAAAACCCGAAAGGGCGGTCCAGGCAAAAGTTAGGGATCGAAGCGTACGACTATGTTCCGGTATCTCGTCACTTGCCTACCCGAAGATTTGTCGATCACCCGCACAGGTATCCTCTTCCCTCACCTCCGAAGCAGGGGCAATAATGAGCTATCCAGGCGATCCAATTGCTCTGTCAACCAAATTACAAAGGACAGATCAACATAAAAATGATTACCATCTACCTTTACAAATTCCAGATCGTGGGCTAACGTCCGAGACCAAACAGGACAATTATCCACTTAATCAAAATCATGCAACCCAACACCGGTTTCTGCTCAACCTTCAGACAAAGTCATACACAGACTCCTCCTCCATAAGATGACCTAACCCCGGTTCATCAAGAAGTTTTACACAAACTTATCCCGAAGAAACCTTACCCCGGTTCCTCCAGAAGTTTTTACACAAACTTATCCAAGTAACCTTACCCCGGTTCCTCCAGAGATTTTTACACAAACTCAACCAAATAACCTTACCCCGGTTCCTCCAGAAGTTTTTACACAAACTTATCCAAGTAACCTTACCCCGGTTCCTCCAGAAATCTTACATGGATTTATCACAAGTAACCTTACCCCGGTTCGTCAAGAAGTTTTACACGAACTTATCCCGAAGTGACCTAACCCCGGTTCCTCCAGAAGTCTTACATGGACCTATCTCAAGATGACCTAACCCCGGTTCATCAAGAAGTTTTACACAAACTTATCCTGCCGTAACCTAACCCCGGTTCCTCCAAGAGTCTCACATGGACCTATCTCAAGATGACCTAACCCCGGTTCATCAAGAAGTTTTACACAAACTTATCCTGCCGTAACCTAACCCCGGTTCCTCCAAGAGTCTCACATGGACCTATCTCAAGATGACCTTACCTCGGTTCGTCAAGAAGTTTTACACGAACTTATCCTGCGGCAACCTAACCCTGGTTCCCCCCAGAAGTCTTACATGGATTTAGCTCAAGATAACCTCACCCCGGTTCATCAAGAAGTTTTACACGAACTTACCTCACCAAGCAACCCTACATCGGTTCCCTCTCTTCAAGATGCAGTTTTACATGGACTCGTCACCCAGAAACCCTACACAGGTTCTCCCTTTCCAAAAAAACGAAGTTTTACACAAACTCATCATCAAAGTAACCCTACCCAGGTTCCTTCTCCATTTCAGATACAGTTTTACACAAACTCATCAGCATGCAACCCTACATAGGTTCCCCCTTTCAACTTATAAAATTACATTCCAAAACTCCCCAGAAGAGTCCAATCCAGTTTCCCCAGGAAAATTGGAATTCATCTCTCCAAGCAGTAAGCTTATCCCCAGTAGATTCTGGAAGCTTATCCCCTCGCAGAGCACGAACGCGTCGTCCGGCTTTATTCAAAGAGTTATTTCCTTAACAGGATATAACTGGGTTATCCTCAGCCAAAAGCCACGGAAAGGTCATCGTCAACATAGTTCTTTCCTATCCCCAGCGAAGTCCATTAACACTTCCAACAACAAAGACATCCTCAGCAAATTACTGCTATCAACACTCAGCAAAGCATCTCTATCCCCACAGAGTATTGCTTCCCAGCATGATCGCTAGAATATCTTTTCTCCTCGCAGAATCTTCCATTCGCCAAGTTTATTCCGCAACGGAGTCATCTTCTCCTACCGGTATCCTTGCAGTTATCATCCCCAGCGGAAGCAAAATCTATTCTTCGACATCAGCCCAGGATACGACTTCCCGGCACCCGTCAAGGATTCACTTTCCTAGACAAAAATATACATGAAACATCACATACATCATTATAGCATGCATGTACACATCATATCTTACAAATCTCATTTATGTTGAGAACATCATTGCTTGATCCATATCATGCATTGCATATGACTGACTTTTACCTTTCAGGAAATATCCAGTTAAGTTCTCAAGCTACATTTCAAGACCTAGACCGGTTCAGTTAAATCGTCCCAAGATTTTCCTGATGCTTATCCAGTCAAAGGCCTTTCTCTGGTTCAGTCAGATCGACCCTAAGATCTCCCTGATGCTTATCCAGTTGAAGACATTTCAAGACCTAGACCGGTTCAGTTAAATCGTCCCAAGATTTTCCTGATGCTTATCCAGTCAAAGGCCTTCTCTGGTTCAGTCAGATCGACCCTAAGATCTCCCTGATGCTTATCCAGTTGAAGACATTTCAAGACCTAGACCGGTTCAGTTAAATCGACCCTAAGATTTTCCTGATGCTTACCCAGTCAAAGGCCTCTCTGGTTCAGTCAGATCGACCCTAAGATCTCCCTGATTCTTATCCCAGTAGAAGACACCCCAGATTTTTCTCAACGAGCGTTGTTGAAGTTAGAAGACACCCCAGATTTTTCTCAACGAGCGTTGTTGAAGTTAAAATCCCCCAGATTTTTCTCAACGAGCGTTGTTGAAGTTAAAATCCCCCAGATTTTTCTCAACGAGCGTTGTTGAAGTTAAAATCCCCAAGATTTTTCTCAACAAGCGTTGTTGAAGTTAAAGTCGCCCAAGGTTCTCTTACCATTCATGCTAAGGTAGTAACCATCCCTGGTTCTTTCATCGCCGTTTGAAACTCCAGACTCAGCTCCTGTAACCAGTCAGGACACATCTATACCAGGCATCTAAAAATCAGCTCCTGCAACGTGTCAGGTACTCATTTTCTGTTTTGCAGGTATACAGGTTCTCGCCAAGGAATCTCTTACGCAATCAAACGTCCAGATGGCATCTATAAGCCCATTCCACCATCACTGCCACTATGTGAGCGCAAATTTCTGGGCACTCTAGTGTCCAATCATCTTCTACCCTCGGATTACGAAAGGCACGTCAGCCAATCTACACCCTCAGGTCTAAGAAGATTGAACAGGGGCAACTGTTGCACCCCAAAATTTGCCCTCCCATATTCTTCAAGAAATTGCCAAGCCAAGTCACAAAATTCTCCAAGGGTTGCACAGCTCAACAGTCTCCCATACAGTCAAAACTAGGTTTGGGTTCTGATCAAGAAAAATGAAGTTTTCAAAGGCTCAATCAAGTCTCATATGCTTACAAACATGGTCAAGCATCCTCATATCAAGTTTCAAGGCATTCAGCTCAAAATTGCACAGTCAAAACCCTAAATTGCACTACAGGCAACTGTAGGGGCAAAATGGTCATTTGGCAGTCAAAAGTTCAAATTTTTGGTCAACATATC
The DNA here is from genome assembly GCA_948472305.1 of Vicia faba. Lineage (NCBI taxonomy): Eukaryota > Viridiplantae > Streptophyta > Magnoliopsida > Fabales > Fabaceae > Vicia > Vicia faba. The sequence continues at coordinate 106,112,079 of OX451736.1, forward strand.
ATTTTGAAGCCACAAACATCATTTGATCAATGCTTGATCATGATTCTCAAAGTTTGGCTCAGAAATCATCAAAGATGCAAAAGTTGCTATATTTGGACAGCTGAAAAAGTCAACTGAAATTGACCAGGGCATAACTTTCACATGGATTATCAGAAAAATTCCATCCAAAGCTCATTTTGAAGAGAAAGAAATTTCCTACAACTCATCTTCATACTTCAAGTCCAATAAATGCTCTCACAAAAAGTTATCAATTTCAACATTATAGGTCATTTTCAAAAGTCAACAAAAAGGGACTTTAAGTCAAAGACCATAACTTGAGATTGGTAAATCAAAATGACATGGGACTAAAGGAATTGGTTAAAGGACTCAAAGAACTTTCCAAAATGTCCAAGAACATGTGAAAAGCTTAAAAATTGAGCAAGGTATGCCTTGTAGAAGTTGGGAAATTTTTGTGAAATGGCAAAAGTCAACTATCCTTGAAACTCCAATTTTTGACAAAAGGGCCCACTTTCTTCCACTTGATTCATCCTTGTCATGCCACACACGTGTCCCATGATTAATTTCAAGACCAAATATTGATTTTTTTATTTTATTTAATTTTTGATAATTTAATTCATTTTAAATCTTTAAAAATTCAAATAAAATTCAAAAACCAATGGAATAGTGTCATTTGAATTTGGACAACTTCCATATATCATGGGCCAACTCAAAAACTCAGGCTAGGGTTAAATTGCACACTAAGTCTTGGTCTTGGCTTAAAAGAAGGAAAAATTTGTTAATGAAAAAACCCTAGGACTAGTTCTCTCATGAGCATGAATCTAGGTCAGCTAGCAAGCCAATTCTCTTCCATCATAAGCACTGAGTCAAACCCTAAGCCTTGGACACCATATGCTGCGCTCAAAAGCTTATTGCAACATTAAAAATTTTCGATAAAAACACAAAACTGATTTCAAGGTTAGAGGTGGATTCAAGGCATAAAAATCATCCCATTAGCTTCCTTGGGCAATTCTGAACGTGTATCAATCACAAACAACAAGCCAAAACGCCTGGAACCGGTATCATGAACTCAAACAGTTTCCAGAAAAATGCATGATCGTGTTCCATGTTTAAGGCATTCTCATTGTTTTTTATTGATGCATTCATACTAATAAGCATATTCTGAAGCTAACCATGTGATCCAATTTTGTTTTCGTGCCGTATATGGATGTTTACCATTGTTAATTTTTTAGGGTTCATAAAGCTCAGAATTAGGGCTTTTCAATTGAAGAAAAATTAGCTTTCCAGACTTAGACCATTCAAACCGGCACACTCCAACGAACAAGAATCCGTCATCGCGATTAATTTATAGGGCCTCAGGGCCTAATCGTTATTTTCTCGTATGCCACTTTCTGCAACGGTGTAAAAACCGTTGCCTAATACTTTTGTTCTTTTCAGGCAAAACGAAGCCATGGGGAAGATGATGAAGTGGCGTGTACTGATTGGACAAATTTGAATTTTCGCGCTTTAAACCACTGATGCATTGTTTTATATTATATTATTCATTGTATGTTTATTTAACAAATGCGTGTTAGTGATCCAGTGGCAATGAGGTGTATTGGCAATCCACGTGACCTGGGTTCGAGACCCAGGTCCTGACTTTCCTTCATATTTTTCCTCAATGTAAAATCCCATGCAGCATGAGCGTCCCAGTATACCATACACTCACCATCTCACTCGTCCACGCGTCCCACCAGTTCAAATCAAAGGCTTGGATGCAAAGGAGCACAATAAACTCCAGTCAACGCTGAAGCAGGCTAGCAAAAAGTCAGCAAGGCCATAACATAAATGGGCCTGAAATGCTAAGGCCTTACCTCCTAAATTGGGGCTACCCCCCCTGGTTTGCTTTTCTTTTCATGTTTTATTGTTTTTTTTAATTATTAGGCTATTTATTTTCATTGTTTTAATTAATTAATTGTTTTCTTTACAAAATATAAAAACATCACAAAAAATCAGAAAAAGGATAAAAACATAAAAAATATTTATTTTATTTATTTTCTTGTAAATAATTAACATGTAAATAAATTTAGTAAAATAGGTTTTAACTTTAATTCTTTCTTCCATAAAAAAATCCAAAAATATAGCATTAGGTTAATGACTTTTTTATTCCTTTTAACTTTCCTTGTTTTTTGCCATAATATTAGTAATTTTCATAATTAAACTAGGGTTGCATTTTAGGTTAGATTTTAATACTTTCTTAATAACTAAAAATCCAAAAATATAGCATTAGGTTAATGACTTTTTATACCTTTTAAATTTTCCTTTTTTTTATCACAATATTATTTATTTATTTATTTTATTTTTATAATTAAATGTACATAAATAAATTAGGGTTTAATTTAGATTAATATAACATTTTTACAATAAACTTAAAAAAACAATAGAATTAGGGTTAGTCAATTATAATTAATTCCTTCTTTTTCTTTTTTCTTTTAAGTCTTAAAAAATACAAAAATACAAAAAACATTCCTTTTTCTTTAATTTTAATTCTTCATTAGTTCTAATTAATCAATTCATTAACTTTAAATACTTTTGCAAAAAGGGTCCAACGCCCTAGTTTTGTTTTTAATTCCTTTATTTCGCACATTTATTTTATATCGTTTAAATAATTATGTATATGCCCCAAAGCCTTGTAACATTTTTTACTTTATTTCTCGCACTTTTATTTTATTGCTTCTTTACTTTCAGTCAAATCGGGTTCGGTTTATTTTGGCGATGTGGACCCGCGCCATTTGTAATAGTTTAGATTTATTTTCTCGCACGTATATAACTGTTAACAAAAAGCATGAAAGAATGTATGGCCCTAAAAATAAAATCAAGCGTAGATCACAACAAACATGACAAGACAAAATAATTGAAACATGACACACGAACCGCACACACCACCCCTAGGGTACGCCTCACTGTTGCCTTTCGAAAGGTGATCGTCGAGTAGAGGACGTCTTAGTAAGTCCTCATGATCCGAGAACCTGGCATGAGGGTAGCTTCTAAGGTGTCTTCCCATTGCTCCGGTGATCACCGCGTCCCTACAAACTCGAATTGACCCGAACACCTCCAACGGTGGTGCTACCTACCTCTCAATGGTGGGATAGCACTACTTTCAAGGACTTTTACACAGACGAATTCCTTAGGGTAGGTAGGTTCTCAAGGATACTTGCTCTAATTTCAAACAAAAAATACTTTTCACACCGACACATTTTCAAAAACTTTCAAAACAAACTTTTCAAACACTCTGACGTACGAGTTGAACTGAAACTTTTTCAAAGAATATTTTTGAAACCCACATTGAAAAGCAAACAAACCATTTTGAAAACACAAATGAGCAAGTATCTAAGAGCCCATGGATAACCATGGATAGAAAGGGTGCTAACACCTTCCCTTTCTATAACCTACCTCCCGAACCGAGAGCAATCTCTATAAGTAATTTTTCTGTGCTTTTGTCCTTTCCATTTGGAGAAAATAAAAGACGGTGGCGACTCTTGCTTACCGCGACATTTCGCGAACCAGCGTTAAACAGTCAGTTCCAGATCCACCGATCACACATACCCTGAAGTTGGGTACGAGTAGGAGAAAGATCAGAATTATACTGGTATTGTTTGTAGAAAGCGGTAGCCAAATCTTCCCAATTTCTGACACTGGTTCCTTCTAGCTGATAAAACCACTCCAACTGAGCTCCCGAAAGGCTGTCTTGAAAGAAATGAATCCAGAGGTTTTTATCTGCCGTATAGGGTTGAATCTTTCTCACGTAGGACCTGAGATGCATTTTGGGGCAGGACAGCCCATCATACCTCACAAACACCGACACTTTGAATTTTGGGGGAATCACAATCCCGGCAACCAAGCCCAAGTCTTCAAAATCCAAACCCGGTACTCTTTGTAATTCCATGGCGGCCAATCTGTCTTCTAAACCTTTGTATTTATCATCAGCTGGAGGGTATTACTGGTCAGAATAATCTTCATCCTCTTCAACCTCTTCTTCTTCCACATCAGACTTGGAAGGCACCGCAGCTCCATCTCTTTTACTGGTCCCTTCATCAGAAGTAGGAGGAAATTCAAGCACTCTCCGAGCTTCTCCGTCAAATATTCTCCCCAAAGTAGCCACCCCAATCCTCTTTTTCTTCTTTTTCACTGGGTCCTTATTCCCCAATTGAGTCTTGATATCCTCCTGACCCTTAGCCAAGGTCATCAGGAGTTGCTGGAACTGTGCATTCTGAGCCTGTAGGTCTTTGACTGTTTGCTCGAGATCCATCCTACTGAAATAAACAGCAGACAGATAAGGAAACCTGGAGTGAGACCTGCTTATGCACATGATGAATGGTATGCTTATGTATGCAATGCATTCAAGGTTTTAGAACATTCAAAATTGTTTCAGACAAAGAAGAACGCACGTCATATTAATAAGAAGAAATTTGTTAGTACATAAATGCCCCATGGGCCAAATATTACAAAATAACTTCTTAAGGCAAAAAGACATTGCGCATCCTCTTTGGTGCGATGTAGGTGTTGAGGGCTTCTTGCTCATGGAGTCGGCGGGTAAGCTCTAGAACCTTCTTCTCACTGGCGTAGAAGCTAGCTTCAAAAGTATTATGTTCCTCCTTGAGCTGAATCCAACTTTTCTGCATTTCCTCCCACGATGTAGGCATGTCTGGATGTAGGATGGTGTAGGGAACCTCTCCTTCATTGACGGGCTCTTTAATCACTGGGAGTACATGAGGATAAAGCATCATTATACTTTGGGCTCGGGCTCGTACCCACTTGAGATAGGGCTCAAGAGGGATGGAGTTCTTGTGTCCCAGAGTCTTGCTATCAACCTTGTTGAGTTTTCCCCAAGCTCTGATGAATCTTTGGCGAAGTCCTTGCGCATCGTTGTCGAAGTCAAAAACTAGGTTAGGAATCAACATGTCATGAGGGCCATCCCTCCGTGCATATCCAAATTGCCTCAAAGCTAGGCAAGGGTTGTAGGTGATACCTCCCCTGATTCCAAGTAAAGGAACATTAGGAAATTCTCCGCAACGATCGACAATGATGACATTTTCTATGGACTGAGAACACCAATGTACATCAGAGTGAGTAAGAGTCATCAACCGTTGGGACCACCTTGAGCCTTGGTCATTCTTCAAGACAGATTGTGGAAGGTGCGAAATAAACCACCTTGCAAGGAGAGGAGTACAACACATGAGAACACCCCTCTTTCTCATTGTTTGTGTGTAAAATGAGTGAAGGATGTCCCCAAGCAATGTTGGTATTGGGTTTCTGGATAAAAAGATTTTGACGGCGTTGACATCTACCAATTGGTCAGGATTTGGGAACAAGACCAACCCATAGATAAGGAGTGCCACAATTTCTTCAAAGGCTTGTAGATCCAATGAATTCCAACATTCTTGTGCCTTCTCAAACAAGAATTTTGCTAAGAATCCCTTGACGCCGCTTCTGGTTTCCCAATGCCCCTTGATGTCGGAGGGTTGTAGATGTAATGCTCGAGCAACATCTTCCGGCTTTGGTTCCTTTTCCGTACCGTGGAAGGGTAGTTGATTAAGGATAGGAATTCTTAGGAGTTGAGAAAACTCCTCCAAAGTGGGTACCAACTGATAATCAGGGAAAGTGAAACAGTGGTGAAGAGGGTCAAAGAACTGGAATAGCACTTTCATCATGTCTTCTTCAATGTTGGTGTTGACTAGGCTGAGCAATCTACCATGTCTTTCACTGAAGGATGAATTTTCCGGGATTCTTGAGGTGAGCTCCTTGAGTTGAGGAGAGATTCTCACAAGGTTGACTTGAATGGTGTTTCTGCGAGGAATTTCCATGTCCTACAAAACAAGCACAAAGATGAAGATCCAAAACCCTTGAAATGGTTAGTGAATGCATATGATGTTTTATGATGTTTATGATGTTTATGATGTATGCACAAAACATATGTACAAGCAAATCATACCAAACCCTAGTTTCAGGCTTGCATGGGGTTTCATAGGTAAGTACCCTCTTGAGTGTAGTTGGCTTAAAAACCTGTCCTATAAATAGTAACCGGGTTCTAAGGAGCTCAATATCATTGGATTGTTTTCATTGTTCATTGTTTTGGTTTAGCCACTTAACTAGCGACCAAAATATTCCAAGAAAACAACCCTCAATGAGTGTAGTATCGAGTATCTACCAACTTCGGACTGCACCAAAACCGGTCATCTCACTACCCCTAATAAAAGGCCAAGATGGTCAAGTAAGGTTCTAGGTCATTAGTGCTTAGTGACATCACTCAGCGGCCCCGTACTCTCCTTGATTGAACTCAAGGGTTACCGGTACTCACAAATATGTCGCACTAATATAGCTATTGCTTCAACCGTGTCGGTATACCCCACACGGTTTCCACAACGTATTGCTATCTATGAATGTTTCCCAAAATACGGGTGTAGGATTGCAAAACCCAAACAATAGAGCCAAGATATAAAGCAAACAAGTCAAACAATTAGTCATGCAAGAGGGTGATCTAAGCCCTAAGGTTACTCCACTTTTAGGAATTCCCCAGCAGAGTCGCCAGTTCTGTGATACGGTGGGAGAACTGACTTGAGTTTTGCGTTTGTTTTCGCAAATGTTTCGGTTGAGCAAGAGTCGCCACCGACTTTTTATTTTATCCTAAGGAAAGGTTTAAAAAGCACAGCAAAAACCTTTGATATTTTTCTTGGGTTCGGGGAGTAAATTATAGAAAGGGAAGGTATTAGCACCCTTTCTATCCATGGTTATCCATGGGCTCTTAAGTACTTGCTTAGATCAACTTGCCTTGGTTTTCAATTGTTTGAAATGGTGCTTGGTGTGTGGTTTTGAAAATGTTTTGAAAAGATGCCTTGTATAGGCTACCCTTGTAACAATTCTTTACTCGAATGTTTTACAAAAGGTGTTTTGTCTTTTGAAAAGATGTTTCAAGGTTTTTTGAAAGTTTGTTTTGAAAGTGTTTGTGAAGTGTGATTTGAAAATGGGCAAGTGTTCTCTTTGCAAATTGGCAAGTACTTAAGAGTTATCTACCCTAAAGTTTTCTCAAAGATTTTTGTTATGTTTTAAACCTTTTGACAATTTTGTTCCACCATTGCATTTGGTGGACAATCTTGTATTAGGAGGTGAAAGGGACAGGCGCGGGTCATCGTTTAGACCATAATTGCAATAGTGTTAAATGTCTTTGAGCAATTTTTCTTTGAAAGGGATTTGATCATTTTAGACAATTTTTTGAAAGCGTCATCGAGGGACTTATGATCATTTGATTGTTTGTTTTACCCAAAGAAACCTAACATGCAATATGGCCCAATTTATTTGAAGGCAACAAAGTGGAATACCCTAGGGGTGCAAGTGTGAGATGTGTTGTCCATTTTCATGCTTGTTTATCTTGAGACTAGGTCAAACTATTTTGTTCATTTTATTCGCATACAAACCCTAATTCTAGCATGGTATGTTTAGAAAGCATTAAAGTGCGAAATTTAAATTCCTACACTATTACAACACAATAATATGGGGAGGGGGGTACAATGTTTCAAATGGGGAATATTTAGACAAGAAATTAAACCTAGCTATTACATCAATTTCTTTGAATATTTACAATATAATTAAAGGCATAATTAAATGGAAATGAAATAAATATGCAAGATGTAAAAAGAATTTTTATATGCATGAAAAGGTATTATTTATGTAAAAAATAAAAAGAAATAAAAAAGGTATTATTTTTGGAGTATTCTCATATTTAGGGCAAAACCCTAATTTTAATCAAAAGGGGATTAATTATTTAATATATATAATATTTACTATTTATGTACAAAGAATAAAATAAAAATGAAGTATATTTGTAAAAATGTATTTTTAATGTTAAATATTAATAAAAATAAAAATATGTATATTTTTGGTATTTTATCCTAAGTGTATTAATATATATATATATATATATATATATATATATATATATATATATATATATATATATATATATATATATATATATATATATATATATATATATATATATATATATATATATATATATATATATATATATATATATATATATCTTTATTATTTACTAAATATATTAAATATGCAAAAAATAATGATAATTAATATTTTATAAAAAAAAGGTATTTTTTATACAAAATGTTTCAAAAGGGAAAAATGAAATAAAAATCAGAAATATAATATGTTTACATTATTTTTTCTAATATTGCTAAATAATAGTATATATATATTTGTATATAAATGTCCATATAATCAAATAAATACTTAAAAAATGCAAAAATGGTGTAAAAATGATTTTTCAAGTTTTAAATATTATTAGAAAAAATAAATGAATCAGAAATAAAAAAGAAAGATAAAAAAAAACATTAAATCAAACAAATGGGCTAGGGGGGTATGAATCACAAAATATGGTGCAAAAAGCAGAACCAAAGCTGGCCCAGCCCATGAGGCACCTTCTTCAACCTCTAAACAAAGCTATTCAAAAAAACGCGCGCAAGAACCTTCATTCGAATATCCTGATTCCTTGATTTTTTGAACAAACTTCCAACACAAAACATGTTAAGCATTGAATCACGATTCCAAATATATAAAGAACACCTCCTAACTCTCAGAAATGAGAGAGAATTTTAACAATCCCAAATCCTGACCTAAGTTTTCTGCCATTTTCAAACCTTAAATTCTCACAGCTCAAGCAAAAGAAATGAAAAGTAAAAGTATGTACAGGTTCATTGGCATGAGTAGAACATTCCTTATTCACAAACTTAGAGCTAATGATGCCTATACTAAGAGTTAGAAGTTCACCAAAGTACCTGTTCAGTTGAAGTTCTATCTGGCAATGGGGAAGCTTTCAGTGCAAGATACTGGTTGGTATAGCTTCCTTGAGGTGTGGTGATGCTGTTCCAATATTTACTTTGCCTTGAGACTCATTGAATTGAGCTGTAGAACTTCAACTGCAAAATGAAAAAGTGAAAATGGTGGAACTTGTTGGAGGAATTACAGATCGCGTTTCAGGTCTTGGTTAGCTTGCACTGATGCTAGGGAATGTGTGTGAACTGGTTTGGGCAAGAAAGCTTGAGAGGAATGAAAGATGGCACTCAAACTGCAGGCCTTGCCCTGTTCTTGCAGTTTGAAGGTGATTCTGAGATTGGGAGTGTATGAGGGATGTTAGGGTCGTGTACTAGCTTGGTTGTGATGTCCTGGATGTGTTTTACAAGTTTGCTTAAGTGTTTTTAAGCTGATATGAGAGTTGTCTTACCAAATGCAAAGTTACTTACACTTTAAGCAACAAATGCCCAAGTTGTGTTCTAGGTCAGTAGAGGCCCCCTAATGTGCTGCATAATCTCTCCTTGATCAGAGTGTTTTGCTCATAATCTTGTGCCAATTAGATCTCAACTGTAGTTCTTGGATTTTCAATTGGACATAAAGCTTAACTTTTCAAAAATGGTTATTTTGCTTTTTCCATAAATGGATTAAACTTGTATGTAATGCTTGAACTCAAAGAACAATGTCTTAGCACAATGAACATGCATTAAATTATTTAGTGTTGGATGGTTTAAGGACCTGTAATCAAGGGGCATGCTGGTTTGAGAAGTTTGCACAAATTATGAACATGGAAAATAGCCAATTCAAAAGTGAGTTTTTGCCATATTGTGAAATTCGATTCTCTCAAGTTATGAGGTGGTTTGAAAAGTTCTTGGACATTTTGGAAAGATTGGAATGTGTACTACAATCCATCTTTGAAATGCAAATTGAAATTCCAAGTGGAAGTGTATGGAAAATGGCCTTGAAGTTGGGTAGAAAACCTTGTCAAAATAGGTTAAAATTTCACTAAGTTAAGAATGGTTTAGTGCCTTTATTCAAAAATTTGTAACTTGAGATACAAGCCTCATTTGGAAAAACTTTGTGAATAAAAGTTGTAGATTATGCAACAAGCTACAACTTTCATGTTTTTACTTTTGTTTGAATCCAAATGAATCATGGTGAGAAAGTAGGGCAAAGTTGGGAAAAAAAATTAGGGTTTTTCATAACTTAGAAAAATTCTAAGTTATGAAAAATTCTCATTTCTAACCCTAATTGGCATTTTTTGATTTCTTGGTGAACAAGTTTCATGATTTGGCATGTTTTGATGAGAAATGAATCTTGACTCTTGATTTTGACCAAAAAGTCAAAGTTTGACTTTTCAGTATACAGTCAAAATTGATCAATTGACTGGGAAATTCAATTGTCAATCTTGTGTACTTGGGATCTTTTGAGTTTGTTGAGCATGTCAAGATAATTCCATGGGGTCCTTGAGTACATATGTGAGCTTGGTTTTCCATTGGCCAAGTCAAACAGTCAAAAATTGCCTTTGTGCAGTCAAAACCCTAAAAATGACCATTTTGCCCTTTTGGTGATCTGATCAAATTTCTTGTGGAATTGTGATCCAAACTTGATCAAATGGTTCATATTGGTTCATAATGTTGATGTGGGTCAAAATTCATGAGGTTTGACTGTCAATTGGTCACAATTGACTTTTCCCCCAATACAGTTGATTTCTAGGTCAATTGTCCAATTGACTGGGCAAAAATTTGATTCAAGGCTTGAAACTTGATGAGGATAAACTTGGGAGTCCAATATGAAGCAATAAAGTCATCTTAGGCATTTTGGGTCAAAACATCTTTGTGCAAACACAAACCCTAATTTGGGTCAGCAGTGCAAGGAGAAGTCTTGAGCAGATGAAACCCTAACTGGATCTTGAGCCTCAAGGGCTTTGTGGTGAGAAATCAATGAGAAATGGGAGGGAAAATTTTGGGGTACAACAGCTGGGTACAGGTATCGAATCCGGAACTGGTCGTCTACAGATATGCCCTGGCTAGATACAGGTGTCGAATCTGGAATTCTTCATGCAGATATGCCCTGGCTAGATACAGGTATCGAAACTACAATCAATCACTCACAGATATTCCTTGGCTAGATACAGGTGTCGAATCTGGTCGTCTACATATATGCCTTGGCTGGATACAGGTATCGAATCTCTAAACTCTTCATGCAGACATGCCCTGGCTGGATACAGGTATCGAATCCACATCAATCACTCACAAATATGCCCTGGCTAGATACAGGTATCGAATCTGGAATTAGTCGTCTACAGATATGCCCTGGCTGGATACATGTATCGAATCCGGAACTGGTCGTCTACAGATATGCCCTGGCTGGATACAGGTGTCGAATCTGGAATTCTTCATGCATATATGCCCTGGCTGGATACAGGTATCGAAACTACAATCAATCACTCACAGATATGCCCTAGCTAGATACAGGTGTCGAATCTGGAACTGGTCGTCTACAGATATGCCCTGGCTGGATACAGGTATCGAATCTCTAAACTCTTCATGCAGATATGCCCTGGCTAGATACAGGTGTCGAATCCACAATCAATTACTCACAGATATGCCCTGGCTAGATACAGGTATCGAATCTGGAACTTGTCGTCAACAAATATGCCCTGGCCGGATACAGGTGTCGAATCTCTAAACTCTTCATGCAGATATGCCCTGGCTAGATAGAAGTGTCGAATCCACAATCAATTGCTCACAGATATGCCCTGGCTAGATACAGGTATCGGATCTTGAACTGGTCGTCTACAGATATGCCATGGCTAGATACAGGTATCGAATCTCTAAACTCTTCATGCAGATATGCCCTGGCTAGATACAGGTATCGAATCTACAATCGATCACTCACACATATGCCCTGGCTAGATACAGGTGTCGAATCTGGAATTAGTCGTCTACAGATATGCCCTGGCTGGATACAGGTATCAAATCTCCAAGCTCTTCATGCAGACATGCCCTGGCTGGATACAGGTATCGAATCCACATCAATCACTCACAGATATGCCCTGGCTAGATACAGGTATCGAATCTGGAATTAGTCGTCTACAGATATGCCCTGGCAGGATACAGGTATCGAATCTCTAAACTCTTCATGCAGATATGCCCTGGCTAGGTACAGGTATCGAATCTACAATCAATCACTCACAGATATGCCCTGGCTAGATACAGGTATCGAATCTGGAATTAGTCGTCTACAGATATGCCCTGGCTGGATACAGGTATCGAATCTCTAAACTCTTCATGTAGATATGCCCTGGCTAGATACAGGTATCGAATCTACAATCAATTACTCACAGATATGCCCTGGCTAGATACAGGTGTCGAATCTGGAATTAGTCGTCTACAGATATGCCCTGGCTGGATACAGGTATCGAATCTCTAAACTCTTTATGCAGATATGCCCTGGCTAGATACAGGTATCAAATCCACAATTAATCGCTCACAGATATGCCCTGGCTAGATACAGGTGTCGAATCTGGAACTGGTCGTCTATAATATATGCCCTGGCTGGATACAGGTATCAAATCTCTAAACTCTTCATGCAGATATGCCCTGGCTGGATACAGATATCGAATCCACAATCAATCGCTCACAGATATGCCCTGGCTAGATACAGGTATCGAATCTGGAACTGCGACAGCTGATAGTAATCGTCTTTTAATTGACCTTTTCCTGAAAAGGCAAAACATTAGTTGTATGCAATGTCATGATGTATGAAATGCATGATGTCATGATGTTCTCAAGAATAAATGAGATTGTGTCGTATGTATGTAAGCAGGATGTATAAAATGTGATATGTTTATGAATGTATTTTCATCTAGGAAAATAAATCCTTGACGAATGCCGGGAAGTTAAATCCTGGGATGACGTTGAAGAGTTGAGTTCTTCGTTTCCGCTGGGGATGATGATTGCAAGAATAAACCGGTAGGAGAAGATGACTCCGTTGGGGAATAAGCTTGTTGGAGGGATTACTCTGCGGGGAATTACTCTGTGGGAAGAGATACTTCGCTGAAGTTTTGATGATAACTCCGTTGGGGATTCCAATGATAAGTTATGTTGGGGAATTTGATGAACTCCGATGGGGATAGGAAGAACTTCGCCGAGGACAATCTTTCCATGGTATTTAGCTGAGGATAACCCAGTTAAACCCTGGTGGGGAATAACCTTTGAATAAAGCCGGGGAGACGCATTTGCACTCTGCGGGGGATAAGCTTCCAGAATCTACTGGGGATATTGATTCAACTCTCCTGGGGAAGCTCTTGGACTGTACTGGGGAGATTAATTCCACTGGGGTGTCTGATATTCCGCTGGGGAACAATCTTATATTAAGACTGTCGGGGATGCTTGCTTGGGAACATCTGTATACTCCGCTGGGGAATGTTGAGATCTTCTGGGGGTACCCAACTTCCTTAAGGCTGACAGTGGATTAACTCTGATTGGGGCGAGTGTTGCTGACTTGCTAGGGATATTGTGCCTCTTCGGGGCTGATGGGAGACCAACTCTGCTTGGGGAGAGTATTGCTTAATCTTGTCTTACTCTTCGGGGAGTGAAGGTATCTACCTTGTACCTGGAGGGCAGAGCAGCTTGTACAGTTCGAACAATTCTTATTGCCCCAGTTTCTGCGAGAGAAGAAGGTACCTGTGGAGGTGCTTGATGACTGCTGATTCGACAAATCTTCTTCTGGTAGGCAAGTGACGAGATGACGGGACATAGTCGTACGCTTTGATCCCTAATTTTTGCCTGGACCGCCCTTTCGGGTTTTCAGTCCACCGGGATACCCTTTTTTGCCCAAGCCGCCTTTTCAGGTTTTCGACTTGCCGAGTGTACAAATTTTTTCATTTCATCCCTTATTTTTGCCCGAAGCCTTTTGGTTCGCCGGGAAGCCCTTATTTTTGCCTAGGTGTGTCAACCTAGCGGGTCTTTGATTATGCGTAATATTTTTTCCGACTATGTCCACGTTCTCGGAGTGTAGGGAATTGTCACTGTCAGTAGTGTTACGTCGCCATACTACCAGAAGATATCTGATCATGCAGGATTCGTTGCTGGAATTCATGTCCAATGCCCCAAGTGACTCATGCGGAGATTTGCCCCTGGCTATTTGGCATCTTGAGAGATTCTCCGAATCTTGACTTAACTGCCCCAGATGACGGACTATGATCATGTCATGCCCCTTGATTGAAAGTGCTTTTGTTCACTAGATATTCGTCGTGTGAATTTCTCTGCTGTTCAAACAAATAATCATATGCAAACAATGTTATATTAAAAATGCAAAGCTTATGTCTGTCTTGAAGTTTTTGGAAATGCATTTTTCATAAAAACAAGTGATTTTTTTTTGTAAATTGTGACGTCAACTCGTTATTTTACCGCAAGCCTTAAGGAGTCAGGATACCTTTCGTAACAGTATGCTTTCGACCTAACCCATGCTTCAGCTAGGACTTTTAAGGGTTGTAGCGTGGCCTGGTTCACGATTTAAAAAACAAAGGATAAAGGCTCAAATTTTATTTGTACCCCCCCCGCTCTTCGTGATGTTCTTCGATCCTAAACTCAGTTAGTCGTGCATTAGATCTCGTTTGAGTCTTTGCTCTGATATTCCGGTGATGGTTCAGATACTGATGATTTATTTTGAATAGGAAGTCATTTCCTTTTATGTTGAGGGTTTGTAGGACCTCTTTCTTTTTTTTTGATTTCGTTATCCCTGTTTTTTACCTGAACTGTTCCTTTTTGTGATTACAGTCAGCGGGATGCCCCAGTTTTGTAAGTCTCCTTCATAGGTTTTGACTTAATGGGCTTTTATTTTGAGAGATAATGACTGCCTGTTTTTATGATTATTCAGAACCATCATCGTCTTTTGTTTTGGGAGGACTCCTTTGATGCTGTTTATTGTGCATTTGGATCAACTGAGAGAACTACCCTGCCCCAGGTTATGATTAAGGGTTTGTAAAAAGAAAAAAACTCCTACTTCTTTGGCTCAAAGGGGTTGACGAGGGATTATCTTCCTTATAACTCCAGTGTTTAGGAATTGAAACAATGCCTGTACCTCATCAGCGGGGTCTGTTCAAAAGCATACTGTAAAGATCGTGGTATCGTTTTCGTCATCCTTCCTCAAGAGGCTTAGAATTTTCAATCAAGAGTTGATCATCACAAAAATATGAAAACAATTATAGTGAAATACGAATGGATTGATTCACAAAACAGACATATGCGATGCATTAATGAAATAAAAGTTTGCTATGACAATAAGTGTTTGAATAAGCAAAGAAAAAATACAACTTAAACATTCGAATGAACAAAGATTCTTCTCGTCTCAGGACTTGTCACTTCAAATGATGAACCTTGTAGGGATAGTAGAAGAACTCAGCCTGACCGTCTGAGGCGAACTCCAATGCTCCTTCATCAATCAGGTTTTGGATTTTGTACCTCAACTTCCAACAGTCGTCAGTATCATGCCCCGGGCTGTTAGAATGGTATGCGCACCTGGCCCTAGGATTATAGTTGGGTGAAGAAGTCTTAGGATTAGGGTGAGGTCCTATAAACGTCACCAGATTCAACTTCAACAGGTGTTGCAAAGCTTGGGACAACGACATGTTGAGCTGGGTGAATTGCCTCATGGGCTTGTCTGGCTTGCTCTGATCAACCCATTGTTCTTGGTGAGGTCGTTGTTGGACCTGTGAAGTGGTAGCGACTTGGAGAGGTCTGTTCATTGAACCAAGCCTTTGACTTCTTGGAGGCTGATTACCGGTTTGGTCCCCAACCTTGACTACTTGCTTCATACTGTCTTGCTGAAGCTGGTTGATTACAGTTCTCAACTCTTCCTGCTCCCGAGCTAAGCCTTGGATAAGGGC
This sequence comes from Vicia faba, assembly GCA_948472305.1. Taxonomy (NCBI): domain Eukaryota; kingdom Viridiplantae; phylum Streptophyta; class Magnoliopsida; order Fabales; family Fabaceae; genus Vicia; species Vicia faba. The sequence continues at coordinate 106,127,815 of OX451736.1, forward strand.
CATCTGCCCCAGCATCTGAGTCCTCATAGTATCTACCTCAGCTTGCAAGCGTTTCAGCCGTTCGTCCTTATCATCTTCAGGACTCTTCTTGACCAAATTCCCCATGAGGAGTGTTCTCAACTCTTCCTACCCCTTGGATAGGCTTAGGAAGATTTCCCAGAACTGAGTCTTTTGAGTACGGAGATCCTGGTTGTCTTGTTGGGAAGCCATTGCTGAAATAAACAGCGAAGAAGGTAAGTGACCTGTAACAAGGGTACCTATTATGCAATGATGTGTATGTATGCATGCAATGTTTTCAAGGATCTCGCGGGGTAAACAAAGAAATTTGTTAGAAGTTGAATACAATATCCACATATTGACATTCTGGTTGACAACACCGCTCAGAATAAAGTATTTTCCTTCATGGATGGTTTCTCTGGTTATAATCAAATCAAGATGGCATCTGAAGACATGGATAAGACTACCTTTGTCACACAGTGGGGAACGTTAGTGCAACATATCAGCGTGCTATGGTAGCTTTGTTCCATGACATGATCCATCATGAGATAAAAGGTTTAAAATGATGACATGATAGCCAGGTCTCAGACTGAAGAAGAACATCTTGATCACCTACAAAAGTTGTTTGAGAGATTAAAGAGGTACAAGCTAAGGTTGAATCCAAACAAGTGCACATTTGGGGCAAGATCCGGTAAACTCCTAGGTTTCTTCGCCAATAGTAAAGATATTGAAGTTGACCCCGCCAAGGTTAAAGCCATTCAAGAAATTCCAGTTCCCCGTACTGAGAAGGAAGTCAGAGGTTTCTTGGGAAGTTTGAATTACATTGCCAGATTTATTTCTCATCTAACCGCTACTTGTGAGCTAATCTTCAAGTTACTAAAAAAGGATCAAGTAGTGAAGTGGAACGATGATTGTCAGACAGCTTTTGACAAAATCAAGGAATATCTCCAAGAACCTCAGATTCTGATGCCACCAGTTGAAGGAAGACCTCTGATCATGTACCTAACAGTATTAGAGAACTCAATGGGGTGTGTACTAGGACAACATGATGAGTCTGGTCGAAAAGAGCATGTAATATACTACTGTGATACGGTGGCAAAACCGAATATTAATACTGGTTTTGCATTTGTGTTTGCAAATTTTGCGGTAAGCAATAGTCACCCCCGACTTTTCTTTTATCTAAATTAAGAAAAAGGTGAAAAGAACAGAAAAAGACCTTTTCGAGAGTTTTCTGAGTAAGGGGGGTAGATTATGGAAAGGGAAGGTGTTAAGCACTCTTTCCATCCGTAGTTATCTACGGGATCTTAGATGCTAGCTCATGTTTTGAAAATTTCTTGTGCTTTGTGTTTTGAAAAAGTAGTTTGAAAAAGCCTTAGTGCGGAGATTCACTTTGTGTTAACTCTTGTATTAGTCCTCAAGAGTGCTGACGAAGCAAATGTTTTTTTGAAAGTTTGTTTTTGAAATGTGTAATTGTAAAAGTCTGTTTTACTTGAGAAAGCCTCTAACAACTATCTACTTGTACTCGAAAAAGTTTGTTCTTTTCCTCCTTATCCTTTAGACAGTGCTATCCTACTATTAGTGAGTAGGTAGCCTTGTCGTTGGATGTATGAGGGACATTCGAAGGGACGTACAGTCATAAAAGCAACATGTAGAGACGCTTAAGAAATTTTTATTTAGGGACTAGATCATTTACCGAAAGGCAGCTGTAGGGTCATCGAGGGACTATGATCTTTTGATTTACGGGTCTTTGCTAAAGCGTCCCCGTTTCGAGGGACATGACTATTTTTCCGAAGGCAACCCAAAGTGGGGTGCCCTAGAGGTGTATATGTGAAAATGTGTTGTATTCAGTTATTTTTGTCTTTTTTTGTTAGGTTTGCTAACGTTTGATTATTAGTTTTTCCATACAAGTCTAGTTACTAACAATAGTATATACAGTACTTTAAAGTGCAGAAATGTAAAGTGCGGGAATGTAAATCCTACGCTATTACATGGCTTTGTGAGAGGTACATTATAGAAATGCGAAAAGTAAAGTCCTAGTTACTATTACAAGCTTGGAAGCAGTTACAATAAGATGAAAAAAAACGCGAAAGTAAATAAATGCGCAAACGAATTAAAAGGGACGTCTAAATTCTAAGGAAAAGAAATCTTTTTGTTTGTTTTTATTTTATTTTAAGAAAATACAACCTAAGTCTATTTAATTTTAATTTCAAGAAAAAGTTAAAATGATAAATTAATTTGTTTACAAATTCATTCGATTAATAAAAACTAATCTAATATTTTTTGTGATTTTTTAATTTAAAGTTAATTTAAAGTCAATAGAGAAATGAATAAAGCAAAATTAAAGATAGAAGAACCCTCATTCGATTCAAAGGGAAAACATGGGCTTTCGATTCAGGGAAGAATGATGGGCTTTCGATTCATAGGAAGGTGCCTTTCGATCCAGGGGGAAATAACTATCCTTCGATCCAATGAACGGATATTACCCTTTGATCAAGTGAAGGGATGTGGCTTTCGATCCAGAGGGTATTGTTGAAAGAGCCTGATTGATCACCTGTGAGGGCACTGAATCTGCAAAGATACGTTAGCAAAATAAAGATGCAGGACCTGGTTCGAACCCAGGTCCTTCGATCCTGTGTGTGTTTGGTCTATTCAGGCTAGATTTGCAGCAAGTGTTAGAAACAAAGCAAAATGCATACTTGGGTGTCAAACCCAGATCCTTAATCTTGAATATAAATCAAATGCAATACAAATGTTAATATATCATTTAAATTTAAAGTATGATCTCTTGCCCATTCTTACCAACAGTTGGAAGCTTCGATTTGCCACTTCTGGACATAGAGATGCTTGCTTAGGGGCTGGTGATTAGAAACACTTCCTGCAGGCTTTAGGGAGTGAATAGAGTGTTTGTTGAAGAATCCTTCGATTGGGACTACTTATGAGGATTTTTATAGTTTTAGCATGGCTTATGAGGCAGTGTGTGCGTGTGCATGTGGTCTCCTCCTTTTTTCGTCCTCCTCCGGAGCTTGCTAGTGTGCTTCTTATATAGAGGAGATGGAAGGGACAAGAGGGAAAATGAATAAACAACCATTAAGTTGTTGTTTTAAGGCCATAAATATCACTTTGAAACTTTTCCAAAGACATGGTTTCTTGTCCCTTTTTGAATTTGCTATGAACCTTGACACATTTGACTTTTGAATGCCTTCCTTCGAATGACTCTGATTGCCTCCTTCGAATGGCCTATAGTCTTGATTCGAAGTGTTCAAAAACCTCTCTATTAGAGATTCTTCGATCAGTCAGCTTCTGCATTGATTAGTTGATCTTGTTCTGATATGCCAATTGAAGGACACTTGTTAATCATGCCTTCGAAGTACCCTTTGTCCTTGCTCTTCAATTGGGCCAGAATTGTCTTCTTTGAATGGCTCAAGTCTCATCATTGGGACCTCTTCGATTGATCTCCTACTCAGCTAGCCCCAACAAAAACTCTTTACAGGATAATCGAAGCTTCCTTCAGTATGAATGCTTGTGCAGGAAGCTTGAGTATGGAAACATGTGGGATTTTGGGCCAGCCAGCATCTTTGCATATTTCTCTTTCATTTTGGCCAACTAGATCTAATATTTGACCAAACCTCTTTCTTTCAGACAACACTAAGTGTCCTTCGAATGGGATTTTAAATTGCTTCTTCGAATGGATCATTTACGTGTCCTTCGAATAACTTTAGATTGGAACCATCTATTTGCCTTAGCTGTTTGATTCAGATACCCCCAAGTGAGAACTTCATTCTGTCAATCGAAGCGTCCTTCGTCACTTCCTTCGAATTCCATTGCACAGGAAGCCTGGGCATGGCCACATGTAGGACTAAGACTCATCATAAGATAAACTTGCATTCAGTGATTATGTGTCTCTTTCGAATGGCCATCAATATGTGTCCTTCGAATGGGCTTTTGGAGTGCTCTTTCAAAGGGGTCATATTGTGTGTCATAGTGCATAAACTGTGTTGAGGGGTCTTGGCCTTAAGAGAAAGCACATAGGAAGTCTTTACCTTATGCATTGAAGGCAATCATAGAAGAAACCTTTGCCCTTGTGAATCCAAAGCAAGCAAGAAGGGGCTTTTGGCCTAGTGAATCAAAGGGAACTTGAAGATGCTTTTAGCCTTGTGAATCATAAGGAACTTGTAGAGGCCATTAGCCTTGTGAATCAAAGGCAAGCCTGAAGTAGCCAATGCACAGTCGAAGCCTTGTAATTTGATCGTGATCGAAGGGGGACCCAACGCCCATTCAAAGCTTGTGAATCAGACCTACATTGAAGAGTGCCAAGTGCCTAATCGAAGACTTTGAAACAAAGCTTGCTCGAAGGATTTAGATGCCCAATCGAAGCTTGTCAGGATGCCAATCGAAAGAAACCTTGTTCATCTTCAAAAAAATTCATTTTATTTAGGCAAGCGTTTGTAACCAACCATGTATGAAAAGATCTTGGAAAACATGAGAGGGAAAATTTCGGGGTACAACAACTGCCCCTGTTCAATCTTCTTAAACCTGAAGATTTATATTGGTTTGTTTGCCTTTCGTGATCTGAAGGTGGAAGATGATTGAACACTAGAGTGCCCAGAAATTTTCACTCGCATGAAGTAACACTAATGGTTGATGATGGCGGGAATGGGCTTAGAGATGCCATTTGGAGAAGATGACAGAGAGTTGTCGGAGATGGGCTTAAAGATGCCATCCAAAGTAGATCCTGATTTCATACATGACCCCTTTGGGGGTTCCTGTTCCTGCTGTCTGAGGAGGAGTCCGATGGTGAATGTGGGTTTCTGTTGTTCTCCTGCTTGAGGAAACTCTATGGGGAATAAAGTCTAAGAACTTCAGTTTTCCATTACTCTACCGGGGGAGCTATCTCTTGACTGGAGAGATGAAAGTTAGCCGTTATCTGGTCGAAATCCAGGCTTCACAGTAACTTGCTAAGGATAACAAAAGTTGATTGTTATCTGGTTGTATTCCAGGCCTCATAGAAATCTACTGAGGAATATGAAATTAAACTGTTATCTGGTCGTTTTCCCGACTTCGCAGTAAAATGAAATCAAACTGTTATCTGGTTGTACTCCAGGCTTCACAGTAACTCAAACTGTTATCTGGTTGGAATCCAGGCTTCAGTGACTTGAACTGTTATCTGGTCGTGTCCAGGCTTCAGTTATTCGAAGAGATTAAGATGTTATCTGGTCGGATCCAGGCTTTAACTTGAATTTGAGGTATACTATTATCTGGTCAAGTCCAGGCTTCACAGTGTTGTAGATTATGCTACCATCTGGTCGGGTCCATGCTTCAGAGTAATTAACAGAGTAAACTGCTATCTGGTCGGACTCCAGGCTTCACAGTAATCTGACAGAGTCACCTACTAACTGGTCAGATTCTAGGCTTCGCAGCATGTTATACTATTATCTGGTCGGATTCTAGGCTTCACAGTGTTGTAAATTGTATTTGATGTTAACTTCTATCTGGTCGGACTCCAGGTTTCGCAGTGATTGATGAGCTGTTACTTCAGATAGTTATCCTGTCTTGTTTCAGGGATTAATCTGGAACTTGTTGAAAGTCAGTCGTTGAGATAGTTGTCTTGGCTGGTTTCAGGTATTAATCTCTGAGCTGAGAAAGAAAGATAGTTTACCTGGCTTGTTACAGGTGTTAGTCTTCAATCTCCTAATGTGGATAGTTTTCCTGGCTTGTTACAGGTATTAACCTACAATCGGTCGTCTACAAATAGTTCTCCTGGCTTGTTACAGGTATTAATCTGGAACTTGAAAATTGTCGGTCGTTGAGATAGTTGTCCTGGCTTGTTTCAGGTATTAATATCTGACCTGAGAAAGAAAGATAATTTTCCTGGCTTATTACATGTATTAATCTTCAATCTCCTTGTTGTACCCCAAGTTTTGCCCCTAAGATCCCTTCATCATACCATGTTGATTCAATCACAATAAGATCACATTAGGTTTCTTGGTTCTCCTCCGTATCTTTAGCTTTTCTCTTTGGGGAATCACCAAGCACCTTGACTTGTTTTCTTTTGTGATCATGAATGTTTTGTCTTGATTTTCCTTTAAATTAATAAAATACAATATTGGTTTGTCTTACTTGTTAATAATGTAGGTAAAGGCAATGTGGCTTAGCAAGTTGATCCATGGGTTCATGAGTTTATTTCCATTCCCTAGTCAATAAAGCTTGAGAAGTTCAAACCTCACCATTGGATTTGTTTTGGAGGAAATGTAATGACAAGGTTATTTTGGTTCACTATATTACAAGATATCAAGATTGATCCAAAAGTACAAGGGGTTTGATTTAAGGAGTTGTCATATATGCAAAATGAGAAAATGGATGGAAGTTGCCTTAAGGATACAAAAGATTATAGGTCATTTCATGATTTTTTTTGCCAACTTCAACAATTCATAACTCTCTCAATTTTTGGATATTTTGAATGGTTCAAGTCCCAAAATGTCATTCAAAAGGTCTATTTCATGCTATATTTTTTGGTCAAGAGCAAAATCCAAGTGGAAGGCCATGTTTGGATGCAAGACATTATAGGTCACTTTTGAAGAAAAATTTGAAATATTTCTAAGTATGGAAAGTCAACCCTTTTTCTCCAACTTTGACTCAACACAACTTTCAGCTCAAGCATCCATTTGATTCCATTTTTTCCATTGCAAAGTATGTAACTCATCTTTCTAAAGCATTAAGAATCATTCCCTAAGACACCTTGAGCTGAGAATGCCATGATCTTGAAGTTTGTAACTTGGAACTGAAGTTTCATCATAAGTCAGATTTTGAAACCTTTGTTTTGACTTCTAACCACAAGTTTTCCACGCGTTTTTTCCTCTAAACATGTTTAGTGAAGTTCCAGAATTGATTAGAACAACAAAACGCGCATTTTGGATGAGTTTTGATCAAATTAGAAGTCACACTTTTCTTGTTTGCAACTTCACATGATTTCCCTCCAAACTTCATCAATTCACACGCTTGGACATTCCATTTAATTCCCTATAAATAGAGGGTCATCCCCCATTCATTTCCTCAAGCTTGGATAGCCAAAATCACCCTGCCAAACTTGTTTCATAACTCAAAATTCAACAACTTTGAAATCTATTCTCAAGCCTTTTTCAATCCAATTTTCCATCAATTCACCTTCCTTGATCTTCCCTGAAGCTAACCATATAATTACATTCAAGAATCGTACCCTATATTGCTCCATAGAAGTCCAGTTTTAGAGCTCTGTAACTCAACTTCAATAGGTAGATTCCTTCATCAATTATTCAAAATTTTGATATCATTGTGATGCTCTCATTGCCCCGGTTCTAGTCACAGCACTTGCTTTTTACTGGAAACACGTTTTGACCATGAAATTTCAAATCCCTTTTCAAAACTTTCCTTCCAAATTGCTTGAGCTACAGTTTATATAAATTTGTCGCGAAGGTGCGATTGTCTTCGTCTTGAAGATACGAAGTGAATGGCATATGTCTCATGATCTAATTTTACAGATTGAGCAACCTGGTTTTGATACTGGCTGAAGGTTGAAGATGACCAACGTGTCATCTTCCAACCAATCAAGGCGCGCCATCTAAGTTTTTCAAAAATCTGATTTAATTAATGATCCTTTGCATTATTCACTAAAGTCCATAACATGCAAAGCGCGCCAGGTCCACTTGATCTGTTTACTAACGCGTTTTGACATTGATCAGATGACCCATGTTTTTTTGATTTTTATTTTCTTTTCTGATTTTTATATTTAATTGATTTAAATTTCAAAAAATCATAGAAAATTCATTTTAGTCCAAAAAACCTGAAAAAATTATGAAAAATATTTTTGATTATTCTCTTTCTGATTTTTATTTTTTCACAATTTAATTTTGTGTTTTGGTATTTTTTTTTATAGATTTTCACTTTATTTGAATTGTTTTAAATGTTTAAAAATACTTTTATGCATTTTTAAATTCTGAAAAAATTATGGAATGATCCAATGATATTGTGACAAATATTGGTGACCTTATTTTATTATTGTTTCTGACTTTGTTATTTCTTATCATTTTTGGTTTATTTTACTCATTTCTTTTAATTTTTAAAAATAGTTTCTGACTTTAAAATATTGCTAAAAAATTTATAAATTTTTTTGAGTCCATTTCTGATTTTTCTATGATCTTACATTTTATTTCTTGATTAATTTTAACATAGTTGATATTTTTCTCTTTTATTTCTATTTTAAAAAACATTTTTAAAAACCTTTTTGTATATATTAAATGTAATATTATTTTGTGATTATTTTCTGGCTGATCTTGGGTTAAATTTTTGATCATGAACTTTATTGACATCATTGGTTCCATGGTGTTGAGTCTAACTCCACAAAAATGGATGAATGATTTTAATAATAGTTTGATTAAATTTAATTCAAAAGTGGTTTGTGTATTCTCTCCAATCCCTCTTCATCTCATCCCTTTCTTATTACATTAAGTGTTATTGGAGCGTGATCTATATATCATGTCTCAAAACAAATGATGCATAGATTGCTATTGACCGACCTCAAAATAGGTGCGACTTCTATATAAGTCCACTTACGATTACTTAACATAGCGCTAAATTTTGTCCCGATTCGAATAAATGATCATTCGTGGCCCAAACTTATGTTTGCAAGCCCAAGTACGTTAATTTGATCTCTTTGATTCAATAACCTTGAGATTCATTGTGTGGAGGCTTTGGTTCTATCAATCCACTAATGGATCTACAACACCTTTGGTCAACACGAATCACTTAAACATCGTTGATCATTAAATGGTACTTATGAGGATTCCAAATGGATGATATACTTGACAAAAAGCAAATATAACTTGTTGTGTGGAGGATTTGGTTCTACCAATCCTCTAATGAGTTCGAAATGCAAGTTTCAAGATGATCATCCAACTAACCACTAATCAATAATAATTGACTTTATCCTGTATTTTTATTATATGCCCCTTTTATTTTTATGCACTATTTACTTTTAGCATTTACATTTCATGCCATTTTCATCTTTGCTCATTTGAGCATTTACTTTCTTGTCATTTTTATTTTGCTCACTTGAGCTTTTCTTTTCTTTTCTTTTCTTAAGATACTTAATAATCAATATGAACCATAAAATCCTTAATGATACTTGGACTATTTGGTTACTATCCTTGGCATTATGGAGCATTGGAATTCTTGGACTTAGGATTATAAACCTTGGCCTATGATTGGATACCTTGTGACCTTATCTGATTATTTTGTCTAGAGCTCTTGAGGTTTACCTCAAGACATTGGGTTATTTGTTTGTTTTGTGTGCAGGTTATTGTGATTACACTCTTTATTTGTAATCTGGAATTCACCCGTATACAATTGTTACTCTGCCCAATTTTTATGAAGACTTAGTACATTTGAAGTTTGGTTCTTTTAAGAGGTCTAGTATCTTTGCTTGCTTGGTTTCAATCCAAAGAATGATAATTCTATCTTGACTCATAATGTAAAGTGTTAGCTTCTTGTTGTTTAGATGGTTCCTATACTTAGCTTTTACCTTATGCTTTAGGATAGTCTCTTATTCTCCTCCCATCTTCTTTAATTTCAAAAATCTTCTTCCTCCTTTTGAAAACTCCTCTTGTTTTGAAACTTGACCCACTTTCATAATAAAATTGGACTTAGGTCCATGCATTTTCAAAAACAATTTCATGAATAAACTTCAATCAACTTAATAATATTTTGACATCATTTTTTTGTGAGAAGACTAAAATTCAATCAATCTCATTTCAAATCATTTTTGCCACTTTGGCTTTCTTATTTTAAAACCTTTCTCAAAAGATTAGACTCTTGTCAATCTTTGTAGTGATGCAAACAACTATACTTCTACAATATATAGTGAAGAGAGATATTTTCCACTTGGGTGTTGAGTGAGGCATTGTTGATTTTAAAATCTAAGCCATATCCTCCACTTTGAGATGATGCAAATTCTCCTTTCTCATGATTGTGGGTAGTAAGTATGTTTTCCACACACACAATGACGATGATGTTTTATCTCATAAAAATTAACCAACACACTTACATTTTAAATTTTTTAAAGAGGAACTACGTGTACCCTGATCCCCTATTGCATGAAAAGGTGGTACGTAGGCACTAAAGGTTCGCAACCGCGACGAGTGAAAAAATCATAAAAAATATATTTCTTTTCTCACCTCCACTATCTATTTTTATACAACATTTTTCATAGCCAAAATATACAGATTTTACAAAGAGGTTCTTGCGGAGTACCATAGATGTTTAGGGTGCTAATACCTTCCCTTTGCATAACCAAACCCCTTACCTTGAATCTTTCCCCCTCTTTTTTGGGTTATTCTCTATTTTCTCATTCGTTTGGAAACAATAAAGCGCGGTAGCAATTTTATTTTGATTTGTACAAGTCTAGTCAATCCCATGGCTTAATCTTAAACATTTCTACCGCTACAGAAAAATGGCGACTTCACTGGGGAAAGATTGACCTGTTGCTGGTCCATCCCTAAGTGGGTTGAGCCTATCTTTGTTTATATATGTGTATATGCTATTGTTGTTTATGTGTTACATGTTGTATATATGTTTGCCTGGATTTTCCTGATTTTCAGGGTGCTTGGTGATTACTCATAAGTCCTATACCCGGACTTGGGCAAACTTTAAGATATGACGGGAGGTATAATCATGTTAAATTTGAGGGAGTAATCCAAAAAAAGGAGGCATGAGATCCCCCACTCAGTGGAGGCCCCTTTGGCTATAGTGTCGTTTATCGAGTAATCGGGAAGACGTACTGCTTTCGTCCTGGGAGCCTACTGAAGCTAAGGACCGTAGAATACCTAACCCATCTTGGCCTCTTAGGTGTAGTGCGGAAGCTATGACGGAGTAATCCGAAAATAGTTGTCACGCGATACTATGCTCAGACGAGTTTTTCTTGAGAATATTACTAATTACCGAGTTAACCGGAAAGTTGGTAATATCTGAAGGAATGATGTAGACTCTGGGAACCTCTAGAACCTTGTTCGGAAGGTGATAACTTTTAGACCAATACCTTATGGGTAGTACCTTCGACCTCATGCTCGTGACGTTGAACCTATAAACCCTATATGTGTAATCTTTTGTGTAATTGTTGCGTCATGCATCCATGCACTCATAAGCATCTTTTGAAGAGATATTATTTCAAGGGATTTAAAAGTTGACCATTTGTGAATATCTCAGGTACTTTTTAACCATGGATTCTGGAAAGAGAAAGACCGGGAAGTACAGTTTCAAGGATCCTGAGATAGATGAGTTGATCAGTCTAATTCCTGAGATTGAGTGTTCTGCAGACTTTCGGAAGAAGTATGGATCCATCATTCCTCTCATGAAGCTGAAGATGAAGGAGGGTATTATCTCGACCTTGGTCCAGTTATATAATCCAATGTATCACTGCTTTACTTTTCTCGACTATCAGTTGATGCCTACACTAGAGGAGTATTATTATCTGTTGGATTTACCCGTTATCGACCGTGTTCCTTTTACTGGTTTGGAGGGTGAGCCAAAACCACATGAGATTGATGCTTTGATTCATCTGGGGAAGTCTGAGGTAGAATCCCATATGACTACTAAAGGAGGGATTAGAGGATTACCAGCTCAGTTCTTATTGGAGAAAGCTCGTTACCTTGCCAGGATGAAGAGTACAGTCGCTTTTGAGGCCATCGTTGCTCTACTTGCTTACAGGTTGTTCTTATTTCCTAACATGGACAAGTTTGTTGATGTTAATGCTATCAGGATCTTCATGATTGGAAACCCAGTTCCTACATTGTTGGGTGATTCTTATTACTCTATTCATCTTCAGAGTTCTTATCATGTGGGGATGATTATCTGTTGCACGTCTCTGTTGTACCAGTGGTTTATCTCTCATATGCCTCAGTCTGATGCTTTCTAGGATGTCAGGAAGGAACCCCGTTGGGCTTCTAAGATCATGGCACTTACTCACTCGGATATTGATTGGTATCATTGAGCTTACCGAGATATAGAGATTATTGACAGTTGTTGCACCCCAAAATTTGCCCTCCCATATTCTTCAAGAAATTGCCAAGCCAAGTCACAAAATTCCCCAAGGGTTGCCCAGTACAAAGGTCTCCTATGCAGTCAAAACTAGGGTTTGAATTCTGATCAAGAAAAGGAAGTTTTCAAGGGCCCAACCAAGTCTCATATGCTTACAAAGGTGGTCAAGCATCCTCATATCAAGTGTCAAGACATTCAGCTCAAAATTGCACAGTCAAAACCCTAAATTGCACTACAGTCAACTGTAGGGGTAAAATGGTCATTTGGCAGTCAAAAGTTCAAATTTTTGGTCAACATATCATTTTGAAGCCACAAACATCATTTGATCAATGCTTGATCATGATTCTCAAAATTTGGCTCAGAAAATCATCAAGATGCAAAAGTTACTATATTTGGACAGCTGAAAAAGTCAACTGAAATTGACCAGGGCATAACTTTCACATGGATTATCAGAAAAATTCCATACAAAGCTCATTTTGAAGAGAAAGACATTTCCTACAACTCATCTTCATACTTCAAGTCCAAGAAATGCTCTCACAAAAAGTTATCAATTTCAACATTATAGGTCATTTTCAAAAGTCAACAAAAAGGGACTTTAAGTCAAAGGCCATAACTTGAGATTGGTAAATCAAAATGACATGGGACCAAAGGCATTGGTTAAAGGACTCAAAGACCTTTCCAAAATGTCCAAGAACATGAGAAAAGCTTAAAAATTGAGCAAGTTATGCCTTGTGGAAGTTGGGAAATTTTTGGATATTTTGAAAAGTCAACATTACTTCAAAAGACCTAAAAATGCTAATGGGCCCATTTTTCTTCCATGATTCATCATTATAAGCATGTGCACGACCACTTGGCCCAAAGGGAAGTATTTTCTCATTTTTTATTTATTTATTTGAATTATTATTCATATTAATTCATTTAAATTATATAAATATGTGAAAAATATCTAACATGACCTAACCAATCTTTTTGTACACATTTTAGGCTCAATAATTCGTGCACATCCCAACATGGAAAGATTTGGCTTGATTGGATGCTAATTGAATCAAATGCACATGAAAAAGATATGAAACATAATGGAAAAAAATCAAATATTCAAACAATGAATTACAAGAGATTTGATTGATTTTCTTAACCTAATTGCCTCACTACATAATCAGAATGATAACCCTAATCACAATACACTCTAAGCTGCGCAGGAAATACATTTACAAACTTGGAATTTTTTGTCAAAAAAGCAATTCTGAAAACCACTCTAAAGGACGATTCAAAGCCTAATTCCTTTTCCAAAAGCTTCCTCAAGGTTCCCAGAAGCGATTCCAATCCCAAACATCCATCAACACGCAAAGAATTGGTAATAAGAACCTCTCCTGTACAGAGAAAAAGTCACAATCGTGTTTTTGGTTTTAGGCATTCTCATGGCATTCTAATCATAGATTCTTATTCCTTATGATGTTCTGATACTGACCAATGCGTTTGATTGAATTTTTATGCCATATACAAGATTTTACCATGTTTACTTTCTAGGGTTTTCAGAGCTTTAATTTGGGGCTTTTGCAAAGAGGAAAAATTAAGCCTCATAATCATGATCATTAGACTCAGCACATGGAGACGGAGAGAAATCTACCCTCGCGCTCAATTTATGAGCGTTGAGGAGCTATTCGCTATTTTCCAATAGCCTATCTTAAGCCACGCCCAGAAAACCGTTGCTATTGCGTTTTGTTTTACAGGGAACATGAAGGAGACGAAGTCGTGGCCACCAGCGATTCGTTGATTTGAATTTCGCGCGTTTTCAATCCATTAACGCGTTGCTTCTTTTATATTATTTATTTGCTTGTATATTAACTGAATGCGCGTGTAGCTCAACTGGCAAGCAGGATTGGTAGTGGAGGTACATGACCTGGGTTCGAACCCCAGGTCTTTCACATGTTCATATTATTTTTCCATTAATAATCATATGCAGGCACAACCTTAAGGCACACCATATGCCTCAAAATCCAAAGGTCCACGCGTCCAAGGGATGCAGATCAAGGGCTCAGAACTGAAGAACACCATGAGGACTAGTCAACACGCGCATACGTGGCCTGGGAAAGTCAATGGATCTGCATATTAAATGGGCCAGAATTTCACTAATAAAACCTCCAAATTGGGACTTCCACCCCCCCTGGTTTGCAATTTCCTTTTTATTTATTTTGTTTTCAATTTTTATTTTATTTATTTTATTGTTTTAATTTAATAAATTATTTTTACCATATATATAAAAATATCACAAAAAATCAGAAAAGATGGCAAATATAATAAATATTTAATTTAATTATTTTCATAAATAAATTAACATGTAAATTAACTTAGTATTAATTTAGGTTGCAACTTTAATTCTTTTCATAAAAATATAAAAAAAAATATAGAATTTAGGTTTAATAAATTTTATTCCTTTCAATTTTTCTTTTTTTCATAATAATAATGTTACTTGTTTTATTTTCATAATTAACTTGTAAATTAATTAGGGTTTCATTTAGGTTAAAAAAGGTCGATATTTTCTTAATAAACTTAAAATAATTAGAATTAGGTTTAATATTTAGTTTTAATTAATTATTTTTTCTAGTAAATCTTAAAAAATACTAAAAACACCAAAAAACATTCCTTTTTAATTTTTAATTTTTTATTCCTCATTAATTCTAATTAACTAAATTCATTAACTTTAATTTTTTGCAAAAGGGTCCAACGCCCTCGTTCGTAATTTATTTTATTCGCACATTTGTTTTATTTCGCTTAATTCATTATGTATCTCTCCCAAAGCGTTGTAACTTAAACTTCTCGCACTTTTATTTCTTTTGCTTCTTTACTTTTTTTGTCAAATCGGGTCCGGTTTAATTTTGGCGATGTGGACCCGCGCCATTTGTAATAGCTGTAGATTTACTTTTTCCCGCAAATATTAACTGTTAAATAAGCATGCAAGAATGAATGGACTTAAATAAAATCAAGCGTAGATCACAACAAACATGACAAGACAAATACAAATGAAAACGGCACACGAATCGCACACACCACCCCTAGGGTACGCCTCACTGTTGCCTTGCCTCGAAAGATGATCGTCGAGTAGAGGATGTCTTAGTAAGTCCTCATGATCCGGGAACCTGGCATGAGGGTAGCTTCTAAGGTGTCTTCCCATTGCTCTGGTGATCACCATGTCCCTACAAACTCGAATTGACCCGAACACCTCCAACGGTGGTGCTACCTACCTCTCAATGGTGGGATGGCATTACTTTAAAGGACATTTACACAGACGAATTTCTTAGGGTAGGTAGGTTCTCGTAGATACTTGCTCTCTTCAAAACAAACTGAAATCTTTTCACACCGACACTTTTCAAAAGCTTTCAAAGCAAATTTTTCAAACACTCTGACGTATGAGTCGAACTGAAATTTTTCAAAGAAACTTTTTTTTAAAAACCCACAATTGAAAAGCAAGCAAACCATTTGTGAAAACACAATGAGCAAGTATCTAAGAGCCCATGGATAACCATGGATATAAAGGGTGCTAACACCTTCCCTTTCTATAACCTACCTCCCGAACCGAGAGCGATCTCTTTAAAGGAATTTTTCTGTGCTTTTGTCCTTTCCATTTGGAGAAAATAAAAGACGGTGGCGACTCTTGCTTACCGCGACATTTCGCGAAACCAGCGTTAAACAGTCAGTTCCAGATCCACCGATCACAGAACTGGCGACTCTGCTGGGGATACTTTATAAAGTGAGGTGTACCTTAGGGTTAGTTCATAACTGTGTTTTCAATTGTATTGACTTGTTTGCTTTAAATTGTGGGTTGCATGGGAGTTACATAGATCCTAACCCGGATCTGGGGATACCCTGTTTAGGTAGCATAAGCTGTGAGGGACCTGTCCGGCGTAGACCGACACGGGTGAAACAGTGGCTACGTTGGTGTGGCACCTTGGTCTGTACCGATATCCCTTGTGTTGCAACGAGGACAATATGGGTCTTCTGAGGAGTCATTAAGCACCAACAACCTTAGAACCTTAATTGACACAACCTGGCCATTAGAATAGTAGCAGTATGCTACACCCATTGAGGCTAAACTCTCGTGATGGTTCTGGCCGCAAGAAAAGATTGCGATGCTGGAGTTATGACCGATTGAGGGTAGTCAATGATATTGGGATCCTCTAAGAACCCGGTTACTTTTGATTAGGACAGGTATGAACCAACAAACTGAAAGAGGGTAGTACCTAGACCTCATGCTGGCCTAAACTTTAGGGGCTTGCCTTGTGTGCCTTGTGTGCCTTACCATGTTTGCCTTTGTATCTGTATGTGGTGTGCTTTATCATAACATCATAGCATCATGAGCATTGCATGCATCCTGCATAAGGACTGACCATTTCAAAGACAAGAGGGTTTCATCTTTGCTCTGTTTTGTAGGACATTATGATGCTTGTGCGAAGGAATACTATCCGGTTCAACTTTGTTCGTTCACCTGAGTTGCTTAATGAGTTGGTTAGCAGAATTCCAAATACCACTTCCTTCATTCAGAGGCATGGCTCCCTTCTCAGTTTAGTCACTGCAAAGCGGGATCAACAGTTGATGAGTGTTCTGACCCAGTTCTATGACCCTCTGTACCAGTGCTTCACCTTTCAAGACTTCCAGCTGGTCCCTACCCTGGAAGAGTTCTCTGATTTGCTTGGTATCCCTATCTTGGATCAGACTCCCTTTACTGGTTGGGAAAAGACCCTCAGGCTTGAAGACATTGCTGCAGCTCTTCCTTTGACCCATCAAGAGGTAACAGACAACTGGGTGACTAGAAGCGGAGTTAAGGGTTTCTTGGCCAAGTTTCTGATTGGTAAAGCTAACAATTTCTGGAATGACCTGGACTTTAGGGCATATGAAGACATCCTGGCTCTCCTAATCTATGGGTTAGTCCTGTTTCCTAATCCTGACAACTTCATCAATGTCACTGCCATAAGGATCTTTATGTCTCAGAATCCTGTGCCCACTCTCTTGGGTGACATCTTGCAACAACTTCATGCCCGTACTACCCGAAGACGAGGAACCCTATGGTGTTGTATCCCTTTGTTGGTGAGGTGGTTTATTTCGCACCTCCCTAAGTTCGTACTGAAGAACCAAGAAGGAAGAGGTTGGGCTCATAGGTTAATGTCTCTCACCGATAAAGACATCATTTGGACTTGCAGAGGTTTGGATGAGATAGCTATTATTGATCGATGCGGGGAGTATCCTAATGTTCCTCTGATTGGTACTCAAGGAGGGATCTCTTACAATCCATGTCTAGCACTCCGTCAGTTTGGAAGAGCAAGAAGAGCATGTCCCCATGAGATGTTGGTGCCTCACCTCAGTTTCGAGTTTCAGGTGGATAGTGACGAGCTACGTCGTAGGTTCATCAAGGCTTGGGACAAGGTTCATAAAGCTGACCCACAAGAGCTAGGGCCAAAGACTTCTTTACCTATGGAAGCCTACTACAAATGGGTTCGCATCCGTGCTCAGAAGTTAGGTATGCCGTATGAAGCTGTCAGACCCGTCATTCTTGAGTGTCCTGACAAAGATGGTGCTCCTCCAACTGTCCTTCCTCCTCAGATACCTACTGATTATGAGACATTGAAGAGATCTTGGTCGCAACTGCAAGAAGAGCGGGATTCTTACCGGGAAAAGTTCAACGAGCAGGAATCAAAGATCCAGAAGCTGACAAAGCAGTTGGAGAGTGAGAGAGCTCTGAATGCCTACATCCGTACTGAGAAGAGGAGACCATGGGATCAATAAGGAGTTCCAGATGTGTTCTTACAGTTTTATTTCCTTTCCAGTATTTCCTTTCATGTAACGCCTAAAGGCAACCTTGTTGAATAATTTCAGTTGCAAAGTTGAATCTAATGAAGTGTGTTCTCTTTTTGTTTACGAAGTTGATTCTCGATTGTCTTTGAAAACATAATCCATACGCATTTCATACATCATGTGCATAGCAGGTTTTTCCACTTTTCAGGTTGCTTACAGTTCTTCGCTGTTTATTTCAGCATCATGAATCCCGAATCTGCATCAACTGAGACATCAATCAAGGCTCTTCAGGCGCAGAATGCGCAGTTTCAAGAATTAATCAAGGGTCTGGCTAAAGGCCAAGAAGAACTAAAGGCTATGCTCCTGAAGAAGGAGAAGAAGAAGAAGAGAAGAACTGTTCTGTTCAACTCGGGCCGAAGGTTCGGCAATACTCTGCAGCATGAAGAGGCTGGTTCTTCTGTTGGCAAGAGTCCTTCTCAGGCAGAAGTAAAGGTTCCTAGTCCGGTCGTCTCCGACAACGAGATAGATTTTGATGAAGAGCAGTACCCTCCTGCAGATGACAGGTACAAACAACTGGAGGACAGGTTGAAGGCTATGGAGGTTCAACAGGCACCTGGGCTGGATTTCGGAGATCTGGGTTTGTCAACTGGTGTGATTATCCCCCACAAGTTCAAAGCACCATCCTTCTCCAAATATGACGGGGCGTCTTGTCCCAAGCTGCATTTAAGGTCCTATGTTCGGAAAATTCAGCCGTACTCTGCGGATAAGAATTTATGGATCCACTTCTTCCAGGAGAGTCTTTCAGGGACTCATCTCGAATGGTTCTATCAGCTGGATGGGACCAAAGTTCGTAACTGGGAGGAGTTGGCTACTACTTTCTACAAGCAGTATCAGTATAATGCCGACCTTGCCCCCACACGTACCCAACTCCAGGGTATGGCGTTAGGTGCAAGCGAAGGTTTTAAGGAGTACGCTCAGAAGTGGAGAGACCTGGCTGGCAGGGTGCAGCCACCATTAACTGATCGGGAGTTGGTAGACATGTTCTTGGGGACCCTATCTGGGCCGTTTTTCAACCATCTCATCGGGAATTCTTCTGCTGGGTTCACTGATTTGATTCTGACTGGAGAGAGAATTGAAGCTGGGCTGAAGTCCGGGAAGATTGCAAAGGGTGCATCATCTAGTTCGGAAAAGAAACCATTCAAGAAGGAGTCTAGTGCCGTGTATGGTTCTAGGAAATCAGAGAGACCGGAGCACCGCCAATCTGTCAGCGCGGTGATGATTGCTAAGCCCGCTGCCGCTCCTCGGCCAAACAATTCTCAAAGGGCTGAAAGACCCCGGTGAGAGTTTACCCGGTTAAGCATGACCCTATCACAGATCCTGCCACAGTTGCTATCCACTAACTTAGTGACTGTCAGGGAGGCTCCAAAGTTCCCAAATACAACATCTCCCAAGTACAACCCGAATGCTCGTTGTGCTTACCATTCAGATAGCCCGGGGCACTCTACCGATGACTGTTGGGCACTAAAGAACAAGCTGCAGGACCTCATTGACGCTAAGGAGGTACAGTTTGAGGCATCTGACAAGCCTAACATGGTGACAGCTCCCCTGCCTGCTCATGGAGTTAATGCTATTGAGGATGAAAAGGAAGTTGATGAAGCTGAGTTTGATAGCTGGATCTACCCGGCAACTGACGAAGGACTTAACAATTGGAGCGCAAAGGACAATCTCCCTGTTTCTTTTGTTACTAAGTAATGAATTCCTATGTTTTGTTATTTTGTAATAAACAATGATAAACTCTATGGCCCGGTGTCTTACCCGAGGCACCGTGGTTCTATTTGTGAGGGCATACAAACTGTCATTTCATATATCATGAATGAAAATCTTGGACGTATTTTTCGCATTACAAATATTGTGTTCCTTTTCTGTCTTTCTTTTCCTTTACATAATTTTCAAAATAGCTGTATTTACACACACACTCACTCATACAGGTTCCAATCCACTCTGGATCTCACTGATAACAACCCTGCTACTGCCAGTTATGACTTCGAAAATCCGATCAACTTAGCCGAAGACGAAGGTGAAGATGATTGCGAAGTGCCTGGCGAGCTTGCAAGACTGTTGCTTCAGGAAGAACGGGCAATTCAACCCCATGAAGAGCCAGTGGAAACCATAAACTTGGGTACTGAGGCAGACAGGAGAGAGGTAAAGATTGGTGCCAACCTAGAGCTCAGCGTGAAGCAACGGTTAACCAAGATGTTACATGACTATATGGAGATCTTTGCCTGGTCCTACGAAGACATGCCCGGGTTGGATACCGATATTGTGGTCCATCACTTGCCAACTAAGGAAGACTGTCCTCCAGTTAAGCAAAAGGTCCGTCGGATGCGTCCAGAGATGTCCGAGAAGATTAAAGCCGAGGTCATGAAACAGTTTGATGCTGGGTTCCTTGCAGTGACTTCTTACCCTCAGTGGGTTGCTAACGTGGTGCCGGTACCTAAGAAGGATGGAAAGGTCAGAATGTGTGTCGATTACAGGGATCTGAACAGGGCTAGCCCCAAGGATGACTTCCCCTTACCTCACATTGACGTCCTTGTTGATAATACAGCTCAGCACAAAGTATTCTCTTTCATGGATGGCTTTTCAGGTTACAATCAGATCAAGATGGCACCTGAAGACATGGAAAAGACTACATTTGTTACTCAGTGGGGCACCTTCTGTTACAAGGTCATGCCATTTGGATTAAAGAACGCTGGGGCAACCTACCAACGTGCCATGGTTGCCTTATTTCATGACATGATCCATCACGAGATAGAAGTGTATGTTGACGACATGATCGCTAGGTCCCAGACTGAGGAAGAGCACTTAGATCATCTGCAGAAGTTGTTTGACCGGTTGAGACTGTACAAGCTGAGACTGAACCCGAACAAGTGCACCTTCGGGGTAAGATCTGGAAAACTGCTAGGCTTCGTGGTCAGCGATAAAGGTATTCAAGTGGACCCTGCTAAGGTCAAAGCTATTCAAGAGATGCCAGTTCCCAAAACAGAGAAGGAAGTCAGAGGCTTTTTAGGACGCCTGAATTACATTGCTCGCTTCATCTCACATCTGACTGCTACCTGTGAGCCAATCTTCAAGCTGCTGAAGAAAGATCAGGTAGTACGTTGGAACGATGAATGTCAGGCTGCTTTTGACAAAATCAAAGAGTATCTCCAAGAACCACCTATCCTTATGCCACCGGTTGAAGGGAGACCTCTGATCCTATATCTGACAGTGCTTGACAACTTGATGGGGTGTGTGCTGGGGCAGCATGACGAGTCTGGCCGAAAAGAGCATGCCATTTATTACCTTAGCAAAAAGTTTACCGACTGTGAGACCCGATACTCACTGCCTGAGAAAACTTGCTGCGCTTTGGTATGGGCTGCTCGCCGGTTGAGACAGTATATGCTGACTCACACTACCTTGTTGATCTCAAAGATGGATCCTATAAAGTACATATTCGAAAAGCCTGCTCTGTCTGGGAGAATCGCAAGATGGCAAATGATCTTGACGGAATACGAAATTCAGTACACAACCCAGAAAGCCATCAAGGGGAGTGTATTGGCAGACCACCTAGCTCATCAAGCTGTAGATGACTACCAATCAATGAACTTCGAGTTTCCGGATGAAAGCATCATGATAGTAACAGACTGTGAAGTACCTGGACCGGATGAAGGACCTGAACCAGGATCCCGATGGTCTATGCACTTTGACGGAGCCTCCAACGCTTTGGGAAATGGTATCGGCGCCATCATCATATCTCCACAAGGTACTCATACTCCACTCACTGCCCGACTATGTTTCAACTGTACCAACAACATGGCGGAGTATGAGGCGTGCATCATGGGTCTTCAAGCTGCGATCGATCTAAGGATCAAATTTCTAAGTGTTTTCGGAGATTCCGCTCTTGTGATCAATCAGATCAAAGGAGAGTGGGATACGAAACATCCAAACCTAATTCCTTATAAAGAATGTGTGTTGACCCTGATTCCCCACTTCACAGAGATAACCTTTGAGCACTTTCCAAGAGAAGAGAATCAGTTAGCGGACGCGTTAGCTACAATGTCTTCAATGTTCAAGGTTAAATGGGATAATGAGGCTCCCCGGATCATCATCTGGAAACTGGACGAACCGGCATACTGTTGTGATCTCGAAACTGAATTGGTGACTGAGAAGCCTTGGCACCACGAAGTGAAGAGATATCTGGAAGCTCAGGAATACCCTGAAGGTGCCTCTGTCAATGATAAGAAATTCCTGAGGAGGTTTGCAGCCAAGTTCTTCCTAAGCAACGGCATCTTGTACAAGAGAAACCATGATTCAACCTTACTGCGTTGTGTGGATAAGACGGAAGCAGAAAGAATCATGGAAGAGCTACATGAAGGGACCTTTGGTACACATTCCAGTGGGCATACTATGGCTAAGAAAATCCTACGGGCAGGATATTATTGGTCCACAATGGAAGCCGACTGCTACCAACACTCCAGGACATGCCACAAGTGCCAGATCTATGCAGACAAGGTGCATGTTCCTCTGGTTCCCCTGAATGTTCTGACTGCGCCTTGGCCGTTTACAATGTGGGGCATAGACATGATCGGCGAGATAAAACCTACGGCGTCTAATGGACATCGCTTCATCCTAGTGGCGATCGATTATTTTACGAAGTGGGTCGAAGCAGCATCCTATGCTACGGTAACCAAGACTGTTGTGGCACGGTTTATTCGACACAATCTGATCTGTCGATATGGCGTCCCTGAGCGGATTATTACAGACAACGGCACCAATCTAAACAATAAGATGATTGCTGAGCTCTGCGAACAGTTCAAAATACAGCACCACAATTCTTCTCCTTACAGACCGAAGATGAATGGGGCTGTAGAAGCAGCAAATAAGAACATCAAGAAGATCGTGCAGAAGATGACAGTGACTTATAAAGATTGGCACGAGATGTTACCGTTCGCTCTGCATGGGTACCGTACCTCAGCTAGGACGTCAACCGGGGCAACTCCTTTCTCTCTGGTTTATGGCATGGAGGCAGTCTTGCCGATTGAAGTACAGATTCCCTCTCTCCGGATAATGAAGGATGCAAATCTGAACGAAGATGATTGGATCCAGACACGACTTGATCAACTCAACCTCATTGATGAAAAAAGACTTGCTGCTATCTGTCATGGTCAGACGTATCAGAAACGGATGATCAGGGCATTTAACAAAAAAGTCAGACCACAGGAATATCAAGTTGGGGATCTGGTGATCAAGCGAATCATCCTTCCTCAGAGTGATCCAAGGGGCAAATGGACCCCTACGTACGAAGGGCCATTTGTGGTTAAGCATGTGTTCTCAGGAGGAGCCATGATTCTAACCAACATGGATGGTGACGACCTTCCTCACCCCGCCAATGCAGACATAGTTAAAAAATACTACGCATGAAAAAAGACCCGCTAGGCTGACATGCCTAGGCAAAAATTAGGGCTTCCCGTCGAACCAAAAGGGTTCGGGCAAAATGAAGGGATGAAAATGAAAAAATCTGTACACCCGGCAAGTCGAAAACCTGAAAAGGCGGCTTGGGCAAAAATGGGTATCCCGGTGGACTGAAAACCCGAAAGGGCGGTCCAGGCAAAAATTAGGGATAAAAGCGTAATACTATGTCGCATTGGATCACTTTGCATCCAGAATCCGGTATCTACATCAAGTTCAGACGGTATCGATCAGTCAGCTTCACCTTCAACCAAGGTCATCAAGTGATGAGACGCTCGGAGTTATAAAGGCAATAGCAGAGCTGAAACCCAGTGGATCATTCATATTTCACACAGTTGTTTTATTTTCTTTTGTACAAAATTTGTATAAACTCTCTTGTTCGGCGGCGTCCTCTTACTAGGACGTCAGCCTCTTGTACACAAAAACGCCTATTCACGGGCCATTCAAAAATCAATACAAATATATTTTCAGTTAAACGTGCCAAGTGTTTTTCTTTTTTTCTGTTTTGTTTTGCGAAGAACGTCCAAGGTTCAATTTGTGATATATGCATTGACAATAATTTGCTAACTCATAAATATTTGCATACGAAACAAAGGAATTAATTGCAGGTGACACTAGAAACAGGGGCAATAAAAGAGTTGTCTGAGCAGTCTAATTGTTCTATCCTCCAAAGGTACCAAGGTAGGTTCAGCTAAAGAACACGGCCAGTACATCTTAATTCCCCAGAGAGTAAGCCAAACAGTACATTCCTCTCCAAGCAAAACTATCAAAAGGAAGTTGGGTATCCTCCCGTAAATCTCAATACCTTCCCCAGCAGCACATATTCTTAACGAGCATCCCCGACAGTCTTGGTCTAAAGATTGTTCCCCGGCGGTATCTCAATATTCAAAGGAATCACTTCCCCAACATATCAAAACTCCCCCAGAAGAGTTCAATTTGCTTCCCCAGGAAATTTGGAATTCATATATCCCCAAGCAGTAAGCTTATCCCCAGTAAATTCTGGAAGCTTATCCCCTCGCAGAGCACGAACGCGTCGCCCGGCTTTATTCAAAGAGTTGTTTCCTCAATAGGATGTAACTGGGTTATCCTCAGCCAAAAGCCATGGAAAGATCGTCGTCAACGAAGTCTTCTTACCCCAGCGAAGTCTGTCAGCACTTCCAACAACAAGGGTATCCTCAACAAAGTCATCAACAATTCAGCAAGGCATCCCTCTTCCCACGGAGTATTGCTTCCCAGCATGGTCGCTAGAGTATCTTTTCTCCCCGCAGAATCTTCCATTCGCCAAGTTTATTCCGCAACAGAGTCATCTTCTCCTACCGGTATTCTTGCAACTATCATCCTCAGTGGAAGGGAAATCTATTCTTCAACATCAGCCCGGGATATGACTTCCTGGCACCCGTCAAAGAGTTTACTTTCTTAGACGAAAAACATATTCATAAAACATCACATACATCATTATAGCATGCATAGACGCATCATATCATGCAAATCTCATTTATGTTGAGAACATCATTGCTTGATCCATATCATGCATTGCATATGACTGACCTTTACCTTTCAGGAAGGATGCAGTTGAAATTCTCAAAACATATTTCAAGGCCTTCTCTAGTCCAGCTAAATCGACTCCCAACAGATTTTTCTGATAAAGACTCAGTAGAAGTTATCCCAGATTATAAGTTCCTAATGGTCCCCTCTCCGACAGTGCGTGAGGTGGTAATTCCTTCTTCAGATGTTTCCCTCTCCGACGATGAGTGTGAGGTGATAGTCTCCTATGGTCCCCTCTCCGGCAAGTGCGTGAGGTGGTAATTCCTTCTTCAGATGTTTCCCTCTCCGACGATGAGTGTGAGGTGATAGTCTCCTATGGTCCCCTCTCCGACAAGTGCGTGAGGTGGTAATTCCTTCTTCAGATGTTTCCCTCTCCGACGATGAGTGCGAGGTAATAGTCTCTTATGGTCCCCTCTCCGGCAAGTGCGTGAGGTGGTAATTCCTTTTTCAGATGTTTCCCTCTCCGACGGTGAGTGTGAGGTGATAGTCTCCCATGGTTCCCTCTCCGACGGTGTGTGAGGTGGTAAGTCCTTTTCAGATGGTTCCCTCTCCGACGATGAGTGTGAGGTGATAGTCTCTTATGTTTCCCTCTCCGACGGTGTGTGAGGTGACAATTCCTTTTCCTATGATTCCCCTCTCCGACGGCGAGTGAGGTGATTCCCTTTCAGATTATAATAGCCTATGGTTCTCGTTCCGATCCTGCGAAGATGGTATTTCCCACCAAGATTTTCTCAACGAGCGTTGTTGAAGTTAAAATCGCCCAAGGTTCTCTTACCATTCATACTAAGGTAGTAACCATCCCTGGTTCATTCATCATCTTTTGAAGCTCCAGATCCATCTCCTGTAACCAGTCAGGATACATCTATACCAAGCATCTAAAAATCAGCTCCTGCAACGTGTCAGGTACTCATTTTTTTCTTTTGCAGGTATGCAGGTTCTCACTAAGGAATCTCTTACGCAATCAACATCCAGATGGCATCTATAAGCCCATCATCCTATCCAGCAATCTCCAAATGGCATCTATAAGCCCATTCCCCCATCACACTGCCACTATGTGAGCGCAAATTTCTGGGCACTCTAGTGTCCAATCATCTTCTACCCTCGGATTACGAAAGGCACGTCAGCCAATCTGCATCCTCAGGTCTAAGAAGATTGAACAGGGGCAACTGTTGCACCCCAAAATTTGCCCTCCCATATTCTTCAAGAAATTGCCAAGCCAAGTCACAAAATTCCCCAAGGGTTGCCCAGTACAAAGGTCTCCTATGCAGTCAAAACTAGGGTTTGAATTCTGATCAAGAAAAGGAAGTTTTCAAGGGCCCAACCAAGTCTCATATGCTTACAAAGGTGGTCAAGCATCCTCATATAAAGTGTCAAGACATTCAGCTCAAAATTGCACAGTCAAAACCCTAAATTGCACTACAGTCAACTGTAGGGGTAAAATGGTCATTTGGCAGTCAAAAGTTCAAATTTTTGGTCAACATATCATTTTGAAGCCACAAACATCATTTGATCAATGCTTGATCATGATTCTCAAAATTTGGCTCAGAAAATCATCAAGATGCAAAAGTTACTATATTTGGACAGCTGAAAAAGTCAACTGAAATTGACCAGGGCATAACTTTCACATGGATTATCAGAAAAATTCCATCCAAAGCTCATTTTGAAGAGAAAGACATTTCCTACAACTCATCTTCATACTTCAAGTCCAAGAAATGCTCTCACAAAAAGTTATCAATTTCAACATTATAGGTCATTTTCAAAAGTCAACAAAAAGGGACTTTAAGTCAAAGGCCATAACTTGAGATTGGTAAATCAAAATGACATGGGACCAAAGGCATTGGTTAAAGGACTCAAAGACCTTTCCAAAATGTCCAAGAACATGAGAAAAGCTTAAAAATTGAGCAAGTTATGCCTTGTGGAAGTTGGGAAATTTTTGGATATTTTGAAAAGTCAACATTACTTCAAAAGACCTAAAAATGCTAATGGGCCCATTTTTCTTCCATGATTCATCATTCTAAGCATGTGCACGACCACTTGGCCCAAAGGGAAGTATTTTCTCATTTTTTATTTATTTATTTGAATTATTATTCATATTAATTCATTTAAATTATATAAATATGTGAAAAATATCTAACATGACCTAACCAATCTTTTTGTACACATTTTAGGCTCAATAATTCGTGCACATCCCAACATGGAAAGATTTGGCTTGATTGGATGCTAATTGAATCAAATGCACATGAAAAAGATATGAAACATAATGGAAAAAAATCAAATATTCAAACAATGAATTACAAGAGATTTGATTGATTTTCTTAACCTAATTGCCTCACTACATAATCAGAATGATAACCCTAATCACAATACACTCTAAGCTGCGCAGGAAATACATTTACAAACTTGGAATTTTTTGTCAAAAAAGCAATTCTGAAAACCACTCTAAAGGACGATTCAAAGCCTAATTCCTTTTCCAAAAGCTTCCTCAAGGTTCCCAGAAGCGATTCCAATCCCAAACATCCATCAACACGCAAAGAATTGGTAATAAGAACCTCTCCTGTACAGAGAAAAAGTCACAATCGTGTTTTTGGTTTTAGGCATTCTCATGGCATTCTAATCATAGATTCTTATTCCTTATGATGTTCTGATACTGACCAATGCGTTTGATTGAATTTTTATGCCATATACAAGATTTTACCATGTTTACTTTCTAGGGTTTTCAGAGCTTTAATTTGGGGCTTTTGCAAAGAGGAAAAATTAAGCCTCATAATCATGATCATTAGACTCAGCACATGGAGACGGAGAGAAATCTACCCTCGCGCTCAATTTATGAGCGTTGAGGAGCTATTCGCTATTTTCCAATAGCCTATCTTAAGCCACGCCCAGAAAACCGTTGCTATTGCGTTTTGTTTTACAGGGAACATGAAGGAGACGAAGTCGTGGCCACCAGCGATTCGTTGATTTGAATTTCACGCGTTTTCAATCCATTAACGCGTTGCTTCTTTTATATTATTTATTTGCTTGTATATTAACTGAATGCGCGTGTAGCTCAACTGGCAAGCAGGATTGGTAGTGGAGGTACATGACCTGGGTTCGAACCCCAGGTCTTTCACATGTTCATATTATTTTTCCATTAATAATCATATGCAGGCACAACCTTAAGGCACACCATATGCCTCAAAATCCAAAGGTCCACGCGTCCAAGGGATGCAGATCAAGGGCTCAGAACTGAAGAACACCATGAGGACTAGTCAACACGCGCATACGTGGCCTGGGAAAGTCAATGGATCTGCATATTAAATGGGCCAGAATTTCACTAATAAAACCTCCAAATTGGGACTTCCACCCCCCTGGTTTGCAATTTCCTTTTTATTTATTTTGTTTTCAATTTTTATTTTATTTATTTTATTGTTTTAATTTAATAAATTATTTTTACCATATATATAAAAATATCACAAAAAATCAGAAAAGATGGCAAATATAATAAATATTTAATTTAATTATTTTCATAAATAAATTAACATGTAAATTAACTTAGTATTAATTTAGGTTGCAACTTTAATTCTTTTCATAAAAATATAAAAAAATATAGAATTTAGGTTTAATAAATTTTATTCCTTTCAATTTTTCTTTTTTTCATAATAATAATGTTACTTGTTTTATTTTCATAATTAACTTGTAAATTAATTAGGGTTTCATTTAGGTTAAAAAAGGTCGATATTTTCTTAATAAACTTAAAATAATTAGAATTAGGTTTAATATTTAGTTTTAATTAATTATTTTTTCTAGTAAATCTTAAAAAATACTAAAAACACCAAAAAACATTCCTTTTTAATTTTTAATTTTTTATTCCTCATTAATTCTAATTAATTAAATTCATTAACTTTAATTTTTTGCAAAAGGGTCCAACGCCCTCGTTCGTAATTTATTTTATTCACACATTTGTTTTATTTCGCTTAATTCATTATGTATCTCTCCCAAAGCGTTGTAACTTAAACTTCTCGCACTTTTATTTCTTTTGCTTCTTTACTTTTTTTGTCAAATCGGGTCCGGTTTAATTTTGGCGATGTGGACCCGCGCCATTTGTAATAGCTGTAGATTTACTTTTTCCCGCAAATATTAACTGTTAAATAAGCATGCAAGAATGAATGGACTTAAATAAAATCAAGCGTAGATCACAACAAACATGACAAGACAAATACAAATGAAAACGGCACACGAATCGCACACACCACCCCTAGGGTACGCCTCACTGTTGCCTTGCCTCGAAAGGTGATCGTCGAGTAGAGGATGTCTTAGTAAGTCCTCATGATCCGGGAACCTGGCATGAGGGTAGCTTCTAAGGTGTCTTCCCATTGCTCTGGTGATCACCATGTCCCTACAAACTCGAATTGACCCGAACACCTCCAACGGTGGTGCTACCTACCTCTCAATGGTGGGATGGCATTACTTTAAAGGACATTTACACAGACGAATTCCTTAGGGTAGGTAGGTTCTCGTAGATACTTGCTCTCTTCAAAACAAACTGAAATCTTTTCACACCGACACTTTTCAAAAGCTTTCAAAGCAAATTTTTCAAACACTCTGACGTATGAGTCGAACTGAAATTTTTCAAAGAAACTTTTTTTAAAAACCCACAATTGAAAAGCAAGCAAACCATTTGTGAAAACACAATGAGCAAGTATCTAAGAGCCCATGGATAACCATGGATAGAAAGGGTGCTAACACCTTCCCTTTCTATAACCTACCTCCCGAACCGAGAGCGATCTCTTTAAAGGAATTTTTCTGTGCTTTTGTCCTTTCCATTTGGAGAAAATAAAAGACGGTGGCGACTCTTGCTTACCGCGACATTTCGCGAAACCAGCGTTAAACAGTCAGTTCCAGATCCACTGATCACAACAGTTGTGGTAGTTTCCCCAATGTACTCCTTCTTGGTACAAAGGGAGGAATTAACTATAACCCTGTTCTTGCGCGATGACATCTTGGTTATCCGATGAGGGATAAACCAAATAGTATTCATTTGAGTAGTTTCTTTCTGAAGGAGGGACACAACCATAGGAAATCTAGGGAGCAGATTGCGAAGGCCTGGCGTCACATTCATAAGAAGAGTAGGAAAGATTTGGGACCTAGGGGTGTTGTTTCTTTGGAGCCATATCTTTAGTGGGTCCAAACGAGAGCTATTCAATTGAAGATGTCGTATTCTTGGGAAACACCTATGCCTAATTTGTTTGTGAAGACCACTCCTTCCTTATTGGATGATCTAGAAGAGCTACAACTTGCTTTAGTCAGGATGCAACAGGAAAATGATGCTTGGAAGAACAAGTTCCAGACTTTAGAGATTTCTTATAGATCAGATTTGAAGAAGAAAGACGACTTGATTGAGATTCTTGAGAGGCGAGCTATAGAAACCATGGAGAGTCAAGGGGATTTATTTTCTCCTAAGCCTCAGTCAGATGCCATTTGCTCACTCCCTGATTCAGGTGATTGGAAGGAGGTTGCCACCAGATATGCAGAAGAAAACTAGAGGTTGAAGGCTTAGATTGTCAGGCTCACAGGGAAGCGCCAGCGTATAGAGTGATCTCCATCAGTTTTACTTCTCAGGGTTTTAGATTTTCATCTTGTACTTGGGATCATTGAAACTTGTAATCCATTTTGGAGTTGTTATAATAAATTTTTTCAGTATTTCAAATGCGTTATTACTTTGGTATTTGAAATATGTTCATAAATTTTAAATCCCTTGAAATATTAAATAATAAAATAAAATCATGTGCATTACATATCATGCATCATATTGCACATATTTCTTGCATTTTTTATGCATATCCAGGTGTCTTACCAAGCTTCTTTACTTTGTTCAGCAAGCTAACTCACCACTATAACACTCGGACTAATTTCAAAAAGAAGATGGATAACTTAGAATAAGAGAATCACGAGCTGCGCGAGGAGGTTTCCATTTTGAAGGCCGGCATGGCCAATCTTACTGCTCTGATGGAATCTCTGGTGATTGCTCAGAATCAGCCACCGAGTGTCCAACCTCAACCAACAAGGGCAACTACTGAAGCTCCGACTGTTCCCGTATCTGCTACTCCAACTGTTGTTCAAAACTGCATGCCTCAAGGTTATCCATGGGGAATGCTAGAGAATATTACACCTGAAAGTTTCAATCTTGGTCCTCAAGATACTCCAATTGTTCATACTATTGTTACTCCTGCACCTCCCGTGGTACATGCTGCTCCTGCTGCACCCCCTTCGGTGAATATAGTTCTGTTTGTTAATGATGATGTGTGTCGTCCTTTTCCTCCACCGAGTGAAGACTTGGGTCTTTATAACATAATGGATGATTTTCAAAAGCAATTCGACAGGATGCAGAGGGAGATGAAGGCCCTAAGGGGAAAAGAGCTATTTGGGCAGAATGTGAATGAGTTATGTTTGGTCCCGAATGTTAAAATACCTGCTAAGTTTAAGGTCCCGGAGTTCGAGAAGTACAAGGGCAACACTTTCCCTCGTGCTCATTTGGTGATGTATGTGAGGAGAATGTCTACCCATACTGATGATCAACGTCTGTTGATTCACTTTTTTCAGGATAGTTTGACCGGTGCTGCGTTGAAGTGGTATATGAGTTTGGACAATGTTAACATCCATACTTTCAATGATTTTGGAGAAGCGTTCATCAAACAATACAAGTACAACGTGGACATGGCGCCTGACCGTGATCAACTCAGGGCCATGGTTCAGAAAGGCAGGGAATCATTTAAAGAATATGCATAGAGATGGCGTGAGGTAATAGCCAAGGTGATTCCTTCAATGGAAGAGAAGGAGATGACTAAGATTTTCTTGAAGACTCTGGTTGCTTTCTACTATGAGAGGATGGTAGTGAGTGTGCCAAGTAACTTTACTAAAATGGTAGGAATGGGTATCCGCTTAGAAGAAGTTGTAAGAGAGGGCCGTTTAACGAGAAGTGAAGGATATGGGGGTGTGAAGAAGCCATCTTATGGGTTTACCAAGAAGAAGGAAGAGGATGCAAATGCTGTTGTGATACGGTTGCAGAACCGAGACTGTTTTTTAGGAATACTGGTTTGCGTTTTGCGTTTGTGTTTGCAAAATGTTGCAGTAAGCAAGAGTCGCCACCGACTTTTATTTTATCCAACAAGGAAAGGAATCGTCTCTGTTGAGAAAAATAGAATTTTAGGAGCTTCGGTCATCCGTCATTCTACTGGTGAATCATCTCTGTTCTTGAGAAAAGTTGAATTTTAGGAGCTTTGGTCGTCCTTTATTCTACTGAGGAATCGTCTCTTAGCTGAAGAAGTGAGAATGAACTACTATCTGGTCGTCATCCAGGCTTCATAGTGATAAGGCCGACTGCTATCTGATCGTAATCCAGGATTTACAGTGACTTACTGGGGAGATGAGATTAAACTTGTTGTCCGGTCATAATCCAGGCTTCGCAATTTCTCAATTCTTATCTGGTCGTAATCCAGGCTTCAGAAGGAATTAAGTTGTTATCCGGTCGCATCCGGGCTTCAACTTGAACTCAGGGCATACCAATATCCGGTCGACTCCGGGCTTCTCAGTGATTGTCCATGTAAATTGCTATTTGGTCGAAATCCAAGCTTCACAGTGTCTTGTACTGTTATCTGGTCGAAATCCAAGCTTCAGTCCTTTTATTGTTATTTGGTCGTAATCCAAGCTTCACGATGCTTTATACCATTATCTAGTCGAATCCAGGCTTCATGGTGTTCTGTACTGCTATCTGGTCGTAATCCAGGCTTTACAATACTCTACTTCTTATCTGGTTGAAATCCAGGCTTCAGAAGAAAATCAAGTGGTTATCTGGTCGCCTCTGGGCTTCCCTTTGACTGTTGGGCCTACTAATATCCGGTCAAATCCGGGCTTCATAGTAATTGGCCGAGTAAACTGTTATTTGGTCGTAATCCAAGCTTCACAGTGTCCCTCACTGTTATCTGGTCGTAATCCAGGCTTCAGTGTCTTTTACCGCTATCTGGTCGTAATCCAGGCTTCACGGTGTATCATACCATTATCTGGTCGAAATCCAGGCTTCATGGTGTTCGGAGAAATCAAGATACTATCTAGTTGAATCCGGGCTTCATAACTTGTATTAAAGATATACCACTATCTGG
This sequence comes from Vicia faba, assembly GCA_948472305.1. NCBI lineage: Eukaryota > Viridiplantae > Streptophyta > Magnoliopsida > Fabales > Fabaceae > Vicia > Vicia faba. Next base: position 106,160,850 of record OX451736.1, read on the forward strand.
TCGTAATCCAGGCTTCGTAGTACTCTTGGCTGCTATCTGGTCGTAATCCAGGCTTCACAATGTCTTCTACCATTATCTGGTCGTAATCCAGGCTTCATGGTCTTGTATTGCTATCTGGTCGTAATCCAGGCTTCACAATACTTGTTAAGCTATTATCCGGTCGTAATCCAAGTTTTACGGCTTGTGTTTATGATATACCACTATCTGGTCGTAATCCAGGCTTCATGGTACCTGCTGAGCTGCTATCCGGTCGTAATCTGGGCTTTACGGCTTGCTGAGGATTAAACTATTATCTGGTTGAATCCGGGCTTCATAGCTTGCTTTTAAGAGATACCACTATCTGGTCGTAATCCAGGCTTCACGATATTCTAATACTGTTATTCAATTGTTCTCCGGGCTTCACAATATGAGGGAGAGATCAAGATATTAACTGGCCGTACCCGGGCTTCATAGCTTGAACTTGGTAAGAATTTGATTGTATCTTTCCTGAAAGGTAAAGGTTAACTGTATGTAATGCATGATATGCATCAGGCAATGATGTTCTCAAACTAAATAAGATTGTGTCGTATGACGCGTATGCGCATGTCATGATGTATGGACGTGCAATGTTTTCATGATATTCTCTAGTTGGGGAAAACAGATCCTGGATTGCTGCTGGAGAGTATAAAGAATTTCGCTCGCTGGGGATAACAACCGAAGATGATTGGGAGAATAATCCTGTTGAAGAATATATTGGTGAGAGAATGACTCTGCGAGGAAGAGATGCTCTGCTGAGGATTCGCTGATTTTGGAGAAAAACCCTCGGTTGTGGATGAATTACCGTTGCTGGCGATGATAAACTTTGTTGGGGATGAATTTCTTGTTTGTGGAAGAAATAAACTCCACTGGGGATGGTCTTCTAGACTCTACTGGGGATAATCTTCCAAACTCCACTGGGGATAATCTTCCAGTGCTGGTGATAGATAAACTCTGCTTGGGGAGAATCTTACCGACTCATTCGCGGTTGCGAGCTCAGCCGGGGAGAATTAACACCATTGTCTTTTTCTTACTCTGTGGGGAGTGTATGCATTTTCAGTCATATTCCTCAGCTAGGTCTATCCCTGTACCTGGTGAATAGAGCAACTGTAAGGTCTGGACATTTCTTGTTTTCCCCTGTTTCTGATATTACGAGTAATCGTCTTTTGTTTCGCATGTAAATATTTATGAGCAACAATTATTGTCAAATGCATATATCAAAAATGAATATTGGACGTTCTTGCATAACAAAACAGAAAAAGAAAAACAATTTGAAATTTCTTTGTGAAAATGAATGGTATTGATTTTGAAGTTGGCCTGTAAATAGGCGTTTTTGTACAAGAGGCTAACGTCCCAGTAAGAGAACGCCGCCGAATGATAGAAAGGATTGGTTTTTGAAATAATCAAGTAACTAGAAGCATCTACCTACTCAAAATTCTTTCCTACACATTTTTATTCCTTTGACATTGTTTTTTTACCATTGCATTTGGTAAACAACCCTATCTTTGGATGTTAAACGAGACGGGCGTGGGTCATCGTATGACCATGATAGCAATGGTGCAAAGTATCTTTAGCATTTTTAGGGACTAAGATCATCTTTGTTTAGGCAACCTTTTGATAGCGTCATCGAGGGACTATGATCTTTTTGTTTTTTATTTATTTTGCCAAGATACCTAGCATGCATACCATGGCCATTTTTTAAGGCAACAAAATGGGTGAAACCCTAGAGGGTGCTTGTGTGCAATGTGTTATCATTTTTCATGCATTTTTGTCTTGTATTAGGTCATGCTATTTGTTTTGATTTTTGTCTTATCATACAAACCCTAATTTACTAAACATGCATATAATGCGATAAATTGCGTAAAGTAAATCTAAACTATTACAATAATATTATGGGAAGGGGGATACAAGTTTTGAATGGGGAATATTTGCACAAAATAAAACCCTAATTTACTATTACAACCCAATTGAATTTTGGTACAATAAATAAATAAACAAATATTTAAAAATGCAAATAAATTGTAAATATGCAAGAAGTGTTTTTGTATTTGTTTTGTGTATGAGAAAATAAAATTATCTAATTCCTAAAAATAAGAAAAAATAATATTATTATTTTTGAAAGGGTGAAAACCCTAGTTTTGATTAAAAGAAAAATTTTGTTTTCTATATTATTTATTTGTCCATTTTTGCTTAAAAAAAAATAATAATATGTATAAATATTAAAAATTAAAATATGTGAGAAAATATTATTTTATGTGTATAAAATGTAAAATAAAATATTAAGTATTTTATTATTATTTACAAATTTATTTAAGAAAATAAATTCTATTAAACCTAGTAAACTATTTTTATGCCATAAAAAATAATAAAAATAATAAAATAAAATGTAAAAAATTAAGAAAATATTTTTGGGATTTTTTAATGTTCAGAAAAAAAAAGTCAAAAATATAAAAATAACAAGAAAATATGAAAAATAACAAAATATGAATCAGGGGGGTGCAAAAGCAAAATGGGGGGTGTGAATAGAAACATGCCCAAGGCGCCAGACCCAGAACACCACTTCATCCCTGTCCTTGCTCCCTTCGCGCGCGCCCTGTTTGTAAATTTGGAACTCTCTATTCTTGGCACAAAAACAAAATCTTGCAACATGAAACTTGTAGCATTTTTGATCACGATTCCAATGATATAAAAAACATGACCTAACTCTAAAAGACCAAGGAGAATTTTAATGGCCCTAATTTCTGACCTAATTTTTTCAGCATGTTCAACATCCAAATACTCTTAGCTCAGTTAATATAAATGGAAACTATGCATATGTACAACTCAATCATGTTAAAGACTACATTTTTGCTTCACAAACCTAAGCTTAAGGATGCCTAAATAGAGAGATAGAAACTTGACAAATACCTTGTTCAGTTGAGTTTGGATATGGCAATGTGGGAACTTTGAGTGAGGCCTGAAGTTCTTGTGAGCTTCCTTGAAGTCCCCTCAAGCTTCTCCAATGCTTAGCTTGCCTTTAGGATGGATGAATCTTCCTGCACAAGTCAACCTACAAACTCCAAAAATGAAAATGGTGAAGTGTGAAACAGGGCACACAGTTGCAAGACAGGGACCTGGATATCTTGGATGGGATGTATGTAATATGTTTGAAGTGATTCAAAGCAAAACGCACGAGGCAAAATGGAAATGGCTTTGATTTTGCAGAGGATGCCCTGTTTGGGAAGAAAAATGGGATTTTTTGTTTGAGGGCGTTTTGAATGCTATGGATTCGTGTATTGGCTTGTTACAAGGTTCTGAGGTTGTTTGAAATGAGTCCAAGTCTTGCCTTTATCAGATGGATGAGATCCCTTGACTTTTGCAAGTTTCTTGCTTTTGAAGAAAAGTTGGAAGTGACAATGCCAAAGCCTCTACAGGCTTGCTTGCTAGCTGCACATAGTTGGTACAAGTTGCCTGATATTTATGGATATTGTTTGCAGCAAAAGATTAGGTCCATGGCTCAAGATTTGCAAAGTTGGAAAAAGCAAGCTTTATCAAAGTAGCAATGTGAACTTTATGCCATAAATGGATTAATTCAATGTACAATGCTCCAAAGATCAGAAGACCATTATCCGATGTGTTTGCATTTAATTATGGAGTGTAGAAGGGATTAGGACCTGTAAAACCAAGTACAAGCATGTTTGAGACTGATTTGCAACTTGAACCATTGTGAAAAATGCCTTGGACAAAAGTGATAAATTGCCATTTTCATTTCTTTGATTCTCCCTAACCATAAATGATATTGGAGAGTTCTTGGACATTTTGGAAAGCTTGTAACATGATCTATAATACATCTTTGAAATGTATTTTGAGATTACTCTTGGAACTAGGTGAAAAGTTGCCATGAAGTTAGGTTAAAAATCTGCCTAAACTAGGGCAAAATTTCACTAAGTTAAAAGTTTTATGGACCCCTATTCACAAAATCATAACATGAGATACAAGCATCTTTTGGGAATATTTTGTGAATAAAAGTTGTATATTTCATGGAAGACTGCAACTTTCATGTTGGAAGTTTTCTTTGAATCCAATTGCATCATGGTGAAAAAGTTGGGAAACGTTGGAAAAAAATAAGAAATTTTCATAACTTAGAAAAATTCTACGTTATGAAAAATTTCAAATTAAAATCCTAATTTTCAAAATTAGGTTTCTTGGTCAACAAGTTTCACATTTTGACATGTTTTGATGAATTATGACCCTTGGCACTTGATTTTGACCAAAAAGTCAAAGTTTGACTTTTCAGTGTACAGTTGATTTTTAATCAGTTGACTGGAAAATTCATCTGTCAATCCAATGCATTTGAGATCTTTTGAACTTTGTTATTAGCTCAAGATGGTACCATTGGATCCTTGAAATCATGCTTGAACCCAATTGGCCATTGGTTAGGTCAAAAATCAGAAATTGCCCTTCTACAGTCAAACCCCTAATTTTGACCATTTTGCCCTTTTGATGATCTGATCAAATTTCTTGAGGAGTTGTAGTCCAAACTTGATAAAATGGTTTATATGAGCCTATAATGTTGATGTGGATCAAAAATTATGAGGTTTGACTGTAAATTGGCCATGGTTGACTTTTTCCCCAATACAGTTGATTTTTAGGTCAACTATCCAATTGACTGGGCAAAAAAGTGATTCAAGGCTTGAAACTTGGTATGAGAAATCTTAGAGGTCCAAAATGAAGTATGAAAGTCTCATGAGGCATTGGAAGTCCAAAAATCCATGTGCAAACTCAAACTCTAATTTCAGGTTATCAGTGCAAGGAGAGGTCTTGAGCTGAGGAAACCCCAATCCTGTCTGGAGTCCAAGAGGTCTTGTGAGGAAAAATATTGATAAAAATAGAGGGAAAATTTTAGGGTACAACAGGTTCCCCTGTTCAATCTTCTTGAACCCGAAGAGTTAGATTGGCGATTTTTGCCATTCGTGACTCGAAGGTAAAAGATGATTGGACACTAGAGTGCCCGTAAATTTGCACTCGTCAAAGTGTGGCTGAGGAAACGGGCTTAAAGATACCATTTGGAGAGATGATATAATCTTGTTGGAGATGGGCTTAAAGATGCCATCCAAGAATGTTTGTTGAACTGCAAGTTGTAAGTCAAAAGAATGAGTATCAGAATGGTGTCCGCATTTGGAACGTATCTGAACTGTATCTGGAGACTGAGTCTGTATGAGCAATGGAATGGAATCCGTGTCTGGAGCGTATCCAAGTTGTATCTGAATTTGAATCTGAGTAAGTGATAGAATAGCATCCGTGTCTGGAGCGTCTCTGAGCTGGGGAAAAATCAGAATGACAACCTTGTCTGGAGCGTATCTGAACTAGAGTCTGAATAAGTGACAGAATGACTTCCGTGTCTAGAGTGTATCTGAACTTGAAATTGATAGTTGAATCTGAATAAGTATCAGGATGGCATCCGTATCTGGAGCGTATCTGAACTGTATCTGAAACCTGAATCCTGAATGAGTAATAGAATGACTTCCGTGTGTGGAGTGTATCTTTACTAGAATCTGAATAAGTAGCAAAATGACTTCCGTGTCTGGAGTGTATCCGTACTGTATCTTGACTTTGAATTCTGAATGAGTAATAGAATGACTCCCGTGTCTGGAGTGTATCTTTACTGTATCATGAATAGGAGATCTGAATGAGTAACAAAATGACTTTCACGTCTGGAGTGTATCCGTAATGTATCAGAATAAGAGACTTGAATGAGTAATATAACGACTTCTGTATCTGGAGTGTATCCGTACTATATCTGAAATCTTTGAATAGTTGTTAAAGATAGCTGTTAATCTTATCCTGAAAAGGGTAAAATGTTAGCTGAAACACAAAGTTATGTTGCATGAAATGTATGATGCAATAAATGTGTTTTATCAATGTTTATGATATATGAGTGTAATGTATGCGCATGTAAGCTGATTCACTGTAAGGAAAATAAATCCTTGACAGTTGGGGATAACAAAACCCTTGACTGCTGCCGGGGAAGATAAATCCTTGACTGTTGAGGATGAGAAATCCTTGGAGGCTACTGGGGATTAATAGAAATCCTAACTTCTCTAGGGATATAAGGATCCTTCATGTCTTTGAAGTTGAAGGATAATAAACATTCTGTTGTGAGAATAATGCCAAGTGTTGCTTGAGAAACCTGCTTGGGGAATCCTGAGAACTTTGATGACTACAGCTGGGGATGGCAGACTTCATTCTGTTGAGAATCGATAAAAACTCTGCTGGGAAGAAGTTTATCCTGTTGGGGAGTAGTGAAAACTCTGTGGGGAGTAGCTATCATGCTGGGGAGATCAGGAGTTTGGGTTGTATGCCAATCTACTGGGGAATTATCCGAAGTTGTCGTCTGGTTAGCTGTCAGGCTTCAAAGCAACTTGTTAGGAAATTATCAGGTTTTAAGATAACTCGCAAGGGAATTTGAGGAAACTCGAGGATTTCCATTGGGGTTTAAAGGTTGAAGTTTTAGCTCCGTTGGGGACCTTAATGATATACTGTAGGGATTACCCCTGGAATAGCCTAAAGACGTTTTCCTATACTTTCAACCTATCAGTATTTAATCTTTTCCAAATCGTTTATTTGTAAACAGCGATTATATTCAAATGCATATGCTCATTAATAAATCATTGGAAGTTTTCAAATAAAACACAGGTGTAAAAAGGAAAAGACAAATAGTTTTCTGCACTTTGAAGTATCTTTGTATTAACTTTGTGTAAGTATTTTGTACAAAGGAGACAGACATCCTAGTAAGAGAACGTTGTCATAAAAATGAGAAAAATTTATACAAAGAAAGGTGGCTATGTGTAAAAGTTCCATGGGGTTCCCATTCTTCTATAGCCTTCGTAACTCTGAATATCTTGTCCATTTGTTGCTTCGTCCGAAGATGATTGAGTTGATCAGAAGCCCGAAGCTTGTCTGTGAAGAGATTGTCCTTAAAGTGATCCGACGAGACATAGTCATACGCTTTAGTTCCCTAACTTTTTCCTGGACCGCCCTTTCGGGTTTTTGATCCACCGGGAAACCCTTTTTTGCCCAAGTCGCCCTTTTGGGTTTTCAACTTGCCGGGTGTACAAATTTTTTTGTTTTATCCTTAACTTTTGCCTGAACCGTCCTTTCGGGTTTTTGATTCACCGGGATGCCCTTTTTTGCCTAGGTGTGTCAACCTAGCGGGTCATTTATGCGTAGTATCTTTTAACTATGTCTGCGTTCATAGGGTGCGGCAGGTCGTCACCGTCCATGGTGGTTAAGATCATTGCCCCACCAGAAAAGATGTTCTTGATTACAAATGGTCCTTCGTAGGTAGGAGTCCATTTGCCCATGGGATCACTTTGCGGCAAGATGATCCGCTTGATTACAAGATCTCCGACTTGATATACCTGACGCTTGACTTTCTTGTTGAAAGCCTTGATCATCTGTTTTTGATACGTCGGACCGTGGAAAACAGCAGTAAGTCGCTTTTCGTCAATTAAGTTAAGTTGATCAAGCCGGGTCTGAATCCAATCGTCTTCACTCAAACCAGCATCTTTCATGATTCTCAAGGAGGGAATCTGAACCTCGATAGGCAAAACAGCTTCCATGCCGTATACCAAAGAATAGGGTGTTGCCCCAGTTGACGTGCGAGCCGTGGTACGGTACCCGTGGAGAGCAAACAGTAGCATCTCATGCCAGTCTTTGTAGGTGAATGTCATCTTTTGTATGATCTTCTTAATGTTTTTGTTCGCATCTTTGATAGCACCGTTCATCTTTGGCCGATAGGGAGATGAATTGTGATGTTGAATCTGGAACTGCTCGCACAAGGTGGTGATCATAGTGTTGTTAAGGTTTGTACCATTGTCAGTGATGATCCTTTCGGGGATGCCGTACTAGCAAATGAGGTTCTGCTTGATGAAGCGAGCAACAACATTCTTTGTGACAAATGCGAAGGAAGTTTCTTCGACCCACTTGGTAAAGTAATCAATGGCCACTAGGATGAAGCGGTGTCCATTGGAGGATGTAGGCTTGATATCCCCAATCATGTCGTTTTCCCACATAGCAAAGGGCCAAGGAGCTGTTAAGAAATTGAGAGGAACTGGAGGTATATGTACCTTGTCCACATAGATTTGACATTTGTGACAAGTCCTGGAATGTTGATAGCAGTCAGCTTCCATGGTAGACCAGTAATAGCCTGCCCGTAGGATCTTCTTAGACATCGTATGCCCGCTAGAGTGAGTGCTAAAGGTACCATTGTGCAGTTCAGCCATGATCTGTTCAGCTTCAACCTTGTCCACACAATAGAGCAGAATGCAATCATGATTGCGCTTGTACAGGATACCATTGCTCAGGAAGAATTTGGAAGAGAATCTCCTCAATAACTTTTTGTCGTTGACTGAAGCCCCTTCAGGATATTCTTGAGCCTCGAGATGCCTTTTGACTTCATGAAACCAAGGTCGGCCCACTACTTCTTCAATATTAATCCCTTGACAATGTGCAAGTTCGTCCATACGCTCGATGGTGATCTAGGGAGCCTCATTATCCCAGTTAAGTTTAAACATGGATGACATTGTAGCTAGAGCATCTGCTAGCTGATTTTCTTCTCGCGAGAAATGGTCGAAGGTAATCTGCTCGAAATGAGGTAGCAATGTCAAGACATGTTCTTTGTAAGGGATGAGGTTGGGATGTTTAGTGTCCCACTCTCCTTTGATCTGACTGATGACCAAAGTTGAGTCTCCAAACACATCTAAGGATTTGATTCCCAAGTTTATGGCAGCCTTGAGCCCAAAGATGCAAGCTTCATACTCTGGCATGTTGTTCGTACAGTTGAAGCAAAGCCTGGCTGTAAAAGGAGTGTGGCAACCCTCTGGAGAAATGAGCACAACACTGATACCGTTTCCAAGTGCATTGGAGGCCCCATCAAAGTACAGGATCCATCGGGATCCTTGTTCAGGTCCGTCATGTGGTCTGAAATCTTCAACGCTGTCCAATGTCATAATGTCTTCGTCAGGGAAGTCGAACTTCATGGATTGGTAATCTTCGACAGCTTGATGAGCCAGATGGTCAGCTAGCACACTCCCCTTTATAACTTTTTGGGTAGTGTACTGTATATCGTATTCTGTCAGGATCATCTGCCATCTAGGTATTCTTCCAGACAAAGCAGGCTTTTCAAAGATGTACTTGATCAGATCCATCTTAGATATCAGCAAAGTGGTATGAGTCAACATATACTACCTTAGCCGGCGAGCAGCCCATACCAAAGCGCATCAAGTTTTCTCGAGTAGTGAGTATCGGGTTTCACAGTCGGTAAACTTTTTGCTAAGGTAATAAATGACATGCTCTTTTCGGCCAGACTTGTCATGTTGGCCCAATACGCACCCCATTGAATTCTCTAGGACGGTCAGATACATGTTTAGCGGTCTTCCTTCGACGGGAGGCATCAAGTCAGGAGTTTCAAGCAAACACTCTTTGATTCTGTCAAAGGCAATCTGGCATTCGTCATTCCATTTAACCACCTGATCTTTCTTCAACAGCTTGAAGATTGGTTCACAAGTAGATGTTAGGTGAGAGATGAACCTAGCAATGTAGTTTAGGCGTCCCAAGAAACCTCTGACCTCCTTCTCAGTGCGAGGAGCAGGCATTTCTTGTATAGCTTTGACTTTGGCAGGATCAACCTCGATGCCTTTGTTGCTGACAATGAAACCCAAGAGTTTACCGACCGGACTCCGAATGTGCACTTGTTAGGGTTTAACCTTAGCTTGTACTCCTTCAACCTGACAAACAACTTTTGCAAGTGGTCGAGGTGTTCTTCTTCCGTTTGTGATTTGGATATCATGTCATCTATGTAGACCTCTATCTCATGATGTATCATATCATGAAACAAAGCTACCATGGCGCGTTGATAGGTTTCCCCGACATTCTTCAGTCCGAATGGCATCACTTTGTAGCAGAACGTACCCCACTGTGTAACAAAAGTAGTTTTCTCCATGTCTTCAGGTGCCATTTTGATCTGGTTGTAACCTGAAAATCCGTCCATGAAAGAAAATACCTTGTGTTGAGCTGTGTTGTCAACCAGGATGTCAATGTGCAGAAGTGGAAAGTCATCTTTAGGGATGACCCTGTTTAAGTCTCTATAATCCACGCACATTCTCACTTTGTCATCCTTATTAGGCACGAGCACAATGTTAGCAACCCATTGTAGATAGGAAGTAACAACAAGAAATCCAGCATTGAATTGCTTCATAACTTCTGCTTTGATCTTTTCTGACATGTCGGGCCTCATGCGGCAGACTTTTTGTTTGACTGGTGGACAGTCTTCTCTTGTGGGTAGACGGTGAACCACAATATTTGTATCGAGTCCCGACATGTCTTCGTAAGACCATGCGAAGATCTCAACATATTCATGTAACAGCTGAATTAGGCGCTCTTTGACACTTGGCTCTAGGTTGGCACCCACTCTGACTTCTTTTCCGTCTTCCTCAATACCCAAGTTGATTGTCTCTAACAGCTCCTCATGAGGTAGAATAACTCTTTCTTCCTGTTGTAGCAGTTTAGCCAATTCTCTCGGCACCTCACAATCTTCCTCACCTTCGTATTCGGCACGGTAGACCAGATCTTCAGAGTCACTGAAGGCCATAGAAAAATTGTTACCCATGGAATCCAGAATGGAAGGGTACCTGCATTTGTGAGTGTGGGTGTGTGTAAGGGATAGCCACCTTTAAACAAATAAAATTTAAAAAGAAATATAATGAACACAAAAGTTTATATGTGAAAACGTTCATGATTCATTAAAATGGCATATGAAGATGAAAAATCAAACCCTTACAAATGGACCTATGTGCCTCGGGTAAGGCACAAGGTTAAAAGTGTACGGATTGTTTGAGAATTATTACAAACCAACAGAAATGTTTGAAAGATAAATTACTGGGGTATGAAAGTAATCAGAACAAAGTCTTTTTCTTCCGAGTTGCACAGTCCTCCGTCAACAGTTGTAAAAATCCAGTCTCCCAGGCTGCTCTCCTCTTCACTATCCTCCAAAGCATTGACTCCATGATGGGTGATCTTCACTGGTAGCCCTCCAGCACGGGTGCAGCGTACAGCCTTTTGAGCAGAAGAAGTGAACCCCAAGCCGAATTTATCTGATTTATAAGGAAAGTCTGGAAGCTGCCCCCAGATTGTGCTTCCTCCTTCTTCAATCACAGCCTTTTCATCTTTGAGAGACGACATTCGAGGCGGAGGTATGGTAATCATGGGTACAGAAGACACTGTCTTGTTTGCCGCAATTTCCTGAGCTACCTCTTCAAAATGCTGAAAAGGGGTTGCGATGAATTCGCCATCCAATTCTACATAGCGGAAAGAATTTAGATGGCTTATCATGTATTCCTCTTTGCCATGAACAATTATGATTTTCCCCTGGACTGGGTACTTGAGCATTTGATGCAGAGTAGAAGTGAAGGCTCCAGCATTGTGAATCCAGGGTCTTCCCAACAAGCAAGAATAGGAAGGACGAATGTCCATCACATAGAATGTGGAATTGAAGGCTTCAGTTTCCACTTTAATCGGGATGTCCACCTCCCCGTGGACCATCCTTTTAGAACCATCAAAGGCTCTGACAATTATATTGCTGGGCTTCAAGGTTAAACCTTCACAATCCAGTCTATCCAAGGCTTTCTTTGGCAAGACGTTCAGCGATGAACCAATGTTTACCAGTACGTGTTCTAGAGTGATCCCTCTGCATTCTACCGAGACATGCAAAGCGTCATTATGTTTTCTCCCTTTGGATGTTAAATCAGCATCGGAGAATCCTAGACCATTGTCAGTTGTTAAGCTAGCTACACATTCCTGGAACTGATCCGCGGAGGTTTCCTGTGGCACGTGGGCCGTCTTCAAGAATTTTATCAAAGCTTTAGCATGAGCCTCTGAACAAAGAAGCAGGGCCAACATAGAGATCTTTGAGGGGGTTTGCCACAATTGTTCCACAACATCATACTCGCTTTTCTTGATTATTTTCAAAATCTCTTCCATTTCTTTTTGAGAGGTCTCAGGGATGACTAATGGATGAGCCCTCATCCTGACGGGCTCTTCTTGGATCCTTTCCCTCTATCATCATCAGCAGCAGAGGGGACAACCACAAGAGTTACAACTTCTTCAATAATTGGAGTTCTCGCAGATATGTTTACCAGTGCAGGGGTAACCTTAGGAGCAGCTGAAGGTCCAAAGATTGCCTTTGGAGGGGAAATCTTTGGAGAGAAAATTCTTCCACTGCGGGTGATTTTGCTCGTTCCAGCAATGTTTCCAATGTCAGAAGTCTCTTCATACGAAATCTCTTCAGTTGATTCAATTTGTTTAATACCGTGGTAGTAGATTTCTCCACCATAGTTCCACGGTACTTATCTGTCGGACTTGTACGGGACGGGCCCGGGCATGGTTATCTTCAAAGGTGCAGTATTTGGAGCGGATGTAATCTTAACAGGTCTTTTGAGACCTTGGAAAGATTGGCGGATATGGTTATTATTGAAACATCATTGACAGGAGTCAGTGTAACAGGAGTCTTTTCAAAAAGGATTTCATGGTTATCCATTAGGCGTTGGATGCCTAACTTCAACAATGGACAGTCGGTTGGTAAGGATGAACAAAGGCAGCAATCTTATTCACAACCTAGGAAAATCCCAGCCTTCAGCAAATTCAACTTGATTATCGGTAGCGGAGTTATCAAATCATCAACAGTATCAACAAATAAATCCTCTTCAACAGCATGGGCATTATGGCCATGCTTTGGCATTGGAGCAGAGATTACATTCGGCTTTTTAGGGGCGTTAAATTTAACTTCTTTAGTATCTATCAAATCCTGAATCTTATTCTTGAGGGCCCAACAATTGTTGGTGTCGTGCCCTGGGCTCTCTGAATGATAAGCACACTTGGCATTCGAATGGTAGTACAGAGAAGCAGTATTCGGGTTCTTCGGGGCCTCTTTCAAACTCGCAAGGTTTAACTTCAAGAGATGGGGTATAACCTGAGTAGGAGTCATGTTTATCCGGGTGAATTGCCGTACAGGCCTTTCCACCCTTGTTTGGTTGGTTCTGGGTTGATTGTTTCTAGGCTGATCAGCTGCAGACTTCTGAATCATTACGGCCCCCACTGCTGGCTGGCGCTCAACTCTTCCTTGACCTCTTTGGGAGGAGACAGCTGATACTTCCTTCTTTTCCGGAAAAGTCTTTTTGATGGCAGCGGAAGCAGATGCATCTTTTTGAATTTTCCCACTTTTTATGTCGGCTTTAACTCTCTCACCAGTTAGAATCAACTCAGTGAACCCCGCAGAGGAGCTTCCAATCAGATGATTAAAGAAAGGCCCTGACAGAGTTCCCAAGAACATGTCTACTAGCTCCCTCTCAGATAGAGGTGGTTGTACTCGTCCTGCTAAGTCTCTCCATTTCTGGGCATAATCTTTGAAACCTTCATTTGATACCATGCCCATACTCTATAATTGAGTACGGGTTTATGCTAAGTCCGCATTATATTGATATTGTTTAGAGAAGGCAGCTGCCAAGTCTTCCCAATTATGCACATCAGACCTCTCCAACTAGTAGAACCAATCCAGCTGCGTCCCCGACAAACTGTCCTGGAAAAAGTGGACCCACAGGTCTTTGTCAGAAGAATGTGGTTGAATTTTCCTGACATAAGATCGTAGGTGCATCTTGGGACAAGACAACCCATCATACTTGGAAAATTGAGGTACTTTAAACTTAGGAGGGATTACAATTCCAAATACCAACCCTAAATCTTCAAAGTCCAGCCCAGGCACTCTTTGTATCTCCATGGGAGCTAAACGCTCTTCCAGATTTTTGTATTTGTCATCTCCAGGAGGGTATTATTGTTCAGAGTAGTCCTCATCTTCCTCTTCTTCAGCTTCCGAATCTGAATGCACTGCGGTCTCCTTACCCTTTCTCTCCCCTTCCTCAGAGGTTGATGGAAAATCTAGGAACCTTCTGCCCATGGTAGCCACACCAGCTCTCTTCTTCTTCTTTTTCTCTTTTTCTTTCTCTAGCAAAGTCTTGAGCTCCTCCTGCCCCTTAGCCAAGGTCAAGAGTAGCTGTTGGAATTGTGAATTCTGAGCTTGCAAATCTTTGACCGTTTGTTCAATATCCATCTTGCTGAAGTAAACAGCAGAGAGATGAGGAAACTTGGTGTGAAGACCTGTTTATGCATATGATGAATGATATGTATTCATGTAATGCATTCAAGGATTTAGAAATTCAGATTTGTTTTAAACAAAAAAGAAACACACGTCATATTAATAAGATAGAATTGTTAGTACATTGATGCCCCATGGGCAAAATAATACAAAATTCTAAGGTAAAAAGACGTTGCACATCCTCTTTGGTGCAATGTAGGTGTTGAGAGTCTGCTCTTCGTGAAGTTGACGAGTAAGTTCCAAAACCTTCTTCTCGCTTGCATAGAATTGGGCTTCAAAAGTATCGCGTTCTCCCTTGAGTTGTATCCAACTCCTTTGCAGATCTTCGAGTGATGTTAGCATGTCAGGATGTAGGAGGGTGTATGGAACCTCTCCTTCCATAACAGGCTCTATAATCATAGGGAGAATGGAGGGGGTAAGGCATCATAATACTTTGGGCGCGGGTTCATACCCACTTGAGGTAAGGCTCAAGGGGGATGGAATTCTTGTGTCCCAAGGTCTTATTGTCTACCTTGTTTTGCATCCTCCAAGCTCGGATAAACCTTTGTCGAAGTCCTTGATCGTCGTTGTCGAAGTCAAAAACCAAATCTGGAATCAGCATGTCATGTGGTCCATCCCTTCGGGCATAACCAAACTGTCTCAGAGCCAAGCAGGGGTTGTAGGTGATGCCTCCCCTAATGCCAAGTAGAGGGACATTAGGGAATTCCCCACAACGGTCGACGATGATAACATTCTCTTTGGATCGAGAACACCAATGAACATCTGAATATGTAAGAATTATCACTCGTTGTGACCACCTCAAACCTTGCTCATTCTTCAAGACTGATTGGGGAAGATGAGAAATAAACCATCTTGCCAGTAGAGGAGTGCAACACATGAGGACACCTCTTTTCCTCATTGTTCGAGTGTGAAAAGAGTGCAGAATATCTCCAAGCAATGTAGGCACCGGGTTACGAGCCATGAAGATTTTGACAACACTCCCATCTATGAGTTGGTCAGGGTTATGGAACAAGACCATCCCATAGATGAGAAGAGCTACAATCTCCTCAAAACCTTGTAAGTCCAAAGAATTCCAGCAGCTTTGGGCCTTCTCAAACAAGAACTTTTCCAAGAATCCTCTGACACCACTTCTAGTTTCCCAATGGGTTGTGACCTCAGATGAGTGCAAGTGTAGGGATTGAGCAATCTCTTCTGGCTTTGGATATCTTTTCGTACCGTTGAAGGGTAGTTGATTGAGAATAGGAATCCTCAAGAGTTGAGAAAATTCCTCCAAAGTGGGCACAAGTTGGTAGTCAGGAAATGTGAAGCAGTGGTGCAAAGGGTCAAAGAATTGGAAGAGAACTTTTAACATATCCTCCTTAGTGTTGGTGGTGACCAAGTTGAGTAGACGACCATTCCTCTCGGTGAATGGAGAATTCTCAGGAATCCTTGAAGCTAGCTCCTTTAGTTGTGGAGGAATTCTTACAAGGTTGACTTGGATAGTTTTCCTGCGAAGTGAATCTATAACCTACAAAACAGGAACAAAGATGAAGATCCAAAATCCTTGAAATGGTTAGTGGATGCATATGATGCTTCATGATGTCCATGATGTTATGCACAAGTATATATGTACACACAAATCACACAAGTTCCTAGTTTAGGCTTGCATGGGGTTTCATAGGTAAGTACCCTCTTGAAGTTTAGTTGGCTCAACCTGTCCTAGAAATAGTAACCGGGTTCTAAGGAGCTCAATATCACTGGATTGTTTCCTTGTTCATTGTTTCAATTCAAGCCTCTTACCGGCGACCGAAATATTCCAAGGAACCAACCATCAATGAGTGTAGTATCGAGTATCTACCAACTTTGAACTGCACCAAAGCCGGTCATATCACTACATCCTAAAAGGCCAAGTTGGTCAAGTAAAGGTTCTAAAAGTCCATTAGTGCTTCATGACATCACTCAGCGGCCCCGTATTCTCTTTGATTGACTCAAAGGCTACTGGTACCCACAAATATGTCGCACTAATATAGCTATTGCTTAGACCATGTCGGTATACCCCGCACAGTTTCCACAATGTATTGCTATTTACCTATGAATGTTTCCCAAATCCGGGTAGAGGATTCAAACCCAAACAATAGAACCAAAGTGTAAAGCAAACAAGTCAAGCAATATAAGCATGTAAAGGTGATCTAAAACCCTAAGGTAACCCAACTTTTATTCTTTTCCCCAGCAGAGTCGCCAGTTCTGTGATACAGTGGGAGAACTGACTTGAGGTTTTGCGTTTGTGTTTGCAAATGTTTCGGTTTAGCAAGAGTCACCACCGACTTTCATTTTATCCAAAAGGAAAGGTAAAAAAGCACAGGAAATACCTTTGAGATGTTTTCTTGAGTTCGGGGGGTAGATTATGAAAAGGGAAGGTGCTAGCACCCTTTTCATCCATGGTTATCCATGGGCTCTTAGTTACTTGTTTAGATCACTTGCTTTGCTTTTTCAATTGTTTGAAATGGTGCTTTGTGTGGTTTTTGAAAGTATTTTGAAAAGAGGCCATCGTTTTGGCAATCTTTGTAATGATTCTCGTTCGTAAGAATGTATACAAAGATGTTTGTCTTTTGAAAAATGTTTCAATGTTTTGAAAGTTGTTTGGAAATATTTTGAAAATGTGTTGTGTGTTTTTGAAAATAGCAAGGATTGTTTTCAAATTTATCAAGTAACTAGAAGCATCTACCTACTAAAAAGTCTTTCTTGTACATTTTTATTCCTTTGACATTGTTGATTTACCATTGATTTGGTAAACAACCCTATCTTTGGATGTTAAACGGGACGGGTGTGGGTCATCATATGACCATGATAGAAATGGGTCCAAGTATCTTTAGCATTTTTAGGGACTAAGATCCTCTTTGTTTAGGCAACCTTTTGATAGCGTCATCGAGGGACTATGATCTTTTTGTTTTGTTTGATTTTTGCCAAGATACCTAGCATGCATACCATGGCCATTTATTTTAAGGCAACCAAGTAGGTGAAACCCTAGGGGGTGCTTGTGTGCAAGGTGTTGTCATTTTTCATGCATTTTTGTCTTGTATTTAGGTCATGCTATTTGTTTGATTTTTGTCTTATCATACAAACCCTAATTTACTAAACATGCGTATAATGCGATAAATTGCGTAAAGTAAATCTAAACTATTACAACAATATTATGGGAAGGGGGATACAAGTTTTGGATGGGGATATTTGCACAAACTAAAACCCTAATTCACTATTACAACCCAATTGAATTTATTGTACAATAAATAAATAAACAATTATTTAAATATGTAATAAAATGTAAATATGCAAAAAATGTTTTGTAATTGTTTTATGCATGAGAAAATAATATTATCTAAGTCCTAAAAAATAAGGAAAATAATGTTATTATTTTTAAAAGGGGAAACCCTAATTTTTTTGATTAAAATAAAAATATATGTTTTCTAATATTTTATTTGTCCATTTTTGTTTAAGAAAAGTAATAATAATATTATGTATAAATATTAACAATTAAAATATGCGAAAAAAATAATATTTTATGTGTATAAAATGTAAAATAAAATATTAAGTATTTTATTATTATTTACAAGTTTATTTAAGAAAATAAATTCTATTAAACATAATAAACTATTTTTATGTCATAAAAAATAATAAAAATAATAAAATAAAATGCAAAAAATTAAGAAAATGTTTTTGGGATTTTTCAATGTTCAGAAAAAAAATAATAAAGTCAAAAATATAAAAATAACAAGAAAATATGAAAAATAACAAAATATGAATCAGGGGGGGTCCAAAAGCAAAATGGGGGGTGTGAATAGAAACAGGCCCAAGGCGCCAGGGCCAGTCAGCTTCATCCCTGACCTCCAGACAACCAAAATGCGCGCGTTCTTCTTCAAATCTTGTTCTTGCTATTTTTTGCATAAAATCAAAAACTTATAACATGAAAAATGTAGCCCATGATCCCACGATTCTAGTGATATAAATAACATGACCTAACTCTTAAAGACCAAGGAGAATTTTAATGGCCCTAATTTCTGACCTAGTTTTTTCAGCATGTTCAACAACCAAATACTCTTAGCTCAGTTAATATAAATGGAAACTAAGCATATGTACAACTCAAGCATGTTAAGAACTACATTTTTGCTTAACAAACCTAAGCTTAAGGATGCCTAAATAGAGAGATAGAAACTTGACAAATACCTTGTTCAGTTGAGTTTGGATATTGCAATATGGGAACTTTGAGTGAGGCCTGAAGTTCTTGTGAGCTTCCTTGAAGTCCCCTCAAGCTTCTCCAATGCTTAGCTTACCTTTAGGATGGCTGAATCTTCCTGCACGAGTCAACCTGCAAACTCCAAAAATGAAAATGGTGAAGTGTGAAACATGGCACACAGTTGCAAGACAAGGGCCTGGATAGTTTAGGTGTGATGTAGGGAATGTGTTTGAAGTGTTTCAAAGCAAAACGCACGAGCCAATATTGTTTGGGCAAAGGTTCTGCAGAAGATGCCCTGTTTGGGCAGAAAAATGGGATTTTTGTGTTTTAGGGTGTTTGAGAAGTTATGAATTCGTGGCTTAGGCTTGCTACAATATCCTGAGGTTGTTTGAAATGAGTCCAAGGCTTGCCTTTATCAGATGGATGAGATCCCTTGACTTTTGCAAGTTTCTTGTTTTGAAGAAAAGTTGGAAGTGACAATGCCAAAGCCTGTACAAGCTTGCTTGCTAGCTGCACATAGTTGGTACAAGTTGCCTGATATTTGTGGATATTGTTTGCAGCAAAAGATTAGGTCCATGGCTCAAGATTTTCAAAGTTGGAAAAAGCAATCTTTATCAAAGTAGCAATGTGAACTTTATGCCATAAATGGATTAATTCAATGTACAATGCTCCAAAGATCAGAACAAGACCATTATCCAATGTGTTTGCATTTAATTATGGAGTGTAGAATGTATTAGGACCTGTAAAACCAAGTACAAGCATGTTTGAGACTGATTTGCAACTTGAACCATTGTGAAAAATGCCTTGGACAAAAGTGATAAATTGTCATTTTCATTTCTTCGATTCTCCCTAACCATAAATGATCTTGGAGAGTTCTTAGACATTTTGGAAAGCTTGTAACATGATCTACAATCCATCTTTGAAATTCATTTTGAGATTCCTCTTGGAACTAGGTGAAAAGTTGCCATGAAGTTAGGTCAAAAATCTGCCTAAACTAGGGCAAAATTTCACTAAGTTAAAAGTTTTATGGACCCCTATTCACAAAATCATAACTTGAGATCCAAGCATCTTTTGGGAATATTTTGTGAATCAAAGTTGTAGATTTCATGGAGGACTACAACTCTCTTGTTGGAAGTTTTCTTTGAATCCAATTTCATCATGGTGAAAAAGTTGGGAAAAGTTGGAAAAAAATAAGAAATTTTCATAACTTAGAAAAATTCTAAGTTATGAAAATTTTCAAATTAAAACCCTAATTTTCAAAATTAGGTTTCTTGGTCAACAAGTTTCACATTTTGATATGTTTTGATGAATTATGACCCTTGGCACTTGATTTTGACCAAAAAGTCAAAGTTTGACTTTTCAGTGTACAATTGATTTTTGATCAGTTGACTGGAAAATTCATCTGTCAATCCAATGCATTTGAGATCTTTTGAACCTTGTGATTAGGTCAAGATGGTACCATTGGATCCTTGAAATCATGCTTGAACCTAATTGGTCATTGGTTAGGTCAAAAATCAGAAATTTCCCTTCTACAATCAAAACCCTAATTTTGACCATTTTGCCCTTTTGATGATCTGATCAAATTTCTTGAGGAGTTGTGGTCCAAACTTGATAAAATGGTTTATATGAGCTTATAATGTTGATGTGGATCAAAAATTATGAGGTTTGACTGTAAGTTGGCCATGGTTAACTTTTTCCCTAATATAGCTGATTTTAGGTCAACTATCCAATTGACTGGGCAAAAAAGTGATTCAAGGCTTGAAACTTGGTATGAGAAATCTTAGAGGTCCAACATGAAGTATGAAAGTCTCATGAGGCATTAGAGGTCCAAAAATCCTTGTGCAAACTCAAACCCTAATTTCAGGTTATCAGTGCAAGGAGAGGTCTTGAGCTTGCAAACCCCAATCCTGTCTGGAGTCCAAGAGGTCTTGTGAGGAAAAATCTTGATAAAAAGAGAGGGAAAATTTTAGGGTACATCAATACCATTTGAAGTGACAAGTTCTAACAAGAGGGCTTTTCGTTCATTAGAATTTTCAATTTGTAATTTTCTTATGATTATTTGAACATTTATTCATATCAAACCTCGTTATTTCATCAATGCATTGCACATGTTTGTCTTGAATCAATTCATTCGTATTCACTATTTCAAAAATGTGTTCTTATTTCCTTTTATGATATTCAACTCTCGATTAAACACTTTAAGCCTTAGAGGGAGGATGACGAAAATGATACCACAATCTCTACAGTATGCTTTTGAACAGACCCCGTTGACGATGTACAGGCGTTGTTTCAAATTCTAAACAGTGGAGTTATAAGGAAGATAATCTCTAGTCAAACCCTTCGAGCCAAAGAAGTAGGAGTTTTCTTTTCACACAAATTAAAACCCTTAATCATAACCTGGGGCAGGGTAGTTTCTCAGTTAATTCAGATGCGCGTTCAGTTGCAATATTCTACTTCATACATAATGAACGACATCAAAGGCATCCTTCTGAAACAAAAGACGGTGATGGTTCCCTATAATCATCAAGGAAGGCAGTCATTATCTCTCGAAATAAAAGCCCATTAAGTCAAAACCTATGAAGGAGACTTAAGAAAAAAACCGGGGCATCCCGCTGACTGTAATCACAAAAAGAAACAGTTCAGGCAAAAGACAGGGATAATAAAACCAAAAAAAGAGGTTACTACAAATCCTCGACAAAAAAAAGATTACAAAATGACTTCCTTTTTCAAGTAAACTTTCAGTATCCGAACCATCACCGGAACATCAAGGGAAATATTCCAAGACTCAAACGGGATCTAAATGCACAATTAACTGAGTATAGGATCGAAGAACATCATGAAGAACGGGTGGGTACAAATAAATTTTAAGCCTTTATCCTTTGTTTCTTGAACCGTGAACCAGGCCCCGTTATAACCCTTCAAAGTCCTAGCTGAAGCATGGGTTAGTTCAAAAGCATATTGTTACAAAAGGTATCCTGACTCCTATAAGGTTTGCTATAAATCCTGAGTTGACATCACACTTTTACAAAAAAAAAACTTGTTTTACTAAAAAATGAATTTTCAAACTTCAAGACAGACATAAGCTTTGCATTCTTAAAATATAATTGTTTGCATATGACTATTTGTTCAACAACAGAGAAATTCGCATGACGAATATCTAGTGAACAAAAACCTTCTCAATAAAAAGGATCGCCTCAAGTGGAAAAAACACTTCCAACCAAGGGGCACGGCATGATCATTGTCCATCATCTGGAGCAGTCAAGTCAAGATTCAAGGAATCTCTCAAAGATGCCAAATAGCCAGGGGCAGATCTCCATCTGAATCACTTGGGGCATTTGACATGAATTCCAGCAACGAATCTTGTATGATCAAATGAACATCTTCTGGTAGTGTGGCAACACAACACTACCGACAGTGAAAACTCCCTACACCCTGAGAGTGTGGACATAGTCAGAAAATACTGTGCATGAACAAAGACCCGCTAGGTTGACTGGCCTAGGCAAAAATAAGGGCATCCCGGTGAACCAAAAGGATTCGGGCAAAAATTAGGGATAAAAACAAAAAAGATATGTACACCCGGCAAGCTGAAAACCTGAAAAGGCAGCTTGGGCAAAAAAGGGTATCTCGATGGACTAAAAATATGAAAAGACAGTCCAGGCAAAAGTTAGGGATTAAAGCGTACGACTATGTCCCATCTCCTGTCTATTAGTGGAAGACTTATACCTTGATTAACATTCAGCAAGAGCACCAGAATCGATATAGTTCAAGTACGCTCCAGATACAGATGCTATTCTGATATTCATTCAGATTCAGCTTTCAGATATAGTCCAGATATGCTCCAGATACGGATGCCATTCTGATACTCATTCAGATTCATCTTTCAAATAAAGTTCAGATACGCTCCAGATACGGATGCCACTCTAATACTCATTCAGAATCAGCTTTCAGATACAGTTCAGCTACGCTCTAGATACGGATGCCATTCTGATACTCATTCAGATTCAGAATTCAGATACAGTTCAGTTACGCTCCAGATACGGATGCCATTCTGATACTCATTCAGACTCAACTTTCATATACATTTCAGATACGCTCCCGATACTGATGCCATTCTGATACTCATTCAGATTCACCTTTCAGATATAGTTCAGATACGCTCCAGATACGGATGCCATTCTGATACTCATTCAGATTCAGCTTTCAGATACAGTTCAAATACGCTCCAGATACGAATGCCATTCTGATACTCATTCAGACTCAGCTTTCAGATACAGTTCATATACGCTCCAGACACGGATGCCATTCTGATACTCATTCAAACTCAACTTTCAGATACAGTTCAGATACGCTCCAGATACGGATGCCATTCTGATACTCATTCAAACTCAGCTTTCAGATACAGTTCAGATACGCTCCAGATACGGATGCCATTCTGATACTCATTCAGATTCAGCTTTCAGATACGGTTCAAATACGCTCCAGATACGAATGCCATTCTGATACCCATTCAGATCCAGCTTTTAGATAAAGTTCAGATACGCTCCAGATACGGATGCCATTCTGATACTCATTCAGATTCAGCTTTCCGATATAGTTCAGATACGATCCAAAGACGGATGCCATTCTAAAACTCATTCAACACATATTTCAAGTACAGTTCAGATACGATCCAGAGACGGATGTCATCCTGACAGACATTAAATACATGTTCAAGTATAATCACGACATAGATCCATCCATAAAATCTCCACATGTACTTTTTCCAGCATGGTACAAGGGGCAGGGACAGTTGGAAGCAAAGTCACTATCACATACAAGCCAGTGAAACCCATACTTCCCACAAAGCCGAGACAACAAAGATCCGACCTCCGTATCCCCAAGCAGGAATTCCTATCCCAACAGGTTCCTTCAGAAAGCTGATATTTGCATTCCCAAGCCAAGTTTTATAACCATGAGCAGTTTATAAAGCCATCTCCCGAGCAGAGTTTATTTCTCTGACAGTGGAAGCTCAATCTCTAACAGATCACTTCTCTCCAGCAATGAAAGTTCATCCCCACCTGAGTTTATTTCTCCAAATCAGCAGATCTTCCAACAGAGTATCCCTCTTCCCCATAGAGTCAGTCTACCACAAGGTTATTCTTAAACAGAGTCTCTCCCGGAGGATTGTTCTCAAGTAGAATGGACGCAAGTCTCCAGCTAATCATCTTCGGTCATTATCCCCAGCAAGAACGAAGAACTCAACTCTTTGTACTCTCCAACAGTAGTCCAGGATTTATTCTCCCCAGCATGAGAATATCACAATGGCATTACATATACATACATCATGGCATGCACATATGCATCATACAGCATAATCTCATTTATTTTGAGAACAACTTTACTCAATACATTTCATACATCATGACATTGCATACAACTATCTCTTTACCTTTCAGGGAAAGACGCAATCAAGTTCTCACAAGTTTTCTCTGGTTCAGTCAAACTGACACTAAGGTTTCTATTCAGTTGAAGATGTTCTAAGACTTTCATTTGGGTCAGCCGAATCGTCGCTAAGATTCCCCTGATTTCTATGCCAGTCAAAGTTAATCCGAGACCTCTCCAGGGACCAGTCAAATCGACACTAAGATTTCTCTCCCATTTGAAGTTTCCCCTGGTTCAGTCAAATCAATACTAAGATTTCTATTCTAGTTCAAGCTATGAAGCCCGGAAATCGACCGGATTATCTTGATTTCTCCAAATACTACGAAGCCTGGAATCGACCAGATAGTGGTATATCTCAGATTCAAGCTATGAAGACCGGAAATCGATCGAATAATATCTTGATATCTCCAGTTACTATGAAGCCTGAAATCGACCAGATAGTGGTATATCTTAAATACAAGCTATGAAGCCCAAAAATTGACTGGAAAACAGCTTAACCCTCAGCAAGTTATTGTGAAGCCTGGAAATCGACCAGATAGCAATACAATATACTATGAAGCATGGAATCGACCAAATAATGGTATAAGATACTGTGAAGCCCGGGACATGACCATATAACAGTATAAGGTATTGTGAAGCTTGGAATTCGACCAAATAGCAGTTTACCCGACCAATTACTATGAAGCCCGGAAATCGACCGGATATTAGTATGCCCAAAATTCAAGTTGAAGCCCGAATGTGACCGAATAACCACTTGATTCCTTCTGAAGCCTGGAGCACGACCAGATAAGAATTGAGAAATTGTAAAGCCTAGATTACGACCAGATAGCAAGTTTAATCTCATCCCCCTAGTAAGCCACTGTAAAGCCTGGAGCACGACCAGATATCAGTCGATCTTATTTTCCTCAGGAAATCACTGTAAAGCCTGGAACATGACCAGATAACAGTTCATTTTCACCTCCCCGACTAAGAGATGATTCCCCAGTAGAATAACGGACGACTGAAGCTCCTAAAATTCTATTTCTCTCAAGACAAAGACCAGCATTCCCCAGCAAAATCCTCCTCAACAACAGGTATATGGGCTCTCGCAAAGGAATCTCTTATGCGATCAACACTTCTTCTGATGGCATCTTTAAGCCCATTTTCCGTCATTAACTTCTAAATGGCATCTATAAGCCCATTCCCGAAATCGCAAGGCCAGTACCACTTCATGGGAGTGCAAATTTCTAGGCACTCTAGTGTTCAATCATCTTCCACCTTCGGATAATGAAAGGCAAGCAAGCCAATCTACATCCTCAGGTTTAAGAAGATTGAACAGGGGAAGCAGTTGTACCCCAAAATTTTCCCTCTCATATTTCTCAATACATTTCAAGTAAGGTCTTCAAATTTCCCAAGGAAGTCCAAGAGTTGACCAGACAAACTCTCTCCTAAAGGCAGTCTACCTCAAATTAGGGTTTCATTTTGCATCAAGATGTTTGAGTCCAAAGGGTCCAAAATGCTCACTATTGTCCTGATATGTTCTCAAGATCATCCATGTCAAGTTTCAAGCCTTGGAGAGGAAGTTTGCTCAGTCAATTGCTCAAAGGCCTGAAAGTCGACTGTGCTAGGGCAAAAGTCAACTGTGGCCCACTGTTGTACCCCAAAATTTGCCCTCCCATATTTCTCAAAACATTTCAAGAAAAATTCACAAGTCCAACCCGGCGCGTCATATTCAGGTTTCTTTCGCCAAGATATCTCTGATAACGTATTCTCAAATTCAGGTTCGGCTCAAGAGTCAATTCTTTAAAGAAGGTATCCGAATGTGTGAGTTTTCTCGAAGAAATATGGTGAAAAAGTATGCTGAAATTGCAGTTTTTACGCGCTAAAAAATTCATAACTTGAAGATCGTGGCTCGTTTTAAACCTGTTCCGGTGGCCAAAATTTCGTCTTGACATTATCTACGTTTTCATCTCTCACGGCTGGAAGCCAATTTCGATCATAAGGTCTTCAAAAATGTGGATTTATCAAGTATTTTCATACAGAAAATTTGTGACAGAAGTTTATTTGCGTCATGTTCAGAAAATCATAACTTGGTCGATTTTCATCGTATCGAGTTGGTTCCGGTGCCACAATTTCACAAATTGAGTTGGCTACATTTTCACAGAAGGTATTGAGTTCAAACGGTATTCAAAAGGCCTTCGTTTTTTGCTCAGAGTGCGTGACACGCTGAAAATCCTGAATGCTGAATATTATTTCATCTGAGCCGAAACTTCGAAAATTCATAACTCGGTCAATTTTTATCGGATTGGACTCATATTTTTACACAAGGTCACTGACTCAAAGATCTACAACTTTTCTTCAAAAGTCGAGACCAAATTATGCACCGATCAATACCAGTTTTTTATTGAAGAACGTGTCAGAGTCGACACTGGAGCCCAAAATAAGTTTGTCATAGCTGAAACTTCAAAAATTTATAACTAATTCACCGTTTATCCGATTGAGCCGATTTTCGGACATGAGTTAGTTCTCGATGCCGGCTACATTTTGTTTTCACATTTCAACTTCAAAATTTGCACTTAAGTCCCTGCGATTTAGCCTGGAAAGTGACGAACTCAAGTGAACATGGGAGACCCAATTGCACATTCAAAGCCCATTTTCTTTACCCTAATTTCCATTATATAATCACCTTCTTTTCACACAAACCAAAGAAGAGGAGGAAAAGAGAGAAAAAAACCTTGCCACAACACTGTTAGAATATCAAATTCTTTCAAGAACCCTAAAACCTTGAAATCCTTATTACAAATCATTCTCTCACTACAAACAATCCATCTCAGTTACAAACCAACATCTTATTACTTCTTCAGTAAGGGTAAGGCTGGCTTGATCTCCATGATCCAAAGGGCATAAAAGCATTCATGTCACTACTTTTCCAGTAAGGGTAAGGTTGATTTGATCTCCATGATCAAAAGGGTATAATCATTCATACATGCCATATTGTGCCTAAACATTAAATTTCTTCATATATTGGCTTTATTTGCATTTTATGATTTTATTTAATGTGTTCGTGAGATTTAACACTGCAGATTTAGACAGGATCTCATGCAGGTTCATTAAGGAACGTTGAGGCCAAAAGCCAAATGGCCAAAAGCCAAAAGCCAAATGGCCAAAGTAGAAAAACTTATGCATGACACCAATACATGGCGAGACAGACATCCTAGAAGATTAAGGAACGTTGAGGCCAGAACATAAATGGCCAACAGCCAGAACACAAATGGCCATGAAACTCAATCCAATGGCCAAAGAATGCAGACCACGGTACTCAGGAGTCAATGAACACGCACGTGATGCCAGAAAGTCAAACAAGGCTTTTTGTCTAATGGGCCAGATTTCTCACAAAAAACCTCCCTTTGGGTCTGAATACCCTCTATGGTTTGCACATTTTTATTTTTTTATTTGATTTTCCTTTTTATTCTTTTAATTGTTTTCAATTGTTTTCTTTAATTTCATAAATTAATTTTCATAAGATAAAAAATCAGAAACTAAAATATATTTAATTATTATTATTTCACTATTAATTTATTTTGTAAATAAACTTTAATAATTAGTTTAGTAAATTAGGTTTTAAAACTTTAATCTTTTTCTTAATAAATTAAAATATGTAGAAATTAGGTTTTTTAACTTTTTATCACTTTTCTTAATAAATAATTTTTTCTTATTATCATTATTATTAATTACTAATTTATTTTGTAAATAAACATGTACATTAAATATTTAGTAAATTAGGTTAAACTTTAATATTTTTCTTTAATAATTAAAAACAACTTAGAATTAGGGTTTCTCTTGAATTTTAATTTTCTTTATTTCATAAATACAAAAACCATCAAAAAAACATTTCTTTTCTTTAATTTAATAATTAATTAACTTTTCATTCAATTTAATTCCAAAAGGGTCCAACGCCCTCGAACGTTCCATTTTTTATTCTTTTCGCGCATTTATTCTTATTTTCCTTTTTTTATATTATGTAATTGCTCAAGCCTTGTAATCGTAATTAGGAATTTATTTACTCTCCGCATTTTTATTCAAAACGAGTCTTTGTATTTTGGCGATGTATAGACCCGCGCCTTGTAATAGCTTAGATTTAAATTTCCGCACTTTTAAATTCTAATTGCATGAAAGAATGTATGGCCTAAATTAAAAACAAGCGTAGATCACCACAAATGCATGATCAAAGATAATTGCTAAACTGAAAACAACACACAAATTCACACACCACTCTTAGGGTACGCCTCACTGTTGCCTTGCCTCGAAAGGTGATCGTCGAGTAGAGGATGTCTTAGTAAGTCCTCATAATCCGGGAACCTGGCATGAGGGTAGCTTCTAAGGTGTCTTCCTATTGCTCTAGTGATCACCATGTCCCGAACCTTCGAATTGACCCAAATACCTCCAACGGTGGTGCTACCTACCTCTCAATGGTGGGATGGCACTACTTTAAAGGACATTTACACAGACGAATTCCTTAGGGTAGGTAGACGACTCTAGATACTTGCTCTAATTTCAAAACAAATCAAAAATACTTTTCACACCGACACCTTTTCAAAAAGCTTTTGAAAGCAACTTTTCAAACACTCTTGAGGACCGATACAAGAGTCGAACTGAAATTTTCAAAGAAACTTTTTTAAAACCCACAGTTGAAAAGCAAACAAACCATTTTTGAAAACACAAATGAGCAAGTATCTAAGAGCCCATGGATAACCATGGATAGAAAGGGTGCTAACACCTTCCCTTTCTATAACCTACCTCCCGAACCGAGAGCAATCTCTATAAGGAATTTTTCTGTGCTTTTGTCCTTTCCATATTGGAGAAAATAAAAGACGGTGGCGACTCTTGCTTCCGCGACATTTCGCGAACCAGCTTTAAAACAGTCAGTTCCAGATCCATCGATCACAGAACTGGCGACTCTGCTGGGGAATCTTATAAAGTGAGGTGTACCTTAGGGCTAGTTCATAACTGTGTTTTCAATTGTATTGATTTGCTTGCTTTATTATTGTGGGACTGTCTTGGGAGCTCTATGGATCCTAACCCGGATCTGGGGATACCTTCTTAGAAAGTAGCAACAAGGCTGTGAGGGAACTGTGCGGGGTATACCGACATGGTTGAAATAGTCTGCTACGTTGATGTGGCACTTTGGTGTGTACCGGTAACCCTTGAGTTCAGTCAAGGAGAGTACGGGGCCTCCGCGTGGTGTCGTGAAGCATCAACAGACCTTAGGAACCTTAATTGAACTATCTTGGCCTCTTTAGGGTAGTGAGATACTCGATACTACACCCAATTGAGGGTTGCTTTCCTGGAATATTTCGATCGCCAGTTCAGTGGCTAAATCGAAACGATGAACAATGAAAGTAATCCCGTGATATTGGGACCCTTAGAACCCAGTTACTTCTAATAGGACAGGTTGAGCCCACCAACTTCAAGAGGGTAATACCCAGACCCCATGCTGGCCTAAACTCTAAGGGCTTTCTCTTGTGTGACTTGTGCGCCTTCGTACTTGACTACTTGCATGCTTTATCTGACACATGAACTACTTGCAGGTTTGTTTTAGTCCTTAATCGGGACCCATGACGGGGCTTACTAAGTTTCTTGCAGGCTTTGTTTATAGTCCTTAATTGGGACTCATGACAGGTTTTACTCGAGTTTCTTGCAGGTTTTGGTTTGCAACCCTTAATTGAGACTCATAACAGGGTTACTTACATTACCCCATGCATAACATAACATCATACCATTGCATACATCTTAACCCATTTCAAGGATCTCAAGGGCTTGTGATGCAGGTCATGATGAATCAACTGTCCAGCAAGGGGCAAAAGGGGATTTATTTTCCTCTAGCCAAAGTTGTCAGAGGCTATGACCCACTTGATATGGTGAGCTTTGACACTTGAAGAAGGTTCCTTTAGCCAAAGTTGCTTGGAGATCAAAACATGATGACTAAAGTCAGAGGCTATGACCCACTTGACATGGTGGGCCTTTGACCCTTGAAGAAGGACTCTCAACAATATGCAGTTCCTTCAATCAAGTTACCAGTTTCCAATTCTAACAAGCTTCTTTGTTTATCCCGCGAGGTCCTTGAAAACATTACCTGCATGTCATACACATCATTGCATAACAGGTATCCTTGTTGCAGGTCACTTACCTTTCCCGCTGTTTATTTCAGCAATGGCTTCCCAACAAGATAACCAGGACCTTCTTTCTCAAGAGACTCGGCTCGGGGGAATTCTCCTGAGTCTATCCAAGGGGCAGGAGGAGCTAAGGACACTTCTCATGGAGACTTTGGTCAGGAACAGTGCTGGGGACGAACGGTTGAAACATCTGCAAGCTGAAGTAGATGTACTGAAAGCCCAGATGCTGGGGCAGGTGACTATCACCCAAGACTTAGCTCAAAGGCAAGACGAGCTCGGGGTTCTCGTCAACCAACTACTTCGGGGTAACCAACCGGGGAAAACATCTAAGGGTAAAGAGCCAGTCATCGTTCAACCATCTTTGAGACAAGGAGATAAGGGGAGAGCTCCTCAATTGGCTCCAGTGTCACAAATTCAGCGTCAACCTCACCAGCTTCAGCCAGGCAAGCCCAGGAGGCAATTCACCCAGCTCAACATGTCGCTGTTTCAAGCTTTACAACGCCTGTTGAGGTTGAATCTGATCACATTAAGGGCTCATCCCCGGAACCCCAACACAGCATCTCCTGTCTATG
Source organism: Vicia faba (assembly GCA_948472305.1). Lineage (NCBI taxonomy): Eukaryota > Viridiplantae > Streptophyta > Magnoliopsida > Fabales > Fabaceae > Vicia > Vicia faba. Next base: position 106,191,405 of record OX451736.1, read on the forward strand.
ATCCCAATAAAAGGTGTGCCTACCACTCTGCCAGTCCAGGACATGATACCAATGAATGTTGGGCTCTGAAGAACAAAATCCAGGACTTGATCGATGAAGGGGCATTGGAGTTCACGCAAGATGGTCAGGCTGAATTTTTCTACCATCCTTCCAAGGCTCACCATTCGAAGTGACAAACCCTGAGATGAAAAGACTTTTGTTCATTAGGATTTTCAAGTTGCAATTTTCTTTATGTTCAAACATTACTCATGTTAAACGTTGTTATTTCATTAATGCATCGCATATGTCTGTTTTGAAGCAATATATTCGTATTCACTATATGCAAATTATTTTCATATTTTTTCTGATGATCAACTCTCAATTAATAATTCTAAGCCTCTTGAGGGAGGATGACGAAAACGATACCATAATGTACAGTATGCTTTTGAACAGACCTAGCTGATGAGGTACAGGCATTGTTTCAAATCCTAAACACTGGAGTTATAAGGAAGATAATCCCTCGTCAACCCCTCTGAGCCAAAGAAGTAGGAGTTTTTCTTTTCGAAATTTAAAACCCGTAATCAAAACCTGGGGCAGGGTAGTTCTCTCAGTTGATCCAAGTGCATAACGAATGGCACCAAAGAGGTCTTTACAAAACAAAAGACAATGATGGTTCAGAACAATCAAAAGGACAGACAGTCATTACCAAAAAAAATTCATAAATGAAAAGCCCAAAAAGTCAAAACCTATAAAGGGGACTTACGGAACTGGGACATCCCGCTGACTGTAATTCCAAAAAAGGAAACAGTTCAGGCAAAAAAAAACATGGATAATCAAATCAAAAAGAAAAGAGGTCTCACAAACCCTCCACAAAAACAAAAAAATGACTGCCTATCCAAAATAAATTGTCAACATTCGAACCACCACTGTATACTAGAGCAAAGACTCAAACGAGGTCTAACGTATGATCAGCTGAGTTTAGGATTGAAGAACATCACGAAGAACGGGTGGGTACAAATAATTTGAGCCTTTATCCTTTGTTTCTTAAACCGTGAACCAGGCCACGTTATAACCCTCAAAAGTCCTAGCTGAAGCATGGGTTGGTTCGAAAGCATACTGTTACAAAAGGTATCCTGACTCCTTAAGGCTCGCAATAAAATAACGAGTTGACATCACGTTTTACAAACATTCATTTGTTTTATGAAAGAGAATGCATTTTCAAAATCTTCAAGACAGACATAAGCTTTGCATTTTTAACATAACTTTGTTTGCATATGACTTTTTGTTTGAACAGCAGGAAACTTCGCACAAAGAATACCTAGTGAACAAAAGCACTTCCAATCAAGGGGCATGACATGACTATTGTCCATCATCTGGGGCAGTTAAGTCAAGATTCGGAGAATCTCTCAAAAGGCCAACCAGCCTGGGGCAAATCTCCGCCTGAATCATTTTGGGAATTCCAGCAACAAATCTTGTATGACAAAACACATTTGAAAGGGGCAACTCCCTACATCCTGAGAGCATGGACATAGTCGAAAAGAATACTACGCGTAATCAAAGACCCGCTAGGTTGACATACCTAGGTAAAAATTAGGGCTTCCCGGCGAACCAAAAGGGTTCGGGCAAAATGAAGGGATGAAATGAAAAAACATGTACACCCGGCAAGTTGAAAACCTGAAAGGGCGGCTTGGGCAAAAATGGGTATCCCGGTGGACTGAAAACCCGAAAGGGCGGTCCAGGCAAAAGTTAGGGATCAAAAGCGTACGACTATGTCCCGACATCTTGTCACTTGCTTACCAGAAGAAGGGTTGTTCATCAACAACTATCAGCACCTCACAGGTCTTCCTCTCCCACCTCAGAAACAGGGGCAATGATGAGCTGTCCAAACGATCTAATTGCTCTGTCCACAAGATACAAGGTAGGACATAACCAGTGCATCTTAATTCCCCAGAGAGCGAGCCAGCAAATCAATACACTCTCCCCAAGCTATATTATCAAACCTTAAGGAAGTTGGGTATCCTCCCGCATATCTCAACATTCCCCAGCAGTATACATGCATTCCTAACAAGCATCCCCGGCAGTCTCGGTCTAAAGATTGTTCCCCGGCGGTATATCAAACATTCAGTGGAGTCACTTCCCCGATACAGTTCAAAACTTCCCCAGGAGAATCCAATCCAATTTCCCCAGGAAAAGTTGGAATCCATCTCCCCAAGCAGAAAGCTTATCCCCAGTAGATTCGGGAAGCTTATCCCCGCAGGGCACGAACGCGTCTCCCGGCTTTATTCAAAGAGTTATTTCCTTACCAGGATATAACTAGGTTATCCTCAGCCAAAAGCCACGGAAAGATCGTCCTCGGTGAAGTCTTCTTATCCCCAGCGAAGTCTATCAACACTTCCAACATAACAATGGTATCCCCAGCGAAGTTACCATCAACATTTCAGCAAAGTACCTCTTTCCCCACAGAATATTGTTCCCCAGCAAGATCGTTAGAGTACTTTTCTCCCCGCAGAGTAATCCATTCGCCAAGTCTATTCCCCAACGGAGTTATCTTCTCCTACCGGTATTCTTGCAACTATCATCCCCAGCGGAAGCAAAAATCTATTCTCCAACACCAGCCCAGGAGTGACTTCCCGTTACCCGTCAAAGGATTTACTTTCCTAAGACGAAAACATACATTCATAAACATCACATTTTCATACATTATAGCATGCATATCCGCATCACATCTTACAAATCTCATTTATGTTGAGAACATCATTGCTTGATCCATATCATGCATTGCATATGACTGACCTTTACCTTTCAGGAAAGATCCAGTTGAGTTCTCAGCTATATTCAAGACCTAGACCGGTTCAGTTAAATCGACCCTAAGATTTTTCTGTTTCTTATCCAGTCCAAGGCCTTCTCTGGTTCAGTCAGATCGACCCTAAGATCTCCCTGTTTCTTATCCAGTTGAAGATTTCAAGACCTAGACCGGTTCAGTTAAATCGACCCTAAGATTTTTCTGTTTCTTATCCAGTCCAAGGCCTTCTCTGGTTCAGTCAGATCGACCCTAAGATCTCTCTGTTTCTTATCCAGTTGAAGATTTCAAGACCTAGACCGGTTCAGTTAAATCGACCCTAAGATTTTTCTGTTTCTTATCCAGTCAAAGGCCTTCTCTAGTCCAGTTAAATCGACCCCTAACAGATTTTCCTGATGAAGACTCAGTAGAAGATATCCAAGATTCTCTCAATGATTACTGTTGAGGTTGTAGTCACCTATGGTTCTCTCCCCGTTACTGCGGAGGTAGTAATCATCCCCAAGATTCTCTCAATGATTACTGTTGAGGTTGAAGTCGCCCAAGATTCTCTCAATGATTACTGTTGAGGTTGAAGTCGCCCAAGATTCTCTCAATGATTACTGTTGAGGTTGAAGTCGCCCAAGATTCTCTCAATGATTACTGTTGAGGTTGAAGTCGCCCAAGATTCTCTCAATGATTACTGTTGAGGTTGAAGTCGCCCAAGATTCTCTCAATGATTACTGTTGAGGTAGAAGTCGCCCAAGATTCTCTCAATGATTACTGTTGAGGTTGAAGTCACCTATGGTTCTCTCCCCGTTACTGCGGAGGTAGTAATCGTCCCCATATTCTCTCAGCGTTACTGTTGAGGTTGAAGTCGTCCAAGATTTTCTCAATGATTACTGTTGAGGTTGAAGTCGCCTAAGGTTCTCTCAGCGTTCCTGTTGAAGTAGTAATCGTCCAAGGTTCTCTCACCGTTCCTGTTGAGGTAGTAACCATCCCTGGTTCATTCATCACCTTTTGAAGATCCAGATCCAGCTCCTGTAACCAGTCAGGACGCATCTATACAAAGAGTTTGAAGACCAGCTCCCGCAACAGGCCAGGTAATCATTTTCTTTTGTAGGTACGCAAGTTCTTGATAAGGAATCTCTTACGCGATTGACACCCAGATGGCATCTATAAGCCCATCCACCATCCATCATCTCTCAGCATGGCATCTATAAGCCCATCATCCTATCCATCAATCTCCAAATGGCATCTATAAGCCCATTCCACCACCACACTGCCACTATGTGAGCGCAAATTTCTGGGCACTCTAGTGTTCAATCATCTTCCACCTTCGGATTACGAAAGGCACGTCAGCCAATCTGCATCCTCAGGTCTAAGAAGATTGAACAGGGGCAACTGTTGTACCCCAAAATTTGCCCTCCCATATTTCTCAAAACATTTCAAGAAAAATTCACAAGTCCAACCCGACGCGTCATATTCAGGTATTCTTTCGCCAAGATATCTCTGATAACATATTCTCAAATTCAAGTTCGGCTCAAGAGTCAATTCTTTAATGAAGGTATCCGAATGTGTGAGTTTTCTCGAAGAAATATGGTGAAAAAGTATGCTGAAAGTGCAGTTTTTACGCGCTAAAAAATTCATAACTTGAAGATCGTGGCTCGTTTTGAACCCGTTCTGATGGCCAAAATTCCGTCTTGACATTATCTACGTTTTCATCTCTCACGGATGGAAGCCAATTTCGATCATAAGGTCTTCAAAAATGTGGATTTATCAAGTATTTTCATACAGAAAATTTGTGACAGAAGTTTATTTGCGTCATGTTCAGAAAATCATAACTTGGTCGATTTTCATCGTATCGAGCTGGTTCCGGTTCCAAAATTTCACAAATTGAGTTGGCTACATTTTCACAGAAGGTATTGAGTTCAAACGGTATTCAAAAGGCCTTCGTTGTTTGCTCAGAGTGCGTGACACGCTGAAAATCCTGAATGCTGAATATTATTTCATCTGAGCCGAAACTTCGAAAATTCATAACTCGGTCAATTTTTATCGGATTGGACTCATATTTTTACACAAGGTCACTGAGTCATAGATCTACAACTTTGCTTCAAAAGTCGAGACCAAATTATGCACCGATCAATACCAGTTTTTTATTGAATAACGTGTCAGAGTCGACACTGGAGCCCAAAATAAGTTTGTCTGAGCTGAAACTTCAAAAATTTATAACTAATTCACTGTTTATCCGATTGAGCCGATTTTCGGACAGGAGTTAGTTCTCGATGCCGGCTACATTTTGTTTTCACATTTCAACTTCAAAAATTGTACTCAAGTCCCTGCGATTTAGCCTGGAAAGTGACGAACTCAAGTGAACATGGGAGGCCCAATTGCACATTCAAAGCCCATTTTCTTTACCCTAATTTCCATTATATAATCACCTTCTTTTCACACAAACCAAAGAAGAGGAGGAAAAGAGAGAAAAAAACCTTGCCACAACACTGTTAGAATATCAAATTCTTTCAAGAACCCTAAAACCTTGAAATCCTTATTACAAATCCTTCTCTCACTACAAACAAGCCATCTCAGTTACAAACCAACATCTTATTACTTCTTCAGTAAGGGTAAGGCTGGCTTGATCTCCATGATCCAAAGGACATAAAAGCATTCATGTCACTACTTTTCCAGTAAGGGTAAGGTTGATTTGATCTCCATGATCAAAAGGGTATAATCATTCATACATGCTATATTGTGCCTAAACATTAAATTTCTTCATATATTGGCTTTATTTACATTTTATGATTTTATTTAATGTGTTCGTGAGATTTAACACTGCAGATTTAGACAGGATCTCATGCAGGTTCATTAAGGAACGTTGAGGCCAAAAGCCAAAAGCCAAATGGCCAAAGTAGAAAAACTTATGCATGACACCAATACATGGCGAGACAGACATCATAGAAGATTAAGGAACGTTGAGGCCAGAACATAAATGGCCAACAGCCAGAACACAAATGGCCATGAAACCCAATCCAATGGCCAAAGAATACAGACCACGGTACTCAGGAGTCAATGAACACGCATGTGATGTCAGAAAGTCAAACAAGGCTTTTTGTCTTATGGGCCAGATTTCTCACAAAAAACCTCCCTTTGGGTCTGAATACCCTCCATGGTTTGCATATTTTTATTTTTTTATTTGATTTTCCTTTTTATTCTTTTAATTGTTTTCAATTGTTTTCTTTAATTTCATGAATTAATTTTCATAAGATAAAAAATCAGAAACTAAAATATATTTAATTATTATTATTTCACTATTAATTTATTTTGTAAATAAACTTTAATAATTAGTTTAGTAAATTAGGTTTTAAAACTTTAATCTTTTTCTCAATAAATTAAAATATGTAGAAATTAGGTTTTTTAAATTTTTATCACTTTTCTTAATAAATAATTTTTTCTTATTATCATTATTATTAATTACTAATTTATTTTGTAAGTAAACATGTACATTAAATATTTAGTAAATTAGGTTAAACTTTAATATTTTTCTTTAATAATTAAAAACAACTTAGAATTAGGGTTTCTCTTGAATTTTAATTTTCTTTATTTCATAAATACAAAAACCATCAAAAAAACATTTCTTTTCTTTAATTTAATAATTAATTAACTTTTCATTCAATTTAATTCCAAAAGGGTCCAACGCCCTCGAACGTTCCATTTTTTATTCTTTTCGCGCATTTATTCTTATTTTCCTTTTTTTATATTATGTAATTGCTCAAGCCTTGTAATCGTAATTAGGAATTTATTTACTCTCCTCATTTTTATTCAAAACGGGTCTTTGTATTTTGGCGATGTATAGACCCGCGCCTTGTAATAGCTTAGATTTAAATTTCCGCACTTTTAAATTCTAATTGCATGAAAGAATGTATGGCCTAAATTAAAAACAAGCGTAGATCACCACAAATGCATGATCAAAGATAATTGCTAAACTGAAAACAACACACAAATTCACACACCACTCTTAGGGTACGCCTCACTGTTGCCTTGCCTCGAAAGGTGATCGTCGAGTAGAGGATGTCTTAGTAAGTCCTCATGATCCGGGAACCTGGCATGAGGGTAGCTTCTAAGGTGTCTTCCTATTGCCCTGGTGATCACCATGTCCCGAACCTTCGAATTGACCCAAATACCTCCAACGGTGGTGCTACCTACCTCTCAATGGTGGGATGGCACTACTTTAAAGGACATTTACACAGACGAATTCCTTAGGGTAGGTAGACGACTCTAGATACTTGCTCTAATTTCAAAACAAATCAAAAATACTTTTCACACCGACACCTTTTCAAAAAGCTTTTGAAAGCAACTTTTCAAACACTCTTGAGGACCGATACAAGAGTCGAACTGAAATTTTCAAAGAAACTTTTTTAAAACCCACAGTTGAAAAGCAAACAAACCATTTTTGAAAACACAAATGAGCAAGTATCTAAGAGCCCATGGATAACCATGGATAGAAAGGGTGCTAACACCTTCCCTTTCTATAACCTACCTCCCGAACCGAGAGCAATCTCTATAAGGAATTTTTCTGTGCTTTTGTCCTTTCCATATTGGAGAAAATAAAAGACGGTGGCGACTCTTGCTTCCGCGACATTTCGCGAACCAGCTTTAAAACAGTCAGTTCCAGATCCACCGATCACACCCACATACAGTCAAACTTCAAGATTTTTGGTCAACATCCTCATTTTGAAGTATTATTCATCATTTGATCAAGGGTTGATCATGATTCCTCAAGGATTACTCACAATTCATCAAAATCCAAAAGTTGCTAAATTAGGATTTTGTAGGAAAAGTCAACTCAACTTTGACCAAGCATAACTTTCTAATACTTTATCAGAAATGACCCATCCAAAGATCATTTTGAATAGGATGTAGTTCCCTACAATTAATCTACAGCTCCCAAGTTCAAAATATGCACTCACAAGAAGATATAAATTTGGACATTATAGGTCATTTTGAAAAGTCAACAAAAACACCTTTTGGGTCAAAGCTTCTTACATGAACATGGAAGATCCAATTGAGATGAAACCAAATAGGTTGTTTAGGGGACATCCTAAGCTTTCTAAAAAGTCCAAGAACACCCTCATAAGGTTAAAATTTAGAGAGATATGAATAGTCAAAGTTGGACAATTTTTGAAAAAAATGCATGAAGCAAATATTGACCAAACTTGGATTTTTTCCAAATGGGCCTATCTTTTCAAGTTTTAAACTCATTCCTAACATGGTCCACAACCTCTAAGCTCACCCATACATTTTTCTACTATTTATGCTATTTATTTTGATATTTTATTCATTAAAATTCAGAATTAAATAAATAAATAATAGAAATAATGTAAATTTTGATGTGAATCCATTTTGGGCAAGTTTTATGATGGTTTATGTCAATTTATTTCGTGAAATAACCCTTCAAATATGTGCAGGTTCATCCACGTGTAAAAATGGCATAAAATCATCAAATATGGCATTTTGTTTCAAATCTTGATCATGGTCTTAAAACACAACATTATAAGGGAGATTCTTTCCATGCTTTCTTGTCTCCTCATTCTCCTCTATAAATGTAGAGCCATAAAAGCTTGAAAGACACAAAATTCCTCTCTAAAAATCTCTCAAAAAGCTCTTCGAAAAGCTCTCCAAAAGCTCTTCAAAAAGCTCTCCAGAAATCAATGAATTGGTGCAAGTCATATCTCAAGGTTCCGGTCTCTCTCAATTGACATCAAGCCTCAAACCATCCTCTTGAAGTCCTCAGGAGTCTTACAAGGCCCAAGAGCAATCCATCACACGCCTAGCACGCCCCCATTTGACAATACTGGTTTGGTAAAATTTTAAACTTCGAATCTCTAATTTTAATCACATTTTATGGTATGCTAACGTTTGTTTGAGTTTATATAGAACAATTATGGATGGTTGAATCATAGGTTCCATACAAGAATAAAAAAAAACCATAGTTATAGCATGAAGCTTTCGAAGATTCGGGCATAGGGATTTCTGATGATTGCACCCTCTGTTTACTTTTGCTACTAGGCTCATCTTTATTTTCTTGTTTTATTCATTTTATTTATTTCTTTTAATCCATTTTTTTATTTTTATCAATAAACAAATATAAAAATCACATAAAAATAGATTTAGGATTTTTTCTTAATTAAATTTTAATTTTGGTAAATTAATTAACTAAACACTTTAACTTTTTTTTAAAATTAAAATTAATAGAACTTAGGTTTAATTTCATTTTAATTCATTTTCCTTTTCGTAACAAAAATACCAAAAAAACATAAAATTAATTTATTTTATTTAAATTTTATGTTTCTTTAGTAATTATCTTTTTTAAATATAGATCTAGATCAATTATTTTTTAACTTAAACCATTTTTATAAATTAAAACAAAAAACAACAAAAAGATTTTTTTATATCTTAGGATTTTTAGACGTCTTTTCAAATTTGCGCGTTATTATTCTTTCGCGCTTCATTTTATTATTGTAACTGTATATTGGGATGTAATAGATGATTAGTAGGATCTTTACCGCTTTTATTTATTTTTCCCCCCAGTTTTGGATATGTACATAATCCCCCTCCCCGAAGCCTTGTAATAGCTAGGTTTTATATTTATGCACTTTTAAATTACTGCAATTATTAACTGCTAGATGTATGACTAATAGGATTGTATGGCAAGAATAATCAAACATTAGCAAACTTAACACAAGACTAAAATAACTGAACATAACACACCTTGCACATATGCACCCTTAGGGTATACCTCACTTGGTTGCCTCGGAAAATAATGGTCATGTCCCTTGAACGTAGGGATACCCTTAGCAAAGGCCCTCAGTTAAAATCATCATAAAGATCATGGTCCCTCGATGTCCCTCGAAGTTGCCTATGGTATATGATCTTGTCCCTCGATGTTGCCTACGAATATATGATCACAGTCCCTTCGAAATGCTAAGGTATCCCTACATGTTGCCTTCAATGATCATTACATCCCTTTTGAATTGACCCTTACAAACTCCAACGACGGTGCTACCTATTTCTCAATAGTAGGATATCGCTGTCTAAAGGAACAAGAATAGAAACGATCTTTTTTCGAGTAGGTAGATGCTAGTAGGTACTTGCTCAAATCAAACTTTTTCACACAAACACTTTCAAAACAGTTTTAAAAAACAACTTCGTAACACTCTTGAGGACAGAAACAAGGGTTAAAACGAAGTAAAACAAAACTTTTCAAAACAAGCACACACAAGCAATTTCAAAATGAGCAAGTACCTAAGAGCCCATGGAAAACCATGGCTAGAAAGGGTGCTAACACCTTCCCTTTCTATAATCTACCCCCCGTTCTCAGAAACATCTCGAAAAAGGTTTTTCTGTTCTGTTTCCTTTTCCTTGTTGGATAAAATAAAAGTCGGTGGCGGCTCTTGCTTACCGCGACATTTTGTGAACAAAAAATGCAAAACGCAAACCAGTATTAAACAGTCGGTTCTGCCACCGTATCACAGATAGTATATAAGATGTCTCAAATAAAGAGACTACCATTTACAAAGATTTCACAATGAATTATCTCTGTCATATTGAAAAGACTTGCCATCCACTGGAGTAATTTGACAACGAACTGCAAACTATCCACTCATAAAGAAGATAGCAAAAAAGTAACGTCAATTTTTACGGGAAAGTATAAGTTGCTCAAATAAAGAGACCTGCTATTTGTTGTTATGGGAAGGATTGTAAAAACGATTTCCTGGAGAAAATATCATGACTTCCTGGTGAGTGAATCATGACTTCCTGGGGAAAGAAATATGACTTCCTGGGGAATGAAATATGTCTTCTTGGGAACATGCCAACATATTCCTGCTGAGGAGATAAAAGTCTTCTCGTGCCAAAATAAATGCACATTCTCAAACCAAGGCTCGAAGCTTGCAGAGATCATAAGTAATAATATTGTTGGGAACCAAAGATTTAAACCAGAAATAAACTAGAATGAAACAGTAAACCAAAATACATCCTTTGAGAAATAAACTCAAGAGAGAAATCCAAATCATCCAGACAAAGAGTTGTATAGGAAAGCTAAAGCAAAAATCTTCCACGAGGGATAACTCAGTGGGGAAATTGAAAGAATACACACTTTCTGGTTAAGTTTGACACTTTATTGGAGAGAGAACAACACAACTCTGCAAAACAGGGTACTATGTCAACAAAATATTAACGAATGTGAATGAGCAATGATTTGCTAAATTCAACTATGTATGATGTATGTATGAATGTATGAGTGTTATTATGTATATGCTGACAAAATATACATATAACACTGGGGATAACCAGACAAAACCAACTCAGGTACAATCAATACTCGGCTAAATCACATCCAAGATGAAAATTCCATAAGAAAATAAGCACCAACTGAGGAAACAAAATCCTATTTCGCGGATTAACTTCACTGGGAAGGAACATAATCCAAAAGTAATCAAATCATAGCGACAAATCAGTATAGATACAGGGATATGACATCCTTCTCCAGGCTTCACTAGGGAATAACACAGATACTTCAATGGGGAAAACAAATGTTTCACGGTCTGTACTCCTACTGGGGATTGCAATACTGATTTCAATGGGGAAATATCATACAGACTTCACTAGGGGAGATAATGCCTCATCATCGAGATGCCAACTAGAAACTTCGTGCTGACTTCATCGGGGAGAACAACACTACATCGTCGAGGGGACATCAAGATACATTCTTCAACATTGAGAGTAAGTATTGCACCAACTTCTCTGGGGGAAAAGTATGAAACCTCATGGGGATAACCACTTGGGGAGTTAAGAAGTCAAACAAAACATCAAGAAATCAATCTTACGGGGATTTTAAATCAAACCCAACACTTGGTGGGTGAAAACCCAAAAAATTGACAAATGTCTCAACACTTAATAAAATGTTTCCCTTGCCTGACTATCGGGAAATCACACCAAATGCAAGTACTGCCGAAAGGGAGATGCTTCGCAAATGAGTCAACATTATAGAAAGAGGTCAAAGTAATGGGGATTTTAAATCAAACCCAACACTTGGCGTGTGAAAACCCAAAGGATTGACAACTGTCTCAACACTTCTTAGAAAATATACTTCCCTGGTCTAGTTGTCTGGGAAATAAATATCAACAATAATGACAGTATTGTAGAAAGAGCGACATTTTGCAAATAGTTCCATCTCAGCACACCAAGGGAATAAGACCTTTCATCATATGAGGGAAGACTTCACTGGGGAATCTGGGATAGAGGCTTCAGACCATGCAAACCCAAAATAAAAAATGAACCAAGACTTGATTGGGGACAATGGGATCACAAACCCAATACCACACCTTACGCCAATTGGTATCGTCTTCAATATACAAAAATCACACGCATACCAATGAAAATAACCTGAGAAAACCTTCCTGGGGGGAAACAAAACTTCCCAAAATTACTAGAGGTCGTCCATTCCTGGTGTGATCGGTGGATCTGGAACTGACTGTTTAAAGCTGGTTTCGCGAAATGTCGCGGTAAGCAAGAGTCGCCACCGTCTTTTATTTTCTCCAAATGGAAAGGACAAAAGCACAGAAAAATTCCTTATAGAGATTGCTCTCGGTTCGGGAGGTAGGTTATAGAAAGGGAAGGTGTTAGCACCCTTTCTATCCATGGTTATCCATGGGCTCTTAGATACTTGCTCATTTGTGTTTTCAAAATGTTTGCTTTTCAAAGTGTGAGTGGGTTTGAAAAAGTTTCGTTTGAAGATTCAGATCGACTCTTGTATCAGTCCTCAAGAGTGTTTGAAAAATTGTTTTTGAAAGCTTTTTGAAAGTGTGAGGTGTGAAAAGAAGTTTTTTTTGAATTTGTTTGAAATTAGAGCAAGTATCTACGAGAACCTACCTACCCTAAGGAATTAGGCTGTGTAAATGTCCTTAAGGTAGTGCCATCCCACCATTGAGAGGTAGGTAGCACCACCGTTGGAGGTGTTCGGGTCAATTCGAGGTTCGGGACATGGTGATCACCGGAGTAATAGGAAGACACCTTAGAAGCTACCCTCATGCCAGGTTCCCGGATCATGAGGACTTACTAAGACATCCTCTACTCGACGATCACCTTTCGAGGTAAGGCAACAGTGAGGCATACCCTAGGGGTGGTGTGTGAATTGTGTGTCATTTTCAGTTTATTGTTTGTCTTGTCATGCATTGGTGATCCACGTTTCGATTTTATTTTTGGGCATTCATTCTTTCATGTTATTGTTTAACAGTTAAAGGTGCGGGAATTTAAAATGCGGAAAAGATAAAAGGTCCTACGCTATTACAAAGGCGCGGGTCTACAACGCCAAATTAATCCAGACCCGATTTAAAATAAATTGCAGAAAATAAATGCCTAATTAACTATTACAGGGCTTTGGAGCAAGTACATTATATTTACAACAAGAAATAAATAAAACGCGCAAAACAAAAATGTAATCGAATGCGAGGGCGTTGAACCCTTTAAAGGAGTTAAATTGAAATTATTAAATTAATTAAATTAAATAAAGGAAAGGACTTATTTTTTTTATGTTTTTTTGTATTTATGAAATTTAATGAGAATAAAGGAAATTAATGTTGAAAGAAATCCTAATTCTAAATTGTTTTTAATTATAAAAAAAAAAGATGTTTAAGTTGTAACCTAATTTACCCTAATTAATTAATTATAAGTTATTTACAAAAATAATTAATAATTAATAGTGACAAGAACAAAAGATTATTTATTAAGAAGAAAGAATAAAAAAGGATAAAAGACCTATTTTTATGTTTTTAATTATTTTAAGAAAAAAACATTAAAGTTAAAACCTAAAATTAAAACTAAATTGATTATGAAATTTATTTACAAAAATGTTGATGAATTAAATTAAATAAAACATATTTTTATTTTATGATTTTTTCTGATTTTTTTGGTTTTTATGAAAATTGTTTTTGATGAATTAATTAAAATAAATAAAACACATAAATAAAAAAAAATGAAAAGAAAGAAAGCTATATGCAAACCATGGGGGGTGTTGACCCCAATTGAGGAGGTGGCTTGATGAATTTTGGCCCAACAGAAGGAGGCCCTTTGCTGACTTTTTGAATCATGTGGAGAACGTTTGACTGATGCCTATAGTGGATGGCTGGTAATAGCCACTGGATTGACCATTAGAGACACATGGCAAGCACAAACGCTGGGTGTATGATGGATCACTGAATGATGCACTGCATGGGAAAGGGTTATTAAACAAAATAATAGAAATAATTTAAGGGGACCTGGGATTCGAACCCAGGTCCCAGTGTTTACCAAGTCACTTGCCTACCAATTGAGCTGTTTGCGCGTTTTGTACATGGAATGGAAAACAAATAATATGTAATAAATAACGTTAATTGATATAAAACAAAAAAAATTGCGCGCGCGGTTTGAACCCTCCATTCAGGTCTTGCCACGCCAACCTTCTTCTCCGTTTGCCCCTGTAACAAAAGAGATAGCGAGGGTTTTAAACCCCCCCCCAAAACGCAACCTGTAAAAAAAATAACGATTAGGCCATGGTTGACTATAAATTGAGCGCGATGGGTCTGTTATGTTCGTTTGGATGTCACGATTCCAACCATGGCAGTTTGATGTCTTAATTTTACCATATGGGGAAATCCCCAATTTGAAGCTTGAGAAACCCTAAAATATTTCAATGGTGAATCATGCTATGATGCGTTAAAATGCAATTGGATCAATCTACTAGCTTTAGAAAGCCCCTAGCAACACAAAACAACAAAGAAAATGGGTTAATTGCTTATGAAATATGATATACAATTTGAAAAAATGAAGCAAACCGGAGGAGGTCTAAGGCACGATTTCTTGAGTGATTATGCTTGTTTTTGATTGCCAAAGCTTCCTAAGGATGTCAGGAATATGTTTGGATGGGAATTGGGACTTGAGAGGCGTTGTAAGGAGGTTTACAGTTTTTCTCTTTGCTTGAAATTTTTTTGAAATGTGTTTTGCAATTTGGGAGCTTCCTTTTTCGTGTATGTCCTTGTGATCACTTGTATACATGTTATGTAATGTGTTTTGATAAGAATTATGGCCAATAATGCCTTGCATTCATGCTTAAGATTTTCCATAAACCTCCATTGAAACACTTTCCATCTTTGTACCAAAATTTGAATTCTTGCTTGATTAGGCCTTGGCATGAATTTGGGATGTGTATAATGGTGGTTCAAAGTTATTCAATGCAAAATATTCCCTTTAATTAACCTTTTTAATTTTATTTGATTTTAAAAGATTTAAAATGCATTAAATCCAATAAAATTAAGTAAGAATGAAAAAATTAATTTTAAATTTTGAAATAATTTGTGGGACACGTGGGAAGCATGGCCAAGCTGAAACAAGTGGAAAAAGTGGGCCCCTTTTGTCAAAAATGAAATTTCAAGGATAAATGATTTTGGCCATTTCACAAAAATTTCCCAACTTCTCCAATGCATATCTTGCTCAATTTTTAAGCTTTGATCATGTTCTTGGACATTTTAGAAAGGTCTTGAAGTCCTCTAACCAATGTATTTGGTCCCATGTCATTTTTATTTACCAATCTCAAGTTATGGCCTTTGACTTAAAGTCCCTTTTTGTTGACTTTTGAAAATGACCTATAATGTTGAAATTGATAACTTTTTGTGAGAGCATTTCTTGGACTTGAAGTATGAAGATGAGTTGTAGGAAATGTCTTTCTCTTCAAAATGAGCTTTGGATGGAATTTTTCTGATAATCCATGTGAAAGTTATGCCCTGGTCAAGTTACAGTTGACTTTTCAGCTGTCCAAAAATAGAAACTTTTGCATCTTGATGATTTTTGAGCCATACTTTGAGAATCATGATCAAGCATTGATCAAATGATGTTTGTGGCTTCAAAATGAGATGTTGACCAAAAATTTGAACTTTTGACTGTCAAATGACCATTTTGCCCCTACAGTTGACTGTAGTGCAATTAGGGTTTTGACTGTGCAATTTTATGCTGAAAGTCTTGAAACTTGATATGAGGACACTTGACCATATTTATAAGCATGTGGGACTTGATTGGACCCTTGGAAACTTCATTTTCTTGATCAGAACCAAAACCCTAATTTTGACTGTTTAGGAGGCCCTTGAACTGTGCAACCTTTGGAGAGATTTTGAAGCTTGACTTGGCAATTTCTTGGAGAATATGGGAGGGCAAATTTTGGGGTACAACAGTTGCCCCTGTTCAATCTTCTTAGACCTGAGGATGCAGATTGGCTGACGTGCCTTTCGTAATCCGAGGGTAGAAGATGATTGAACACTAGAGTGCCCAGAAATTTGCGCTCACATAGTAGCAGTGATGTGGTGGGAATGGGCTTATAGATGCCATTTAGAGATTGATGAATAGGATGATGGGCTTATAGATGCCATCTGGATGTTGATCGCATAAGAGATTCCTTAGCGAGAACTTGCGTACCTGCAAACGAAAAAATGAGTACCTGACATGTTGCAGGAGCTGGTTTTCAGATGCTTGGTATAAATGTGTCCTGCCTGGTTACAGGAGCTGGGTCTGGATCTTCAAGCGGTGATGAATGAACCAGGGATGGTTACTACCTCAACAGGAGCGGTGAGAGAACCTTGGGTGACCTTAACCTCAACAGCAATCATTGAGCAAAATCTTGGTGGGAATTACCATCTCCGCAGGATCGGGGAGAGAACCATAGGCAATTATAATCTCAAAAGCGGACGTTTGAGAAAAACCTGGATTGGAATTATCGTCTCCGCAGGACCGGGGAGAGAACCATAGGAAATTATAGTCTCAAAAGCGGACGTTTGAGAAAAACCTGGGTTGGAATTATCATCTCCACAACATTGGGGAGAGAACCATAGGAAATTATAATCTCAAAAGCGGACGTTTGAGAAAAACCTTTGATAACTTCTACTGAGTCTTCATCAGAAAAATCTGTTTGGGGTCGATTTAGCTGGACTAAAGAAGGCCTTGGACTGGATAAGAAATCTTTGGAGTCGATTAACTGAACCGGTCTAGGTCTTGAAATATGATTGAGAATTTAACTGAATCTTTCCTGAAAGGTAAAGGTCAGTCATATGCAATGCATGATATGGATCAAGCAATGATGTTCTCAACATAAATGAGATTTGTAAGATATGATGCATCTATGCATGCTATAATGATGTATGGAAGTGCGATGTTTATGAATGTATGTTTTCGTCTTAGGAAAATAAATCCTTGACGGATGCCGGGAAGTTGAATCCTGGGCTGATGTGGAAGAAAAGAGCTTCTTGTTTCCGCTGGGGATAATGGTTGCAAGAATATCGGTAGGAGAAGATAACTCCGTTGGGGGATAAACTTGGCGAATGGATTACTCTGCGGGGAGAAAATCACTCTGACGATCTTGCTGGGGAACAATACTCTGTGGGGAGAGAGGTACTTTGCTCGGATGTTTGACGATAACTCCGCTGGGGATACCGTTGATGTGTTATGTTAAAGGAATTAATAGACTTCGCTGGGGATAGGAAGACTTCGTCGAGGACGATCTTTCCATCGCTTTTGGCTGAGGATAACCCAGTTATAAGCTCTGGTGGAGCATAACCTTTAAATAAAAAGTCCGGGGGACGCGTTCGTGCTCTGCGGGGGTAAGCTTCCAGAATCTACTGGGGATAAGCTTACTGCTTGGGGAGATGGATTCCAACTTCCCTGGGGAAATCTCTGGACTGGACTCTTCTGGGGAGATTCTTGAGATATACCGGGGAATTGGCTCCACTGAATGTCTAGTATACCGCTGGGGAACAATCTTAGATCAAGACTGTCGGGGATGCTTGTTAGGAATGTTCGTATATTGCGCTGAGGAACGTTGAGATCTGCTGGAGGGTACCCAACTTCCTTAAGGCTGACTATAGCTCTGCTTGATGATGAGCTCGTGTAAAACTGCATCTTTGGAGGGAGGAAACCTGTGTAGGGTTTACTGATGATGAGTCCGTATAAGACTATATCTAGAGCTGAGAAGGAAACCTGTGTAGGGTTTACTGATGACGAGTCCGTGTAAAACTGCATCCTTGAAAATAGAGAACCTGTGTAGGGTTTCTGGGTGACGAGTCCGTGTAAAACTACATCTGGAGTTTTGAGAAGGAAACCTGTGTAGGGTTTACTGATGACGAGTCCGTGTAAAACTACGTCTGGAATTTTGAGAAGGAAACCTGTGTAGGGTTTACTGATGACGAGTCCGTGTAAAACTACGTCTGGAAAGAGATAACCTGTGTAGGGTTACTTCGGGATAAGTTCGTGTAAAACTTCTGGAGGAACCGGGGTAAGGTTACTGCAAGGTAAGCTCGTGTAAAACTTCTTGATGAACCGGGGTAAGGTTATCTTTGAGGTAAGTCCGTGTAAGACTTCTGGAGGAACCGGGGTAAGGTTACTGCAGGGTAAGCTCATGTAAAACTTCTTGATGAACCGGGGTAAGGTTATCTTTGAGGTAAGTCCGTGTAAGACTTCTGGAGGAACCGGGGTAAGGTTACTTCGGGATAAGTCCGTGTAAGACTTCTGGAGGAACCGGGGTAAGGTTACTTGTGGAGGGTGAGTCCGTGTAAGACTTCGTCTGAAAATTGAGAAGGAACCGGTGTAGGGTTACTTTGATGATAAGTACGTGTAAGACTTTTTCTGAAAGAAAAGGAACCGGTGTAGGGTTGCCTGTGGATGATTCCGGGTAAGACTTTGTCTGAAAGTTGAGAAGGAACCGGTGTAAGGTTGCCAGATGATGATCAAGCGGATGATTGTCCTGTTTGGTTTCAGATGTTAACCCATGATCTGGAATTTGTAAAGGTAGATGGTAATCATCTTTGTATTAACCTTTCCTTGGTACTTTGGTTGACAGAGCAACTGGATCGCCTGGACGACTCATTATTGCCCCTGTTTCTGATGTGAAGGGAAAAGATACTTTGTGAGGTGCTGATAGTTGTTGATGGACCAACCTTCTCCTGGTAGGCAGGTGACAAGATGACAGGACATAGTCGTACGCTTTGATCCCTAACTTTTGCCTGGACCGCCCTTTCGGGTTTTCAGTCCACCGGGATACCCATTTTTGCCCAAGCCGCCTTTTCAGGTTTTCGACTTGTCGGGTGTACAAATTTTTCTTTTTCATCCCTTATTTTGCCCGAACCCTTTTGGTTCGCCGGGAAGCCCTTATTTTTACCTAGGTGTGTCAACCTAGCGGGTCTTTGATTACGCGTAGTATTCTTTTTCGACTATGTCCACGCTCTCAGGGTGTAGGGGGGGTGCCCCTGTTGATAGTGTTGTGTTGCCCTGCTACCAGAAGATGTCCGATCGTGCAAGATTCGTTGCTGGAATGCCACCAGTGACTCGGGCGGAGGTTTGCCCCAAGCTAGTTGGCCTTAAGAGATTCCTCGAATCTTGACTGGACTGCCCCAGATGATAGACACTGATCATGCCATGCCCCTTGATTGGAAGTGTTTCTTCCACTTGAGGTGATCTCTTTGTTGAGAGGACTTTTGTTCATTAGATGTTCGTCGTGCGAATTTCTCTGCTGTTCAAACAAATAGTCATATGCAAACAAGGTTATTTTAAGAATGCAAAGGCTTATGTCTGTCTTGCAGTTTTTTTTTGAAAAATGCATTTTTTTAGTAAAAACAGCAAATTTTGTAAAATGTGATGTCAACTCGTTATTTTACCGCAAGCCTTAAGGAGTCAGGATACTTTTCGTAACAGTATGCTTTCGAATTAACCCATGCTTCAGCTAGGACTTTTAAGGGTTATAACGTGGCCTGGTTCATGGTTCAAGAAACAAAGGATAAAGGCTCAAATTATTTGTACCCACCCGCTCTTCGTGATGTTCTTCAATCCTAAACTCAGCCGATCGTGCGCTAGACTTTGTTTGAGTCTTTGCCTTGATGTTCCAATGATGATTCAGATATTGATGATTCATTCTGAATAGGCAGTCTTTTTTTGTTTTTGTTGAGGGTTTGTGCGACCTCTTTCTTTTTGATTTTGCTATCCCTAAATTTTGCCTGAACTGTTTCTTTTGTGATTACAGTCAGCGGGATGCCCCAGTTTTGTAAGTCTCCTTCATAGGTTTTGACTTAATGGTTTTTTTTTTTTGAGAAGTAATGACTACCTTTCTTTATTGATTATTCGGAACCATCACTGTCTTTTGTTTCAGAAGGACTTCTTTTGATGCCATTCGTTGTGCACTTGGATCAGCTGAGAGAACTACCCTGCCCCAGGTTATGATTAAGGGTTTTAATTTTCGAAAAGAAAAACTCCTACTTCTTTGGCTCAAAGGGGTCGACGAGGGATTATCTTCCTTATAACTCCAGTGTTTAGGGATTGAAACAATGCCTGTACCTCATCAGCGGGGTCTGTTCAAAAGCATACTGTAAAGATCGTGGTATCGTTTTCGTCATCCTCCCTCAAGAGGCTTAGAATTTTCAGTCAAGAGTTGATCATCACAAAAATAGGAAAGCAGTTTTAAGTACAGTAAACATAATTAATTCAAGACAGACATGTGTAATGCATTCATGAAATAAAAGAGTTTAACATGATAATTGTTTGTTTGAACAAGAAAATAAAAATACAACTTGAATTCAAATGAACAAAAATCTCTCAATCCTAGCCATGTTTTGGCAAAGGAGCAGTGGTCACAACGGGAGTCTCAGCAGGCTCGAACTCGATCTCCTTAGCGTCGATCATATTCTGGATCTTATACTTCAGCGCCCAACAGTCCTCAGTATCGTGCCCCGGGCTATCAGAATGATAAGCACACCTCGCTTCTGGATTGTAGTTTGGAGAGGAGGTCTTGGGATTTGCAGGAGGGTTGATCACCGCAATCAGGTTCATTTTCAACATGTGCTGCAATGCTTTTGACCATGGCATGTTGATGTTGGTGAATTGTCTTTTAGGCTCGTCCGGCCTTCGCTGATTTCCCTTTTGTGGTTGGCGGCGTGGTGCAGAACCAGAGATCATGACTGCCCCTGCCTGTTGGTCACGACGACTCTTTTGACCGTATGCAGCATTAGACTCTTTCTTGCCCATGTAAGGCTTTTGGTGAGTATCCGAAGGTGTGGCCTCCTGAATCTTCCCACTCTTGATACCAGCTTCGATTCTTTCCCCAGTCAGAATGAGGTCGGTAAACCCTGCAGATGAATTACCAATGAGATGATTGAAGAACGGCCCGGATAGGGTCCCTAAGAACATATCAACGAGTTCCCGGTCGGTCAAAGGTGGTTGTACCCTCCCAGCAAGGTCCCTCCATCTCTGTGCATATTCTTTGAAACCTTATCCTGATCCTAACGACATACCCTGGAGTTGGGTACGTGTAGGAGCGAGGTCGGCATTATACTGATACTGCTTGTAAAAAGCAGTAGCCAACTCCTCCCAGTTACGAACCTTGGTCCCATCCAGCTGATAGAACCATTCGAGGTGAGTCCCTGAAAGACTCTCCTGGAAGAAGTGGATCCACAAGTTCTTGTCTACAGTGTATGGTTGAATCTTCCGCACATAAGATCTGAGATGCAGCCTGGGACAGGATGCCCCATCATACTTAGAAAAAGAAGGAACCTTGAATTTGTGTGGGATCACCACACCAGAAGATAGACCCAGGTCCCCGAAATCCAACCCAGGCACTTGTTGAATTTCCATGGCATTCAGACGATCCTCTAGTTGCTTGTACTGGTCCTCAGCAGGGGGGTACTGTTCATCATTGAAGTCTGTCTCGGTGTCGGAGACCATAGGGATAGGAACCTCTCTCCCTTGGTGACTGCCTTCCCCCACAGATGGAGTAGTCCTCTCAGCTTCATTCTGCAGTGTGTTCCCAGATCTGCGTCTAGGGTTGAACAAAACAGTCCTCTTCTTCTTCTGAATCAGAGTCTTCAATTCCTTTTGACCCTGGGCTAGGCTCATAATCAACTCCTGGAACTGGGCATTCTGGGCCTGGAGGGCCTTGATAGCTTGTCCATCGGATGATTCAGGATTCATGATGACGGCTGTAATAAACAGCGAAGAAGGTAAGTGACCTGCAACAAGTGTACCTGTAATGAAATGATATGTATGATATGCATGCGATGTTTTCAAGGATCTCGTGGGGTAAACAAGAAAATTGTTAGCATTTGAATTTGTAGCTTGATTGAAGGAACTTCCTGTTATTGAGAGTCCTTCTTCAAGGGTCAAAGGCTCACCATATCCAGTGGGTCATAGCCCCTGACAACCTTGGCTAGAGGAAAATAAATCCTCTTTGCCCCTTGCTTGATGTTTGATTCATCATGACCTGCATCACAAGCCCTTGAGATCCTTGAAATGGATTAGTCTTTATGCAGGATGTATGCGATGGTATGATGGCATGATATGCATGGGGTACTGTAAGTAAACCCTGTTATGAGTCCCAATTAAGGACATAAACAAAACCTGCAAGAAATTCAAGTGTCAGATAACCAGCATGCAAGTAGTCAAGTTGGAAGGCACACAAGTCACACAAGAGAAACCCTTAGAGTTTAGGCCAGCATGAGGTCTAGGTATTACCCTCTTTCAGTTTGTTGGTTCATACCTGTCCTAATTAAAAGTAACCGGGTTCTAAGGATCTCAATATCATTGGGTTGTTTTCATTGTTCATCGTTTCGATTTAGCCACTGACTGGCGATCAAAATATCCCAAGAAAACAACCCTCAACTGAGTGTAGTATCGAGTATCAACCGACTTCGGACTACACCAAAGTAGTTATCTCACTACCCTAAAGAGGCCAAGATGGTTCAATTAAGGTTCCTAAGGTCTGTTGATGCTTCATGACACCACGCGGAGGCCCCGTACTCTCCTTGACTGAACTCAAGGGTTACTGGTACACACCAAAGTGCCACATCAACGTAGCAGACTACTTCAACCGTGTCGGTATACCCCGCACAGTTCCCTCACAGCCTTGTTGCTACTTTCTAAGAAGGTATCCCCAGATCCGGGTTAGGATCTATAGAACTCCCAAGACAGTCCCACAATTTAAAGCAAACAAGTCAAAGCAATTGAAAACACAGTGATCTTAGTCCTAAGGTACACCTCACTTTAAAAGAAATGTCCCTAGCAGAGTCGCCAGTTCTGTGATTGGTGGATCTGGAACTGACTGTTTAAAGCTGGTTTCGTGAAATGTCGCGGTAAGCAAGAGTCGCCGCCGTCTTTTATTTTCTCCAAATGGAAAGGACAAAAGCACAGAAAAATTCCTTATAGAGATTGCTCTCGGTTCGGGAGGTAGGTTATAGAAAGGGAAGGTGTTAGCACCCTTTCTATCCATGGTTATCCATGGGCTCTTAGATACTTGCTCATTTGTGTTTTCAAAATGTTTGCTTTTCAAAGTGTGAGTGGGTTTGAAAAAGTTTCGTTTGAAGATTCAGATCGACTCTTGTATCAGTCCTCAAGAGTGTTTGAAAAATTGTTTTTGAAAGCTTTTTGAAAGTGTGAGGTGTGAAAAGAAGTTTTTTTTGAATTTGTTTGAAATTAGAGCAAGTATCTACGAGAACCTACCTACCCTAAGGAATTAGGCTGTGTAAATGTCCTTAAGGTAGTGCCATCCCACCATTGAGAGGTAGGTAGCACCACCGTTGGAGGTGTTCGGGTCAATTCGAGGTTCGGGACATGGTGATCACCGGAGTAATAGGAAGACACCTTAGAAGCTACCCTCATGCCAGGTTCCCGGATCATGAGGACTTACTAAGACATCCTCTACTCGACGATCACCTTTCGAGGTAAGGCAACAGTGAGGCATACCCTAGGGGTGGTGTGTGAATTGTGTGTCATTTTCAGTTTATTGTTTGTCTTGTCATGCATTGGTGATCCACGTTTCGATTTTATTTTTGGGCATTCATTCTTTCATGTTATTGTTTAACAGTTAAAGGTGCGGGAATTTAAAATGCGGAAAAGATAAAAGGTCCTACGCTATTACAAAGGCGCGGGTCTACAACGCCAAATTAATCCAGACCCGATTTAAAATAAATTGCAGAAAATAAATGCCTAATTAACTATTACAGGGCTTTGGAGCAAGTACATTATATTTACAACAAGAAATAAATAAAACGCGCAAAACAAAAATGTAATCGAATGCGAGGGCGTTGAACCCTTTAAAGGAGTTAAATTGAAATTATTAAATTAATTAAATTAAATAAAGGAAAGGACTTATTTTTTTATGTTTTTTTGTATTTATGAAATTTAATGAGAATAAAGGAAATTAATGTTGAAAGAAATCCTAATTCTAAATTGTTTTTAATTATAAAAAAAAAGATGTTTAAGTTGTAACCTAATTTACCCTAATTAATTAATTATAAGTTATTTACAAAAATAATTAATAATTAATAGTGACAAGAACAAAAGATTATTTATTAAGAAGAAAGAATAAAAAAGGATAAAAGACCTATTTTTATGTTTTTAATTATTTTAAGAAAAAAACATTAAAGTTAAAACCTAAAATTAAAACTAAATTGATTATGAAATTTATTTACAAAAATGTTGATGAATTAAATTAAATAAAACATATTTTTATTTTATGATTTTTTCTGATTTTTTTGGTTTTTATGAAAATTGTTTTTGATGAATTAATTAAAATAAATAAAACACATAAATAAAAAAAATGAAAAGAAAGAAAGCTATATGCAAACCATGGGGGGTGTTGACCCCAATTGAGGAGGTGGCTTGATGAATTTTGGCCCAACAGAAGGAGGCCCTTTGCTGACTTTTTGAATCATGTGGAGAACGTTTGACTGATGCGTATAGTGGATGGCTGGTAATAGCCACTGGATTGACCATTAGAGACACATGGCAAGCACAAACGCTGGGTGTATGATGGATCACTGAATGATGCACTGCATGGGAAAGGGTTAAACAAAATAATAGAAATAATTTAAGGGGACCTGGGATTCGAACCCAGGTCCCAGTGTTTACCAAGTCACTTGCCTACCAATTGAGCTGTTTGCGCGTTTTGTACATGGAATGGAAAACAAATAATATGTAAGAAATAACGTTAATTGATATAAAACAAAAAAAATTGCGCGCGCGGTTTGAACCCTCCATTCAGGTCTTGCCACGCCAACCTTCTTCTCCGTTTGCCCCTGTAACAAAAGAGATAGCGGGGGTTTTAAACCCCCCCAAAACGCAACCTGTAAAAAAAATAACGATTAGGCCATGGTTGACTATAAATTGAGCGCGATGGGTCTGTTATGTTCGTTCGGATGTCACGATTCCAACCATGGCAGTTTGATGTCCTAATTTTACCATATGGGGAAATCCCCAATTTGAAGCTTGAGAAACCCTAAAATATTTCAATGGTGAATCATGCTATGATGCGTTAAAATGCAATTGGATCAATCTACTAGCTTTAGAAAGCCCCTAGCAACACAAAACAACAAAGAAAATGGGTTAATTGCTTATGAAATATGATATACAATTTGAAAAAATGAAGCAAACCGGAGGAGGTCTAAGGCACGATTTCTTGAGTGATTATGCTTGTTTTTGATTGCCAAAGCTTCCTAAGGATGTCAGGAATATGTTTGGATGGGAATTGGGACTTGAGAGGCGTTGTAAGGAGGTTTACAGTTTTGCTCTTTGCTTGAAATTTTTTTGAAATGTGTTTTGCAATTTGGGAGCTTCCTTTTTCGTGTATGTCCTTGTGATCACTTGTATACATGTTATGTAATGTGTTTTGATAAGAATTATGGCCAATAATGCCTTGCATTCATGCTTAAGATTTTCCATAAACCTCCATTGAAACACTTTCCATCTTTGTACCAAAATTTGAATTCTTGCTTGATTAGGCCTTGGCATGAATTTGGGATGTGTATAATGGTGGTTCAAAGTTATTCAATGCAAAATATTCCCTTTAATTAACCTTTTTAATTTTATTTGATTTTAAAAGATTTAAAATGCATTAAATCCAATAAAATTAAGTAAAAATGAAAAAATTAATTTTAAATTTTGAAATAATTTGTGGGACACGTGGGAAGCATGGCCAAGCTGAAACAAGTGGAAAAAGTGGGCCCCTTTTATCAAAAATGAAATTTCAAGGATAAATGATTTTGGCCATTTCACAAAAATTTCCCAACTTCTCCAATGCATATCTTGCTCAATTTTTAATCTTTGATCATGTTCTTGGACATTTTAGAAAGGTCTTGAAGTCCTCTAACCAATGTCTTTGGTCCCATGTCATTTTGATTTACCAATCTCAAGTTATGGCCTTTGACTTAAAGTCCCTTTTTGTTGACTTTTGAAAATGACCTATAATGTTGAAATTGATAACTTTTTGTGAGAGCATTTCTTGGACTTGAAGTATGTAGATGAGTTGTAGGAAATGTCTTTCTCTTCAAAATGAGCTTTGGATGGAATTTTTCTGATAATCCATGTGAAAGTTATGCCCTGGTCAAGTTACAGTTGACTTTTCAGCTGTCCAAAAATAGAAACTTTTGCATCTTGATGATTTTTGAGCCATACTTTGAGAATCATGATCAAGCATTGATCAAATGATGTTTGTGGCTTCAAAATGAGATGTTGACCAAAAATTTGAACTTTTGACTGTCAAATGACCATTTTGCCCCTACAGTTGACTGTAGTGCAATTAGGGTTTTGACTGTGCAATTTTGTGCTGAAAGTCTTGAAACTTGATATGAGGACACTTGACCATATTTATAAGCATGTGGGACTTGATTGGACCCTTGGAAACTTCATTTTCTTGATCAGAACCAAAACCCTAATTTTGACTGTTTATGAGGCCCTTGAACTGTGCAACCTTTGGAGAGATTTTGAAGCTTGACTTGGCAATTTCTTGGAGAATATGGGAGGGCAAATTTTGGGGTACAACACCTGGGATCGCCACTTTTATTTTCCTCTTGAATCACTAAATCTAAAGTAAAAGTAAGTTGTAAATTCTTTTTGAAAAACAATTTTGTTATATAATCTTTTTGCTTTGAAAAATATTATCAATAATAAATGGAGTCTTTGTAAGCAAAATAAAATAAGAATTACAAATAATTGGGTAAAATCTCAAACTTTATTGATAGAATGGTAGCCTGCGAATGGTGGGACTCCATGGATGATTACAAAGTTTGGAAAATGGTAATATATAATGGAAAAGATACATTGAAATACAATGACCACTATTTCCTCTAACAACTTTGAAATCCTGAGCAGTAGCTTCTGTTGAAGTATGGTGAGGATCCAAGAAGATTGTTGCTTCAATGATCAAGTCTTGTCTGATATAGTTACTTGCCAAGAAAATTCCTAAGTTGCCCTTGCGGGTTTTCAACTTAGCGGGAAATTTTATTCTATTTATGTCTCTAATTTTTTCCTAGACCTCCCTTTCGGGTTTTCGGCCTACCGAGACGCTCATTTTTTCCTAAGCCTCCCTTTCGGGTTTTCAACTTAGCGATATGTTCTTTTATTTCTTTAGGTGAAGTATTTCTTGACTGCATCAGCATTCATGGGATGTAGGAACTCCTCACCATCCATAGTTTCAAGAATTAATGCACCGCCAGAGAAGGTTTTCTTGACAACATATGGGCCTTCAAAATTGGGAGTCCACTTTCCCCTAGAATCAGCGTTAAAAGACATGATCTTCCTGAGGACGAGGTCGCCTTCTCTGAATTCACGAGGTCTAACCTTCTTATCAAAAGCTTTCTTCATTCTCTTCTGATATAACTGCCCATGACACAAAGCCGTCATTCTCTTCCTTCGATCAAATTCAATTGGTCAAACCTGTTTCGGACCCATTCAACCTATGATAACTTGGTTTCCATTATCACACGCAAAGAGGAAATATCAACCTCGATTGGGAGCACCGCTTCCATTCCATGCACAAGGGAGAACGGGGTTGCTCCTGTTGAAGTGCGGACAAATGTTTGATATCCATGTAAAGCAAAAAGGAGCATTTCATGCTAATCTTTATAAGTAACAACCATTCTCTAGATGATCTTCTTGATATTCTTATTAGCAGCTTAAACAGCCCCATTCATCTCCGGCCTGTACGGAGATAAATTGTGATGGATAATCTTGAATTCTTCACAAAGTTATGTCATCATCTTGTTGTTCAGATTCGAGCCATTATCGGTGATAGTTTTACTCGGCACACCATACCGACATATGAGATTATTCTTAATGAAGCGCACTACCACCTGCTTAGTAACATTATCTGGAACACAACTCGATTGGTTTTACCAATTATAAAGGGACGATGTCCACAACTGGGAAGATCTTGCTGCAGCTTTCTATAAGCAATACCAGTATAATGCAGATTTGGCGCCTACCCGTACTCAACTTCAGAGTATGGCTATGGCTTCAAATGAGGGTTTCAAGGATTACGCGCAAAAATGGAGAGATCTAGCTGGGAGAGTGAAACCCCCTCTGTCTGAAAGGGAGTTGGTAGATATGTTCTTAGGCACTCTATCGGGTGCTTTCTTCAACCATCTGATTGGAAGCTCATCCGCAGGATTTACTGAGTTAATACTAACCGGAGAGAGGGTGGAAGATGGCATAAAAAGTGGAAAGATTCAGGAGGATTCATCTTCCTCTACAGTTGTGAGAAAACCTTTCGTTAGGAAGAAGGAGGTATCTGTTGTTTATCCATAAAGGAACCAAGGGAGAGCTGAGCACCGACCAATGGTTGGGGTCGTTATGATCCCAAAACCTACATATGATATACCAAGAAGTAACCAACCGAGGGTGGAAAGGCCAGTCCGGAAATTCACCAGAATTAATATGACTCTAGCACAGGTTTTACCACATCTTCTGAAATCTAACTTAACAACTCTGAAGGAAGCTCCAAAGAACCCCAAAACTGCGTCCCCTCATTATCACCCAAAGGCCAGATGCGCATATCATTCCAAAATTCTGGGTTATGACACTAACAACTGTTGGGCCCTGAAAAACAAAATTCAAGACCTTATAGATGCAAAAGAGATTGAGTTTGATGCACCCGAAAATCCAAATGTCATTTCTGCTCCTATTCCTAGGCATGGTCACAACACCAATGCTATCGAAGAAGATTTGTTTGTTACCACTGTTGATGAACTCTTGACTCCACTCCCAATCATTAAGATAAACTTATTTAATGCCGGTGTATTCCCGGGTTGTAATGAAGACTTCCATCTTTGCTTATCCTCACCAACTACTTGCCCTTTGTTGAAAACAGGCATTCAACGCTTGATAGACAACCAAGAGATTCTGTTTGAAAGTGCTCCTGTTTCACCTATTCCTGTTGAAGATGTTTCAATCATAACCATCTCCGCCAATCCTTCCAGGGTCCCCAAAGGACCCGTTAGGATTACATTGGTTCCAAAAACGACTTCTCTTATAATCACAATGCACGGGCCGGTCCCGTATGAATTATACAAAACAATGTCGTGGAATTACGATGGAGACATCTACTACCATGGTATCAAACAAGATAGGCTGGCCGCCGAAGAGATGAGCTCCAAAGAAGAAGACTCTGACATTAGCAATATTGCCGAACCATTAAGATTACCCGTAGCGGTAGAATCTTCTCTCCAGAAATTGCCCCTCCAAAGGCAGTTTTTAGACCCGTGGTTATTCCAAAGGTTACCTCCGTACCAATAATCATATCTGCAAGTGCTCCTAATGACAAAGACAACGCAACCCCTGCTGTTATCCCTACCAACACTCCTACTGCTGAAATTTGAGGAAAAGGTATTCAAGAAGAGCATGTCCGGACGAAGGCTCAACCACTGACTATCCCGGAAACCTCCAAGAAGGAAATGGATGAGATCTTGAGAATAATAAAGAAGAGAGACTACGAAGTAGTTGAACAGTTGGGATAAACTCCCTCCAAAATCTCCATGCTGGCATTGTTACTATGCTCAGAGGCACATGCGAAGGCTCTGGTAAAGTTTCTAAAGACAACCCATGTGCCTCAAGAGACATCGGCTGACCAATTTCAAGATTGTGTAGCCATCTTGACAGCTGATAACGGCCTAGGCTTCTCTGATGTTGATTTGACACCAAGGGGGAGAAAGCACAATGCGGCATTGCATGTCTCCATGGAATGTAGAGGAACAACGCTGGCCCATGTCTTGGTGGACACTGGCTCATCTTTGAATGTTTTACCAAAGAAAGCTCTCGACAGATTGGACTGCGAAGGACTGACGTTGAAACCCAGTAACATAGTCGTGAGAGCATTTGATGGTTCAAACAGGATGGTCCACGGGGAGGTGGACATCCCCATAAAAGTTGGGAGTCAAACTTTCAACTCAACCTTCTATGTAATGGACATCCGCCCCTCTTACTCCTGTCTACTAGGATGGCCGTGGATCCATAATGTCGATGATGTCACCTCTACACTACACCAGATGCTGAAATATCCGGTCCATGGAAAGATTATCACTGTCCACGGAGAGGAAGAGTATATGATTAGCCACCTCAATTATTTCCGGTATGTGGAATTGGACGGCGAATTCGTTGAAACTCCTTTTCAACATTTCGAAGAAGTCTCTCAAGAGGTGGCAGTAACCAAGACGGTATCCCAGATCCCCAAGATCACAAGACCTCCGCTCCGAAACTCATCTCTGAAGGACGCCAAGGCAGTAGTAGAGGAGGGTGGATGCACCATCTGGGGACAACTTCTGGACATTCCCTATAAATCTGACAAGTTTGGCTTAGGGTTTACTTCGAGTGCTCAGAAGGCTGTGCGTCGTGCCCGTGCTGGAGGGCCACCCTTGAAGATTAGAAACCGAGAGGTCAATGCGGTGGAAGATAGTGAAGATGATTTCAGCTTGGAGGATTGGATCTTTCCTACTATCAACGGAGGACTTCGCAATTGGGAAGCCAGAGACTTTGTCCCAATAACTTTCATCCCTCAGTAATTTATCTTTTACATTTCTGTTAGACTTGTAATATTCACAAACATTTCGCACATTTTAAACCTTGTGTCTTGCCCGAGGCACAATGGTCCACTTGTAAGGGTTTTTTATTTCATCTTCATATGACATTCAATGAATCATGGATGTTTTTCGCATACAAACATTTTATGCTCATTGTTTTTCTTTTACATTTTATTTTTAAAAGATGGCTATACCCTTACACACACTCACACTCACAAAACGCAGGTACCCCTCCATTCCGGATCCCATGGGTAACGATACTGCTATGGCCTTTTATGACTCTGAGGATCTAATCTACCAAGCCGAAGACGAAGGTGAGGAAGATTGTGAAGTACCGGGGGAATTGGCTAGACTACTACAACAAGAGGAAAAAGCTATTCAGCCTCATGAGGAACCGGTGGATACAATCAATCTGGGTACCGAGGAGGATAGAAAAGAAATAAAGGTAGGTTCCAATCTAGAGCCAAGTGTCAAGGAATGTCTGATTCAGCTGTTGCAGGATTATGTCGAGATCTTTGCATGGTCATATGAAGACATGCCAGGACTTGATACAGACATCATGGTGCATCGTCTACTCACAAGATAAGACTGTCCACCGGTAAAACAAAAAGTCCGCCGCATGAGACCTGATATGTCAGAGAATATCAAAGCGGAAGTCATGAAACAATTCAATGCTGGATTCTTGGCTGTCACTTCCTATCCCCAATGGATTGCCAACATTATTCCCGTGCCTAAAAAGGACGGAAAAGTACGGATGTGCGTGGACTATAGAGATTTGAATAGGGTCAACCCTAAAGATGATTTTCCACTTCCCCACATTGATATCCTGGTTGATAATACGGCCCAACATAAATTGTTTTCCTTCATGGACGGATTCTCAGGTTATAACCAAATCAAAATGGCACCTGAGGACATGGAGAAAACATCATTTGTCACACAGTGGGGCACATTCTGCTACAAAGTGATTTCATTCGGACTGAAGAATGCTGGGGCAACCTATCAGCGCGCCATGGTAGCCTTATTTCACGACATGATACATCATGAAATAGAGGTCTACATAGACGATATGATAGCCTGATCACAAACAGAAGAAGAGCACCTCGATCACTTGCAAAAGTTGTTTGAAAGGTTGAAGAAGTATAAACTAAGGTTGAACCCAAACAAGTGCACATTTGGAGTACGGTCCGGTAAACTCCTAGGCTTTGTTGTCAACAACAAAGGTATTGAGGTCGATCCTGCTAAGGTTAAAGAAATTCAAGAAATGTCTGATCCTCGTACTGAGAAGGAAGTCAGAGGATTCTTGGGACGCCTAAACTATATTTCCAGATTCATTTCTCACCTAACAGCTACTTGTGAGCCGATCTTCAAACTATTGAAGAAAGATCAAGTAGTCAAATGGAATGATGAATGTTAGACTGCTTTCGACAAAATAAAAAAGTACTTACAAGAGCCTCCTGTTTTTATGCCTCCAGTCGAGGGAAGACCACTGATCATGTATCTAACTGTTTTAGAAAATTCAATGGGGTGTGTATTGGGGCAGCATGACGAGTCTGGCCGAAAAGAGCACGCTATTTACTACATGAGCAAAAAGTTTACCGTCTGTGCAACCAGATATTCACTGCTCGAGAAAACTTGCTGCACTCTGGCATGGGTTGCTCGTCGGCTAAGACAATATATGCTGACTTATACTACCTTATTGATATCTAAGATGGATCCGATAAAATACATCTTCGAGAAGCCTGCTCTGTCTGGGAGGATAGCTAGATGGCAGATGATCCTAACAGAATATGACATACAATATACTACCCACAATGCTATAAAGGGCAGTGTGCTAGCCGATCATCTTGCTCATCAAGCTGTAGAAGACTATCAGTCCATGAAGTTTGAATTTCCGGATGAAGACATCATGATATTAGACAACTGTGAAGCATCCAGACCATATGACGGACCTGAACAAGGATCCCGATGGACCCTGTTCTTTGATGGGGCATCCAATGCACTTGGTAATGGTATCAGCGCTGTACTCATATCTCCGGAAGGGTGTCATACTCCTTTTACTGCTAGACTTTTCTTCAACTGTACAAACAACATGGCGGAGTACGAAGCATGCATCTTTGGTCTCAGAGCTGCCATAGACTTGGGAATAAAATCCTTGGACGTGTTTGGAGATTCAGATTTGGTCATCAGTCAGATCAAAGGAGAATGAGACACTAAGCACCCAAATATTATCCCTTACAAAGAACATGTTTTGACATTGCTACCACATTTTGAGAAGATTACCTTCGAGCATTTCCCGCGAGAAGAAAATCAGCTAGCAGACGCTCTATCCACAATGTCATCCATGTTTAAACTTAATTTGGATAACGAGGCTCCCCAGATTACCATCGAACAAATGGATAAACCGGCACACTGTCACGAGATTAATACTAAAAAGGTAGTGGACCAGCCTTGGTTTCATGAAGTCAAGAGGTATCTCGAGGCTCAAGAATACCCAGAAGGAGCTTCAATCAACGATAAGAAATTATTAAGGAGATTCTCTGCTAAGTTCTTCCTAAGTAATAACATCCTGTACAAACGCAATCATGACTCCATTCTGCTCCGGTGTGTGGATAAGATTGAAGCAGAAAAGATCATGGCTGAATTACATGAAGGAACTTTTGGCACTCACTCCAGTGGGCATACGATGGCGAAGAAAATCCTACGGGTAGGCTATTATTGGTCTACCATGGAAGCAGATTGCTATCAACACTCTCGGACCTTTCATAAGTGTCAAATTTATGCTGACAAAGTGCACGTGCCTCCGGTTCATCTGAATGTATTGATGACTCCTTGGCCTTTCGCTATGCGGGGAATTAATATGATTGGAGAGATCAAGCCAACAGCCTCCAATGGACACCGCTTCATCCTAGTGGCCATTAACTATTTTACCAAATGGGTCGAGGAAGCTTCCTTCGCTTCCGTTACTAAGAATGTTGTTTCCCGCTTCATCAAGCAAAATCTCATTTGTCGGTACGGTATCCCGGAAAGGATCATCACTAACAATGGTACAAATCTTAACAACACTATGATCACCTCCTGGTGCGAGCAATTCAAGATTCAACATCACAATTCTTCCCCCTACCGGCCAAAGATGAATGGTGTTGTCGAAGCTGCAAATAAAAACATTAAAAAGATCATACAAAAAATGACAGTCACATACAAAGACTGGCATGAGATGCTACCATTCTCTCTCCACGGGTATCGTACCACGGCTCGCACATCAACTGGGGAAACACCCTATTCTTTGGTATATGGCATGGAAGTTGTCTTGCCTATTGAGGTTCAGATCCCCTCTCTAAGGATTATGAAGGATGTGGGTTTGAGTGAAGACGATTTGATCCAAACTCGACTTGATCAACTGAACTTAATTGATGAAAAGAGACTTACTGTTGTTTGCCATGGTCAAATGTATCAAAAACGGATGATCAAGGCTTTCAACAAGAAAGTCATAAGCCAAGTATATCAAGTTGGGGATCTAGTGATCAAACGTATCATCTTGCCACAAAGTGATCCCAGGGGAAAATGGACTCCTACCTATGAATGACCATTTGTAATCAAAAGCATATTCTCCGATGGGGCAATGATCTTAACTACCATGGACGACGACGACCTGTTACACCCTGCGAACGCGGACATAGTCAAAAGATACTATGCATAAGAGACCCTCTAGGTTGACATACCTAGGCAAAACAAGGGCATCCCGACGAACCAAAAAGGTTCAGGCAAAAATTAGGGATAAAAAAAAATCTGGACACCCGGCAAGTTGAAAACCCGAAAGGGCGACTTGGGCAAAAAAAAAAGGGGTTTCCCGGTGGTGTGAAAACCAGAAAGGGTGGTCCAGGCAAAATTTAGGGAATAAAAGCGCATGACTATGTCCTGTCAGATTACTTACGGACAACCTTTGACTTCCACTGACAAACTCTGACTTTCTGATCAATTCAATTATCTTCGGACAAGGCAAATAGACAAGATACTCTGAGATATGAAGGCTATAGCAGAATGGGAGCCCCATGGGATTATTGCACGTAGCTATCTTTCTTTGTATCAAATTTTTCTTGTTCACGATGTCATTCTCTTACTAGAATGTTTATCTCCTTTGTACAAAATACTTACTCAAATTCAATACAAAGATATCCCTTTGAATGTGAAAAAACTATTTATCTTTACTCTTGTGTTTTGTTTGCAAAAAGTCCAATAAATCATTGATGAACATATGCATTTGAACATGATTACCATTTACAAATAAACAAAATGAGAAGGAGACAATTACTGATAGGTCAAAAAGATAGGAAAATATCTCAAGGCCATTCCATAAACATTCTCCCCACAGAGTTTTCAATAATCCCCAGCGGAATAAAACTCCCAACCACCCAGCAGAACGAAGCTTCTAGTTTATCAATCCCCAGTAGAAATCGCCCAATTTATCCAAATTCCCCAGTAGGTTATTGTGAAACCTAGAATCCGACCAGATAATAGCTGACTTTTGATTCTCTCCAGCCAAGGATAATTCCCCAGTAAAGCAACGGACAACCGAGACTCCTGAACTCTTTTTCCAAGCAGGAACAAAACATTCTCCCCACAGAGTTTTCACTAATCCCGAAGTGGAACGAAGTTTCAAATGATTAATCCCCAGTAGAAGTCGTCAAGATTCTCAGGTTTCCCCAAGCAGATCTTACAAGTAGTACATGGCAACAAAACTTTTTCTCTCAAACAAAAGTTTACCAATACTTCAACTTCAAGACATGGAAATTCAACACATCCTCAGCGGTATTCAGGGATTTATTTTCCTCAACCAGACAGCAATACAGTAAATCAACGCACATGCACATACATTACATCTATAAAAATTAATAAAGGCAATGCATTGCATCATACATTTCATGCAATATGACCTGGTATTTTAGCTAACGTTTTACCCTTTTCAGGATAAGATTAACAGTTACCTTTGACAATAGACACTCCTGATACAGTTCAGATACGCTCCAGACACGGAATCCATTCTAATACTCATTCAGACTTCACACGCCTGATACAGTTCAGATACGCTCCAGACACGGAAGCCATTCTGATACTCATTCAGACTTCACACTCTTGATACAGTTCAGATATGCTCCAGACATGGAAGCCATTCTGGTACTAATTCTAAGACACCTCCTAGTACAGTTCAGATACGCTCCAGACACGGATGCCATTCCAATACTCATTCAGATTTCAAGATTCAGATACACTCCAGACACGGATGCCATTCTGATACTCATTCAGATTTCAAGATTCATATACGCTCCAGACACGAAAGCCATTCTGGTACTCATTCAAAGACACCTACTGGTATAGTTCAGATACGCTCCAAACACGGATGCTATTCTGATACTCATTCCGATTTCAATATTCATATACACTCCAGAAACAGATGCCATTCTGATACTCATTCAGAGCCTCTTTCAGATAC
Organism: Vicia faba; assembly: GCA_948472305.1. Classification (NCBI taxonomy): domain Eukaryota; kingdom Viridiplantae; phylum Streptophyta; class Magnoliopsida; order Fabales; family Fabaceae; genus Vicia; species Vicia faba. The sequence goes on from OX451736.1 coordinate 106,227,550, forward strand.
AATTCAGATACACTCCAGACACGGATTCCATTCTGATACTCATTCAGACTCAACTTTCAGATACAGTTCAGATACGCTCCAGACACGGATGTTGTGATACAGTGTCCAGAACCAGAACTGTTTGGATGCTGGTTTGCGTTTTGCGTTTGTGTTTGCAAAATGTCGCGGTAAGAAAGAGTCTCCACCGACTTTTATTTTATCCAACTGGAAAGGAAAAAAGCACAAAAAATTCCTTTTTCGAGATTTTGAGTACGGGGGGTAGATTATAGAAAGGGAAGGTATTAGCACCCTTTCTATCCGTGGTTTTCCACGGGCTCTTAGGTACTTGCTCATCATTTTTCAAAATTTGATTTGAAAAATGTTTTTTGTTTGACTTCGATTTAACCCTTGCTTCTGTCTTCAAGAGTGTTACGAAGTGTTTTTGAAAACTTTGTTTGAAAAGAGTGTAAGTGTGGAAAAGTTTGTTTGTTTTGAGCAAGTACCTACTAGCATCTACATACTCGAAAAAAGAATTGTTCTATGTTCGTTTCCTTTAGACAGCGCTATCTCACTATTAGTGAGTGGGTAGCACCGTCGTTGGAGTTTTAAAGGGTCAATTCAAAAGGGACGTACGATCACTAAAGCAATGTTAGGATGTCTTAGTAATAACCCTAATGTATTAAGATCAATATTCGAGGCAACATATCCGGACGGGGCTTTGATATTTATTTAGACAAGAGGGAGACCACTAAAATACCCTATACTCAATGATCGTTTACCGAAGGCAACCGAAGTAGGAGTATACCATAGGAGTGCGCATGTGTGAGTGATTCAATTTCAAGTTTATTATCTTTGCACATTTAGGGTTTGCTATCCGTTTTAAATTTAACATACATTCTTGTCATGCAACCCTAATACCATACATCTAACGGTTTAATATTTGCAAGAATTTAAAGTGCGGAAAGTAAAGCTACGCTATTACAAGATTTCGGGTATTTATCACATAGCCAAAAACAACCCGTAAAAAAACGATAAATGAACGAAAAAGTCCTAATTAATCTATTACATCCCATGAGCAATTACATCAATATGGTAAAAATAATTAAACGCGCGACGAATATAGAACGCAAGGAAATTAGGGTTTTGACCCCGTCTAACCTAAAACAACTATTTTTGTTGTTTTTTAATTATTTTAAGAAAATAAGGGTTTGAATTAAATATGTACAAAAAACCTAATTACTAATTAAATTAAAGAAAATAATTTACATGACTTATTTTTGTATTTTGTTATTTTTAAGAAAAAGAAAATAGAATTTAAATTAGACAAAACCCTAATTTATAACTTATTTTAATCTATTTGCAAAAGAATTAAAGTTACCCTAAAATTAAATAAACTAATTAAATTAATTTTTGTATAAAAAATAATTTCTAAATCTAATTGGATAAAAATTGATTTTATGGTTTTTTATAAAAAAAAAAATTAATTTGGTGTTTGTAAAAGTAATTTAAGTAAATTAAATAAAAGAAATTATAAAAGAAAAGAGAAAAAGAGAATGGGCCTGAGAATCAGCAATTTAGGGGGGGGGTGTTGATAGCAAGCTTTTAGGCCCAGAAAGCAAGGGTCCATGTTGACTCCCAAGATCCCAGGTTGTGCGTTGACCAGGGTGTATGATGGTCCTTCACATTATGACCTTCAGATTTGGCCTTCTGGAGATCCAATGGTGGAACCATGAGGTCACATGGTGGACTTCATACCTACATGCGCGCCTGATTATGTAAATCAAAATAATATGAAATATGGGGGGACCTAGGATTCCAACCCAGGCCCTATAGCCTTTTCCACTCACCTTCACACCAACTGAGCTGCGCGTGTTCATTGTACATGGAATAATAATAATGGATAATATACAATATTGTGAGTTAGTGAGAATAAATAAATAAAATGCGCGCCAGAATTCAAGTGGACAAATAAGATGGTACCACGCAGGTCGTCACCAACCTCTCTCTGTTGGTAAAAGTCATAGACTTTTACTTACAGACAAATGTTCGTCGCTATAACCCCTGCTTGTTCTAAATCCTCACACAGGCATGATAAATGGAATCTAAAGCTATGAATCGAATCGCCTTGGCCTGCTGAGCATTATGGTGCCCTTCTTGTGGGCCAATTTCACCTGTACCAAAAGATCCTAAAGCGAGACAAAAAAACCTAGCAATGGTAGATTCCAGTATAGCCAATAAAAATGCAATTAATTGTTATGAGTAGTTTGTAAATTCCTCAAGGAACAAGAATATGTAAGTATTTCATGCTATAAGTGCCAAAATCATGTGATTCGATTTCAAGAAAAAGCCATGGTCGTGGATCACTTACAGTGAGTTCTAGCGCTAGAAAATGCTTGTTCTTGATTGGTACAGCTTGCTTGTATGCCCAGGAAGCGAATGAGATGGCTTGGGAACCTTGAAAACGCATGGAAGTGCAAAGTCAGATTATCACTTTCTTTGAGTTTTTTCAAGTTTGGTTCTCTTTCTACACGCCTCTAAACCTTGTTGTTTCTGGCTGCAATTGTTCACTATATACCAAGGGATGAATTAGGTTTACAAATATGATCTCAATCTTTGCCAATTATGATCTGTGATCTTGATTTGATTTCCATAAAATTCCTTCTAAAATAGGCCAAAATCAATCTTTTTGTGCCCACCTATGCCTTTCACGAATTGATTCACTTTCTAGCTGTATATGGGACCTGAAATATGCACAAGATCTTGAAGTTTGAATGATTTGGATTTTTTGATGATTTATTTTGATTTAAATTGATTTAATTGAAATAAAAATCAAAATAAATAGAAAAAATAAGATAAATATAAGTGGAAAGGGCTAGGGCTCGTGGACCATGCTACCAACTCAAAACAAGTGCAAAAAGTTAGGCCCATTTAGCAAAAATTGCAATTTGAGGCACTTTTGACTTTTGGCAATTTTGCAAAAAAGGTCAACTTCAAAAATGCATAACTTCCTCAATTTTAACTCTTTGAAGGTTTTCTTAGACTTTTTAGAAATATAAAGATGTCCTCTAAGTAACCCGTTTGGTCTCATCTCAATTTAGTCTTCCATGTTCATGTATGAAGCTTTGACAAAAAAGGTGTTTTTGTTGACTTTTCAAAATGACCTATAATGTCAAAATTTATAACTTCTTTTGAGTGAATATTTTGAACTTGGGAGATGAAGATGGATTGTAGAGAATTTGATCCTCTTCAAACTGAGCTTTGGATGGTTCATTTCTCATAAAGTATGAGAAAGTTATGCTTGGTCAAAGTTGAGTTGACTTTTCCTGCAAAACCCTAATTTAGCAACTTTTGGGTTTTTGATGAATTATGAGCAATCCTTGATGAATCATGATCAACCCTTGATCAAATGATGAATAATACTTAAAAATGAGGATTTTGACCCAAAATCTTGAAGTTTTACTGTATGTGGGCCACAATTGACTTTTGCCATAGCATAGTCGATTTTCAGGCCTTTGAGCAATTGACTGAGCAAACTTCCTCTGCAAGGCTTGAAACTTGACATGGATGATCTTGAGAACGTATTAGGACAATGGTGAGAATTTGGGATCCCTTGGACTCAAGTATCTTGATGCAACATGAAACCCTAATTTGAGGTAGACTGCCTTAGGAGAGAGTTTGTCTGGTCAACCCTTGGACTTCCTTGAGCAATTTGAGGACCTCACTTGAAATGTATTAAGAAATATGGGAGGGAAAATTTTGGGGTACAACAGCTGCCCCTGTTCAATCTTCTTAAACCTGAAGATTTAGATTGGCTTGTCTTCCTTTCGTGATCTGAAGGTGGAAGATGATTGAACACTAGAGTGCCCAGAAATTTGCACTCGCATGAAGTGGTATTCGTCTTGTGATGTCGGGAATGGGCTTATAGATTCCATTTAGAGACTGATGAGGGAAGATGAGCTTAAAGATTCCATAAGAAGAAGTGTCGATCGCCTAAGAGATTCCTTAACGAGAGTCTGTATACCTGTTATTGAGGAGGATTCCGCTGGGGAATGATGTTCTCTGTCTTGAGAGAAAAGTTGAATTTTAGGAGCTTCGGTCGTCCATTATTCTACAGGGGAATCGTCTCTTGGTCGAAGAGGTGAAAATGTACTACTATCTGGTCGTGATCCAGGCTTCATGGTGATAAGATCGACTGCTATCTAGTCGTAATCCAGGCATTATAGTGATTTACTAAGGAGATGAGATTAAACTTGCTTCCGGTCGTAATCCAGGCTTTGCAATTTCTCAATTCTTATCTGGTCGTAATCCAGGCTTCAGAAGGAATTCAATTGTTATCTGGTCGCACCCGGGCTTCAACTTGAATTTAGGGCACACTAATATCCGGTTGACTCCGGGCTTCTTAGTAATTGTCCAGGTAAAACTGCTATTTGGTCGAAATCCAAGCTTCACAGTGTCTTGTACCGCTATTTGGCCGTAATCCAGGCTTCAGGATGTTTCATACCATTATCTGATCGAATCCAGGCTTCATGGTGTCTTGTACTGTTATCTGGTCGAATCCAGTCTTCACAATACCTCACTTCTTATCTGGTCGAAATCCAGGCTCCGGAAGAAATCAAGTGGTTATCCAGTCGCATCTGGGCTTCCATTTGATTTTAAGGCCTACTAATATCCGGTCGACTCTGGGCTTCATAGTAATTGGCCGGGTGAATTGCTATTTGGTTGAAATCCAAGCTTCACAATGTCCCTTACTGTTATCTGGTCGTAATCACAGGCTTCAGTGTCTTTACCGCTATCTGGTCGTAATCCAGGCTTCACAATGTAATATACCATTATCTGGTCGAATCCAGGCTTCATGGCGTTCGGAGAAATCAAGATACTATACCGTTGAACCCGGGCTTCATAACTTGCATTAAAGATATACCACTATCTGGTCGAATCCAGGCTTCATAGTATTCTTGGCTGCTATCTGGTCATAATCCAGGATTCACAGTAACTTGCTGAGCTGTTATCCGGTCGAATCTGGGCTTCACGACTTGTGTTTATGATATACCACTATCTGGTCGAATCCAGGCTTCATGGCGACTCGTACTGCTATCTGGTCGTAATCCAGGCTTCACAGTAACTTGCTGGGGATTAAACTATTATCCGATCAAATCTGGGCTTCGTAGCTTACTTTTAAGAGATACCACTATCTGGTCGTAATCTAGGCTTTGCGGTATTCTGATACTGCTATCCGGTCGTTCTCCGGGCTTCACAATATGATGGAGTAATCAAGATACTATCCGGTCGTACCCGGGCTTCATAGCTTGAACTTTGTGAGAATTTGAATGTATTTTTATTGAAAGGTAAAGGGTTAGTCATATGTAATGTCATGATGCATGACATGTACCGAGCAGTGATGTTCTCAAAATAAATGAGATTGTGTTATATGATGCATATGCGTATGCCATGATATATGGAAATGCAATGTTTTTTATGATGTTCTCTAGTTGGGGAAAATAAATCCCAAACTGCTGCTGGAGAATAAAAAGAGTTTTTCTTGTTGGAGATAACGACCGAAGATGATTTGAGAATACATCGGCAGGAGAATAACTCTGCTGGAGAATAAATTGGCGAGAAAATGACTCGGTGGGGAAGATATACTCTGCTAGAAGATCTGCTGACTTGGAGAAATAACCTTGGTTGTGGATGAATTACCGTTGCTGGCGATGATAAACTCTATCGGGGATAAAGTTTCTGTTTGTGGAAGAAATAAACTCCACTGGGGATGGTCTTCCATAGTTGGTGATAGATAAACTCTTCTTAGGGAGAATCTTACCGACTCATTCGCGATTGCGAACCTCGGCTGGGGAGAGTTATGTCCTGTTCGGAAAAGCTAACATCACTGTCTTTTTTCTTACTCTGTAGGGAGTGTATATACTTTTAGTCATTTTTCTCCAGCTGGGTCTATCCATGTACCTGGTGAATAAAGCAACTGTAAGGTCTGGACATTTCTTGTTTTCCCCTGTTCCTAGTATCATGAGTAATCGTCTTTTGTTTCGCATGTAAATATTTATGAGCAACAATTATTGTCAAATGCATATATCAAAAATGAACCATTGGACGTTCTTGCAAAACAAAACAGAAAAATAATTTTTTTTTGAAACTATTGTAAAAATGAATCATATTGATTTTGAAGTTGGCCTGTAAATAGGCATTTTTGTACAAGAAGCTGACGTCCTAGCAAGAGAACGCCGCCGAAAGACAGAAATTATACAACTTGTGTAAAACAAAGAAAAACGGCTATGTGAATAATCCCATTGGGTTCCAACTCTGCTATTTCCTTTATATCTTCGAGCGTCTCATCACTTTGCTACTTGGTTGAAGGTAGATCAGATTGGTTGGCATCGTCCGAGCTTGATAGTCGATACTGAAGTCTGGTTGCAAGATGATCCAATGAGACATAGTGTTACGCTTTGATCCCTAATTTTTTCCTAGACTTCCCTTTCGGGTTTTCAGTCCACCGGGATACCCTTTTTTTCCAAAGCCGCCTTTTCAGGTTTTCGACTTGCCGGGTGTACATTTTTTTTCATTTTCATCCCTTACTTTTGCCCGAACCCTTTTGGTTCATCGGGAAGCCCTTATTTTTTCCTAGGCCAGTCAACCTAGCGGGTCTTTGATTATGCGTAGTATTTTTTCACTATGTCTGCATTGACGGGGTGAGGAAGGTCGTCACCATCCATGGTGGTTAGAATCATAGCTCCTCCTGAGAAAATGTTCTTAACCACAAATGGTCCTTCGTACGTAGGGGTCCATTTTCCCCTGGGATCACCTTGTGGCGGTATGATGCGTTTGATCACCAGATCCCCGAATTGATATTCTTGTCGTCTGACTTTCTTGTTAAATGCCTTGATCATTCGTTTTTGATACGTATGACCATGACAAATAGCAGTAAGTCTCTTTTCATCGATTAGATTCAACTGATCAAGTCAGGTCTGGATCCAATCGTCCTCGCTTAAACCTGCATCCTTCATAATCCTGAGAGAGGGTATTTGGACCTCGATGGGTAGGACAGCCTACATGCCATATACCAAAGAGTAGGGTGTTGCCCCTGTCGACGTCCGTGATGAGGTACGGTACCCATGAAGAGAAAACGGTAACATCTCATGCCAGTCTTTGTATGTCACCGTCATCTTCTGCACAATTTTCTTGATATTCTTATTCGCTGCTTCAACAGCCTCATTCATCTTCGGACGGTAAGGAGAAGAGTTGTGATGATGTATCTTAAACTGCTTGCAGAGCTCGGTGATCATTGTATTGTTGATATTTGTACCATTGTCAGTAATGATCCTCATTGGTACACCATATCGACATGTTAGATTTTGTCGGATGAACCGCGCCACAACATTTTTGGTCACTGTAGCAAAAGACGCTGCCTCAACCCACTTCGTGAAATAATCAATCGCTACCAGGATGAAATGATGCCCGTTGGACGCAGTAGGTCTGATCTCGCCAATCATATCGATGCCCCATATTGCGAAAGGCCAAGGAGCTGTCAAAACATTCAAAGGAACTGGAGGTACATGCACCTTATCAGCATAGAATTGGCACTTATGACAGGTCCGAGAATGCTGATAACAATCGGCTTCCATAGTAGACCAATAATATCCTGCCTGTAGGATTTTCTTCGCCATGGTGTATCCACTAGAATGAGTTCCGAAAGTACCTTCATGTAATTCTGCCATAATCCTTTCTGCCTCGTTCTTGTCTACACATCGTAGTAAGGTTGAGTCATGATTACGCTTGTAAAGGATACCATTACTGATGAAAAACTTCGCAGTGAATCTCCTCAGAAACTTCTTATCATTAACAGATGCACCCTTGGGGTATTCCCGAGCCTCAAGATACCTCTTTACCTCGTGAAACCAGGGTTTATCTGCTACCTCTTCAGTCTCGATGTCACAGCAATGTGCGGGTTCGTCCAACCTCTCAATGGTAATCTGGGGAGCTTCATTGTCCCACCTGACCTTGAACATAGAAGACATGGAAGCTAGCGCTTCCGCTAGCTGGTTCTCCTCTCTGGGGAAATATTCAAAGGTTATCTCCTCGAAGTGTGGAAGCAATGTCAATACATACTCCTTATAAGGAATAAGATTTGGGTGTTTCGTATCCCACTCGCCTTTGATCTAACTGATCATGAGAACGGAATCTCCGAATACACTCAAGAACTTAATCCTGAGGTCAATAGCTGCTCGGAGGCCCATGATGCATGCTTCATACTTTGCCATGTTGTTGGTGCAGTTAAAATAGAATCGGGCGGTGAACGGAGTATGACAGCCTTCAGGAGATATAATCACAGCGCCGATGCCATTTCCCAATGCGTTCGAAGCTCCATCAAAGTACATAGACCATTGGGATCCTTCCTCAGGTCCTTCATCCGGTCCAGGTATTTCACAGTCGGTCACCAACATGATGTTCTCATCCGGAAACTCGAAATTCATGGATTGGTAATCATCCACGGCCTAATGTGCCAAATGATCTGCCAACAGACTCCCCTTGATTGCCTTCTGGGTTGTGTATTAGATGTCGTACTCAGTTAAGATCATCTGACATCTTACTATTCTTCCGGACAAGGCAGGCTTCTCGAAGATATACTTGATTGGGTCCATTTTTTATATCAATAGGGTAGTGTGAGTCAACATATATTGTCTCAGCCGGCGAGCAGCCCATGCCAAAGCGCAACAAGTTTTCTCGAGCAGTGAGCATCGGGTCTCACAGTCGGTAAAATTTTTTCTAAGGTAGTAAATAGCATGCTCTTTTCGGCCAGACTTGTCATGTTGCCCCAGCACGCACCTCATTGAATTATCGAGTACTGTCAAGTATAAGATTAAAGGTCTCCCTTCAACTGGAGGCATCAAAATAGGTGGATCTTGGAGGTACTCCTTGATTCGTTTGAAAGCGGCCTGGCATTCATCATTCCATTTTACCACTTGTTCTTTCTTCAACAGCTTAAAGATTGGCTCACAAGTAGCAATCAGGTGTGAGATGAATCGGGCAATGTAGTTCAGACGTCCCAAAAAGCCTCTGACTTCCTTTTCTGTTCGGGGAGCTGGCATCTCCAGTATAGCCTTTACCTTTGCAGGATCCACTTGAATACCTTTATCACTAACGACGAAACCCAGCAGCTTACCAAACCTTACCCCGAAGGTGCACTTGTTCGGGTTTAACCCGAAAGGCATCACCTTGTAACAGAAAGTGCCCCACTGCGTGACGAAAGTCGTCTTCTCCATGTCTTCGGGAGCCATCTTAATCTGATTGTAACCAGAAAAACCATCCATAAAGGAGAAGACCATATGTTGTGCGGTGTTGTCTACCAGAACATCGATGTGAGGAAGTGGAAAATCATCTTTGGGGCTCGCCCTATTCATATCTCTATAGTCCACACACATCCGTACCTTACCATCCTTCTTAGGCACCGGAACCACGTTGGCAACCCTCTGCGGGTAGGAAGTAACAGCTAGAAACCCGACATCAAACTGTTTCATGACCTCAGCTTTGATTTTCTCAGACATCTCAGGGCGCATACAACGGACCTTATGTTTTACCAGAGGGCAGTCTTCTTTAGTTGGTAGGCGGTGTATCACAATGTCAGTGTCTAAACCAGGCATATCTTCATAAGACCAGGCGAAGATCTCAACATAGTCGCGTAGCATCTGTATCAACCGTTGCTTGACACTAGGCTCCAGGTTTTCACTTATCTTGACCTCTTTCTTGTCTTCCTTCGTACCCAAATTTACTGATTCCACTGTGTAGCGGTGAAAATCGGAGATCAAGCTATTAATTAACTTGACTCACAAAAAGCAAGAGTCGCCACCGCGCTTTATTATTTCCAAGGGAAAAGGGAAAAGAGCGAAATAAAATCCTAAAATATGCAATGTATAATAATACTTAAAAGTAATGAAAATACAATGCGTTTTGAAAAGAGATCGAGAGTTCGGGGGTTGGTTATACAATGGGAAGGTATTAGCACCCAATGCATCTGCGGTACTCCACAGGAACCTTTTGAAATATCTGTTTTTTGGTTAAAATTGTTTGTTGGATTAAAATGGTTCGTTTGGCTAAAAATCGGTGTTGGAGAGATTTTGAAGAGACAGCGACCTAATGTCAAAGTTTTGACTTAAAAGGTGTGAGTTTAAAAATTGAATCTTTTGGGAAAATTATCTTAGGTTTAGCAAAATAGTAAACAAACAAAAAATGAAAAAAAAAGGGTATTCGCACGATCGGATGAGATGTATTTGATGACGTGAAGTCAACAAATTTAAATCTTTTCCTTGGAGTAAGCACAATAAAATGAACATCAAAATATAAACATTCGGAAGCTCACAAGAAAATAAATCTGACAAAAACAAATTAATGATCAAGAGGCACCGAGAAATTGAAATGACAGAAATATACAAATAAAAGGAATATAACTAATTATCTAAAGAAGTTATTCGAACTAAATTAAAAATTACTTACTGAAATAATTCTAAACTAATTACAAATTCTAAGGTTATAAAAAAATCTAGTATTATTGAATTTGATCTAAACTAAACTAAAGTTTTAAAATTTAGTAAGTTAAATCTAGATTAAATTAAAATCCTAAGGTTACTAAATTAAATCTAAAACAAATGAAAACTCCAAAGTTACTAAACTAAATCTAAATCAAATAAAATTCTAAAACTACTAAACTAAATTTAAATAAAAACTCTAAAGTTATTAAACTAAATAAAAATTATAAACTTATTAAACTAATTCTAAATCAAATAAAAATTATAAAGTCACTAAACTAAAACTAAACAAATAAAATTCTAAAATTAACTAAATAAAATCAAATAAAATTCTAAAGTCACTAAACTAAAACTAAACAAATAAAATTCTAAAGTTAATTTAAATAAAATCAAATAAACTTCTAAAGTTATTAAACTAAACTAAAACAAATAAAATTCTAAAATTTACTAAATGAAATAAATTCTAAAGTTATAAAATAAAACTAAAACAAAACAAAATTCTAAAGTTATTAATTATGATTCTAAATATTTTAAAGTTATAAAATAAATCTAAACTAATTAAAAAAAATTCTAAATTAATACTAAACTAAATCTAAATATAAGATTTACTAATATATTTTTTTTATATTTTTTTTTATATTTTTACGCATAAACTAACATCTCATACCAGTAAACAATCTCAAAAGACATGAAATGGTGCATACCATATAATACAGCAACAAAGACACTATGCTTCTAATAACTAAATGCTCAGCACCTAATCATATACATGTGCTTCATATCTTAATAAACCACCATCTTAAAACTAACACATCATATAATAAAAGTAGCAAAAGTAATAGTTGAAAGTTAAAGCCAAATCAAAACCTCAAATATCTTCTTTGGCGATTGATTATCAGAAATGATTCATTCAAAAGAAAACCTTGAATTCAAATTTCTTGTCACTCACTCTTGTTCAAGTTGCTTAAAATACTTCAAAGCACCAACCATGTCTCCTTCCAAGACCCTAATTCGATCAACAACCTTGCAAAAGGATCTTAGATGCCGATTTATATCTCCGTCTTCCCTCTCACATCTATCCATTGTAACCTTAATACCCCTCAACAAGCTATTACATTCATCAACCATTTCAAGATACTCGAGAACACGATTTTGATGAACCTTGTTACAATCCATATCTTTCTCCAATATCTCTTCAAATCCAACCTTAATCAACTCCAGATTCTCACTGCAGCTAAAAACCTCTCCTCTCAATACCTGCCATGCTTCATCATCATCGGTTTTAACTTTCTTGAAACTATGCACGACGCGGAGGTGTACGACGGATGGCTGTTCGATTTTCCAGTCGTGAATGGTGTTTTCCAGCCGGTAATTTCTGATTTGAACCTGATTACATATGTTTCTTTCTTTTTCTTTCTAACTTTATCTCTCTTATCTCTCAAACCCATTTTTGTTTCGACTTCCTTCTCGATCTACAAAATAAAGATTCAAACCAAACAGTGATACAAACAAGGTACGAAAACAAACTGGCGTCAATGGAGAAATGGTGCAAAGTCGCAATGTAGAGAGGCCGCTCAGAGCTTGTGTATAGATAGAAGGCTGTTCGGAGGACTTTGGCAGTGCTCCGGCGTGAACTTTGGTGGTGCGTCATTGGCGGCTGCGTATAGGCTAGTGTGCGAGCTGTTTACGGATCGGATCTGAATTCCTTCATCTCTTTTTTTTTTACCTGTAACCAGTATACAAAAAAAACAACAACAATAATAATATGGTTCTTTCTTTCTATTTTGATTTTCACTGTTAATTTTGGTTTGTGAATTAAGGGGAGGTTTAGTATGTGATTTTTTCACGTTGTGGCTTTTTTGAAGGTGGCAGCATGTTTGTTGAATTTGTATATGGTTTTTACAGTGAAAAGGAAGTCAGTATGTTTATGAGTTTGAATTTAAGGTATGCATGGTGAGGTTGAAAAGTTGGTCTTGGAGAACTTGTTTGGTGTGTAGGGCGGAAAAGTTTAGTGCAGGGAGTATGTATTGTGTGTGAATTGAGAATATATGGACTTTTTGTTCAAGAGTCAACAAGAGTGGTTTTGTGTCTTGGTAGTGCAATGCTGCTTATTTGTTTTTGAGCACTTGTATCGATCCTCAATTTGATCCAACAACCAATAGGAATCAAGCATAGTATAATCAATAATTTTTTGTGACCAAAAAGCCCCTGAATGAGAAAAATAAAATAAAACCTGAAAGTATAAAAAAATAACTCAATTTAAAATAATTTTTTTCTGAATTTTTCTGAATTAAAAATAAAGACACAAAATGACCGAAAACGATAAAAAACGGACGAAAATTTATCCGATAAAATAAAATGAACACATTAAAATAAACTACATGTCACGAAGATTAAAGAAAAAATATTCAAGAAGTCAAAAATCAAAAATAAAATAATAATAAAAATATCAGACTAAACAGACGTTTAAGGTTAAAAATGAGACTTCGAACTGTACCGAAAAAATAAAGCGAGCATACCGTCATAATCTACGCGAAACGCAGATTCATAAAATGATCGGTAAAAGGTGAAAACTTGAAATATTTTCTCGCTAATTTCCCGCATAGTGTCGAATCGCTTTTAACAGTCTGTCTATAAAATCAAAATATTTTTATTATTGACATATAAACAACTTGGAGCAATGCAACAAATGAGTAAATAGATAAAAATGCGTGAAGCAAAATGCCGGGTATTTTACAACTGAAAGGCGATGCAAACTTTGATTTAAACTGACTTTTTCTGATCAACTTAAATACGACTAATGATGCAAAATGTGATGAATGAATATATTTACTAATGATTGTGACTAAATAACAAAATATGATATGAAAGTGCGACTAAAACATATTAGGGGCGAAATTTAGGGTGCAACAGTTGTGCCTTGATGAATCAGTCTTCGAGAATCCACAATCAACCGTACTTCTGGCTTGGGAGACTCAAAACCTTAATCGAGGCGCGACACTTGATGCTCTTGATCCAGACCTGTCTCTGCACATGACACAAAAGAAAACATGAACATACACCTTTGTATGCGATTAGAAATTAGTGATACATGGGCTAAAAATGTTCAAAACAGTTGACAATCTTCGCATAGTCAAAGCTCGAAGGTGAGAGGTTAAAACCGATCGTATTTTGTGACCTTGACTTATCTTAAAAAATGCAAAAAAATAAAAATGGGATCTTAGGTTAAAAATTGGGGTACAACAGCTGCCCCTATTTAAGTTTCTTCTATCTGGAGATATGAAGATTGAGATCTTCATTTCGACGAGATTGAAGGGACTTAAATATAGAATACACGATTTTTGGCCTTAAGATACCGCGATTATGTTCATGATATGATATGAATGTAATGCTCTGAATTTTATGGGGAATGACGCCATATGAGACAGACTATGCTGGAGAAACCAAGCACATTATACAGTAATCCTACAGGGGAACAAATTATAACATCACTGGGGAAACAAAGTCATAGACTTCAAATGAGAGACTCTTGAATGATTTACATCAGTATTGAGACTGGAGAAGGGAAAGGATTGACATTAACATTGTGAATGGAAAAGGAAATGATTGACATCAGTATTGAGACTGGAAAATGATTGACATCAGCACTGTGGCTGGAAAACAAAATGATGGACATCAGTACTGAGACTGGAAAATGATTGACATCAGCACTGTGGCTGGAAAATAAAATGATCGACATCAGCACTGTGGCTGGAAAACAAAATGATTGACATCAGCACTGTGGCTGGAAAACAAAATGATTGACATCAGCACTGTGGCTGGAAAACAAAATGATTGACATCAGCACTGTGGCTGGAAAACAAAATGATTGACATCAGCACTGTGGCTGGAGATAAACATCTCTGATTTCTGAATTTTACCAAGAACGGTAACACATTTCTTCTTTAACCAAGATATCGCTTGAAAAGGATAAAATAACAAATTTCCCCACGGGACTTTTCTGAAAGGGATGCCATTTGCTGAATAGACATTATTGTTGGGGATACACAAGCTGCTCAAATAAAGAGGCCGCCACTTGCTTCCTTTCAAAGGTGTCAATAACATACAAGCTGCTCATGAAGAGACCGCCACTTGCCGTCTTCAAAGAATATCAAAGCACACAAGCTACTCATGAAGAGTCTGCCACTTGTTGCTAATAACCCACAAGCTGCTCATGAAGAAGCTGCCACTTGTTGTCTTCAAGGGAACAATAACACACAAGTTGCTCAAATAGATAAGCTGCCACTTGCTGTCTTCCAAAAATACTAACGTACAAGCTGCTCATGAAGAAGCTGCCACTTGCCGTTTTCAAAAAAAGTGTTGATAACATACAAGTTGTCCATGAAGAGACTGCCGCTTATTGTTTTTAAAAGTGTTGATAACATACAAGTTGTCCATGAAGAGACTGTCGCTTGTTGTTTTCTTTTCAAAATTACCAATAACACACAAGTTGCTCATGAAGAGACCGCCGCTTGTTGTTTTCAAAGGTGAAAATAACAAACAAGTTGCTCATGAAGAGACTGTCGCTTGCTGTTTCTTTCAAGGTATCAATAACATACAAGTTGCTCATGAAGAGACTGCCGCTTGATGTTTTTCAAGAGAAAAATAACACACAAGTTGCTCATGAAGGGACCGCCGCTTGCTGTTTGTCAAGAGTATCCATAACACACAAGTTGCTCATGAAGAGACCGCCGCTTGCTGTTTGTCAAAAGTATCCATAACACACAAGTTGCCTCATGAAGAGACCACCGCTTGCTGTTTCCCAAAAAGATACCCATAAAATATCGTGAAGATATTGCTGGAGGTGAGAACCAATAATTTCATCGGGGATGGACAAACAGCTCATGAAGAGACCGCCATTTGTCATAGAGAAATCAGAAATAATCAAACTGCTCAAATAAAGAGTCAGTCGCTTATTGTCATGTCGATATCCCAGAAGAAGGTTGTGATAACATTGCTGGGGAATAAAGTTCATCTTCAATGGGGAACCATGAATAAATCCTTCCTGAGGAGACCAAGTATTTACGTTGCAAAATAAATGCACTCTCCATCTAGGTTTCACAGCCTAGAGAGATCCACAGGGTATCATTCACAAGAGACAAAGCTCAATCCAGGAATAAACTGGAGAGAAAATAGTCAAACAAGACTCCACCCAATGAGGAAACAACTCAAATGGAGATTTATCCTATCCAGAGATGGAGAAGGAAAGCTAAAGCAAGATTCTTCCACGAGAGTTAACTCAGTGGGGAATTAGAAAGGAGGCGCACTTTTTGCTTAAGTTGACACTCTATTTGGAAAGATCAAGTACACTATTTGAATAGACATAACCGAGGTATACAAACTCAATGACATTAACAAATACAAATGTGCGCGCAGGATGCAAGTGTGAATGAATAAATGAATGTCATGTATATGCTGACAAAACAGACAGGAGATAGACAGGAGATGATAAGACGTCACAGTATAACTCAACACACGGCTAATCTCAACAAGATGGGAATATTACTGGAGATAGAACACAGGCCATCATTGGAGCAAAGTCCTTTTACAAGGCTTAAATGTCTCTGGAGAAGGAGATATTTTCAGGTAGAAAACCCAAAGTCTAGTCTTCTATTGCAAACAATCCATCGAAAGGATAACAACACAAACAAAGTTTCAGCTGGAAAGAAGTCTTGCTTAGCTGGAGATACTGGGAACACCACCCTCTGATAATGTATGAAAAACATATCTTGACAAATCTAGATTGCCCCTGGGACCAATTTTGGATGCCCCGAGTTTACTGCTGATCAGCTGCATGTTGCACGATAATTCTTGCGAATAACTTCACTTCTAAAATGCCCCAAGCTATATGGTTGATGAGGTGAAATCGTCTCAAGAGGATTTTACAAAAGACTTGGCATCCATCGTGCTCTGGTGTCTTCTAACTCTTAGAGGAATTCATCAAATCTCGACATGATTGCCCCAGATTGACTGTAGTTGGCACAACAGAGTCTTCAAATTTTGCCCCAAAAGAGTAAACAAGTTGGGAAAGCATTAATTAGGAGAAGCAACACGTCTGTGCTTAAGGTCTTCTGGTGACATGCCCCTGGATATGATTTTTTTCTTGAAATGATTCACCAATTACTTAACATAGTTTCAGGCCTTAAAAAAATAAACTCATCACTGGTGCTTATGTGAGCTTCCTTGATATCAAACAAATGTTTTGCAGTTAGAAAAAGTTTACAATGAGAATGAAAATTCTAATGCAACAGTTATGTAAGTCTTGAATATTTTGAAAGATATCGCACAAATTTTGCGAGTTAAAGCACCATTTATTTTTGTATAGGAAAAACATATGATACCAACATAACTATTTAGAACATTCATGGGAGTCAGGAATACTATCTCATTGAAGTATGCTTTCAAAATAACCTTGCTTCAATTAGGACTTTTGAAGGTTGTAACGTGGTCTGGTTCATGGTTTTAGAAAAAAAAGATTTAAGGCTCAAAATATTTGGTGCCCACCCACTTCATGATGTTCTCCAATCCTATGTTCAGTTAATTCAACATGAGCGTTCATCTCTCAAAAGGATTTTGTGACGGTCAAGGAAACGACGAGGCTTTCGGAGTAGAAACCACCCTCATGTCTTCGTGTTTGTAGTCACCAATTTGTTCTTTGCTGAGGACTTTTCTTTGCAGTCCTTTTCTTTGCAATTTTTATTTTCCCTAACTTTTGCCTGAACTAATTCTTTTGAATTGATAGTCCAGCGGGATGCCTTAATTTTGCCTAAGTCACACGTTTTCATGTTTTTTGACTTAGCAGGCTTTTTCTTTTTCTCGATTTTTGACTTTTTGAACAAAATGTGTGACATTAGCTTGTCTTTGCTTGTTGAGAGGATTGTGATTGCCTCGTTTCTTGATGAATGAGGGATAACATTGTGGTTCCACATCCTCTAGATTCATTATACATGAAGGATAGCCCTCGTAGTTTCTCTTCAAAAAACATCTTCCTTATGAATTTTGAACACTCAATCAGATTAACTGAAAACTACCCTGCCCCAGGTTAAAATTTGAGGGTTTTTCGTATAGAAAAGAAACTCCTACTTCAAGGCTCAAAAGGGGTTAGCAAGGGATTATCTTCCTTATATCTCCGGTGTTTAGGGATTTGAAACAATGCCTGTACATCATCAGTAAGATTTTATCCAAAAGCAAACAACCAAAGATTTTGTATTCTTTTGATCATCATTCTCCCTTCAATCTCTGCCTAGGCAAGAGAATGGGCGACAAGTTGGTATCATAATGCCAAAATAAATTTTAAAATTTGAAAAAAAAAAGAGTGAAACGAATGAATTTCTTCAAGGCAAACATACTCATTGTATTAAGATAATCATTCAGATGAAAACAAGTTCTTACATGCAAACAATGTTTTGATAAACAAGAAAAATTACAAAAAGCAGAAATAAGTTAATAATCTGGGAAGGCTTTCCATCTGGACTTGAATTACTGAAAACATCCTTCAAAACTCAAAGTGACCATCAATCGTGTTTAATCTTCGGCACATGCTTGATTTGAACTTCAAAACCAATGTCCTCGAATGACAAGATACCGCTTTTGACCAACTTCTGAACCTCAATCTTCAAAGAAAAGCAACCCTCCAAGTCATGCCCAGGAGCACCTTGATAAAAGGTACAAGTCAAATCAGCTTTGTAGTACCAATGTATCTTCTCAGGAACCTTCGGTGGAGGTCAGGTCTGAACCAAATTCCTTTGCATCAGGATAGGGAACAACTCTGTATAGGTAATTGGAATTGGATCAAACTGGGTTTTCCTCTGATTAGGAACTTGCTGATTCTGTTGATGAATAGGAGAAACATGATGATTCTGACGATGATTATTTCTTCCTCTGGTTCTCTTCTTGGAAAAGTTATTATCAAACTTCTTCACACCATTAGCTGAGCTACCATCTTCATATGAACATCCCTTCCCAACATCTTCTTCTAGACGCACTCCCACATTCACCCTGTCAGGAAAGTCATTAGGTGCATTAACCATCACATTCTCATGAGAGAATGATTTTAGAGTTTCAGTGAAGACTTTTATCATTGCTTCCTCCTTCCTAGAAGGATTGACTTGGGCGGCAACCAGAATTTCAACCAACCCAGTTAAGTGCTCCATACTAACTTTCAAAATAGTCATCTCTCTACGGAGTTCAGAAACCTCTTGCTTGATATTCTCCATTGTCCTCTTAGCGTCAGTGTTGTACTGGTGAGACCAAAGGAAAAATAAGACTCAGAAAAAGACCTTTGAAAGTGAAACAAAAAATGTAGAATGATGTATGATATGCAAAAGAGAGTTTTTATTTGATTTTCAAGGAACTCAAGATATTAAGTTGTAAACATCAAAGTATGAAGATAGAAGATGAATTTTAAATTGGCTCCAAACATTGATCAAATTATCATCAAGATCAATCATCCATTTTGGTGGATTAGGGTTTTCGCCCTATCAACACCCAAGATCCATTGAGCTTGACGAAACTTGTGATGTTTACAAAGAAAGACCTCCAAATTCCTTCAAAGTCAAGTGAAAAGGGTTTTATGGATGCATGAATGCATGGCTATGCAACAACCACAAGCAAGGTCAAAAATAAAGTCGAAAGGTTCAACGTCACGGGCATGGAGTCAAGGTAAGGAACACCCCCAAGGTATGTACTAACGGTTTAATCACACCTGTAGAACAAGGTTCTAAGAGTTCCCGGAGTCTACATTCCTCCTTCGGATATTACCAACGTCTTGATTACTCAATAATCAGCAATATTCTCAAGAGAAACTCATCCGAGCGTAGCATCGCGTAACAATTACTTCCGGATTACTCCGTTATAATCTCCACCCTACACCTAAAAGGCCAAGATGGGTTAGGGTTCTACGGTTCCCAGCTTCTCTGGCTCCCAGGTCGAAAATAATAATGTCTTTCCGATTACTCGGTAAACACCTATTACGTTCAAAAGGGCCTTCCACTGAGTGGGGGATCTCATGCCTTCTTCTTCGGGATTACTCCCTCAATGTTAACATGACTATACCGCCCGTCCTATTCCTAAGTGTAACTTAGTCCGGGTATAGGACTTGTCCTTTGTAAATATTATCAACACCCAAATAATCATAATATATACATATAATCAAACAATCAAATAATGATAAAACAGATAAAACAAATTAGGCTTAACCCACTTAGGGATGGACCAGCAAGAGGTCAATCTTTCCCCAGCAGAGTCGCCAATTCTGTAGCGGTGAAAATCAGAGATCAAGCTATTAATTAACTTGACTCACAAAAAGCAAGAGTCGCCACCGCGCTTTATTATTTCCAAGGGAAAAGGGAAAATAGAGAAATAAAACCCTAAAATATGCAATGTATAATAATACTTAAAAGTAATGAAAATACAATGCATTTTGAAAAGAGATCGAGAGTTCGGGGGTTGGTTATACAATGGGAAGGTATTAGCACCCAATGCATCTGCGGTACTCCGCAGGAACCTTTTGAAATATCTATTTTTTGGTTAAAATTGTTTGTTTGATTAAAATGGTTCGTTTGGCTAAAAATCGATGTTGGAGAGATTTTGAAGAGACAGCGACCTAATGTCAAAGTTTTGACTTAAAAGGTGTGAGTTTAAAAATTGAATCTTTTGGGAAAATTATCTTAGGTTTAGCAAAATAGTAAACAAACAAAAAATGAAAAAAAAGGGTATTCGCACGATCGGATGAGATGTATTTGATGACGTGAAGTCAACAAATTTAAATCTTTTCCTTGGAGTAAGCACAATAAAATGAACATCAAAATATAAACATTCGGAAGCTCACAAGAAAATAAATCTGACAAAAACAAATTAATGATCAAGAGGCACCGAGAAATTGAAATGACAAAAATATACAAATAAAAGGAATATAACTAATTATCTAAAGAAGTTATTCGAACTAAATTAAAATTACTTACTGAAATAATTCTAAACTAATTACAAATTCTAAGGTTATAAAAAAATCTAGTATTATTGAATTTGATCTAAACTAAACTAAAGTTTTAAAATTTAGTAAGTTAAATCTAGATTAAATTAAAATCCTAAGGTTACTAAATTAAATCTAAAACAAATGAAAACTCCAAAGTTACTAAACTAAATCTAAATCAAATAAAATTCTAAAACTACTAAACTAAATTTAAATAAAAACTCTAAAGTTATTAAACTAAATAAAAATTATAAACTTATTAAACTAATTCTAAATCAAATAAAAATTATAAAGTCACTAAACTAAAACTAAACAAATAAAATTCTAAAATTAACTAAATAAAATCAAATAAAATTCTAAAGTCACTAAACTAAAACTAAACAAATAAAATTCTAAAGTTAATTTAAATAAAATCAAATAAACTTCTAAAGTTATTAAACTAAACTAAAACAAATAAAATTCTAAAATTTACTAAATGAAATAAATTCTAAAGTTATAAAATAAAACTAAAACAAAACAAAATTCTAAAGTTATTAATTATGATTCTAAATATTTTAAAGTTATAAAATAAATCTAAACTAATTAAAAAAAAAATTCTAAATTAATACTAAACTAAATCTAAATATAAGATTTACTAATATTTTTTTTTTAATATTTTTTTTTATATTTTTACGCATAAACTAACATCTCATACCAGTAAACAATCTCAAAAGACATGAAATGGTGCATACCATATAATACAGCAACAAAGACACTATGCTTCTAATAACTAAATGTTCAGCACCTAATCATATACATGTGCTTCATATCTTAATAAACCACCATCTTAAAACTAACACATCATATAATAAAAGTAGCAAAAGTAATAGTTGAAAGTTAAAGCCGAACCAAAACCTCAAATATCTTCTTTGGCGATTGATTATCAGAAATGATTCATTCAAAAGAAAACCTTGAATTCAAATTTCCTGTCACTCACTCTTGTTCAAGTTGCTTAAAATACTTCAAAGCACCAACCATGTCTCCTTCCAAGACCCTAATTCGATCAACAACCTTGCAAAAGGATCTTAGATGCCGATTTATATCTCCGTCTTCCCTCTCACATCTATCCATTGTAACCTTAATACCCCTCAACAAGCTATTACATTCATCAACCATTTCAAGATACTCGAGAACACGATTTTGATGAACCTTGTTACAATCCATGTCTTTCTCCAATATCTCTTCAAATCCAACCTTAATCAACTCCAGATTCTCACTGCAGCTAAAAACCTCTCCTCTCAATACCTGCCATGCTTCATCATCATCGGTTTTAACTTTCTTGAAACTATGCACGACGCGGAGGTGTACGACGGATGACTGTTCGATTTTCCAGTCGTGAATGGTGTTTTCCAGCCGGTAATTTCTGATTTGAACCTGATTACATATGTTTCTTTCTTTTTCTTTCTAACTTCATCTCTCTTATCTCTCAAACCCATTTTTGTTTCGACTTCCTTCTCGATCTACAAAATAAAGATTCAAACCAAACAGTGATACAAACAAGGTACGAAAACAAACCGGCGGCGATGGAGAAATGGTGCAAAGTCGCAATGTAGAGAGGCCGCTCAGAGCTTGTGTATAGATAGAGGGCTGTTCAGAGGACTTTGGCAGTGCTCCGGCGTGAACTTTGGTGGTGCGTCATTGGCGGTTGCGTATAGGCTAGTGTGCGAGCTGTTTACGGATCGGATCTGAATTCCTTCATCTCTTTTTTTTTACCTGTAACCAGTATACAAAAAAAACAACAACAATAATAATATGGTTCTTTCTTTCTATTTTGATTTTCACTGTTAATTTTGGTTTGTGAATTAAGGGGAGGTTTAGTATGTGATTTTTGCACGTTGTGGCTTTTTTGAAGGTGGCAGCATGTTTGTTGAATTTGTATATGGTTTTTACAGTGAAAAGGAAGTCAGTGTGTTTATGAGTTTGAATTTAAGGTATGCATGGTGAGGTTGAAAAGTTGGTCTTGGAGAACTTGTTTGGTGTGTAGGGCGGAAAAGTTTAGTGCAGGGAGTATGTATTGTGTGTGAATTGAGAATATATGGACTTTTTGTTCAAGAGTCAACAAGAGTGGTTTTGTCTCTTGGTAGTGCAATGCTGCTTATTTGTTTTTGAGCACTTGTATCGATCCTCAATTTGATCCAACAACCAATAGGAATCAAGCATAGTATAATCAATAATTTTTTGTGACCAAAAAGCCCCTGAATGACAAAAATAAAATAAAACCTGAAAGTATAAAAAAATAACTCAATTTAAAATAATTTTTTTCTGAATTTTTCTGAATTAAAAATAAAGACACAAAATGACCGAAAACGATAAAAAACGGACGAAAATTTATCCGATAAAATAAAATGAACACATTAAAATAAACTACATGTCACGAAGATTAAAGAAAAAATATTCACGAAGTCAAAAATCAAAAATAAAATAATAATAAAAATATCAGACTAAACAGACGTTTAAGGTTAAAAACGAGACTTCGAACTGTACCGAAAAAATAAAGCGAGCATGCCGTCATAATCTACGCGAAACGCAGATTCATAAAATGATCGGTAAAAGGTGAAAACTTGAAATATTTTCTCGCTAATTTCCCGCATAGTGTCGAATCGCTTTTAACAGTCTGTCTATAAAATCAAAATATTTTTATTATTGACATATAAACAACTTGGAGCAATGCAACAAATGAGTAAATAGATAAAAATGCGTGAAGCAAAATGCCGGGTATTTTACAACTGAAAGGCGATGCAAACTTTGATTTAAACTGACTTTTTCTGATCAACTTAAATACGACTAATGATGCAAAATGTGATGAATGAATATATTTACTAATGATTGTGACTAAATAACAAAATATGATATGAAAGTGCGACTAAAACATATTAGGGGCGAAATTTAGGGTGCAACAGTTGTGCCTTGATGAATCAGTCTTCGAGAATCCACAATCAACCGTACTTCTGGCTTGGGAGACTCAAAACCTTAATCGAGGCGCGACACTTGATGCTCTTGATCCAGACCTGTCTCTGCACATGACACAAAAGAAAACATGAACATACACCTTTGTATGCGATTAGAAATTAGTGATACATGGGCTAAAAATGTTCAAAACAGTTGACAATCTTCGCATAGTCAAAGCTCGAAGGTGAGAGGTTAAAACCGACCGTATTTTGTGACCTTGACTTATCTTTAAACATGCAAAAAATAAAAATGGGATCTTAGGTCAAAAATTGGGGTACAACACACTGGCTCTTCATGCGGCTGTATGGCCCTCTCGTCCTGTAGTAATAGTCTAGCAAGTTCCCCAGGCACTTCACAATCATCCTTACCTTCGTCCTCGGCTTGGTTGATCGGACTTTCGAAGTCATAACTGGCAGTAGCAGAGTCGTTATCAGTGGGATCCAGAGTGGATGTGGATCTGCATTATGGTATGTGAGTGTGTGTAAAACAATAGCTGTTTTGATAAAGTGCAAGATAGAAAAGAAAAATAGGGAGCGTAAAATTTGTACTGCAAGAAAACTTCCAATGCTTTATTAATGATATATGAAAATGACAAATGATAAGCCCTCACAAACAAAGCCAAGGTGCCTCGGGCAAGGCACTGGGACGTAATGTTTCAAATTGTCTGTTACAAGTCTCAAAACAAAAGTCTATTACTGTGTAATAAAAGAAACAGGCACGAAGTCCTTCCCCGTCCAATTTTTCAAGCCACCGTTGGTAGTCGGATAAATCCAGCTGTCGAACTCTTACTCTTCTTCATCATCTTCAATTGCATTCACTCCCTGATTACTGATGTGTAGAGGAGGTCTTCCAATCTGCGCGCGCCGAACAACCCTTTGAGCCTCTGCAGTAAAGCCCAAACCAAACTTGTCAGTCTTGTGTGCGAAGTCAGGGAGTTGACCCCAATTTGCACACCCACCTTTCTCAATTACGGCCCTGGCATCTTTGAGGGAAGCCATCTTCATTGGAGGCTCATCAACAACGACTTCAGTTGACGCTAAAGTCTGGGGAACCTCTTCAAAATTCTGACACGGGGTTTCGATGAACTCCCCATCCATTTACACGTAGCGAAAGGAGTTAAGATGACTCACCATGTACTCCTCCTCACCTTGTACCGAGCACATGCGCAGTTTTAAGGAAAGAAATTAAAGCCTTTGCATGGGCTTTCGAGCACAACAATAAGGATAACATGGAGATTTTCGACGGGGTCTGCCCCAGCTGCTCGAATACGTTGTAGTCGCTCTTCTTGATAATCTTCAGAATTTCCTCTATCTCATGCTTAGAGGTTTCTACAATGATCTTCTTAGGCGCCTTCGTCCGGGCAGGCTCACCTGTAACTTCTTTGCCCCGAGTGTTAGATGACTCGGTGACAGGGGTGATAACTGGAGTAAGGATTGGAACAATAGATGATGTACTAGCAAATAGAATGGCAACAGGCTTTTGAACAGTCAGAGGGGAAATCTTAGGAGAGAAGAGTCTTCCACTTCTGGTGACCTTGCTAGACCTTACAATATTGCTGACATCAGCATCAGCTTCTTCAACCTTCAAGTCTTGTTTGATCCCATGATAATACACATCGGCCCCATAGTGCCACAGGACAACCTTATCTGAGGTGTATGTGATAGGACCAGGAATAGTAATGATTAATGGAGCAACTCTTGGAACAGATGTATTCCTAACAGGCTTTCTCGAGGAAGCCTTGGAAGGTTTGGCGGAAATGGTTATAATGGAAACATCTCCAACAGGAATCAACGGAATAAAAGTTTTCTCGAACAGGATCTCTTTGTTATCCATCAGGCGCTGAACACCTGATTTCAATAAATGGCACCCAGCAGGCAGAATTGAACACAGGTGGAAACCTTCGCCACAGCCTGGAAATAAACCGGCCAACAATAGATTCTTCTTAACTATCATTAACGGAGTAGAAATGTCTTCCACAGAGGTTACAAATAAATCATCATCCACAACATTTACTCCATGATCATGCTTGGGCATAGGAGAAGTTATGACACTGGGTTTCTCTGGAGCGTCAAACTCAATCTCTTTAGATTCAATCAAGTCTTACACTTTATTCTTTAAAGCCCAACAGTTGTTCGTATCATGACCCGGGATATCAGAGTGATAGGCACAACAGGAGTTCGGATTATACAACGGAGATGTGGTGTTAGGATTCTTTGGGGCTTCCCTCATAGTTACCAGGTTGGTCTTCAACAATTGCGGTAGAATTTGAGACAAAGTCATATTGAGCCGAGTGTACTGTCTCTGCGGCCTCTCCATCCTTTGATGATTGTTGCGTTGCAGGGCAACTGTAGGTCTTGATATTACTACCACATTTACTGCTTGGCGGAGCTCTGGTCTGCTTTGGCTCCTCGAGCCATAAACTGCACTAGCTTCTTTCCTAAAAGGCTTCTTTTCTGTACTTGATGAAGCACCTTTCTGTATCTTGCCACTTCTGATACCAGCTTCTACTCTTTCCCCAGCCATTATCAATTCAGTAAACCCAGACGATGAACTACCAATCAAATGATTGAAAAATGGACCAGACAAGGTCCCCAGAAACATATTAACCAACTCCCTATCAGACAGAGGGGGTTGGACTCTTCCATCCATATCTCTCCACTTCTGAGCGTAGTCCTTAAAACCTTCGCTTGTACCCATGGACATACTCTGAAGCTGAGTACGAGTGGGAGCAAGGTCGGCATTATACTTGTACTGCTTGTAGAAAGCAGCAGCAAGGTCCTCCCAGTTGCAGACATTAGCTCCTTCCAACTGATAAAACCATTCAAGTTGAGTCCCTGATAGACTATCTTGAAAGAAATGGACCCGCAGATTCCTATCAGCAGTGTGGGGTTGAATTTTTCTAACGTACGAGCGGAGGTGGAGTTTTGGACATGATACTCCATCGTACTTAGCAAAAATTGGAGCCTTAAACTTGTGAGGGATCACCACCCCCGATGCAAGTCCCAAATCTTCGAAGTCCAAACCAGGAACCTTCTGAATCTCCATAGCACTTAGACAGTCTTCAAGTTGTTTGTACCTATCCTCAGCAGGAGGGTACTGTTCATCATCAAAATCAATATCATTATCAGAAACCACAGGGCTAGGACCCTTTCCTTCCTCTTGATTCTCTCCTCCTCTAGATGAATGAGACAAATCAGCTTCCTGTCGCAACCTATTCCCAAACCTGTGACCCATATTCAGCAGAACCACCTTCTTCTTTTTCTTTTTCTTCTCCTTCAGGATGAGAGTCTTCAAATCCTATTGTCCTTTAGCCAAGTTCAAGAACATCTCTTGGAATTGAGCATTCTGTGCTTGAAGAGCTTTGATGGCTTGATTGGTAGGTATTTCAGAAGACATTTCGTGCTGAAATAAACAACGAAGAAGATGAGAAACCTGTAATGGTACCTGTAATGATGTGCATGATAATGGAATGCCTATGAAATGATTTCAAAGACTTTGGGAGATTCAAATTTGTAAACCAAGAAACAAACAAACTTTATTAGATTAAATTTGTAAAAATGTTTAACAATTCCTTTAAGGCGTTACAAAAGAAATAACTGAAAAACAAATCTAAACTAGAAACAATAAGATATCAGAAATCCCATGGTCGTTTCCCCTTCGTGCTGACATAATCATTGATTGTTTTCTCATTCTCAAGTTGCCTCGTGAGCTTCAAGATCTTCCTTTCCTGCTCATGATACTTCTCCTGGTAGGTATCCCTTTCTTCCTTCAACTGGATCCAAGATCTCTTTAATGCCTTAAGATCAGTATGCATGTAGGGATAGAGGACTGTATAAGGAACACCTTCTTCATTAGTATGCTCCACAACCACTGGCAAAACAGCTTCATAAGGCATCCCCAGCTTTTGAGCATGGGCTCGAACCCACTGGAGATAAGGTTGCATATGAAGAGAAGTCTTTGGTCCTAACTCGTGAGGGTCAGACCTGTTCACCATGCCTCAGGCCCGTATAAACCTTCAGCGATGCTCATCCACATCCCCCTTGTAGTCAAAGACAATATCTATAAGAAGTAGCTCATGAGGACCGTCCCTCCGAGCGCGACCAAACTGTCGTAGAGCCAAGCAAGGACTGTATATTATTCCCCCTCTAATTCCAAGCAACGGGACATTAGGGTATTCCCCACATCAATCAATGACAACTACTCTTTCCATATCCTTAGAACTCCAAAGAATGTCCGTATGGACAAGGGACATTATCCTGTAAGCCCAACCTAAACATTCCTCATTTTTCAGTACAGACGGGGAGGTGCAAAATAAACCACCTCGCCAGCAGCGGCATGCAACACATGAGGGTCCCTCTTCTTCGCACAGTACGGGTATAAAAGGCATGTAAAATATCACCCAGAAGAGTAGGTACTGGATTACGAGACAAGAAGATCTTGACCGCATTCACATCTGTGAAGGAATCTAGATTCGGGAAAAGAACCAAACCGTAGATGAGGAGAGCCAAAATGTCTTCGAAAGCCTGAAAGTCCAAGTTATCCCAGAACTGTTGAGCTTGATCCATCAGAAACTTGGCCAAGAAACCTTTAACCCCGCTCCGTGTCTCCCAGTTGGATACTACATCATCCCTTTTTAGATGTAAGGCTGAAGCAATATCCTCGGGTCTAGGAACCTCCTCCAAACTTGTGAAGGGTGTCGACTCGGGGATGGATATGCCCAGTAAGTCATAAAACTCCTCCAAAGTGGGAACTAGCTGATAATCCGGGAAGGTGAAACAATGATACACCGGATCGAAGAACTAGAAAAGCACGCTCATCATCTGCTCATCCAACTTTGAAGTGACCAGGCTAAGGAGATGACCATGTCTTCTAACAAATGAAGAAGTATCAGGAACTTTTGAGACTAACTCTCTGAGTTGAGCAGGCATTTGTACGAAGTTGACTCAAATGGTGTTTCTGCGCACTGAAGCTATAATCTACAAAACAGAACAAAGATAAATCCCATTGGTCTTTAAAATGGTTAGCATAATGAAGTATGCATGCTATGTCATGATGCATGATGTCATGATAAAACACACAACAGGTACAACAGGTAACAAACATGGTAAAGGCACACAAGTCACACAATAGCCCTTAATTTTCAGGCTTGCATGGGGTCTAGGTACTACCCTCTTGAAGTTCAGTTGGTTTCAACCTGTCCTAATAATAGTAACCGGGTTTTAGAGGTTCTCAATATCACTGACCATCCTCCATCGGACATGGTTTCAGCTCACGCAATCTTTTCTTACGGCCGGAACTATCTCGAGAGTATGGTCTCAATGAGTGTAGTATCGAGTATCAACCAGTTCCCAACTTTACACCGAGACCGGCTATCTCACTACTTCCTATGGCCAAGTTGGTCAATTATAGGTTCTAAGGTCAGTTGATGCTTAAGGACCCATATAGCAGCCTCGTATTCTCCTTGTTTCTCCACAAGGGATACCGGTACCAACCAATGTGCCACATCAATGTAGCTACTACTTCAACCATATTGGTCTACGCCGTACAGTTCCCTCACAGTTTATTGCTACTTACCTAAAAGGTGTTTCCCAGATCCTGGTTAGGATCTATAGTAACTCCAATACAAAGCCCTCAAAGGTAAAGCAGTCAAATCAAACAATAGAAAAAATATGATGAACTAATCCTAAGGTATACCCCACTTAATTCCCCAGCAGAGTCGCCAGTTCTGTGATACGGTGGCCAGAACTAGAACTGTTTGGATGCTGGTCTGTGTTTTGCGTTTGTGTTTGCAAAATGTCGCGGTAAGCAAGAGTCGCCACCGACTTTTATTTTATCCAACTGGAAAGGAAAAAAGCACGGAAAAATTCCTTTTTCGAGACTTTGAGTATGGGGGGTAGATTATAGAAAGGGAAGGTATTAGCACCCTTTCTATCCGTGGTTTTCCACGGGCTCTTAGGTACTTGCTCATCATTTTTCAAAATTTGCTTGTGTGTGTTTGATTTGAAAAAAAGTTTTTTCTTTGACTTCGACTTAACCCTTGCTTCTGTCTTCAAGAGTGTTAGGAAGTGTTTTTGAAAACTTTGTTTGAAAAGAGTGTAAGTGTGGAAAAGTTTGTTTGTTTTGAGCAAGTACCTACTAGCATCCACCTACTCGAAAAAAGAATTGTTCTATGTTCGTTTCCTTTAGACAACACTATCCCACTATTAGTGAGTGGGTAGCACCGTCGTTGGAGTTTTAAAGGGTCCATTCGAAAGGGACGTACGATCACTAAAGCAATGTTAGGACGTGTTAGTAATAACCCTAATGTCTTAAGATCAATATTTGAGGCAACATATCCGAGGCAACTTTTCCGAACGGGACTTTGATCTTTGTTTAGACAAGAGGGCGACCACTAAAATACCCTATACTCAATGATCGTTTACCGAAGGAAACCTAAGTTGGAGTATACCCTAGGAGTGTGCATGTGCGAGTGATTCAATTTTAAGTTTATTATCTTTGCACATTTAGGGTTTGCTATCCGTTTTAAATTTAACATACATTCTTGTCATGCAACCCTAATAGTTTAATATTTGCAAGAATTTAAAGTGCAGAAAGTAAAGCTACGCTATTACAAGGCTTCGGGTATTAATTACATAAGTCCTAATTAATGAATGAAAAAGTCCTAATTAATCTATTACATCCCATGAGCAATTACATCATATGGTAAAAATAATTAAACGCGCAACGAATATAGAACGCAAGGAAATTAGGGTTTTGACCCCGTCTAACCTAAAACAATTATTTTTGTTGTTTTTTATTATTTTAAGAAAATAAGGGTTTGAATTAAATATGTACAAAAAACCTAATTACTAATTAAATTAAATTAAAGAAAATAATTTACATGAGCTATTTTTGTCTTTTTTTATTTTTAAAGAAAAAGAAAATAGAATTTAAATTAGACAAAACCCTAATTTCTAACTTGTTTTAATCTATTTGCAAGGTGGACTTCATACCTACATGAGCTACTTGGTCACATGGTGGACTTCATACCTACATGCGCACCTGATTATGTAAATCAAAATAATATGAAATATGGGGGGACCTGGGATTCGAACCCAGGTCCTATAGCCTTTTCCACTCACCTTCACACCAACTGAGTTGCGCGTGTTCAATATACATGGAATAATAATAATGGATAATATACAATAATGTGAGTTAGTGGGAATAAATAAATAAAATGCACACCAAAATTCAAGTGGACAAATAAGATGGTGCCACGCAGGTTGTCCCTAACCTCTCTCTATTGGTAAAAGTCAGAGACTTTTACCTACCGACAAATGTCTGTCGCTATAACCCCTGCTTGTTCCAAAACATCACACAAGCATGATAAATGGAATCTAAAGCCATGAATCGAATCGCCTTGGCCTACTGAGCATTATGGTGCCCTTCTTGTGGGCCAATTTCACCTGTACCAAAAGATCCTAAAACGGGACAACAAAACCTAGCAATGGTAGATTCTAGTATAGCCAATAAAAATGCAATTAATTGTTATGAGTAGTTTGCAAATGCCTCAAGGAACAAGAATATGTAAGTATTTCAAGCTATAAGTGCCAAAATCATGTGATTAGACAACTTACAGTGAGTTCTAGCGCTGGAAAATGCTTGTTCTTGATTGGTACAACTTGCTTGTATGCCCAGGAAGCGAATGAGATGGCATGGGAACCTTGAAAACGCCTGGAAGTGCAAAATCAGATTATCACTTTCTTTGAGTTTTTTCAAGTTTGGTTCTCTTTCTACACGCCTCTAAACCTTGTTGTTTCTGGCTGCAATTGTTCACTATATACCAAGGGATAAATTAGGTTTACAAATATGATCTCAATCTTTGCCAATTATGATTTGTGATCTTGATTTGATTTCTATAAAATTCCTTCCAAAATAGGCCAAAATCAATCTTTTTGTGCCCACCTATGCCTTGCACGAATTGATTCACTTTCTAGCTGTATATGGGACCTGAAATGTGCACAAGATCTTAAAGTTTGAATGATTTGGATTTTATCATGATTTGTTTTGATTTAAATTGATTTAATTGAAATAAAAATCAAAATAATTAGAAAAAATAAGATAAAGACAAGTGGAAATGGCTAGGGCTCGTGGACCATGCTACCAACTCAAAACAAGTGCAAAAAGTTAGGCCCATTTAGCAAAAATTGCAATTTGAGGCACTTTTGACTTTTGGCAATTTGGAAAAAAAGGTCAACTTCAACAATGCATAACTTCCTCAATTTTGACTCTTTGAAAGTGTTCTTGGACTTTTTAGAAATCTCAAGATTTCCTCTAAGAAACCATTTTGGTCTCATCTAAATTAATTCTTCCATGTTCATGTATGAAGCTTTGACAAAAAATGTGTTTTTATTGACTTTTCAAAATGACCTATAATGTCAAAATTCATAACTTCTTGTGAGTGCATATTTTGAACTTGGGATATGAAGATGGATTGTAGAGAATTGCATCCTCTTCAAAATGATCTATTGATGGGTCATTTCTCATATAGTATGATAAAGTTATGCTTGGTCAAAGTTGAGTTCACTTTTCCTACAAAACCTTAATTTAGCAACTTTTGGGTTTTTGATGAATTGTGAGCAATCCTTGATGAATCATGATCAACCCTTGATAAAATGATGAATAATACTTCAAAATGAGGACGTTGACCCAAAATCTTGAAGTTTGACTGTATGTGGGCCACAGTTGACTTTTGCCCTAGCACAATCGATTTTCAGGCCTTTGAGCAATTGACTGAGCAAACTTCCTCTGCAAGGCTTGAAACTTGACATGGATGATATTAAGAACATATTAGTACAATGGTGAGAATTTGGGATCCCTTGGACTCAAGTATCTTTATGCAACATGAAACCCTAATTTGAGGTAGACTACCTTAAGAGAGAGTTTGTCTGGTTAACCCTTGGACTTCCTTGAGCAATTTGAGGACCTCACTTGAAATGTATTGAGAAATATGGGAGGGAAAATTTTGGGGTATAACAGATGCCATTTTGATACTCATTCAGAGCCTCTTTCAGATACAGTTTAGATACGCTCCAGACACGGACGCCATTCTGATACTCATTCTTTCAGCTTACAAATTACAATTCAACAATCACTTTTGGATGGCATCTATAATCCCATCTCCTACAGCTTTCTATCACTTCTCCAAATGACATCTTTAAGCCCATTCCCTCAACCATCACATCACCGAGTGCAAATTTCTGGGCACTCTAGTGTCCAATCATCTTCCACCTTCGAGTCACGATTGGAAAAACTCGCCAATCTAACTCTTCAGGCTTAAGAAGATTGAACAGAGGCAGTTGTTGTACCCCAAAATTTTCCCTGTCATTTCTCAGGAAATCACCATGGATTCTCAAGTTTTCTCTTATACAAATCCAAGCCTTGTATTATCATTTCTTTCCAAGCAAGCCATTCACAAGGGCAAAATGGTCATTTATACGCTGAGAGGTCAAACTTTGGCTTTTGGATCAAAGTCAAATCTCAAAAACCATATTTCATCAATACATGTTGGAATATGAAGTTTGTTTCGTCAAGAAGTTCAAAAGTCAAATTTTACCTTGGAAAAGTCAAAATTCTAAATACTTAGAATTTTTCTAAAATATTTAAGAAAAATGACACTTCAGAACTTCTGAGCCAGCCTCCAGGCAGGAGCAGTCAAAAGTTATAAATGTGGTTCAACACATAATCTTTAGTCAGAACATGGCTTTTCAGCATCTACGCAAGTTCAGTCAGAGTTTGCTAGAGTAATGCAAAGAAAGCAATAAAGTGTAGTACGAAGCCTGAAAGCTCCTTCAGAACATGCTGGAGCCAGAAGGTAAGAAGATCAGAAGATTGGATGATACACTGAAGCAGAACCTCTAATTCATAGTTTTTCAGAGGAAAATCAAAGAAGTTTACTGAAAAAAACTGGTGAATCCTTCAGAACATGCTGAGGCAACAAAGAACAAGGATCAGAAGTTGGATGTTTGTCCTAAATGGAACTTTTGACCCAAAGTTAAGCAATGATGCAAAATCTCACATTACAGGATTTCTGATTTTGACAAATCTCATCATCATTTAATGCTCATTAATGCTCACAACCACTTTTGAGTCTTTGTCCAAAGGATCTCTCCACGTGTGGTGTAGAAATGCTTTTGTTCAGGATTAGGTAAGGGCCCATGTGCTACATTTTGCTTATAGGTTCACTTTTCCTTAATCCTTGTTGGCTACTCCAGCCTAAGCTAAAAAAATTGTCAGCCATCATACCTTTTTGGAACTTGCTTCAAGAGCAAGTCAGCATCTAGCGCATGGTGTTGGTGCTACTTGACATTTCAAACAACACAAAACCTTGCCTATAAATAGAACACCATTGGTCACTGAGAGGGGGTCCATAAAAATTGATAAAAAGAGGTCAAAAGTTTGAGCAAAGGATAAAAAAACCTTGAATCTCTGCCAAAATTCCTAGAGTTTAAAAAAAACTGTAAACACAGCACACAAAAAACCATTAAATTTGGATCCCCTGCTTTCAAACTCCATTTGTTCTCAAAATATTTCTTAACTAAAAAACCACCCATACAGTTTCTGACCCACACGTTGGAAACTGCCATAACTTTTGTATTCATACTACTATATACCCTCCATCCATCCATTCAAAGAAGTCAGAACATCATCCCCTTGCCACCTCCAGAAGTTGGAGGCTGTCAGCTTACTGAGTACACAAAGAAGCTGTTCAGAACGTCATCAGAGTTGAGGCTAACTCCGGTTCACAGAACTTCTTCCAGCTGCAAGGTAAGCATCTGCTGACTCTCACCATATTGCATAAGCATCACCAGATTTGCATGCTCAAGAACACAATGTAGATATCATATTTTTGATGTTGTCCATATTCTGAGATTTTCACGCATCTGTATGCTTAAATAGAGAATGAATCGGTTCAGAACTTTCTTGAAGAAACTAAAACTCAAAGTTAGGATTAGCAAAGGCATACTTGCCTCTGATTTATGGTTTTGATATTCCTTATTTTTGAAACACTATGATACCTGCTGAAACTGTCCTAGGCATGTCTTCTGTTTTATGGAGAAATAACCAAATTGCAGATGTTCTGACTAGCATAAGAGAGAGAGAGAGAGAGAGAGAGAGAGAGAGAGAGAGAGAGAGAGAGACCAAGTTCTGACATTGGTACCAGCGCTTCTGGAGCCTATTTTGTCATCAGTAATATCAAAACTTATGAAAATTACTATGTTCCCAGTAGGGTCAGAACCTCTGACCTCATACATTTTCACTAACAGATTTCTGTTTTGCAACGTGCCAGGGTCAGAACCTCTGACCTATACATTTTCACTAACAGGTTTCTGTTCTGCAGTATGCCAGGGTCAGAACCTCTGACTTCCTTTTAGCAACACGCCGATCCTCTTTTTTTCTTCCCCTTTTTATTTTCTTTTTCTTTATTTTTCTCGCTATCACTCTCCATTTCATTAATCAGCAAACATAAAAAATAATTCTTTCACGCTTTATTTTTATTTTCTTAAAACAAAAGACAAAAAATATTTTCTTAAAACAAAACAAGTTCATTTAATATTTTCTTGTATGTATTTCAATATGGTTGTACTAATAATTTAGGGCTTTATTTTCATTTGCAATCCCCATTCATATATTCGTACCCCCACCCCCAAATATTGTAATAGCATAGGACTTTACATTTCTGCAATTTATCGTTTTCAAATGTAAATGCTAGTAATTAGGCGTGTATGGCAAGATAAAACCAATAAATAGACCACCAAAAATCAAAGACAAATGTATGAAATCAAACACACTTGCACACGTGCACCCTTAGGGTAATCTCACTTGTTTCCTTACAAAAAATAGCCATGTTATGCATGTGGGATGTCTTAGCACAAACGAATCAAAAATACAAGATCATAGTCCCTCGATGACACTATCACAATTGCCTTTCAAAAATTATCTTAGTCCCTACAAAAAAAGTGCTAAGTCATCTCACAACATTGCTATCATGGTCACACGATGACCCAACGCTTGTCCCTTCACATCCAATGATGGAGCTTCTTACCAAAACAGTGGTAAGTTTAGTAACATCTAAAGGAGGAAAAACACATCTAAGACCTTTTGAGTGGGTAGATTACTTTTAGTTACTTGCTCATTCTCAAAAACAAACATCCTTGCTATTTTCAAAACAATCACATACACTTTCCAAAACATCTTCAAAATACTTTCCAAACATTGAAATATTTTCAAAAGCTCAACACTTTGCATACATTCTTACGAACGGGAATCATTGTAAAGTTTACCTAAACGATGACACCTTTTCAAAATACTTTCAAAACCACACAAAGCATAATTTCAAAACAAAAAGCAAGTGATCTAGCAAGTAACTAAGAGCCCATGGAAAACCATGGATGAAAAGGGTGCTTATACCTTCCCTTTTTATAATCTACCCCCGAACTCAAGAAAACATCTCGAAAGGTCTTTCCTGTGCTTTTTCACCTTTCCCTATTGGATAAAATAAAAGTCGGTGGCGACTCTTGCTGAACTGCAACATTTGCAAACACAAACGCAAAACCTCAAGTCAGTTCTCCCACCGTATCACACCATCGAATGTCCATTGGCATGAGTGCCAAATGAACCTTCATGAATCTCATGCATCAACATGTCTGCTTCATGTCTACCCAAGCATCTGAGCAAGACCATGTCATAATTTCTCTTGTACAACACATTTTCACTGAGGATGAAGCTTCCAGCCAATCTTCTCAATGTCTTTCTATCTTTATTTGATGCACCAATCAGGTATTCCTGAGTCTGGAGAAAATGCTTGATATCATAATACCAAGGTTTCTCATCTGCTACCTCTTCTGTTGTAAACACATGAGTGGGCCTATCCACTCGCCGAACTATAATTCGAGGTATATCATTCCAAGTATTCACTTGATACATAGAAGCCAAAGTTGCCAGAGCATCCGCCATTTGATTTTCGTCTCTGGGGATGTGTCATAATTCAACTTTATTAAAGAAGGGTAACAATCTTATAGCATAATCTTTGTAAGGGATCAAGTCGGGGTGACGAGTATCCCACTCTCCTTTAATATGATTTATTACCAAAGCTGAATCGCCATAGATATCTAGAATTTTAATTCTAAGATCAATAGCTTCCTCGAGAACCATGATGCAAGCCTCATATTATGCCATGTTATTAGTACAATCAAATGTCAACCTTGCAGTAAAAGGAATGTGTGATCCATGTGGAGTGACAATGACAACACCAATTCCTTTACCATAAGCATTCACAGCTCCATAAAATATCATGCTCCAGCGAGATTCAGGATTAGGACCTTCATCAGGCAATGGTTCATCACAATCTTTTACTTTCAGAAACATCACATCTTCACTGGGGAAATCATACATTACAGACTGATAATCATCAACTAGTTGGTGAGCAAGATAATCTGCCAACACAATGCTTTTAATAGCTTTTTGAGTGCAGTATTCAATGTCATATTCAGATAACAACATCTGCCAACGGGAAATTCTCCCAGTAAGAGCAGGCTTTTCAAAAATGTAATTGATTGGATCCATTTTGGAGATCAACCAAGTAGTGTGATTCAACATATATTGCCGCAAACGTTTTTCCGCCCAGGCCAGAGCACAAAATGTCTTTTCCAGCATGGAATACAGCGATTCACAATTAGTAAACTTTTTATTGAGCTAATAAATGGCATACTCTTTCTTCCCTGTTTCATCTTGCTGTCCCAGAATACAACCCATGGAATTATCTAACACTGTCAGATACATAATCAATGGTCTTCCTTCAACAGGAGGGATAAAGATAGGAGGTTCAAGCATATATTCTTTAATACTTTCAAATTCCCTTTGGAAGTCATCTGTCGACACACAACCTTGATCTTTCTTTAACAACTTAAAAATCGGTTCACACATTGTAGTTATGTGGGAAATAAATCTGGAAATATAATTCAAGCGCCCGAGGAACCCTCTAAGTTGCTTTTCAGTTCTCGGTGCTGGCATTTCTTGAATTACTTTGACTTTATCATGGCCAACTTTAATCCCTCTCTGGCTAACAATGAAACCCAACAATTTCCCTGACCGAACACTGAAGGTACATTTATTTGGATTCAAGCGGAGACGATACTTCCTCAAACGCTGAAACAACTTCAACAAATCTTCTACATGCCCTTCTTAAGTCTGGGATTTAGCAATCATATCATCAACATATACCTCAATTTCCTTGTGCATCAGATCATGGAACATGGTTGTCATAGCCCTCTGGTACGTTGCAACAACGTTCTTCAACCCGAAGGGCATCACTATGTAATAGAATGTTCCCCAGGGTGTGATAAATGTTGTTTTTTCCATGTCCTCAGGAGCCATCCTTATTTGATTATAACTGGAAAATCCGTCCATGAACGAGAAAAATTTGAATTTTGATGTGCTATCCACTAACATATCAATGTGTGGCAATGGAAAATCATCTTTTGGACTAGATTTATTTAGATCTCTAAAATCTATGCACCTGCGAACTTTTCCGTCTTTCTTCGGTACTGGGACAATATTGGCAATCCACTGAGGGTAAACTGATGTCACAAGAAAACCGACATTAATCTGCTTTAGAACTTCTTCTTTGATCTTCACTTCCATATCTGGATGAGTTCTTCGCAACTTCTGTTTGATTGGCGGGCACTTTGGCTTCAGCGGCAAATGGTGCTCTACAATATTTGTATTTAAACCAGACATATCTTGGTAAGACCAAGCAAAAATATCCACATACTCTTTCAACATCTCAATCAACCTACTCTTCACATCAGGATGCAGTAATGCTCCAATCTTGACTTCCTTCGGATCTTCTTCTGAACCCAAATTGATTACTTCCAATGGCTCTTTATATGGCTGAATGGCACTCTCCTCGCACTCAAGCAACCGTGAGACCTCTTCCGGAGTCTCATCATAGTCTTCTTCTATGGCCCCATACACATGACATTCAAAGTTTGGAGAGGGTGCAGGGTCATTGTATTCAACAAGTTTTTTAATTAATATGCACATATGATTTATGATTGCTTTTAGAAAATGACACATATAACAAGTGATCATGCAAATTGAATTTCAGTTATTATTTATTTTGAAAGGTTTTTTTTATTACCATTTTCCAATAAAAAAGCAAAAAATAAAAACACAATTTGGTAAACAAAGACAACTTTTATTATTGATTTTAAAAATCAAAGCAAACAAATAAGCCCATACAATACTTTCACCTTGGGAAGAGTGCAAGATTTTCAAAAAGATTAACAAAAACAAATTACTTAGAAACATGTATGCAAGAGGGAACATCAATGGTGATCCAGTTCTGAACTCTAACTCCGTGCGTCACATAATTTGGCATTTCTGGTTCGGCTTCATCTTCCATAATGGCATTAATCCCGGAAACAGTTGGATGAAGATAACCCATGCTACGAAAGATATCTTGATACTTTCCTGCATCAGACTTTGGCTTCATTCTCTTACCTTTATCATTCTTCACAGAGAACCCTAAACCATCTATATTATTGTTTACAGTTGAATCAACAATCTGCCCCCATACTTCACTATGGCCATTACGCACAACCTGCTGAGCATCCTTAAACGAAGCCATAGAATTTTCATTTCCTCTTATATTATCAATGAATAAAGCTTGGAACTGGGTTCCAACAGTAGCTTCATCCGCCTCCACAATGCTGAAAGAGGACAAATGAGATATCAATAATGTCTATTCTCCATTTATAATTACCACTTTTCCTTCACGCACAAACTTCAACTTTTGGTGTAAAGTCGAAGTGACAGTCCCTGCCTCATGTATCCACGGCCGTCCTAGCAAGAAGCTATAAGTGGGTACAATATCCATGACTTGGAAAGTAATCTGAAACAAATGTGGGCCTATATGAATAGGCAAGTCCACTTCACCAATAACAGATTTCCTTGATCCATTAAACGCTTTCACAATAATGCCACTCGGGTGCATGGGCGTTCCTTGATATTTCAACTTCATGAGCGTGCTCCTCGGTATGACGTTCAATGCGGATCCATTATCAATCAGCACATGGGATAATGAATCATTCTTGCAGTTCGTCGAGATGTGGAGGGCCAAATTGTGATTCCTTCCTTCATCGGGCAGTTTTTCGTCGCAGAAACTCAGTTTATTACATGATGTAATGTTCCCTACCACACTGTTGAATTGATCTACTGGCATATCACTTTCCAGAAAGCTTGGTCTAATACTCTCATCAACGATTCTCTATGAGCAGCAAAGTTCATCAATAAAGCCAAGATATATATTTTTGAAGGAGTCTGCAGCAGATGATATACAATTCTGTAGTCGCCCATCTTGATTATCTTCAAAATATCATCCACCTCTTTTTCTAGCGTAGCTCCACTAGATTCACCTGCAGCCTTCTTGGGTTTAACATCTTCAACAGTTTTCTTTCCAATACTAACATCTCCATGAACAACTGGTGCAAATATACGACCACTACAGGTCACTCTTCTAGTCTCAACAATATTTCTAACATTAGACATAGGTTGGGTGGGAACTTCAACACCATCCTCTAAAATTGTAGCATTATACTTATAGGGTACAACCTTGTCTGACTTGTAGGGGACAGGACCCGGTAAGCTAATCACCAATGAAGTAATAGCTGGCTTGCCATGATATTCAACTTCAAAAGGGGTGGGTGCACCAAAACAAGGCACAATAACATTTACTCCCTCTTCAACACATTCAATCATTACAGAGTCATCTCTGGAAAACATATCTTCATCTGAGGAGAAGAACTCATCCGTAGAGGCATACTCATCATCTGACTCTTCTTCAGCCAAACAAACCTCAATCTCATTAACCTCATGGTAATCATCCCTTTGGCATGTAACCTTGATAGTTCCATTATCCAATAACAACTTTTCTTACAATTTAACATCCTCGGGAGTCCCGATAGCAAATTCGGCAAGATCCATATTGATGTTCTACTTGACCAGCCATATGACAGAAAGTAGCATGCAAATGTACAAGTTCCTCATTCATATGTTCCAATTCAAAGATTTTGAACTCTACAGGACATCCAAAAACCATGTTTACTTCCTCTTCATACTTTTCCCTAGGCCTGATTATGTGGATGAGGCCTTCATCTATCATCTCCTGCAAATCGGCCTTTATCTTGTCACAACCCTGTATATTCATACTGCAAATAGCACAACCAGCATAGTCATGCATATAATAGCTAAATTCAGAGGTCTACATGCATTTTTACCAAATCTCCTATAATCAGATTAATATTGAAAATTCGGAAGTCGCCTGGACAACCAGCCACCATGTTCACAACATTTTCTCCTCCATGCTTTGGCAAAGGATTATCTTTCACATTAGGGCCAACATATTTGAAGGATAAGATACCAGACCTCGCCAATTTTTGTACTTCAGTTTTCAAAGGATGGTAGTTCTCAACATTGTGCCCTGGTGCTCCCTGATGAAAAGAACATGTTTGGTCTTTCTTGTAATACCAAGGCAACAATGATGGTACAGCGGGAGGTGGTATGGTCTGAACCAACTTCTTTTGAATTAACGTCGGGAGTAATTCTGCATAGCTCATAGGAATAGGGTCATAACTCTCCCTTCTCTGATTATTCCCTTGATTCCCCTGATGGAATGGTATCTGATAAGCAACAGTGGTTGGAGCCACACCAACAACTGGAGTTACTAAGGAGACCTGTTGATGACGCTGATAATTTCTTCTAGGAGGATTAACCCTCCTCTCTTTCATAACAACATTTGTATCTCCCTTTTTCTTTTTGGAAAACCCATAGGATGGCTTCTTCGTACTTCCAGAACTTTCACTTTTTGTTAAACAACCCTCTTTTACAACCTCTTCCAAACGGATACCCATGCCCACCATTTCATTAAAGTCACTTGGCGCACTCGCTACCATCCTCTCATAGTAGAAAGCACCCAGAGTCTTCAGAAAAATATTAGTCATCTCCTTCTCTTCCATGGGAGGAATCACTTGGGCGGCTACCTCACGTCATCTCTGTGCATATTCTTTGAATGATTCTCTGTCCTTCTGGACCATGGACCTGAGTTGATCATGGTCAGGTGCCATGTCCATGTTGTATTTGTATTGTCTGATAAATCCTTCTCCCAAAACGTTGAAAGTATGGATATTGACGTTGTCCAAACTCATGTACCACTTCAACGCAGCACCGGTCAAACTGTCACGAAAAAAGTGAATCAACAGACGTTGATCATCAGTGTGGGTAGAGATTCTTCTTACATACATCACAAGATGAGCATGATGACAAGTGTTTCCCTTGTACTTCTCGAATTCCGGGACTTTAAACTTCGCATGTATCTTGATATTCGGGACCAAGCATAAATCATTTACATTCTGCCCGAAAAATTCCTTTCCCCCGAGGGCCTTCATCTCCCATTTCATCTTGTCAAACTGATCTTGAAAACCATCCATTCTAGAATAGATACCCAAGACTTCACTTGGTGTAGGAAAAGGAAGATACATGACATCATTAGCAAATGGGACCATATTCACCGGAGGAGGTGCAGCAGGAGTAATATGCACCATATGAGGTGCAGGAGTAACAGTAGTCTGAACAACTGGAGTAACTTGAGGACCAAGATTGAAACCTTCAGGAACAAAGTTCTTTGGCATTCCCCATGGATAACCTTGAGGCATGCGATTCTGAACAATAACTGGAGTAACAAACATAGGAACAGTCGGAGCTTTAGTAGTAACCATTGTTTGTTGAGGTTGAGCACTCGGTGGCTGATTCTGAGCAGCCACCAAAGATTCCATCAGAGCAGTGAGATTGGCCATGCCGGCCTTCAGAGCAGAAACTTCCTCGCGCAGCTCGCGATTCTCTTGTTCCAAGTTGTCCATCTTCCTTCTGAAATTAGCTCGGATATTGTACTGGTGAGACAACTTGCTGAACAAAGTAAAAAAGCTTGGTAAGACACCTGGATATGCATAACAAATGCAAGAAATATGTGCAATATGATGCATGATATGCAATGCACATGATTTATTTTATTATTAATATTTCAAGGGACTTAAAGATTTATAGACATATTGCAAATATCAAAGTAATAACACATTTGAAATGCTGAAATTTTTTATTATAATAACTTCAAAATGGAATGCAAGTTTCAATAATCCCAAGTAAAAGATGAAAGTAAAGTCTAAAACTCTAAGTAAAGCTGGTGGAGATCACTCTATACGCTGACGCTTCCCTGTAAGTCTAGAAATCTGAGCCTTCAACTTCTGGTTTTCTTCCGTATATTTGGTGGCAACATCCTTCCAATCACCTGAATCAGGAAGTGAGCAACTAGTATCTGACTGAGGCTTAGAGGAAAAATAAATCCCCTTTCCTCTCCATTGTCTCTATAACCCGACTCTCAAGAATCTCAATCAAGTCATCTTTCTCCTTCAAGTCTGCTCTATAGGAAATCTCTAAAGTTTGGCACTTATTCTTCCAAGCTTCCTTTTCTTGCTGCATCCTGACTAAAGCAAGCTGTAGCTCTTCCACATCATCCAATAAGGGAGGAGTGGTCTTCATAAACAAATCAGGCATAGGTGCTTCCTGAGAATACAACATCTTCAACTGAATAGCTCTCGTTTGGACCCACTGAAGATAATGCTCCAAAGAAACAGCCTCCCTAGGTCCCAAGTCTTTCCTACTCTTCCTATGAATGTGACGCCAGGCCTTCGCAATCTTCTCCCTAGCTTCCTTATGGTATTCCCCCTCCTTCAGGAAGAAACTACTCAAATGAATATTATTTGGTTTATCCCTCATCGGATAACCAAGATGTCGTCATGTAAGAACAGGGTTGTAGTTAATTCCTCCCTTTGTACCAAGAAGAGGTAAATTGGGGAAACTACCACAACTGTCGACAATCTCTACATAATGGTAAGCCCGATGATACCAAACAATATTT
Organism: Vicia faba; assembly: GCA_948472305.1. Classification (NCBI taxonomy): domain Eukaryota; kingdom Viridiplantae; phylum Streptophyta; class Magnoliopsida; order Fabales; family Fabaceae; genus Vicia; species Vicia faba. The sequence continues at coordinate 106,271,066 of OX451736.1, forward strand.
GAGTGAGTAAGTGCCATGATCTTAGGAGCCCAACGGGCTTCCTTCCGGACATCCCAGAAAGCGTCAGACTGAGGCACATGAGAAGTAAACCACCAGTGCAATAAAGGCGTGCAACAGATAATCATCCCCCCATGATAAGAATTCCGAAGATGAATAGAGTAATAAGCATCACCCAACAATGTAGGAACTGGATTTCCAATCATGAAGATCCTAATAGAATTAATGTCAACAAACTTGTCCACATTCGGAAATAAAAACAACCCGTAAGCAAGTAGAGCAAAGATGGCCTCAAAAGCGACCGTACTCTTCATCCTGGAAAAGTAACGAGATTTCTCCAATAAGAACTGAGCTGGTAATCCTCTAATCCCTCCTTTACTAGTCATATGGGCTTCAACCTCAGACTTCCCCAGATGGATCAAAGCAACAATCTCGTGTGGTTTTGGCTCGCCCTCTAAACCATTAAAAGGAACATGACCGGTAATAGGTAAATCCAACAAATAAGAATACTCCTCTAGTGTAGGCATCAACTGATAGTCAGGGAAAGAAAAGCAATGATACATCGGATTGTAGAACTGGACCAAGGTTGAGAGAATGCCCTCCTTCATCCTAAGCTTCATGAGAGAAATGATGGACCCATACTTCCTCCGAAAATCTGCAGAACACTCAATCTCGGGAATTAGACTAATTAACTCATCTATCTTGGGATCTTTGAAACTGTATTTTCTGGTCTTTCTTTTTCCAGAATCCATGGTCAAAAGGCACCTGAGATATTCGCAAATGGTTAACTTTTAAGTCCCTTGAAATGAAATTTCTTCAAAAGATGCTTATGAGTACATGGATGCATGATGCAACAATCACACACAAGATCACAAACATAGGGTTCATAGGTTCATAGTCACGAGCATGAGGTCGAAGGTACTACCCATAAGGTGTTGGTCTAAAAGTTATCACCTTTCGAACAAGGTTCTAGAGATTCCCAGAGTCTACATCCTTCCTTCGGATATTACCAACTTCCCGATTAACTCAGTAATTATTAATATTCTCAAGAAAAACTCGTCCGAGTGTAGTATCGCGTGACAACTATTTCCGGATTACTCCGTCATAGCTTCCGCACTACACCTAAAAGGCCAAGATAGGTTAGGTATTCTACGGTCCTCAATTTCAGCAGGCTCTCAGGTCAAAAGAAGCACGTCTTCCTGATTACTCGGTAAACGACACTACAATTAAAGGGGCCTCCAATGAGTGGGGGATATCATGCCTCTTTTTTTGGGATTACTCCCTCAAATTTAACATGACTATACCGCACGTCCTATCTTAAAGTTTGCCCAAGTCCAGGTATAGGACTCATAAATAATGACCAAGCATCCTGAAAACCAGGAAAATCTAGGAAAACATATATACAACAAATAATATAACACATAAACAACAATAGTACATATACAGATATAAATAAAGATAGGTTTAACCCACTTAGGGATGGACCAGTAAGAGGTAAATCTTTCCCCAATGAAGTCGCCATTTTTTTTTGTAGAAGTAGAAATGTTTAAGACTAAGTCATTGGATTGACTAGACTTATACATATCAAAATAAAAATCGCCACCGCGCTTTATTGTTTCCAAAGGAATGGGAAAAGAGCGAATAACCCAAAAAGAGGGTATTAGCACCCTAAACATCTACGATACTCCGCAGGAACCTCTCTGTAAGAATCTGTATATTTTGGCTATAAAATGTTGTAAAATAGAGGGTGGAGGTGAGAAAAGAAATATATTTTTTTTATGATTTTTGCACCCTCCGCAGTTGCGAACCTTTAGGGCCTATGTACCATCTTCCGTGTAATAGGGGATCAGGGTACACGTAGTTCACCTTTAAAAATTTTAAAACACAAGTGTGTTGGTTAATTTTAAGAGATAAGACATCATCGTCATTTTCCGTGTGGAAAACATACTTACTACCCACATTCATGAAAAAGGAGAATTTGCATCATCTCAAAGTGGAGGATATGGCTTGGATTTTAAAAATCAACAAAACCTCACTCAACACCCAAGTGGAAAATATCTCTCTTCACCATATATTATATAAGTATAGTTGTTTGCATCACTACAAGGATTGACAAGAGTCCAATCTTTTGAGAAAATTTTAAAGATAAAATCCAAAGCGGAAAAATGGTTTGAAATGAGATTGATTGACTTTTAGTCTTCTCACAAAAAATGTCAAGGTATTATTAAATTGATTAGAGTTTATTCATAAAAATGTTTTAAAAATGCATGGACATAATCCAAGTTTATTATGAAAGTGGTCCAAGTTTAAAAAACAAGAAAAGTTTTCAAAAGGAGGGAGAATATTTTTTAAATTAAAGAAGATGGGAGGATATGAAAGGACTTTCCTAAAGCATAAGGTAAAAGATAAGGAGAAGAACCTGTTAGAACATAGTTTGATTCTACAACACTTGATTAGAGTTTTGATGATAACAAATACAAAGAACAAATATACACCCTAAAAATTATGTTATTTTGTATGCAGAAGTTCTGACCAAAGCAGCATCAGAAGATAAGCTATAGAAACTACACACTGAAAGTAATCAGAATTTGCGCTGAAGAATGATAATCAGAACCTGCGCTTAAGTGAAGTAAACTCTGATTCTGAACAGAAGGAATATAAACTAAGGCATTAAAGTTCTGAAGCATCAGCAGCAGGCAAGGATGTAAAATTCTGAAGCGTTATTACTCATTCCAGACAACATCAATTATAACGGCTTCATTCAGACAGGATCTTCTCCAAATGGAAACTGAGTTAATGACATTTATCACGCTTAATGATCAATAGGAATCCATTTCCTATATAATCAAGTTCAGTGTGCAAATAGTTCACGATTTGCCAATACTACTACACGAGAATTCAAAAATGCTGCAAGCTTACTCATCTATTCCACGCTCTAAATTTGTGTAAAATATCACAGTTGTGATAACCATTTTTGTAATGAAAAACATCTGTACACACATTCTTGTATCTTTGTTTAAGACAGTGTTCCTTGAGATTAATCGGATTGTGGTTGTACTCAAGAGGACTTTGACAGTTGTCAAAGTAGTGATTGTAATCTTTTTGAGATTAGTGGATTAAGACATCGTTTGAGAGAGGCGAAATCACCTTGACGGGTGGACTGGAGTAGTTTGAGATCAGACGAACCAGGATAAAAATACTGTGTCATTGCGCTTTCGATTTCAAGTTTTCAATTCAATTCCCCCCCCCCCCCCCTCTTCTTGTGTTTTTCACTTCTTCAATTGGCATCAGAGCGCCTGGTTCTGAGTTCATACACTTAACTGTGTCAGTACAAGATCCAAGCTTCAGAAAAACACTATGGTGGGACCAAGCCAAAACATCAGCAATGACTATCATGAAGAAAAAGATAGAATCAGTGGCAAATCTCCTATTTTTGATGGAGAAAATTTTGACTATTGGAAAGACAGAATTGAGAGCTTCTTTCTGGCCCATGATGCTGATCTATGGGACATGGTAACTGATGGATACACACATCCAGTGGATGGAACGGGACAGAAGATAGACAGAAAAATGATGCCTGACCAGTAGAAACGTGACTTCAGAAATCACCATAAGGCCAGAACAATACTTCTCAATGCTATCTCATATTCAGAATATGAGAAAATCTCAAACAGAGAGACAGCAAAAATATGTTTGACTCTCTGAGAATGACGAATGAAGGAAACATTCAAGTCAAAGAAACCAAAGCCCTTGCGCTTATTCAGAAGTATGAGGCATTTAAGATGGAAGATACTGAATCCATAGAAACAATGTTCTCAAGATTCCAGATCCTTGTTACTGGGCTGAAGGTTCTTGACAAAGGATATTCCACTGATGATCACGTAAAGAAGATCATCAGAAGTCTACCCAAGCAATGGAGGCCAATGGTCACAGCACTTAAGCTAGCCAAAGATCTCAACAAGATATCTTTGGAGGAACTTGTTGCTCCCTCAGAAGTCACGAGATAGAGCTAGAAGAAGATGAGCCTCAAAAGCAAGGTAAGCCACTAGCTTTAAAATATAACAGAAAATCTGATTCTAAGGTTTTGCAAGCTATGGAAGAAACCTCTGATGGATCCTCATCAGAAGAAGATGAATTATCTATCCTCTCCAGAAGGGTGAACCAATTGTGGAAGCAGAGACAAAGGAAATTCAGAAATCCTAGAAGATCAGAGAATCAAAATGAATCCTCCTCCAGATACAGAAAGTCTGAGTCTTCCTCTGGACATAGAAGATCTGAAGGTTCTTCAGGACACAGAAATCCAAATAACAAAGACATCATCTACTATGAGTGTAATGAGCAAGGGCACTGCAAAAGTGACTGCCCAAGGCTTCAGAAGGAGAAGCCCAAGAAGAAGTTCTTCAAGGAAAAGAAGAAAAGCCTCATGGCAACATGGGACGATTCAGACACCTCTGAAGCTGACTCAGAGTTAGATGATGAAAGAGCAAACATAGCTCTCATGGAAAACGTGTCAGAAGAAAGTGAAGCTTCTGGTTCAGAATCAGAATCAGACACTGAAGAGGTATTCCCTAACTTTGCTATTAATTTCACTAATGCTGAACTTGCAGAAAGTCTAAATGAAATTCTGGAAAGGTATCAGCAAATCAGAGTCAAATTCAAGAACCTGAAAAAGGAACTTGTCTCTGACTTTGAAAAGACTGAGAGTCTCAGATTAGAAAACTCTGAGTTAAAAGAAAAAGTTTCAAAATTAGAAAATGATTTGCAAAATTCTGAGAAGCAAATAATCTCAGAGACTCCCAGTAATGCTGATGAGATCATCAAAGAGTAAGATCACAGCTTTCAGAAGTTTCTGGCTAAAAACATAGATAAAAGTAAGATGGCTTCAATGATCTATGGAGTTAGCAGAAATGGCAGAAAAGGGATAGGATATCAAGGTAAGGTATCTACACCTAAGCAAGCCATGGACTTAGTCATAAAACGCTCACCACTTAAATCACATTTTATATATGGGCACACACATGACATAAAATACACTAGTAGTGATTACTCTGTCAAACCAAAATTCAACCAGAATTTTGGTAAAACTAACAAACCAGGACCCAAAAAGATATGGGTACCTAAGAATAAAATTATATATGTAGCAGATATCTTTAGAAGCAAGGCTAAAACACCAGTCATGGTACCTGGACTCTGGATGCTCTCGACACATGACAGGAAGAAGGCATATGTTCCAAAGCCTGGAACTTAAACCTGGAGGCTACGTGGGCTTTGGAGGAAACCAAAGAGAAAAGATCATTGGCTCTAGAACAGTAGGTAACAGAAATCTTCCCTCTATAAATAATGTACTGCTAGTTGATGGATTAATGCATAACCTGATATCCATAAGTCAATTAAGTGATAACGGTTATGATATAATATTTAATCAAAATTCATGTAAAGCATGTTAGTCAGAAAGATGGAACTATCATGTTTAATGGAAAGAGGAAAAACAACATTTATAAGATAAAACTTTCTGAACTAAAGAGTCAGAATGGAAAATGTCTTCTTTTTGTTAACAATAAGCAATGGGTCTGGCACAGAAGATTGGGGCATGTTAATATGAGAAGAATATCTCATATTAACAAACTCAATCTGGTCAGAGGACTTCCTAATTTGAAGTTTAGCTCAGATGCTCTGTGTGAAGCATGTCAGAAAGGAAAATTTTCAAAACCTGCTTTTAAATCTAAAAACGTTGTTTCCACCTCTAAGCCATTAGAACTTCTGCACATAGACTTATTTGGACCAGTAAAAACTGCATCTGTCAGTGGCAAGAAGTATGGGTTAGTGATCATAGATGACTATAGCAGATGGACTTGGGTAAAGTTCTTAAGACACAAGGACGAGTCACACTCTGTGTTCTTTGCATTCTATAACCAAGTTCAGAATGAAAAGGATCTTAGAATTGTCAAAGTCAGAAGTGATCATGGTGGAGAATTTGAAAATAAATATTTTGAATCGTTTTTTAATGAAAAAGGCATCTTTCATGACTTCTCTTGTCCTAGAACTCCCCAAAAAAATGGAGTTGTAGAACGAAAGAATAGAACATTACAAGAAATGGCCAGAACCATAAATAATGAGACTAACATTGCTAAGACCTTATGGGAAGAAGAAATCAACACAGGGTGTTACATTCAGAATAGAATCTCTATAAGACCTATTCTGGAAAAGACTCCATATGAATTGTGGAAGAACAGAAAGCCCAACATTTCTTATTTCCATCCGTTTGGATGCACTTGCTTTATTCTAAATACAAAAAATTATTTGAACAAGTTTGACTCTAAAGCACAAAAGTGTATTATGTTAGGATACTCTGAACGCTCAAGAGGGTACGGAGTATACAATACAGAAACACAGATTGTTGAAGAGTCAATCAGTGTTAGATTTGATGATAAGCTTGACTCTCAAAAGTCAAAGCAGAATGAGTTCCTTGCAGATATAGAAGTTAAATTCACAGATACTGAAGACAAATCATCAGAAGATCTTAACAAATATGCTCCAACAACATCAGAAAGAAATGCTACAAGTAATCCAACACCTTCTGTTGATCAACTCCAGAAAAGGTTTTCCAGAAGCAGCATAGCTCACCCAGAAGATAAAATACTGGGAAAAAAGGATGATCCAATCAGGACAAGATCAACATTCAGAAACTTTAAAGAATCCCTCATGGGACTGGTCTCTCTAATTGAACCAACAACCATTGATGAAGAGCTTCTGGACAATGACTAGATTCTGGCAATGCAGGTGGAATTGAATCATTTCACCAAAAATGATGTATGGGATCTGGTTCCCAAACCAAAAGGATTCAACGTCATTGGAACAAAGTGGGTGTTCAGAAACAAACTGAACAAGCAAGGAGAATTCATCAGAAATAAAGCACGAATGGTAGCACAAGGTTATAGTCAGTAAGAGGGGATAAACTATACAGAAACCTTTGCTCCAGTCGGCAGGTTAGAATCTATCAGACTCTTAATCTCATTTGTTGTGCAAAATGGCATCACTCTGTATCAGATGGATGTCAAAGTGTATTCCTAAATGGCTATATAGATGAAGAGGTATATGTGCACCAACCCCCATGGGTTTGAGAATTCCAAACACCCAGAATATGTTTTCAAACTAAAGAAGTCACTCTATGGTCTGAAACAAGCTCCCAGAGCTTGGTATGAAAGACTAAGTAACTTCCTGTTAGAAAAGGAATTCACCAGAGGGAAAATGGACACAACCTTGTTCTGTAAGTCATTTAAGAATGAAATCTTAGTGTGTCAGATTTATGTAGATGACATTATCTTTGGATCCACTAAACCATCTTTTGGAAGAGAGTTTGCTAAGTGCATGCAGGCAGAGTTTGAGATGAACTTAATGGGGGAACTCAAATTCTTTCTGGGAATTCAGATAAACCAAACTCCAGAAGGAACTTACATTCATCGGAGAAAATATGTCAGAGAACTTCTGAAGAAATTTGATCTCTCAGAATGTAAATCCTCAAAGACTCCAATGCACCCCACACGCATTCTGGAAAAGAAAGAGGTAAGTAAAAAGGTAGAACAGAAAGTCTACAGAGGTATGATTGGTTCTCTCCTTTATCTGACAACTTCAAGGCCTGACATTTTATTTAGTGTTTGCTTATGTGCTAGATTCCAATCAGATCCTAGAGAATCTCACTTAACAGAAGTTAAGATAATTTTCAAGTATCTGAAAGGTACTACTAATCTGGGTTTGTTTTATAGAAAATCCAATGAATACAACTTAGTAGGATATTGTGACGCTGATTTTGCTGGAGACAGAGTAGAGCGTAAAAGCACTTATAGAAGCTGCCAATTTCTGGGAGAGAATTTGATCTCATGGACCAGCAAGAGACAGTCCACAATAGCATTTTCAACAACAGAAGCTGAATACATAGCAGCTGCTGGATGTAGCACTCAAATGCTCTAGATGAAAAGTCAACTTAAAGACTTCAACATATTTGAGAGTAATATTCCTATCTTCTGTGACAACACTTCAACTATATGTCTCAGTAGGAATCCCATTTTGCATTCTAGGGCTAAGCATATAGAAATAAAACATCATTTTATTAGGGACTATATTCAGAAAGGAATTCTAACCTTAAAATTTATTGACACAGACCATCAATGGGCTGATGTTTTTACAAAACCTCTTTCTGAAGATAGGTTCAACTTCATTCTGAAACATCTCAGCATGAAGTTATGCCCAAAATAAAATGTTTTACTTACATATCTTAACCCTCATAACTTTACTATTTTCTGTGAACAATTGATCAACCTGTCTTCAGAGTTTAGAAGTACAGATTGCCTCAGAATCTATCCATGAAGATCTGAACGTTTTATTTCAAGGATAGAGGTGTGCAATTCACATCATCAAACACTTGTCATCCTCTCACCTGCTACCTTCTGAAGCTGAACACGCGTTCAATTTCTGAAGGATACAAGGCGCTGATTGGATGCATTGAGACACTTGTCAGCGGTAACCATTCAGTATCTTTCTAAATCCCCTAAATTCAGGTGTCATTAATGCATATAATCATTACAGATTGTTTCTTTTACTTACTATTTACGTTTTCAAGAAACCTATTTAAACTCAAAATTACTTTTTTCATTCATTCACTTTTACTCTCCTCAATATTTTCTCTTGTTTCAAGTTCTTGCTTTAAAAAAAAACCTTTTCATCTTCCTCAAAATCCCGTGTGAACAATGGCATCATCAAGTCTCAAAAATCTCAGTGCTCCTGAATCCTCATCAACGGGACAATATGAAGAACCCTTTAGAACACTTCTCACTCATGTTGACATCCAGGAATTTCCCTATGAACTGATTATTGATTTTGAGAGCTTGCAAGAAAATGGTTTCAACCTCTATGAAGACGTTACTGCACAAGGATGGAACAAATATTTTGACCGTTTGTTGGGTCCAACATTTCACATTCTTGTCAAAGAATTCTGGATACATGCTTCCTCATCAAATCATCAGGTTACTTCTTATGTTATGGGGAAGAAAATTGTGATAACATACGATCTTATTGTGAAGCTTCTTGGATACAATGGTGGTGGAGTCAGATGCATAAATATGGCTGAAAGATGTTCTGACCTAAAATCAATTGCCAAGGAAATTTTCACTTCTGGTCAACCATCAAGTAAAATCAAAGATTTGAAGGATCATCACAGAATCTGGGCCAGAATCATTCTGGGATGTATCCACCACAGAAAGCCTACAAGCTCTTCTGATTACATCAATATTGATCAGTAATTTCTGATTTATTTCATTGCTAAGAAGACAAAGGTAAATCTTTCACACTTGCTCTTCAACCATCTCAGAACAAGTGTGAAGGAAACCAGAGAAGATGAAAGGACTAAGAGGGATTGGATTCCCTTAGGAAGGCTGATATCAGATATTCTAACAGAGAACAGGCTGATAGAACATCTGACAGAGGCTCAAGAAATAAGCACATTAGAAGCAACTGTTGGGAAGCCCTTGAACGCCAAGAATCTGAAGAAAATTAAGATCATTGAGAATATCAAGAAGGAACCAACTGTTACTTCTCATGAGACCATTACTTCAAGGAGGATACCTCTGAAGGATTTTCCTTTATTTTCTGAGATAGACTCCAAACCAGAAATCATTGTCAGATACCTTGAAGCTTGCAAGGCTGATGGGACTGCTCCAGAAATCAACATTTAGGATCTGCACAAGGCTGCTCTAGAAGTTGCGTTAAATAAATCAAAGAAGAGGAAAGCAGCAGGAGAAGGACCCTCTCAGAGGACACCTAAAGCTGCAAAAAAGAAAGGTAATCCATCTTCTGTTTCTGTTATAGAATCAATAACTGTTTCAATATCCGAAGCCATGCATTCTCAACCAGAAAATCCATCACCCCAAACCTTTGAAGATTTTTACATAGAGTTTGATCCATCCGTAACTCTAGGAATTTTTTTGAATGAACCTCACTCCCCCAATCAAAGTCCAAACCTAGAACCTCATCAACCAGAACTTGCAAAAGTCTTATCTGACATTGAACTATTTGATTCATACTTTCAATCTCCACTCTCAGAAAATCCAAACTCTCAACAACTCCCAGAAAATCCAAACTCCCAATAACAATCAGATAATCCACAACCACACTCTCCAGATCATCTGAATACCAACTCACCACAACCAGAAAATATACACACTCTCTCTCCACCTTCTGAAAACCCATCCTCTATAATTCCTGAACCAGAAACTCAACACACCTCCACAAACCAATCTGAAGACTCTCCTTCAGATTCTGATACCACAATCCAAATTCCTGGAATAACAGAACCTCTTGCGGTTCGCATGCCTCTCACTATTCATGACATTCCAGAAATTCCTTCATCCCTTGAATCCACACCACCAAACTCCCCTAACAGACCAATTCTAATTCCTGACTCTCCCTCTCCTTCACCCATCAACCATCCAGCTGACAACCTCAGAATTGTCATTGATCCACTAATGTTGGACAGACTAGCTTCCACCTCTCGTAAAATTGCCATTCCCAAACCTTAACCAGAATCAGATGTTGGCAGCAGTCTGTTGATTTTTGAAACAGAAATGTAGGAACGGATCAATTCTTTGAAGCAAACAAGCCTAGAGATTTCTGATCCTGCTGCTTCTGACTCTCTCTGGGATAGATTCAGAAAATGGCTCAACACTAAAACTTTGAAGCTGAAGGAATTGGGTTATGAAAGGGCTCAGCAGAACTTCAGTGATCAGCTGAAAGCTTTTTAAGATCAAGTTCTAAGTCAATGGTGCAAGAAATAAACTCTTCCGCTGGATAATGCTCCCTAGAAAGAGCATCATCCTTCAGAAGTTGCTGAACCAGATTCAGATAGTCTCTCCCTAACTACTTCTCCAGAAGATATGATTGTAGAAGAAGAAATGGTTCAATCAGAAGAAGCTGCAGAATGTTTTGAACAACATGCAACCCCTAAAGAGACACTAGCTTCCTCTCTAGTCATGCAAACTCTGGAAGAGTTGAAGAAACAGAATGCTCTGATCCATGCAAGACTAGACAAGCAAGAGGATACGAACAAAGAGATCAAAGGGATTCTGGATAAACAAGAAGATACTACAATGTAAATCAAAGATATTCTGGGCAAGCAGGAAGAGTCAAGCACTCAGATCAAGAGCTTGTTGGAAGCGTTGTTCACACGCCTTCCCCCTCCTTCTTAGATTTTTATTTTAAAACTGTTTATCTGTAATTTTTATCTTTACCTCCTTGTTTCTGAAACTTGTCATTACATTATGTTTTTAATACAATTCATCTTTTTACTCTGATTATATTGCTTTTTGATACTTGACAAAAAGAGGGAGAAAGTCAGATATTTTCAATAATGGTATACCGGGACAAAAGTCTCAAACATTCTGAATTATTTAACCTCTACTTTCTGAAAAGTTTGAACATGAAAAAATTCTGATAGGAGATGCAGCAAAAGCTCTGATGAGAAGGAACTTCAGGGAAGTAATCAACTCAGGGGGAGTCTCTCTTAAACTGTTTGTTCTTTATTTTTCATTGAAAATTCTTGTTTATGTCATCATCAAAAAGGGGGAGATTGTTAGAACATAGTTTGATTCTACAACCCTTGATTAGAGTTTTGATGATAACAAATACAAATAAAAAATATGCACCCTAAAAATTATGTTATTTTGTATGCATAAGTTCTGACCAAAGCAGCATCAGAAGATAAGCTATAGAAACTACACGCTGAAAGTAATCAGAATTTATGCTGAAGTATGATAATCAGAACCTGCGCTTAAGTGAAGTAAACTCTGATTCTGAACAGAAGAAATATAAACTAAGGCATCAAAGTTCAGAAGCATCAACAACAGGCAAGGATGTAAAATTCTGAAGCGTTACTACTCATTCAAGACAACATCAATTATAACGGCTTTATTCAGACAGGATCTTCTCCAAATGGAAACTGAGTTAATGATATTTATCACGCTTAATGATCAACAAGAATCCATTGCCTATATAAACAAGTTAAGTGTACAAATCATTCACGATTTGCCAATACTACTACACGAGAATTCAAAAACTCTGCAAGCTTACTCATCTATTTCACGCTCTAAATTTGTGTAAAATATCACAGTTGTGATAACTGTTTTTGTAACGAAAAACATTTGTACACACATTCTTGTATATTTGTTTAAGACAGTGTTCCTTGAGATTAACCGGATTGTGGTTGTACTCAAGAGGACTTTGACAGTTGTCAAAGTAGTGATTGTAATCTTTTTGAGATTAGTGGATTAAGACCTCGTTGGAGAGAGGCGAAATCACCTTGACGGGTGGATTGGAGTAGTTTGAGATCAAACGAACCAGGATAAAAATACTGTGTTATTGCGCATTTGATTTCAAGTTTTCAATTCAACCCCCCCCCCCCCCCTCCCCCGCGCTTCTTGTGTTTTTCACTTCTTCAGAACCATCTAACCAACAAGAAGCCAATACTTGACATTATGAGTCAAGATAGAATTCCAATTCTTTGGATTGAAACCAAGCAAGCAAAGATACTAGACCTCTTGAGAATACCAAACTTCAAGTGTATTAAGTCTTCACAAAAATTGGACAGGATAACGGCTGTATACGGGTGAACCCAATGTCTTGAGGTAAACCTCAAGAACTCCAGAAAAAATATCAATTAAGGTCACAAGGTCTCCAACATAGGCCAAGGTCTCTAATCCTAAGTCCAAGAAGTCCAATACTCCATAATGCCAAGGATAGTAACCAAATAGTCCAAATATCATTAAAGCTTTTTATGGTTCATGTTGATTATTAAGTGTCTTCAAAAGGAAAAGAAAAGCTCAAGTGGAAAAAATAAAAATGACATAAAAGTAAATGCTCAAGTGAGCAAAGATGAAAATAACATAAAAGTAAATGCTCAAGTGAGCAAAGATGAAAATAGCATGAAACGTAAATGTTAAAGTAAATGGTACATAAAGTAAAGAGCACAAAATAAAGGCATAAAATAAAGTCAATTGTTATAAATTAGTGGTTAGTTGGATGACCATATTGAAACTTGCATTTGGAACTCATTAGAGGATTGGTAGAACCAAAACCTCCACACAACAAGTTGCATTTGCCCTTTGTCAAGTATATCATCCATTTTAGAATTCTCAAGGCAATATTTAATGATCAACGATGTTTAAGTGATCCGCGTTGACCAAAATTGATGAAGATCCATTACAGGATTGGTAAAACCAAAACCTCCACATTATGAATCTCAAGGTTATTGGATCAAAGATATCAAATTAACATACTTGGGCTTGCAAATATAGGTTCGGGCCACGAATGATCATTTATTCAAATCGCGACAAAATTTAGTGTTATGTTAAGCAATCGTAAGTGGAATTATGTAGAAGTCACACCTATTTTGAGGTTGGTCAATATCAATCTATGTACTTCATATTTGGATAAATGATATAGAGATCATCACCCCTTAACATGTAGCACAATTAAAAAAGAAAGGGATAAGATGAAGAGGGAGGGGAATGATAAGCTAACTTGGATCACTACCTCAAATTTCTTTCATCTTTAAATTCAATCACTCATCTAGATAGATTAAAGCACTAAACATATCATTAATCCAAAGCACCAAAAATGAATTAAATAATTCACTCTTGGGTAGATTTGAATTGATGAACATTTATCCAACTTCATCTACATCACAAAGTCCATTGAATTTAAAGAGAAATTGGACATTTGAAATTGCAATCCAAACCAACAATCAAAAGGAGTGAGTAGAAAAACATTTATGGATCAAAACAGCCCTAAAACAAGGCAAAAAATGCATTCTGTTTATGTGCAAATCGATTTGCACAGTGCTTTTTTTCAAAATTTTACGTGAAATGCTTCTGTGCAATCGATTGCACCAGGACAGGAATCGATTGCACACTGTTACAGTAGGAAAAATAACATTTCAAAAGGCAGAATTCTTGTTCAAACTTTCCATCAAATACCTTATGATCTTGGATCCAATTGAGCATGAACATTTCATCAAATTATGAGAAAATAGCACCATTGTAATCATAAAATAATGCTCAATGAATCAAACCCAAAGATCAACAAGAGATCACATTGTGAAAGATGAATTATCCAACTTACCAAAGGTGGATCTAAAGAATTATCAAAACTAATTTCAGAATTCACTTCAATTCAGTCACAAGAATCAATTACTCAAGCTTGGATGTAGAGAATTAATGGAGAAAAAGTGTTTGGATGGAGGTTTAGCTCAAAGATTAGTAAGCTTCAATGCAAATCTGTAGCGATAAAAAATGTAGCAGGGTAAATCGGAGATCGAACTATTAATTAATTCGTCTCACAAAAGCAAGAGTCGCCACCGCGCTTTATTATTTCCAAGGGAAAAGGGGAAAGAGCGAAATAAAACCCAAAATATGCAATGTAAAATAATACTTTCTAAAAGTAATAAAAATACAAGGCGTTTTTGAAAAGAGATCTATGGTTCAGGGGTTGGTTATACAATAGGAAGGTATTAGCACCCAATGTATCTATAGTACTCTATAGGAACCTTTTGAAATGTCTGTTTATTAAAATTGTTCGTTTGATTTAAAAAAAAAATTGTTTTGGCCGAAAAGGGGTACGGACGGTTTTTTTTTAAGGTACGACGACATAATATCGAAGTTTTGGCTTAAAAGGTATAAGTTTTGAAAAGATTGAATATTTGAGGAAAAATTGTCCTAAGTTTTGATGAGATGAAGATATTCGCGTGATTGGACTTGAGGACATGAAGTCAACAAATTTAATCATTTTTTATCTTGGATTTAGACGTAAACAGAATAACCAAATAACGATGAAATAATCAAACAGAAAAGTAGATAGATAATGATTAAATAGCTAAGTAATGGATATACAACCATAACAACGAATAAATAACATACTAAATGGTGTGAACATGCATTTTTGTATTTTTGTTTAATATGTATAACGCAAGAGAATTAATTAAAGAAAAATAAAAATGTTTTAATTTTTTAATTCCTATTTTTTATATATTTTTTAATATTAATATACAAATTATAAAATGACTTAATGTCTTATGCTAATTTAAGTATTTTAACTAATTTTTTATATAAGGTCTTAATTAATATATAACAAAGTATTGTTCATTAGTAATCAATATAAATAAAAATAATATATTTAATTAAACTATATATGAAAAGTGGTTTATCATTAGAATTATAAAAAAGGTAAATCAATTTTGGTTTATGAATATTAAAACAAAAATGAAAGGAAAACAAAAAATGGGCCAAATAGTTTTCTAAAGGGGGGGGGGGGGGGGGGGGGGGGGGGGCAAATTAAGAACAAACAGAAAAATGGGATGGGGGTGTGCTTAAGGAAAATCGTTTGGGTTTTAGGTTAGGGGAAACGGGTTAAGCCCAATGAGGGAACAATGTTAGGGTTAAGCATTTGTTTTAGTTTTGGAAAAGAGATTAGGGTTAACAAAATATACAGAACGACGCTCATCTTCTCGTTATGGATTCGTCTTCTTCATGCTTTCACGCTCTCGCCTCTGACCTTCCCTTGCCCGAGCCACCAACGCCTCTTCTTCCCCATGTGTCGCTCAGTGATACGGTGTAGAGGTGATGATTCGTCCTTTAATGCATTAGGTTTTTCTTGATTTTGCATGTTATGATTTTATGTCCATTTTTGATTCTGACTCTATTTTTACATGGTGTTTCTGTTGAAATGGTGGAAAGGGAAAAAGAAACAACAAAGCTACCTTTATGAAGGAGGAGGAAGAGGCGTTCCGGAGGCTTGCTGGCGGAGGAGTGAAGCGCGGTGGCTTGGAGTCCTGGTATTTGTGTCTTACTTTTTTTGTTTAGTGATGAAAATCCTGAAAATAAAACTTTACCTTCTTCCTCTTGGTAGCCTTTGTATACTTCTTTTCCTTCTTCTTTGCTGTGCTTCAGTTGCTTCTTTTTACTGGCCTACGATGAATATTTGTGAGGCTTTTGCGTTGCCTTGAACATGCTATTGTTGAAATATTTGTTTTGACTAGCTTGACAATGTTGATGCTTGATTGCTGCCTTCGTTTGTATGCTTTTTCCTCTTCTTCTTCTTTGTTATGCTTCAGTTGCTTTTTTATCCGCCTATGATGGAATAACTCTGAGGCGTGATGCTTGACATTGGTTCGATGAGTTGTGTTATTTGGTATTCTGGTTTTTGGCTTTGGTTGGATTGACAGTGGTTTAGGGTTTTTGGTGATGGCTTTGGCTAGGCAACAAGTTTGTGCAGATTATGTTGGGCATATGCTGGTTGTGCAGGTTATAGCCTTGACAAGGTTCACAGGTTTTATGGTTTAGGCCATATTGGTTGAGACTTTTCTGGTTTTCTGGTTTTTTGTGAGGCTTCAGGCAGGTTGGGCGTTACTGGTTTGGGCAGGTTATAGCCTTGGTTTCATGGTTTATGCTGTTGATCATGGTTCTCATGGTTTAACAGGGTATACTGGTTTTTAGGCCATATTGATTGTTGGTTTTGAGATAGCAGGTTGCATTGAGGTTTTGGTATTAAGACAGCAGGTTCTTGAGGTGAGGTTTTTGGTACCTTGAGAATTGGCTTCCTATTTGTTTTTGACAGTTTTGAGTTTTTGAAGGTTTGAAAAAAGGTTGTGAACTCGCTGAACTTTTTGAAGGGTTTTGTTGTTGTTATAACAGTTTGCTGGCTTCTTATTCTTGAGGGCTCAGGTTTTGAATATTTTTACTATATTTTTTCTTTGATACTTCTGCACTCTATACTATTTTATTCAGTTTGTCCATATTCTTTTTCTATGCTTCCTTTTTTACTGTGCTACTGCAGTTTTGTTTATGTCCCTTTTCTGCCTAAGGCCAAAACCTGTAAACCCACACTCTTTCTCTCTTCTCTCTCCTTAGTACAGTTTGATACATTAAAATGATGTATATACTTTAAGTTCTGAAAAAGCAAAGCTGGAAAATGATGTAATTAGGAAATATTTGCTTGCATAGTTTTGATTTGCACACTTCCTCTTTGTCAACTGCATTGTACAGTAGAGGAGCCTTGTGTTTTGACTTCTTCCCACATGCTGGATAGTTTACGTTGCATATTGGCTTTGAAAACTTGCATATACTGTTGTACTATGCATTTTATTTGAAATATGCAGTTTTGACAAAAAATGAATTTGTGCCTATTGGTTTTTGAAATATGCAGTTTTGACAAAAAATGAATTTGTGCATATTTTTAACTTGTGCATTCATATTTGTCAATAAAATTCATCCCTTTTTGTGAACCGGGAGAAATCCCGTGATTTGCAAAGAGGGTAAAAAAACTGATTCCAGCCGTTTGCTTTTAATGATGAACGCTAAATTAATCATCTGCTTTTAATTATATATCTTACTTCTGACTTTTTCTTTTAATTCTTTTGCAGGTAAAATCAAATGAGCATCAAAGAAGTATTGGATAGAAGATGAAGATTTAGAATCTTAGAAAAATTAAAATAGTTTTTATTTTACTTTAAACATTTTATGTAATTGTCATTGTAAATACTTTGTACATAATACAGTATTTAAACAACAATTGTAATAATTAGAATAAAGATGAATAAAAATTCTATTATTTTACCAGTTAATTCTTTTCTTCTTTCCAATTATTTATTTTATCATTTATAATTCTTTAAATTATATAATAACTGAAAATCAATTCCAATTATTTAAATTTAGAATGATAAATAATTAAATAAACATCATTGATCAATTGACTTCTCTTCAATTATTTATTTCATTATTTATAGTTCTTCTAAATTATAATAACTGAAAATAAAATTTCAACTATTTAAACTTAGAATAATAAATAACTAAATAAACATTGTTTGATCAATTAATAAACTTCTTTTCAAATATTTACTTTATTATTTATAACTCTTTAATTTATATAATAACTGAAAATAAATTCCAATTATTTAAATTCAGAATAATAAATAATTAAATAAACATTGTTTTAGCATTGATCAATTAATAAAATTAGCGTTTCAAAAATGAACAGCTCTTGACTTGAAAAAGTTATGAATTTAAAAACTGCTTTGAAAATTGATAAAAATTGGTCAAAACCCTTGCAATGTAATGATGCAGATGGGAGATGGTATCTTAGGTCAAAATTTGAGGTACAACAAAAGCTTACTAACTTTTTTTTGAAAATGGAGCTTTGAGTGAATTTGGTAGATGGAGAGAATTGAGAGATTTTTTAGCAAGGTGAATTTGGCTATCAAAAGCTTGAGATTTGAATGAAATGAGGACTCTAGTTATAGAGTTTAGAATTGAGATTAGTGGTAATTGATTCTTGGAGCTAAAATTTGAATTAATGATAAATCTTTTAAAAATTAGAGTCAAAATTTGAATTAATGAATATTCTTTCAAAAATTAGAGGCAAAATTTGAATTAATGAATATTTTTAAAAATGCAAGATTGGCACGGAAAATTGAATTAATGATATATCTTTCAAAAAATGAAGAAAAATTGGATACAAAATTTGACAAGCTTAAAATTGCTGGTTTTTTTTTCAAATTTTCACTCTGTGCAAATCGATTGCACTACAGTGCAAATTAATTTGCACAGTGTATTTTTTCAAAAATGGCGCAAAATGCACTTTGTGCAATCAATTGCACTCTAGGAGCAATCGATTGTACAGTGAAAAAAATGAAAATTTTTAATTCTTTCTCTTTGCAAATAGAGATTTTAGGGAAATAATACCGTAAAATTTTATTTGTCAGATGCTTTGACTCGGTACCTACAAAACACAAATATACAAAGACAAAGACAAATATTTTTTTGTATTTTGATTAGAAGTTAGTCAACAACACATATACAAAATAAACAACTAAGGTGCTTGGAGATTCCTCAAGAGAAAACTTTAAAGATAGGAGATAGAAAAAGAGAAAGAATCAACTCTAATGTGATCTTGTTATGATCGAGTTGATATGATATGATAGAGGAATCTTAGACGCTAAAATTGGAGTACAACAAAGGGGATGGTTGAATAAGAATGTCATGTGGCTACATTGAAAATAGGACGTGGCAAATAAATCTACATGTCACTCAAGATTTCATGAAATCTGGCCAGTGGAGGGTGATATGAGAGAATTTACATAATACAAGGGAAAAATTATTAAAAAAAACTTTACGAGAGACTAAAATTTGAATTCACTAATATTGCAGGGGATTTTTATATTTAATCCTTAATTTAATAATATATTATCTCTAGTCTTATTTATAAAAATATTAAATATATTAAATAAATAATGTTAGATATATTATTTATTTAAAAAATTAAAAATAACTATTTTTTTTTATAAATATGTTTATAAAGAGTATTTTAATATTTATTAAAAAATATAAACATTTTAAAAGGAATCTATGCACGACACGTTTCTAACACTATTTAACTAGATAGACAAAACATTCTATATTTTTCTTTACTTTAAATTTCGTTTTAAAGTGATTCTTGCATAAAGTTGTGATCCTGATGCTACCTTAAAGTGGTAATATGATCAATCCATCAATCAGCAGGTACATAGTCGTCCATTGAGCTTCAAATAGACAGATATAGACAACCAATAATTTTCAAGTTTAGGCTTCAATTATCACACCAAAAAGAAAAGTTAAGGCTTCAAATGAACCAAGTTTCTGGACAATATCCATATTAGTTGGATCAGAGTTTGGATGAAGAGAAATGCATGCAATGAGTGGTCATAGTTTTTTTATGGTGATTAATTGGCACATTGCTTAACCCTAAAATATAATGCTAGCCATGATAACGATGACTATGTTAGTGGAAAAACGTGCAACAATTTAACACTTTCTTTTATTTTTCTTTCCCAAAATCAATATTTTTGAAGATAATATCCATGAATCAAAGAGACATCCATTAATTAAAGAGACGCATTATGTTAAACTTAGACATTTCAATTTTTTTAAAGATTTTTTTTAAAGTGTTAGAAGATCAGAAATGTCTAACACAAATACTATAAAAGAAATTGATTTTTGGAATACGTTTTCTAACAAAACATTTTACCACTTTATTTAAATCAATTTGGAAAATTTCCAAGTATAAAATATCTAACTAATTTTAAAGTTTATTAGAGAAAAAAATTATAGTTAAGTCCATACGTATATATTTTTCTTTTATCTTGTCAATGTTTATTGATTTAAGTGTCGATCTCTTCCATTCAATTTATAAAAAAGTTTACTATGGTGATCGACTAGGAATTGGCCATAATTCAGTAAGACCTTAAAGTTGTAGATGGATATAATTACAAGTTCTCAAAGTTAAAGAAATATATCATTCAACTTAATATAATTTTGAGCAAAGTGTAATTTTAAACGTAATATATAAGGTGTTGTAATTAATAATAATTAATGATCATGTGTGTTCTAAAATAATAAGAAAATATGCAAGTGAATAAATGAACAATCAATACATGAAAAATAATCAAACATAGAAAGTTTCTCTTACTTTTAATAGTTCATACAAAGAGTTATATTATTTAACTCAAGAAAGGAATTAAAGAGGATAAAATGCTATATGGACAAGTGTGGTGGTCTCAAGTCTTATGTCACTTGTCTCTTTCGTACTCTCCCCCGTTGATGTCGTCGACTTCGATTCCAAGATCAAGGGTGTGTGCATAGAGGCGCTAGTGGCGGCGTGTAGACAACACTTGTAGGTGTTATACATCGACAATGGTGGCACTTCGAGGACTCGTTGCTTAAGTTTGTTTTTCATCTTTCTTACATTCCAATTTTCATCGGTCTTATGCAAACTCGAATATATGATTAATTATTATCGATATTCCCGCGCGTTGACTCTAAGACGTACAATTTGAGAGCGCCTGAAATAATATTAGGAAAGTGATTACAGTCATGATTCAATATTGTACCGTTCAACTTAAAATATTATCTAACAGTCTAATATTATCTCAAATATTGACTATCGGTACTTCAGTTTCGAGTATCACAACTACAAAATATATATTTCGTAATACCTTCTTACTTCAGTCATTTAATCAACTGAAATAATAACTTATATTTAGGAGCCTTTAGTTTTTTTATTTATTAAAAAGCTATTCACCACGGTTCAGCCTAACGATTGTGGTGATAGGTTAAAGAGTGACACACTTCGAATCCCAACACCAATAATTTTCTATTGTTTTGTTATGAAAAATGGTGTGTATCCTTTATTTTTATATTTATATTACAATTAAAATACTTTTCACCACAATCATGTTTTTCAACTATGGTGAAATGTGTTGTTCATTTTTACAATGTGTTGGTCTCTTTTGTATGCAATATCTCATGGATAATTTAGTTTTTACAATCTCACATAAACTTTAGTTTTTACAAACACATACAACTTTTACAATCTTAGGGACGTTTTTTATGCAACATTTTCGTTCATTTTTACTGTCTTTAAACCAAGTTTTTCGATATACTGTATTAACTTTTGAAGAATGGAATATGAAGTTTGAAGACATAATGAGTTAGGTTTAGTAAAAGATGAATGACAAATGTCTATATCATTTCACCATGGTTGGAAAGTGAAATTGCGGTAATATGTATAAGATATCACTACAGTTGTTAATGTCAACCGTAGTGAAAAGTGTTTATCTTAAATTAAAATATAACAAGTTTTAGTTTATTTCCTTCATAACACAACAATACCCTAGCTAAAGCCATTTAGAACCCAAGAAGGTGATAGTAAATACCAATCTCCATAAAGACACGAAGCAAACTCCATCATTTCAAGTTCGAATCAAGAAGGGGAAATATGAAACTTGCAAGAAGGGTACACGAAAATCATTTCTTTGCCTTTTCTTCTCCTTCTTCTTCTTCAAAGTTATGGTACATTAAATATTTCATCACTATTTATGCTAGAAGGCGTGTTGAGTTTTAATGTTTCTATTTGTTATTTTGATTGTGATTGAATGTTATATTTTATTGAGATAATAATAGCTTTTAGTTGTTGCTTAATGTTATATGTTGATTTGATTGAGTGGGATTGAGATTGTTTTTGTGTTATTGAGAATTTTATATATTGTTGTTGTAGTTGTTTCATTGTTATTGTGTTGTTGTATTGAGATTGTTGTTGTGTTGTTGACAATTTGGTTGTTGTATTGTTTTTATTATTGTTATATAATGGTTTTCCTTATTGTTGAAAAGTGGCTTACTAATTTGTTGTTGTATTATTGTATTGTTAAATGATTTTACAAGTATTTAATATAATTTTATAATGTATTATAGATCGTAGTTGAATAAAAGTTGATAAATTATGTCTGGTGTATGAATAAGGAGTTTTTGAATTCCTTGAATAAATGGAACAAAATCTTTCTAACAATAATGAAATATGTTATTGTATTTGTGTTATATGCGGGAATATCAAAAAATTTGAAAAGAAATAAATATTTCGTCACCTATATTGTGATGAAATTTGTCAAAATTATACAATATGGATGTGGCATGATGAAGTAGATAAAACCCAATCTAGAATGTCACAAAGACATGAAGTTGATGTAGATATGAATGATAGAATAGAAGATATGATTCATGATATTGGGGAATATTCTTTTAGGAAAGCCCATATTTGTGATACTTTATATAATGACAAGGATGTGACGTTATATAAGTGGTACAAAAAATTTACACATTTGCCTGTAATGTTAGAATTGTTTAATTTGAAAGAAAAAATGGATGGACGGATAAAAGTTTCACAAAATTGCTTGAGTTGTTGAAACAAATGTTTTCAGGATGTAACAATTTGTCGGGCCGTAATAATGAGTCCAAGAATATATTATTTCTAATGGGTTTGGAGTATATCAAAATACATGCATGCCGTAATGAATGCATATTATATAAGAAAGAGTATGAAAATTTGAATCAATTCCTGAAATATGGTGAGTCACACTACAAGGTGAAGGACAATAATGGTGATGATAATGAGGATGAGGATGTTAGCAAGAAACTTTCTACTGCAAAATTGTTATGGTACCTGCCAATAATTACAAGGTCCAAGAGATTGTTTGCTAATGCGAATGATGCAAAGAATATTAGATGGCATGTAGATAAAAGAAAATGTGATATAAAATTTGGTCATCTAGTTGATGTTTTGCAATGGAAGAAAATTGATTAGTTGTTTTCGGATTTTGACCATGAGCCAAGAAACCTTAGGCTTGGACTTGACACTGATGGAGTTATGGAACCTTGTTTTATAGTTAATAGACTTTTTATCAAGATAATATCTTTTGATGATGACAATTATAAAGAAAAGAACATAGATATCCATCACAATAAATATGCAACAAATGATAAGTCAGACAATACACTTAAGCGGTTAAAGACGCAATCCATGAGTATAAGAATTTGATAAACATGATTATCAGATAAAGGAAAAAAAATTGGATTCTATTAAAAGTCTCAAGAGATCTCAAGAAAGTGTCAAAGCAAAAAGATCATAACCGACAAAGCTTAGAGAAAATATCTTAAGACAGTAAGTGAGTGAAAATATGTAAAAGCAAAGAGATTTTTTCATATAAGTAAATGGATATAAGCACGCACACATAAAAACCTTTTTTATCAAATGATTTATCAATAGAAAAATACTTTAGAAAGCTTATATAAATTGTATAGAACAAGATGAGAGTAGTCAAAAAACCACAAAATATTTTTTGACTTTATTTAATTACTTGAAGAAAAATGCTAACCGATTAGATTAGCGCACACTTGAGGCATAAGGTAAGTTGAATGCACTCAAATTCCATACAACGACTATATATCTAATATTTCTATTTAGGAACTTATCTATGATTGATTTTCAAACATCAACTGGTTATGTTAATCAATTAGAAAAAGCTATTTTTGCTTAAATGCCACTTCCTTTTTTTGGGGAATCTCGATCCTATAAATAGATGCTCTATTTCTCATTTCAAATCATCCAGAACACGAATTTATGTATTGATACTCTCTCTCTCTCTCTCTCTCTCTCTCTTTCTCTCTCTCTCTCTCTCTCTCCACTACATCAAATAATGCTTTTCATGACAAAGCTTTCACCCCTGTCAAAGAAAAATCGAGGTAAAATGCTAAGGCGCGCCATCTTTTATTATTTATAAAAATAAAAATCCACAATTTCCCTCGGGTTTTAAAATAACCGAGGGGAAAGACAAGTCGGGACACACTTTGAATCCCAACTATTGCAGTTTATGTTTTTCTTTGTTTATAAGTATAAACTAAATGATCTAACCCTTTTATTTTTTATATAACTGAGGGATAAAACAATCAAATTTTACTATAAAAGCACTCGTTAAATTTTACCCTAATCTTTACTTATATGAAGCCGCCCCAAAATCACATGCATCATTCTTTGGGATGGATTGCAAGACAGAAAAATCTTCAATGTTATTCTATCTGGTATAAAACATGTTTTCTACACTTGCAATCTATCTCACATAATGGTGTTCATGTTGTTGTATTTTTAGAATAAACTTCCTATGATGGATTGCAGGTGTAGAAAAAATATTTTCCAATGTTTGGAACAAATAACTTATTAGAAGATGGATATATTCAAACCATTGAGCTTAAAAAGCATACACACAAGGGTATGCAACTAAATCTGGATTACAACAAAGATTTGTTATTCTCCAAGAATAACAACGACTATGATGAAATTGCATCTGTTGTAATAATGTATTTTAATAATCTTGCTCCAACTTACACAAAGAAGGGAGATCAACCTTTGGATGATGGATATCATCGAAGGTATTCATTCAAAAGAGAAAAGATTTGTTGTAAACCATTTATTTTAATATTTTGTGTAAACAATATAATTGTAAAAAAAATGTATATATAACAAATGTCACCTCGGTTTTTTAAAATAACCAAGGTGAAATATGGCATTTGTAAAATAGATTTTACCCTAATTCTAACTAATATGTAGCCGTGACAGATAGAGGAAATATTTACCACTGTCCATTGCCATGAAAAATTTGATCTATAAACACCTAAGAACAAATCTTTAAAGACCATGAAATCTTTGAGGTTTCCGAAGAATATGAGGTCTCTGAGGATTCCACCAAAGATCTGTTATAAACAATTTATTTCCAATAACTCCTTATAGAAAATATTTGTTTATCTC
This sequence comes from Vicia faba, assembly GCA_948472305.1. Lineage (NCBI taxonomy): Eukaryota > Viridiplantae > Streptophyta > Magnoliopsida > Fabales > Fabaceae > Vicia > Vicia faba. The sequence goes on from OX451736.1 coordinate 106,296,269, forward strand.
CAAGAATATGTATTTGTTGTAATATTGTGTGTTAAAGTTCTTAATAAATTATGTAAATTAAAAATTAATAATGATAATAATCTTTCACCTCAGATTTTCTAAAAACCGAGGGGATATTTTAGCGTTAATTTTGAGTATATTTGTCATTGTCCTTAATCAAATCCTTGATGTCCATATTCATCACTATCAACACTCAAGACACTTCTATTAGTGATTCGCATGAAACCTAAATAACTTCCATTATAAGAGCGATCTGAATATCAAAAATTCATAATACAACATCATGAAGCGCTTGAAACTATCCTCCATTTTAAGATTTGTAAGAGTCCTAGTCATGAAGAGTTCTCTAAGATGAATTGCAAGAGCAGAAAATTATTTGGGTTTAAAGTTTGTGTTCTTAAATGTTTATCTGAACATAAAGTTATTTATTTATCTAACCCTTTTTTGTTTATATCAGAAACAAATGCAAGGAAAAACAATTGAAAGCATATTGTTTCCAGCAATTGATCTTCCCATGGATATCAAAGATTTAAAGATTCAACATATGATTTTCATGGACAACTATGATTTTTATTTGATATTTTGTGTAAACAATGTAACTAGTTTAATATTATGGGTAAACATTGTATTTTGTAAACAAGTTACTTTATTAATTTTCTGTGTACACAACGTAACTAGTTTAAATTAAAAATACTAATAGTTTACCCCTCGGTTTTATTGATAATCCGAGATACTTGAGGCGATACAATTATAAATAATAAAAATACAAACGGTGTGGATCAAACCCATACACTATTAAAACATCCCTTGGTATTTTAAACACTGAGGTGATAAGTCTTTACTTTTCATGACGACCTTATTTACCTCGCTTCAGATACCGAGGTAAAACACATTTCGCGTCCAACATGACACGGCCTTTTTATAGTAGTACTCTAAAGTTTTATTTTAACTTTCTCTCGCTAGTTCTTATAGCCAAAGACATTTGTAAGAAAAATACGATTTGTAAGTGATGTCTCTATTGTAATTCTGAAAGGGAAGAATTGTATACATTTACCAAGGTATGTTTATAAATCTTGGTTGAATATTGTCCAAATAGAGATTATATATGTGGTTTGAAACTAAACCCTTTAAAAGCCTATAGTTGAGGATTGTGTGATCGGTTCCTACATTTATACATAGGTTGAAGATAATCTAGCTTTGAATATCTTACCTTGATACATGGTTAGCCTATTTAAAACCATGATAGGTTGAAGATTATCCTTGTCCTAAAATCTTCATAGGTTTGAGATTAGCTCGGATAAAATCTCAGAGGTTGTTTGGTTATCCTGTTAAACCATTATTGAGCTCATATATATTTTAGAACATGAAGACTAACATCTACAATGTCCATGTTCGTTGAGAGAAGACTAACCGCTTTAATCTACAATTAGGAAGGAAGCTTTGCCACTTCAGTTTCAACAAGTTATTAGAGAAAAGAGGCAAACACTCATATCATCCGTCTTGTAATATTTTGGTTGTAGGACAACCAACATTCCTTATATAAGAGAGTTCGTGAGTCTTTCCTACTAAAAGCTCTCAAGTATTATTGGAAACTTTAAAGACTAAGTCTTGGGGAGAGGAGTAGGTTCTTTTTTTTTTACGGAACTTCTATAATTTAGGGTCTTCTTCTTCTTCCTTTAACTTTTAAATTTCCACACTTTAAATATTTTATTTTCGCTGCTTAGACTTTGAAAATGTTTTCAAACTCTGATTTAAATTGTCAAAAAATTTCAAAAACATGATTTTCCAAATCACACAATTCACCCCCCCCTCTTGTGTGTGAAGTCTCAAGTCCAACAAGTGGCATCAGATCCTAACTCCTGTTTAAGGACTAATCGTCTCAGGAGGAAGGTGACTTCAAACATAAGATCATTTTTAAACCCACCACAGCCTTTTGAAAAAGATAGTTTTAATATTTAGAAAATCAGATTTAAAATTTTTCTTTAAAGTATAAATCATAATTTATGAAAAATCATATTCAGTGGTATAGTTTACCCTACTCATCAAGTGAATGATGAAGAAGTGGAAAACCCCTATTCTCTTTAGACCGAAGAAGAAAAGACAAAATTGATTTAGATCTTAAATCCAAGAATTTCATATTAATGTCATTAGATGGTAACAACCTTTTTGATGTTCGTCATTGTAAAACTGCCAAGAAAATATGGGATACTCTAGAAAAGATATATGGAGCTTTTCCAAGTATCAAGCTAAAGAAGATGATCACATGAGGTGAAGATGTTAACTTTAAATGATTCCATAGCAATAGACTCACAAGAAACTTTATTAGAAATTATTTTTCTAACATATATCTATGAATTAAGATTTGGAAATTCTATCCAACTCTTAAATCAATAGATGAAAACATTCATGAATTTCAAGAGAAATCAAGAAAGAAGAAAATCATAAAGAAGATGGACGAGCTAATTCAACTACTTAAAGATGAACAAAACCAAACTGAAGAGTCATCGTCCTCACCCTATTCATATCATAAAGCTCTTGTTCAATCCTTCGAAAGAACATATTATATCATTGAAGGATCAAAATCAAAATAAGGATTCACTTGTTCAAATAACCATAAAGAATATGAAGAAGTTTCTTCATTAGTTGGAAAAAGAAGAGGAAATACATCAACCTTGGGGAAAAATGAAAAAAAAATCATCTTCCAACGAAGAAGATAAGATATGCACAAAGGCACCATAAAAGGAAGATATATTCTAGATAGAAAATAGAAAGCATACAACGTACAAATGTACCTACTGTAAGAAAGAAGGACACTTAAGATATTTTTGTTTTAAACTAAAAGGATCTAAAGGTAAAATTATTAGATCCTTTGTGACTAATGCAACTGGGCCCAAGAAGATGATATTGGCACTAAAGGAAACCCTAAATGTTTTACATGTTATATGTTACAGCTTAAAAGTTATAAGAAGAGATCATTTGAAGAAGTTGTACAAAGCATAAGTATACTCTAGAAGTATACATGTTTCAAGTCTTTGATCCTTAAGAAGAACAACGAACACGAATGTCAAGGTTGTGATCATAGCAACACTTTTTAAGTATTTCTCAAATATTAAAGATCTTAGATGATCAGTAGAATGAACAAGCATGTGAAGGACTTATTCATTATTGTAATTTTATTAACTCGCGAATCCAATGATGTATGGAGAAGGACACACCATTGAAGTGTTTTTCCTAAGGAATTTTCATCAAGAAATTTCTTGATTAAATAGGTTAAATTGTTTTAAGGTTGAAATGATCAGTTAAATCTGATTAAACCCTTAAAATAATTATTTTAATTAATTTTTGCTCATGTTTTTCATTTTCAATTTAATTATTTCTAACCCATAAAAATGTGTTTTCCCAAGTATCTTAAGCTTAGGGGTACTAAAAGCATCAACTAAAGGTGTCAAGGAAGCAACAAAGCCCAACAAACCAACCAAAAAACTAAAAGGCATAAACAATGATTATAATCAATTAGCACAAATTGTTAATCGGTTTAAAATTGTTTGAAAAACACAAATTCAAATCAAATCCATGTCAGCCTGGCGCCCCTAGAAAATAAAATCTCAACATTAATGAAAATCTCATCATTAGAAGACCCAACTTTGACGAATTTGGATACGATTTTTGGACATCACAATCCTCATTTAATGCTTGCTCCGAATAAAAGCCCAAATACATCATAATGCATGATGTAAATATGTATTGCATTCATACCTTCTCTTGCATATCATAATTCTTTCTTCTGCACACTAATATGATTATACTCAAAAATTTCATCATGAATCATATAAGATTAAGTTTCACCTTCAGCCCTCTCACCGGTGAATTTACAACCAAACTATAAGAAACTAGATTCTTCAAACGATTTGCCAATCGAATAGTAATGAGAGTTCATACCTTAGATACCTAAGACTTCAAATAGTGCAACTTCTTTAAAACACTAGAAGAACTCAAAATCTCAAACTTCCTTTTCACACCCTAAAAAACGATTTGTACCACCTTAGTGAAAAACTTTTCCTTAAACCTTCGTCTAACTGATGGAATTATTTAGAGAAATGTAAGAAAACACCGTATAAACCTGTCTATAGAAGAATTTGGGAAACTACTAGACCTCCCTCATGAAGATTATCTCATCTAGCTAGGAGACAAAGCCAATAGGTACGCCTATGTCAAAGGTGCATCCTCTTTAATGAAAAAATCACTTTCACACATTCCTTAGCCACTCAGAGAAGGATATATCATTCTCGAAAGTAGGGTGATTCACTATATAATGACTCACATCCTCTTTCTAAGAATAGGAAATTTCAGTCTCCTAACCCAAGCCGATGTAGAAACCATGTGGTTTATTAAAAACAAAGTAAAGATCAATTGGGTGCAACAAGTAATTAACTACATATTGGAAAATAAGAACAAAAGGAACACATCTGACCTAGGGTAACATGGTTACAAAAATGTTTGAAGAAACAAGATTCAAATTTGAGGAACAAACAAACTTCGAAAAAGAAACATTCATAACTGGAAAATATGTCCTACCCTTAATGCAATATGAGCTGAAAGATAGAAAAATCATAGAAAAGACACCCTTAGACGAAATAAAAATAAAATCTACAAGTCAAGACCTACCCATAGAAATCATCGAGAGTGAGGATGCCTCTCTTCGGATACTCACAACCAGAGACCTAATGAAAATCCCATGTAGGAAGATAGATATCCTCAATAAAAATATAAACTTCATTGTGCACCAGTTCATTCTTGACCAATCCAAATTACCTCATCATCTTTTCCACCATGATGATCTTGATGAAGAATATTCCATATTAGACATACTATCAACATGTCTGCAATTTATTTATGCACTTGTATTTTCGAATTTATTGCATTTTTTCTTCTTGTATTGCATTTAACTTATGTATTTTAAAATTCAATAATATAAGTATGTCTTTCCCTTACTAAATGTGTTTTAGTGCCTTTTTTTATATAAACCATCAAAAACTACTCTTAAATATCATAAACTGACAAATGTGATATGACTTAAATATAATATTACTCTCTTCTGAAATTATTGCACACACAATAACAGAAGTCAAGACAAATGTGTCAACAACACACAATGTCACAATAGATATTATGATATTTGCTGACAGAATAACAACAAGATAACAATGATGCAGAATTATAACTTGCAGAAAGTAAAAGAACACACCGAATTGTTAACTCAGTTTGGTGAAAACTCACCTACTCTAGGGCCTACCAAGCCAGAAAGGAAATCCACTATTAGCAGTATTAATTCGAAGCTAAACTTCCCCACTTACAACCTCTCACTTAATCCCTGCCCAGTGCAACTTCTACCTAAGAACCTCATAGTTATGAGAACCCCTCTCACTTCCAATCACCACAGTGAAACCAAACAATCATAGTCCTAACAAATGTCTCAAGAAACCAAAAAGGAACAACACACTTCCAAATTACAAATGCTTAGTTTTCTTAAAAACTTCACTAAGAACAATACTCAACTCTTGCTTAAAAGCTTCAAAGAGAATGATAACTTGATAAACAAATAACAACCAGTCAACTCAAATGCATCAAAGATACATGAGGATGTACAAAAAACAAATGGAGAACCTAAGGACTATCAAACCCTACAATGCTTATTTTTCACAAGGTTTTACAATTAAAATTATGCTTAAAACTAGGTCTTGAACGAATCCTTATATAGGCTTCTGCAGTTGGGTTTGGACTCTTCAATTAGATATAATCTTCAGCTCTAAATCCCTGAAGAATATTCTCCATGAAAATAGAAACAAAAACAAATATTTCAAATATTTCCTAAAAATTCTCAATGATCTTTTTTATGAAATAAACTAGATATGCAATTATTCCTAACAATCCTTGATTGGTTGCGTCTATTATGAGTACTAGAAACCTCCAAAATCTCATATTTTCAATCAAATATTCAAGGATAAATATCCAGTTGTACTAATATGATGTTTTGTTGTAACATGTTACAACATCTGTCAAATAAGTATATTACAACTATCAAATAAAATAGATGAAAAAACATACATAGTATTGGAGACACATATATTACACACTAGCAATACCACATATGGAAGCGCATATCAGAACCACTAACCAAGAGCACCAGATGGAAATAAACAGGTGGAAACACAACTTATTGGCCAACTTCAGGTGTTTTTCTACCTCTTGCCTCTGTCAAAGAGCCTCCTGCCCCTATCAAAGAGCTTCTTGCATTCCTTGGTGTTGTAGCCATCCTCAGTGTCTTGCAGAATACAATCCTTCCATCTTCTATCAGTAGAAATTTGTCCAGCCATGTCATGCCTCATAATATAGAAGAACGATACAGTAGTAGTTGCATTCCTCCATTTCTGTAACTGCTATAAATCTTCAACATTACAAGTTCCAATCCCAATATTTTTTTAAAAAACAAGTTGTTCCTTGTTGTCCATATACTCAAGAGTTTCTTCCTTCCCTTCAACAAGATCCCTGATCAGTTGCTTACAACTACCAAGATCCTTGTATCAGTCATGTTGAATAAGATATCTGAAAAAATCCAGATCTTCCCAATAAAATATCATGACATCTCTCTTGACATCTTACCTCTTTAACATCAGTTCATAGAAACTCTCTCTTATTTCTCTCAAGGCAACACATCCATCTGTATTTGATTTTTTTGTTTAAATTCAGTGATATTACCTTTATCAGGGTGACTTACAATTATATCTCTTGTTTGTTCTATCTGTCTCTCAGTAGACAGACTTATGCTGAATTAAGAATTCATTGACTCAGTGTTTGTGAATTCACCAGTCTCCTCTCTTAGTGTTTCATCAGTTTGCACATAGGATGTTCCAACATCGCCTCTGACATCCTCCTTCTCTTCAACAACTGAATCATCAATTCTCACATTGATAGATTCCATAGTTATACTTGTTCTGGAGTTATAAATCCTATACGCTCTTTTGTCTGAAGAGTAACCCAGAAATATACCTTCATCCCCCATGGGATCCTTCTTGTCAACTTAATCTTTAGCAGCAAAGATCTGGAATTTACTTCCAAAAATATAAAAGTATTTGACTTTAGGTTTCCTTCCTTTCCATAACTCATAGGTAGTAGTTACAATACCTCCTCTCAAGTTGACCCTGTTATGAATATAGCAAGCAGTATTCATAGCTTCAATCCAAAACTTAAATGCCCATTGCTTAGCACTAAGTAAGACTCTGGATGATTCTTCTAATTCTCTCATCTTTTGCTCAACAATTCCATCTCCACGAGTTTTCCAGGAATAAAAGCACTCACAACTTATTCCTTCAGAATCACAAAATTCACAGAATTTTTCATTCATAAACTCCTTGCCATTGTCACTTCTGATTTTTAAAATCACACTCATCTTCTCCTCTTGAATGCTTTGACACAAATATTTGAAAACTTCATAGGTATCTTATATTTCTCTAAGAAAATTCATCCAAGTATATCCATAATAATCATCAATAACCATAAAGACACACCTTTTCCCTCCTAGGTTGTCTATCTATAGTGGTCCCATTACATCCATATGGAGAAGTTCCAAAGCTTTAAAAGTAGTCAGATGTTGCAACATTTGGTGTGACATCATGGCTCACTTTTTTACTTTCACACTTATCACAGACTTCTCCTTCTTCAATCTTGAGTTCTGGCATATCTCTAATGGCTCCTTCAGATATGACTTCCTTCATTCTTTTGAAATGAAGATGTCCCAGTTTTTGGTGTCATAACTTCACTTCACCCCTCTTGGTTGTTGGACATGTGGAAGAGTAAGCAACTATTTGAGATTCCCATAAATAGAAATTGTCTTTGGACTTTATCCCTTTCGTTAGAACAAATTCTTTCTTACCTTTGACCAAAAATTCCGATTTTGAGAAGTTGACAAACAAACCTTGGTCACATAGTTTACTAATGCTAATAAGATTAATAGTCAATCCTTTTACAAAAAACACATCTTCTAACCTAGGTGATGAGTTCTAAATTGTTGTGAATTTGAGTGTGAATAATTAGCACTCGTCGGCTTAATTCGCTTGCTTTTTGTCAATAAACTTCAACTTAAGTGTATATTCGGTATAGTTTATGTTATAGTGTATTAATTGTGTTATTGTGTAAATATCATTGAATTTAATTTATTTTATCTCATTTTTGTAGGTATTCAAGCATTGATATTTAGGCATTTTTAGATAGATCATTGAATAAGCTTTCCAACACTTCGAACCGGGTGCAAATCAGAGTTACGGTTTAAAAGTTATGGCCGAAACAATGCAGAATACTATGCTGGTTTTTCAACTTTCTGTCGTCCATCGTCGGATGATGCTTTTGGTCGTCTAGCAACGCTAGGTGAGCTGTAGAGTGGGAAAACACTGTTTTGGTTGCCAGGGAACGATTTTTGGTCGTCGGGCAATGCTGGACAGTAAGAAATGCGTATTTAGGTATAAAAACACATTTTTTGGGGATGGTTTTGAGTATTTTTTTATCCCAACTTCATCAACCTTCATTTTTGGATAGGATTAACGTAGAAAACAACATTGAAGCTTGCATACGGATGATCCGGGATGGATTTCTCATCAATCAGTGCTAACAAACCGATAGGTTTGTGGTTCATTTCTCTTCCTCTTTATATATTCTTTATGTGTTGAGTTTGTACATGTATTTACTTTGAACTTATGTATATTTGTCGCTCATGGCGTTATATTAAACTTTCTTTATAAACCTTTGTCGATTATTGTCCTGGATTTTTGCTCTGTGCTAGGGATTTTAGTTGTTATAGACATATACTGATTAGATTCTTATCTAGGATGATTATCTATTAGTTTATGAACTCTAGAGATAAATTTAGAGCTGACATCTACTTGGGTATCAGAGCTTAATGCCTCTGTGGGGCTGTGCTATGCTGAGATATCGTCAGTGCGATTACATAGTTGTCTTGTGTTGTTGAGGAGGTAGAGAGATCATTTCCTTGGTGATACAGTCGATCTCTCAATTTGGGTTATAAATGATTTAGGTTGTGAGTGATACGTGGTGACATTGATGAGTATTGTTAGGTTGAATGTAATTGGTCGATAGGTTTAAGTCTGTGATGATTAGATTATATGCTGGCTTGATAAGTTCTTCCATAGTTTTTACTTTTGTTTACATTTATTTTCTGTTGATAATATTTTCTTTAAAAACCCATGTATCCCCAAACTCATTAATGAGATATTTTTCGAACGACAATTCAATAACCAATCTTTGTGGACACGATAAATTCCCGGATAAATATTTCTAAAACTTTTGTTGCTTGCTGCTACACCGCTTCCAACAATATGGAACCGTTGTCGGGGATTGGTTCTATTATCTTCGCATTGCGATAATTATTTTGTTTTTGAGTTTTTTAATTAACGTATATGTTGTATAGAAATTGTACATTAACTTGTATATGATATTGTGCATATATGTGTTTTCACGTATTGTTGTAAATTGTCTCATTTTTGTAACGTTTGTTGTGTGATTGTTAGGACAATTTCTTTAGGTTTGCGCGGTGTGACAATACCATGGCATGACGATAGGAGGTTACTAGATCGCACAATAAAGGCCCCGAGCTTACAACATAAAACAAGCATGTTTGTTTGTATTTATTTATGTGTGTGGTGACTTGTGTTTTAACAAGTTGAAACAAGGAAATGTTATGAATTTCAAATCTTCACTTTTCAACTTGTTAATTCATTTTCACCCAGTTTTCATATCGTTATTTGTATTTGTTTTATTATGTCAATTTGTGTTTTTCGAAAGCTTGTCGTGTTTAGCTTGAGGAGTTTTATTCGTTGTATATATTGTAAATTTTGTACATTGAAATTTTGTAGGAATATTATTTTTCTAATTCTTTTGTTGTTGTTTGCACTCAAGTTTTGGTCCGGTAACTTGTAGAATATTGAGTTGATTTGTCAAGTTTGATTGTTTCGACTTGCGAATGCGTGGTAATGATTTTTTTAAAGTTTTATACACGTTCGAGGTATGTGTTTATCGCTTTCTGTACTTTAGCATATTCATGATACTTAGACTTTTTACAATTTTTATGCCATTCATTCTTTTGTATACTTGTCCATTTGTGAATCACTTTAGTTCCTATCCTTTTTGTGAGGTAGCTTTCCATTGTTCACATATGCTAGAGACCACAATTCTTGTTTTAACTGGATTTTATTATGCTTAATCTTTTGTTTGTGTTGATTGTATGAAAGCTTGAAAATGATCAAGGCTTTTTTTTGTTTCATTTTGAGCACAACTACCTTGGCCAAATAAGTCAATTCACCTCGTGAGTGTGTGATCATTAGTAACCCCTTTGAGCTTTTTGTTGATATCCATGTTGTATTTGCTAAATGCTTGTCTATGAGTGTTTAGTTTCTATTTTTTCATGGATGTTGATTCGTTGTTTTCTTGAACCCTCAACCATTGTTTTAGTTTGAATTTTTACCTTGCCTTAGAAAGTAGGGAGTATTCACTTTAATGTATGGTTGAATTCAAGTTGGGGAGAAAAATGATTGTGAATTTATTGGTTGATTGCTATGAAGTTGAAAAGAAAAAGAAAAAAAAAGTGAGAAAAGAAATGAAAAAAAGTGATAGAAAAAGAAAGAAAAAAAATAGAAAAACTTTAAAAAAGAAAAACAAAAAGAGTATGGAATAATGTTGTGTTAAATAAGTAATGTGTGTTGGTTTGAAATTTGGGATGAAGAAGAAGTTTGATTGAAATTCCATTGTTTGAAACTTTGTGGAAGTAATTACTCCCTTAGGTTTAGGCAAGTTTTTTTCCGATTAGCTTTAGGACTTATCACTTGTTTGTTGACCAAGCCACATTACAACCTTGAAAAGTCCTTGAGATTCTTGCTTTTATATTTTCAATGTAAAATTTTGGATGAATGAACAATTTAGTTTATTGTTTTCAAGATTGTTGGATGAGTTAAAATACCTTATTTTTGTGTGTTTTTCATCTACCGATGATTGTGTTTGCTAGGTCTCCTATCGCACGTGCCATCGTTGAAGACAACCAGAGATGAACGAGATTGCGACAGTAATGATAGGAAAAGAAATGTAGCGGTAAAGATTTGATATTAAGCCATCAATTGACTTATCTCAACATAATGAAGTCGCCACCGCACTTTATTGTTTCCAAAGGGAAATGGGAAAAAAGCGAAGAAAACCCACAATGAAATAAAAGATCATAGATCGAGGTACAGGGGTCGGTTATGCAAAGGGAAGGTATTAGCACCCTAAGCATCTACGGTGTTCCGCGGGATTCACTTTGCTTGGTTTCTTTTAAAAGGAGTGTTATGTAAAGGTTTATTTGCTAAAGGAAAAGAATGAATGAGTATTTGTAAACAAAAGAAAATGAAATATTTTTTTATTATTTTTGTTGCTCGCCTTGGGTCGTAAGACTTAGTGCCTATGTACTCCCTCGTGCAATGGGAAAGTCAGAGCATCGTAGTTAAACTAGAAAATACTTGTCTGTTGATTGTTTTTAAACGAAGAGACAAGTCGTCATTGTTAGAAGAGAAATCTCGACTAACACCCACAAGGTGTGGGAAAGATGGACCATGTGTCAGCAAGAGTGAGGGTTTGAGAACACCTCTAGTACTCAAGTGGAAAAGTAGACACATTTATAACCATGGAGATAGGAGAATGTTGCTCGACTATCAATGAATCATGTCTCATCTTGTAAAATGTTTTGAAGGATAGAAGGTGCTCAAGCATACAAAAGAGTTTGAATGAGTTGAATTGTTTTTGTTAATTTTGAAAGATGTCAAAGTATGATTAAATGAATTGAAGTTTGTTTAAAGAAAAGAAATTTTAAAAGAAAAGGCACTCGACAAATTCGAGGTTTATTATGAAAGTGGTTCGAGTTTATAAACAAAGAAGATTTTGAAAAAGATGAGAAGATTTTAAAAATTAAAGAAGATGGGAGGAGATGAAGGGACTATCCTAAAGCATAAGGTAAAAGTTAAGGAAGAGAATCGTCTAACCAACAAGATAGAATTCTAATTCTTTGGATTGAAACCAAGCAAGGATACTAAACCTCTTGAGAAAACCAAGATTTAATTGCAATAAGTCTTCACAAAAATTGGGCAGAGTAACGACTGTATACAGATGAATTCCAGATTACAGACAAAGTATGTAATCACAATAACCTGTACACAAAACAAACAAATAATCCAATGTCTTGTGGTATACCCCAAGAACTCCATCAAAATATCAATTAAGGTCACAAGGTCTCCAATATAAGCCAAGGTTTCTATTCCTAAGTCCAAGAAGTCCAATACTCACTAATGCCAAGGATAATAAACAAGTAGTCCAAGTAACATTAAAGTTTTTTATGGTTCATGTTGACTATTAAGTATCTTCAAAAGGAAAAGAAAAGCTCAAGTGAGAAAAATAAAAATGGCATAAAAGTAAATGCTCAAGTAAGCAAATATGAAAATAGTATGAAATGTAAATGCTAAAGTAAATGGTGCATAAAGTAAAGGGAATAAGATAAAAGCATAAAATAAAGTCAATTGTTAGAAGTTAATAGTTAGTTGGATGACCATCTTGAAAATTGCACTTGGAACTCATTAGAGGATTGGTAGAACCAAATCCTCTCAACAACAAGTTGCATTTTCTTTTTGTCAAGTATATCATCCATTTAAGAATCTTCAAGGCAACATTTAATGATCAATGATGTTTAAGTGATCCGCGTTGACCAAAATTGATGAAGATCCATTAGAGGATTGGTAGAAGCAAAGCCTCCTAACAATGAATCTCAAGGTTATTGGATCAAAGGGTTCAAATTAACATACTTGGGCTTGCAAACATAGGTTTGGTCCACGAATGATCATTTTCTCAAATCGGGACAAAACTTAGTGTTATGTTAAGCAATCGTAAGTGGACTTATGTAGAAGTCGCACCTATTTTGAGGCTGGTCAATAGCAATCTATGCACTTCATGTTTGGATAAATGATATAGAGATCATCATCCCTTAACATGTAGTACAAATAAAAATAAAGGGATAAGATGAAGAGGGAGGGGAATGACAAGCTAATTTTGATCACTACCTTAAATTTCTTTCATCTTTAAATTCAATCACTCATCTTGATGGATTAAAGTACTAAACATATCATTAATCCAAAGCACCAAAATGAATTAAATAATTCACTCTTTGATAGATTTGAATTAATGAACATTTATGCAACTTCATCTACACCCAAAGTTCATTGAATTTAAAGACAAATTGGCCATTTAAAATTGCAATCCAAATCAACAATCAAAAGGAGTGAGTAGAAAAAGAGAGATTGATCAAAACATCCCCAAAACAAGGAAGAAAATGCATTTTTGTTCTGTTACAATCAATTGCACTACTGATGCAATCGATTTCATCCGTGTTTTTTTTCAAAAAATACGTGAAATTATGCTGTGACAATCAATTACGTTGTTACAACAATCGATTACACCCTGTTAAAAACAGAAAAAACAACATTTTAAAAGGCCAAATTCTTGTTCAAACTTTCCATCAAACACCTTATGATCATGGATTCAATTAAGCACAGAAATTCCATCAATGGAATCACAAAGCAATGCTCAATGAATCAAACCCAAAGATTAACAAGAGATCACATTGTGAAAGATGAAAAATCCAACTTGCCAAAGGTAGATCTAGAGAATTATCAAAACAACTTCAAGAATTTGCTTCAATTAAGCCCCAAGAATCAATTGCCCAAGCTTGGATGTAGAAAATTGATAAAGAAAAAGTGTTTGGATGAAGGTTTAGCTCAAAGATTAGTAAGCTTCAATGCAAAGCTTACTAACTTTTTTTTTTTAAAATGGAGCTTTGAGTGAATTTTGTAGATGGAGAGTGTGATACGGTGGGAGAGAACTGACTGTTTTTGGAATGATGGTTCACGTTTTGCGTTTGTTTTCGCAAAATGTCGCGGTAAGCAAGAGTCGCCACCGTCTTTTATTTTATCCAACAAGGAAAGGAAAAAAGCATAAAAAAATTCCTTTTTTGAGATGTTTCTCGGGTTCGGGGGGTAGATTATAGAAAGGGAAGGTGTTAGCACCCTTTCTATTTGTGGTTATCCACGGGCTCTTAGGTACTTGCTCAAAGTGTTTTCAAAATTTGCTTTTCTTTGTGTTTGTGGGTTTGAAAGAAGTTTTTGTTTGAAAGGTGTAAGTGCGAAAAGTTTTGTTTTGTTTTGAAATGAGCACGTACTTAAGAACCATCTACCTACTCGAAAAAAGAATCAATATGTGCTAATGTCCTTTAGACAATGCTATCCCACTATGGATGAGTAGGTAGCATCGTCGTTGGAGTTTTTAAGGGTCAATTCGATTAAGGGACGTGTAGTCACTAAAGCAATGTTAGGACGCCTTAGCGGTAACCCTAATGTCTTAGATCATTTTTCCGAGGCAACCGTTTCGAGGCAACTATGATCTTTGGACAAAAGGACGACCTCTAAAACTTCCTATACTCAATGACAACGTTCGAAGGCAACCAAGTGAGGTGTACCCTAAGAGTGCGCATGTGCGAGTGTGTTATTTCGATTAATTTTATCTTTGTACATGTCAATGGTTATCTATGTTGATTTTAAGTTCATACATTTGATCTTGTCATGCATTCCCTATTATCAAACATCTAACAGTTTATAAGTTGCGGAAATTAAATCTAACTATTACAAGGCGTCGGGTATTTACATCGCCAAAAGCAACCCTTGAATTTAAAATGCGGAAAATAAATAAATTGATAAATAAATTAAATAGTCCTAATTAAAAGCTATTACATTCCAGGAAACAATTACATCAATAGGGTAAAATGGATCGCGTGCAAGGAATTAAATCAGATGCGAAATTTTTAGGGTTTTGACCCTTTTTTGAAAGAAAGCATTTTTTGTTATTTTTGAATTAAAAAGAAATTAAATTTAGTTAACAATTAAATAAACAAACTAATTAATTAATTAAAATATTTTTGGATTTTTGATATTTAAAGAAATAAAATAAATTTGATTTAAAGTTAGTAAAACCTAATTATCTACATTGATTTTAAATATTGCAAAAATATTAAAAGTTAAACCTAATTAAAACTAAATTAATTGAATTATTATTTATTTACAAAAATAAAATGCTGAATTTAATTTTAATAAATAAAATATATTTTTTTGATTTTTGATTTTATGAGGAAAAGTTTTAATTAGTTAGTTTAAATAAAAATAATAATTAAACAAAACAAATAAATAAATAAAAAGAAGAAAGAAATAACCAAAGGGTGTTGGGCCTAGATCAGGGGGTAAGATTGGCAAGTTTGTGGCTCAATGCAAGCAGGCATGCATGACTTTTCTGGATCCCACGTGTGCCTGTTTACTAGAGCATATGGTGGACTTTCATTCCTGATCACCAGATTTGACCTAGGGCCATCTGGCAAGCATCTGGGTGATGATGTATGATGTGTTGCGCCTTGGATAATGCATGGAATTACCTGTTGAAAAATAAAACAAATACATTTGGGGGACCTGGGATTCGGACCCAGGTCCCATTGGATTTTGTACTAGCGCCCTTACCAACTCAACCAGCGTGCTTTATTGTTAGTGGAATAAACAAGAATATTATATGTGAAACAACAACAATATGCCAGCAATACAAAAAACACGCGCGAAGTTTTTGAATGGGTCAGTTGGAAAAGGACACGTCTTCGTCTTCCCCACTCAGCCCTGGTTTTTTTACCTGCGAATTTATATCGCAGCTAAATCCCTAGGTCACACCTAGAAACCGTTCTAGGCCATGAAAACTCAAGCCACGACCACAGTCATGCTCGTCTCTTCCTCCTGAACACATTTATGTCCATTAATAGCCTTGATTTTACCTGTAGAGAAAATGCCCAAAAAAACATCCAAGAACCCTAGAATCGGCTAGGGGGTTACAGGCCATGAAAATGCAATTCAATAATGCAAAAAGCTTCTAAATGGAACGATAAGCATGAATATGTAAAGATTTTGCCAAGAAAGTGCAAGAATAATGATATGCGACTTCAAATGCCAAGCGGTTTTCAGAGGCACTTACAGCGTAATTAAGGAGGTGAATGGCCTTGCTTTTGATTGCTACAGACTCAATGGATGTCCTGCAAGAGGATAGCGTTGAGATTTGGTGTTGAATTGGCCTCTAAATGTGATTTCAGTTTCAAGCTTTTTTGACAATTTCCCAAGTTTTGTTCTTATGATTTAGCAGCCTCTAGGTTCTAATTTCCGTGCCTTTGCATTGTATAAGTAATATGGAGTGAATTAGGTCAAGTTTCTTGGGCCGAATCCTTATGCATTGATGTTTGAGGATGTGATTTGATTCACCATTAAAAAGCTTCCAAAATTGTCCAAATTCCATCTTTTTGTTCATGATATGGCTTGATTCGGATTTGATTATGTCCATGATGATATTTAAGACCTATATCAATCAAAAAGATCCTAAGTTATCATTATTTAGATTTTATTTGGATTTAAATTGATTTAAAATGAATTAATTCAATAAAAATCAAATAAAATATAAAAATTAAAAAATGGACATAAGACTGAAGATAAGACACGTGTGTAGTGTGACAAGATCAAATCAAGTGGAAAAGAGTGGGCCCATTTGACAAAATTTGAAGTTTTGGGGATAGTTGACTTTTGGCAATTTTGGAAAAATGCCCAACTTCAACAATGCATAACTTATTCAATTTTAAACTTTTGGAAGTATTATTGGACTTTCTAGAAATCTTGAGATGTCCTCTAACCAACCCTTTTGGTCTCATCTCATTTTGATATTCCATGCTCAAGTTATAAGCTTTGGCAAAAAAGGTGTTTTTGTTGACTTTCAAGAATGACCTATAATGTCCAAATTTGTAACTTTTTGTTAGTGCGTTTCTTGATCTTGGGGTGTGAACATGGATTGTAGGAAATTGCATCCTATTCAAAATGAGATTTGGATGGGTCATTTCTCATAAAGTATGAGAAAGTTATGCTTGGTCAAATTTGAGTTGACTTTTCCTACAAAACCCTAATTTAGCAACTTTTGAATCTTGATGAATTTTGAGCAATCCTTGATGAATCATGATCAACCCTTGATCAAATGATGAAATATCCTTCAAAATGAGAATGTTGACAAATTTTTTTGAAGTTTGACTATTTGTAGGTCGCAGTTGACTTTTGCCCTAGCACAATCGATTTTTGGACCTCTTGAGCAATTGACTGACCAAACTTCTTCTGCAAGGCTTGAAATTTGACATGGATGACTTGAGAACATATTATGAAATTTGGGAGAACTTGAGTTCATTTGTATTCAAGGACCTTGATGCAACACAAAACCCTAATTTGAGATTGACTGCCTTATGAGATGATTTGACTGTCCAACTCTTGAGAAATCTTGAGCCACTTGGAGATTATTCTCGCAATGTCTTGAGAAATATGGGAGGAAAAATTTTGGGGTACAACAGCTGCCCCTGTTCAATTTTCTTAAACATGAGGATATAGATTGGCTTCCGGGCCTTTCGTGATCCGAAGGTGGAAGATGATTGAACACTAGAGTGCCTAGAAATTTGCACTCGCATGATGTAGTATCAGCATTGTGATGTCGGGAATGGGCTTACAGATGCCATTTGGAGACTATTAGTAGGAAGTATGAACTTCGACTGGAATGCGAATCAGGGAGATCTTATCGGCGATCTGACTAAACCAGAGGAGGTCTTGGATTAACTTTAACTGGATCGGCATCAGAAAAATCTTTAGGAATCAATTTGACTGGACTAGAGAAGGTTTTGGAGTAACTCTGACTGGATCAGGAAAATCTTTAGGAATCGATTTAACTGGACCATAGAAGGTCTTGGCGCCTTTGGCTGGATTGGTATTAGAAAAATCTTTAGGAATCGATTTAACTGGACCAGGCAAGGTCTTGGAATAACTTCAACTGGATCGGTATCAGGAAAATATTTAGGAATCGACTTTACTGGACCAGAGAAGGCCTTTAACTGGATCGACATCAGAAAAATCTTTAGGAATCGATTTAACTAGACCAGGCAAGATCTTGGAATAACTTCAACTGGATCGGCATCAGAAAAATCTTTAGGAATCGACTTTACTGGACCAGAGAAGGCCTTTGACTGGATCGGCATCAGAAAAATCTTTAGGAATCGATTTAACTGGACCAGGCAAGGTCTTGGAATAACTTCAACTGGATCGGCATCAGGAGAATCTTTAGGAATCAACTTTATTGGACCAGAGAAGGCCTTTGACTGGATCAGCATCAGAAAAACCTTTAGGAATCGATTTAACTGGACCAGGAAAGGTCTTGGAATAACTTCAATTGGATCGGCATCAGGAAAATCTTTAGGAATCGACTTTACTGGACCAGAGAAGGCCTTTGACTGGATCGACATCAGAAAAATCTTTAGGAATCGATTTAAATGGACCAAGCAAGGTCTTGGAATAACTTCAACTGGATCGACATCAGGAAAATATTTAGGAATCGATTTGACTGGACCAGAGAAGGTTTTGGAGTAACTCTGACTGGATCAGGAAAATCTTTAGGAATCGATTTAACTGGACCAGAGAAGGTCTTGGCGCCTTTGGCTGGACCGGCATCAGAAAAATCTTTAGGAATCGATTTAACTGGACCAGGCAAGGTCTTGGAATAACTTTAACTGGATCAGTATCAGGAAAATCTTTAGGAATCGACTTTACTGGACCAGAGAAGGCCTTTGACTGGATCTGCATCAGAAAAATATTTAGGAATCGATTTAACGTGACCAGACAAGGTCTTGGGATAACTTCAACTGGATTGGCATCAGAAAAATCTTTAGGAATCGATTTAACTGGACCAGAGAAGGTCTTCCACATAGTTGAGAATTTAACTGCATCTTTCTTGAAAGGTAAAGGTCAGTCATATGCAATGCATGATATGGATCAAGCAATGATGTTCTTAACATAAATGATGGAAATGTAATGTTTCTAGCTGGGGAAAATAAATCCCGGATAGCTACCGGAGAGTAAAGCTGAATTCTTCATTTCCGCTGGGGATAATGAACGAAGGTAATAAACCTGCAGGAGAAGAGAACTCCATTGGGGAATAAGCTGATGAGGAGGTTACTCTGTGGGGTAGAGATGTTCTGCTGAGGATTCCACTGATAAACTCTACTGGGGATGGATTACCGTTGCTGGTGATAATGAATCTGTTTAGGATTGAACTCCTGTTTGTGAAAGGAAAGAACTTCGTTAGGGGATGATCTTTCAGTTGTGACTTGCTGGGGGTAAACCTGTTAGAGTTTTATGGGGATAATCCTCTGAATTATACTGGGAATGATCCTTTGAACTTGGATGGGGAAATTTATTTTGCACTCCGCTAGGGATAAACTTCCAGAGTCTACTGGGGATGATGCTTCAACTCCATTGGGGAAGCTTTTTCAGACCGTGCTGGGGAAATATTGACTCCATTGGGGGAGTATCTTGTATTCTTCCGGGGAATATTCTTATACTTTTTTGGGGAATATTAAGACTGTCGGGGGTATTAAGCCTTTTCAGTGCTGATGGTAGATCAACTCTGCTTGGGAAGAGCCTTGCTGATTTGTTCATAGTTGCAAGTATCAGCTGGGGAGAGCTACTATTACTGTCTTACTCTGCGGGGAATGGAAGTATCTTAGCCATATTCTTCAGCTGAATATACCTTGGTACCTGGTGGACAGAGCAACTACACAGTTTGGACAATTCTTATTGCCCCTGTTTCTGACATTACCAATAATTCGTCTTTTGTTTCGCATGTAAATATTTATGAGCAGCAATTAATGTCTAATGCATATATCAAAAATGAACCTTGGACGTTCTTTGCAAAACAAAACAGATAAAGGAAAAACAGTTTGAAATTTCTTTGAAAATGAATTGTATTGATTTTGAAGTTTGGCCTACAAATAGGCGTTTTTGTACAAGAGGCTGACGTCCTAGTAAGAGAACACCACCGAATAATAGAATTTACACAATTTGTGAAAGATTAAACAAAACAGCTATGTGAACAATCCCACTGGGTTCCAACTCTGCTATTGCCTTTATGTCCTCAAGCATCTCATCACTTTGCTATTGGTTGGAGATGAATCTGATTGATTAGCGCCGTCCGAGCTTAACAGTTGATACCGAAGTCTGGATTCAAGATGATCCAATGAGACATAGTGTTACACTTTGATCCCTAATTTTTGCCTGGACCGCCCTTTCGGGTTTTCAGTCCACCGGGATACCCTTTTTTTCCCAAGCCGCCTTTTCAGGTTTTCGACTTGCCGGGTGTACACATTTTTCATTTTCATCCCTTATTTTTGCTCGAACCCTTTTGGTTCGCTGGGAAGCCCTTATTTTTGCCTAGGCCAGTCAACCTAGCAGTTCTTTGATTATACGTATTATTTTTTCACTATGTATGTATTGACGGGGTGAGGAAGGTCGTCACCATCCATGGTGGTTAGAATCATAGCTCCTCCTGAGAAAATGTTCTTGACCACAAATGACCCTTCGTAAGTAGGGGGTCTATTTGCCCCTGGGATCACCTTGAGGTAGAATAATGCGCTTGATTACCAGATCCCCAACTTGATACTCTTGTCGTCTAACTTTCTTGTTAAATGCCTTGATCATCCGTTTTTGATACGTCTGTCCATGACAAATAGCAGTAAGTCTCTTTTCGTTAATTAAGTTCAGCTGATCAAGTCGGGTCTGAATCCAGTCGTCTTCGCTCAAACCTGCATCCTTCATGATTCGAAGAGAGGGTATCTGAACTTCAATGGGAAAAACTGCCTCCATGCCATATACCAAGGAATAGGGTGTTGCCCCTGTTGACGTTCGCGCTGAGGTACGGTACCCATGGAGAGCAAACGGTAACGTCTCATGCCAGTCTCTGTATGTCACTGTCATCTTCTGCACGATCTTCTTAATGTTCTTATTAGCCGCTTAGACAGCCCCATTCATCTTCGGCCGGTAGGGAGAAGAGTTGTGATGATGTATCTTGAATTATTCGCAGAGCTCAATGATCATCTTGTTGTTGAGATTGGTACCATTGTCCATAATGATCCTCTCTGGTACACCGTATCGACAGATCAGGTTGTGCCGAATAAACCGTGCCATGACGTTCTTGGTTACAGTAGCAAAGGAAGCTGCTTCAACCCACTTCGTAAAGTAATCAATAGCTACCAGGACGAAACAATGCCCGTTGGATTCCGTAGGTCTGATCTCGCCGATCATATCAATGCCCCACATTGCAAAAGGCCAAGGTGCCGTCAAGATGTTTAGAGGAACTGGAGGTATGTGCACCTTATCAGCATAGACTTGGCACTTGACTCTATCAGAATGACGCATGAAGGAAAACTTCAAGTGAAAGAAACTAAAGCTCTTGCGCTCATTCAGAAGTATGAGGCATTCAAGATGGAAGAAAGTGAATCTATTGAAACAATGTTCTCAAGATTTCAAATTATGGTTGTTGGTCTCAAAGTTCTGGACAAAGGGTATTCTACTACTGATCATGTAAAGAAGATCATCAGAAGCTTGCCAAAACAGTGGAGGACAATGGTCACAGCACTGAAGCTAGCTAAGGATCTCAACAAAATCTCTCTGGAGGAACTTGTCAGCTCCCTCATAAGTCACGAGATAGAGCTAGAAGCTGATGAACCTCAAAATCAAGGTAAGCCTTTAGCTCTAAAATCTAACAGAAAATCTGACTCCAAGGTTTTGCAGGCTGTTGAAGAAACTTCTGATGGGTCCTCATCAGAAGAAGATGAACTGTCTCTCCTCTCCAGAAGGGTGAACCAACTGTGGAAGCAGAGGCAAAGAAAGTTCAGGAAACCCAGAAGATCTGAGAACCAGAACGAATCCTCCTCCAAATACAGAAGATCAGAATCCTCCTCTGGACACAGAAGATCTAAAGGCTCTTTAGGAAGCAGAAAGCCAAACAACAAAGACATCATCTGTTATGAGTGTAATGAGCAAGGACACTACAAGAGTGAATGCCCAAAGCTTCAAAAGGAAAAGCCCAGAAGAAAGTTTGGCAAGGAAAAGAAGAAAAGTCTCATGGCTACATGGGATGACTCTGACACATCTGAAGCTGACTCAGAATCAGATCATGAGAGAGCAAACATAGCTCTCATGGCGAACATAGCAGAAGACAGTGAAGCTTCTGAATCAGACTCTGAATCAGACACAGAAGAGGTATTTCCTGACTTTGGTATTAATTTTACTAAGGCTGAACTAGCTGAAAGCCTCAATGAGATTCTGGAACGATATCAACAAATCAGAGTCAAATTCAGAAACCTGAAAATGGATCTTGCTTCTGACTCTGATAAAACTGAGAGTCTCAAATTGGAGAATTCTGAGTTGAAAAATTAACTTTCAAAATTAGAAAATCTATTACAAAACTCTCAGAAGGAAACAATTCCTAAAACTCCCAGTAGTGCTGATGAGATCATCAAGGAGTATGATCACAGCTTTCAGAAGTTTCTAGCTAAAAGCATAGATAGAAGCAAGATGGATTCAATGATCTATGAAGTTAGCAGAAATGGCAGAAAAGGAATAGGATACCAAGGTAAGGTACCTACACCAAAGAATGCCATGGATTTAGTTATTAAACGAACTCCTCTTAATTCACACTTTGTATATGGGCACACACACGACATTAAATATACCAGTAGTAATTTTTCTGTCAAACCAAAATTCAACCAGAGTTTTGGTAAAACTAACAAATCAGGACCCAAGAAAATATGGGTACCTAAGGATAAAATAATACATGTTGCAGATATCTTTAGCAGCAAAGCAGAAACACCAGTCATGGTACCTGGACTCTGGCTGCTCACGACACATGACGGGAAGAAGGCATATGTTCCAAAGCCTGGAAATTAAGCCTGGAGGCCACGTAGGCTTTGGAGGCAATCAGAGGGGAAAGATCATTGGCTCTGGAACAGTAGGTATGGAAGTTGAATTCACAGGTACTGAAGACAAGTCATCAGAAGCTCTTAACCGAGACAATCCCTCAACATCAGAAAGAGGAACTGCAAGCAATCCAACATCTTCTGTTGATCAACCTCAGAAAAGACCATCCAGAAGCAGCATGGATCACCCCGAAGAAACAATCTTGGGAAGAAAGGAAGATCCAATCAGAACAAGAGTCAGCTTCAGAAACTCTGAAGAATCCCTCATGGGACTTGTTTCTCTGATTGAACCATCCTCAATTGATGAAGCACTTCTAGACAATGACTGGATTCTAGCAATGCAAGAGGAGCTGAATCAATTCACCAGGAATGACATATGGGATCTGGTTCCTAAACCAAAAGGATTCAACGTCATTGGAACAAAATGGGTGTTCAGAAACAAGCTGAATGAACAAGGTGAAGTTGTCAGAAACAAGGCACGATTGGTAGCACAAGGTTATAGTCAGCAAGAGGGGATAGACTATACAAAAACCTTTTCTCCAGTCGCCAGGTTAGAATCTATAAGACTTTTAATTTCTTTTATTATTAATAAAGGCATCACTCTGTATCAGATGGATGTAAAAAGTGCATTCTTAAATGGCTATATAGAAGAAGAGGTATATGTGCACCAACCCCCTGGTTTTGAAAGCTCAAAAAATCCAGAATATGTTTCCAAACTAAAGAAGTCACTATATGGTCTGAAACAAGCTCCCAGAGCTTGGTATGAAAGACTAAGTAACTTCCTGTTAGAAAAGGAATTCACCAGAGGGAAGGTGGACACAACCTTATTCTGTAAAACAGTTAAGAATGACATTTTAGTCTATCAGATTTATGTTGATGATATAATATTTGAATCTACTAAACCCTCTCTGGGAAGAGAATTTGCTAAGTGTATGCAGGCAGAATTTGAGATGAGCCTGACGGGGGAACTAAAATTATTTCTGGGCATCCAGATCAATCAAACCCCAGAAGGAACTTACATTCATCAGAGCAAATATGTCAGAGAACTTCTGAAGAAATTTGATCTCTTAGAATGTAATCCATCAAAGATTCCAATGCATCCCACGTGCATTCTGGAAATAGAAGAGGTAAGCAAAAAGGTAGAACAGAAAGTCTATAGAGGTATGATTGGCTCTCTTCTTTATCTGACAGCCTCAAGGCCTGATATTTTGTTCAGTGTATGCATTATTGCAAGATTCTAATCAGATCCTAGAGAATCTCACTTAACATCTGTTAAGCGAATTTTCAAGTATATGAAAGGTACTACTAATCTGGGTTTGTTTTATAGAAAATCTAGTGATTACAGCTTAGTAGGTTACTGTGATGCTGACTTTGCTGGAGACAGAGTAGAACGCAAAAGCACTTCTGGAAGCTGCCAGTTTCTGGGAGAAAATCTGATCTCATGGTCCAGCAAAAGACAATCCACGATTGCTCTATCAACAGCAGAAGCTGAATACATAGCAGCAGTTGGATGCAATACACAAATGCTCTGGATGAAAAGTCAACTTGAGGACTTCCAGATTTATGAGAGTAACATTCCTATACTATGTGATAATACTTATGCTATTTGCTTAAGTAGAAATCCAATTTTGCATTCTAGGGCTAAGCATATAGAAATAAAACATCATTTTATTAGGTACTATATTCAGAAAGGCATTTTAAACTTAAAATTTATTGATACAGACCATCAATGGGCTGATATCTTCACAAAACCACTTTCTGAAGATAGGTTCAACTTCATTCTGAAACATCTCAGCATGAAGCTCTGTCCAGAATAAAACTGTTTTAATTTTATATATTAACCTTCAGAATCATGTTTATTACTCTGTGAACTTCTGATCAATCCTCTTTCATATTTTTAGAAATACAGATTGTATCAGATCTATCCATGAAGCCCTGAGCTCTTCAGCTCAAGGATAGAAGTGATGTTCACTCAAAGCAAACAAGTGTCATCCAGTCATCAGCTGGTTCCTGAGGCTGAACATGCGTTCACGCTTCTGAAAAGGTAAAGCGCTGATTGGTTGCATTGAGACACATGTCACTGGTAACCGTTTAAGTATCTTTCTGAAATCCCCTAAAATCAGCAATCAATTAATGCTATTAATCATGATTTATTTCTATCTCTTAAGCGTTTATGTTTTCAAAAACTTTTTCAAAATCTATTTAAACACCATTCACACTATTCACAACGTTTACCCTTACTTTCGTTTTCAATCCATTTTTCTGATATCTGTGTTTGTGTTCTTACTGCTCAAGAAAACCCTCTCAATTTTTTCTCTCAAAACCTCGTGTGAACAATGGCGTCTTCCAGCAATATCTCTTCAGGTTCCTAGAAAGATGCATCAACTGAGCAATATGAGGTTCCTCTCAGAACACTACTCACCCCAGTCAAGAACCTGGAAGTTCTGTCAAAGATTATACACTACAAGAAAATTAGTGTTTAACGACACAAAAATTGCGACAGTTATGTGATAACTGTCGTAATTGACATATAGAGACAGTGTTTACGACAGTTGACACCAACCGTCCCTAATATTTATTTTGCGACGGTATATTTAACCATCATAATATTGTTATTACGATGGTAAAACAACCGTCGGCCCCCATTTAACACTTTTAACATTGATTTTTCACCAACAACTAGTCACGACGGTAAAATTAACCGTCCTAAAAGGCATATCACGACGGTAAAGCACCCGTCGCACCCTTAAACCTTTCACGACGGTAAAATTATCCGTCCTAAAATTCATTTCACGACGGTAAAACAACCGTCGCACCCAAAACCTTTAAAAATTCTCATGGGCACGACGGTAAAACACCCGTCGCCGTAAAAAAGTTAAAAAGCTCTTAAAATACATAAAACATCAATTCACTTTCTACTCCGTAAACATTATAAATATCACTAAATAAAGTTTATTACCACCGTGAGCCACCCTAACCACTGTGTAATCATGTATAATGGTTGCAGTCTCGTTAGTTGTTATAGTGTAGGCATAGATGATAGAACATCTTATAATGATTTTGGAATTGTTAATACATTTTAACTTAGTAGAATCTGTTCTTAGTCCCTCTCATGTGATGAATTTAAATTTAGTTCACATATGGAACATACATATTCTACTATCCAAGTTCTGTTAAATTCTTATGTAACCAAACAAGCTACATTTTCTTTTGTTTTGATTTCAGGTGGCATTGGCAACAGCAGCAAAAGCAAAATTACTTCTTCGTGAGCTAAAAACCGTTAAAGCGGATTTAGCATTTGCTTTAAAGTTAAACTTACTCATAAAATATCTTAGAATCCCTAATCACAAACCTCATGTCCTCCTCCAACGACCTTCGCTCCCAAGCCGAAAATATCTTCAACCTATGCAAACAAACCTACCCCGATTCCCTAATCCTCAAACTCGCCCAACTTCTCCACACTTCCCCGAACCTTGAAACCCGCACCATGTCCACAATCCTCCTCCGCCGCCACCTCACGCGCCACCACGACGACTCCTTCATCTACCCACACCTAACCGCCTCCACTCAATCCACTCTCCGTTCCCTCCTCCTCTCCTCTCTCCATCAAGAGCCTGTCAAATCCATTGCTAAGAAGCTATGCGACACGGTTTCTGAACTTGCTTCTGCACTTCTCTCCGAAGACCTTGCTTCGTGGCCTGACCTACTCCCGCTTCTCTTCCAGTTGTTTACTTCACCTGACGCTAGGCTTCAGGAGATTTAGCTACTTGTGTTTGCTCAATTGGCTCATTACATAGGTGAAACCCTAATTCCTCAATTGTCTACTCTTCACTCTGTTTTCCTCCGCAGCCTTAGCGCTGCTACATCGTCATCAGATGTCCGCATCGCTGCTCTTGCTGCCAGCATCAATTTTGTTCAGTGTCTCTCCAATCCCTCTGACCGTGATAGGTATTACATATTCCAATTATGCTCCTATTTGAACTAACTTGAATTGAACAAATCCATAGGTTTCATTCCAAAATTGAGATGTGTTTAGTTATGTTGTTTATAGTGCAGATTTGAACTATGCTCCAATTTGGACTAACTTGGAATGAATTTATAGGTTTAATATAAAACTTGAGATGGACTTAGTTATGTTGTCAATAGCATGCAATAGCAGTGCATATTTGAATTATGCTTCAATTTGGATTAACTTGAACTGAACGAGTTTATAGGTTTCATATAAAAATTGAGATGGACTTACCTTTTGATTATTGTTGATAGATCTGAATTATGCTCCAATTTGGATGAACCTTAAAACTGTGTTGTCAATAGCACAAATTGGCATTGCTTGGATGAACGAATTGACATTGCTTGGATGAACGAATTAGCATTGCTCCAATTTGGATTAACGAATTAGCATTGCTCCAATTTGGATTAACGAATTAGCATTGCTCCAATTTGGATTAACGAATTAGCATTGCTCCAATTTGGATTAACCTTAAAACTATGTTGTCAATAGCACGAATTAGCATTGCTCCAATTTGGATTAACTTATATTGAATGAGTTTATAGGTTTCATATCAAAATTGAGATGCACTTAGTTATTAGTGTTGGTAAGTTTGAATTATTCTCCAAATTGGGTGAACCTTAAAACTAAGTTGTCAATAGCATGCAATAGCAGCGGAACAGAATGGTAGGGTCAGCAGTAGGGCAGCGGTTCCTAATTGTTGCGAAATTGCGATCAGCTAGTGGGATTTTGCGGATAAATTCCTCATTTGTTTAAACAGTTGGTTTTTTCTCTAGGGTATAAGCTTCCATCCAAACTCATTCAAGAGTAATGTTATGTTCTTGAGCTCAAAAATTGTTATTTTATTCTTCTTGTTTGCCTAAGTTTTGTTGCTATGTACTTTAGGTTTCTTTAAGTACAAAGGTCTTTTTAATTGTGTGCATTTTTTTTTACTTTGTACATTGGGTTTTACTCTTAACAATAGCGCCTATCCTCTATAGCATTTTAGGGAATCAATGTTACTCAAAGCTATCATAGATTCACAACATAGACCTTGAATTGGAATTAGTTTAGTTTTTTATGCAAAGCTATCATAAATTAGCAACATACTGTACACCTTAAATTGTAACGAGTTTAGTTTATAAGTTTCGTGAAAAGTTGATATGTAGTTACCTATGATTAATGTTGAATTCTATATGTGAAGTTGGGGAGACTGTTATCGTTATTGGCTTAATCATCTGTTCTGATGGCAAACTTCTTACTAAGTTTGGGTTCATGTCTGATAATAGGTTCCAAGATTTGCTTCCTCTAATGATGCAGACATTGACAGAGGCATTGAATTCTGGTCAGGAGGCGATTGCACAAGACGCACTTGAACTCCTCATTGAGCTTGCAGGGACTGAGCCACGTTTCTTGCGAAGGCAGATTGTTGATATGGTTATTTGAAGTTCCTGATTATTGATATATCATTTGAATTTATGAAGGGCTGAATCATGTTTATCATTCAATTTATTACTATCATATTGCAGGCTCATGCAGCTTCTGCAGTGCTAAATTTTACCGAGAATTGCAACCCAGATATTCTAATACCTTATTTGGATGGGATTGTGAGCAAACTTCTTGTACTCCTTCAGGTATTTGTTTGTTATTGATATTTATAGGCATGAACGTATGAGAATATTTAAATAATATCTTGGTGAAGGAGATCATATGGTATTTGTTTGTTATTGATATTTATAGGCATGAACGTATGAGAATATTTAAATAATATCTTGGTGAAGGAGATCATATGGTCTTTGTTTGATTATACTTTTTGATTTTGTTTGAAAATAAAGAAATTTCATGGATTCTCATCTGTTTGTCGTTTGAGAGGATCTGCATTTACTCTATCTATTTTTTACTCATCTTTGAATTTTTATACTTGGAAGCCTTAGATTCCTAATTTGTTAGTTTTTCTTTCATGACTGTGAGTATTGTTGTATAATGTTACTTTGTTTCATTAATTGTTGCATCCCAAAGGTGTTATGCTGCTTTATATTTTATAGATTTGGGATGATAAACTTGGAATTATATGATTTCATCTCTTTTCATGCATGAATTATAGGGTGGAAACCAGATGGTTCAAGAAGGTCCTTTGACAGCATTAGCATCTGTTGCTGATTCTTCACAGGTGCTTTATATAACAATTCTTCTGTATTGGAATCACATTATTTTTAAGTCTTTTAATAAATTTAAATCTCATGTCAACAGGAGAAATTTCAGAAGTATTATGATGCTGTAACCCCATATCTAAAAGCTATTTTATTGAATGCAAATGATAAATCTAATCGTATGCTTCGTGCCAAAGCAATGGAGTGTATTAGTTTGGTAGGAATGGCTGTTGGAAAGGAGAAGTTCAGGGATGATGCCAAGCAGGTGATTTAAATTTATTTTAGCATGTTTTTTGTTTATTTTTTTATCCAAATAGTTTTTATATCTTATTTCATACAATCTGATTGTTATTCACTTTTTGTGTGCTAATGTATGGTTTTCATTCTTCATTGACTAGGTCATGGATGTCTTAATGTCACTGCAACAATCTCAACTGGATGCTGATGATCCAACTGCAAGTTACATGTTACAAGTATGATCCTTTTTTTTCCTTCCATTTGTTGACATCAACTTTGGATCATATATTTATATATTCTCTTGTTATGGTTTAAATACATTTATACCTCAGATTTTCACTTGGATTTTATATTCTCAGGCATGGGCACGACTTTGCAAGTGCCTTGGGCAGGATTTTCTCCCATACATGGGATTTGTCATGCCTCCCTTGCTTCAATCTGCACAACTTAAGCCTGATGTGACAATTACATCAATAGATTCTGACGCCGAGTTTGATGAAGAGGATGACATGTGTCCTTCTGGTTCTGGTTACTGTATTTTGGGTCACAAAAGATTTATATCCATGATGTGTGTGATCGGTGGATCTGGAACTGACTGTTTAACGCTGGTTCGCGAAATGTCGCGGAAGCAAGAGTCGCCACCGTCTTTTATTTTCTCCAAATGGAAAGGACAAAAGCACAGAAAAATTCCTTAAAGAGATTGCTCTCGGTTCGGGAGGTAGATTATAGAAAGGGAAGGTGTTAGCACCCTTTCTATCCATGGTTATCCATGGGCTCTTAGATACTTGCTCACTTGTGTTTTCAAAAATGGTTTGTTTGCTTTTCAACTGTGGGTTTTAAAAAGTTTCTTTGAAAATTTCAGTTCGACTCTTGTGTCAGAGTGTTTGAAAAATTGCTTTGAAAGCTTTTGAAAAGTGTCGGTGTGAAAAGATTTTTGTTTGTTTTTGAAGTTTAGAGCAAGTATCTAGAGTCGTCTACCTACCCTAAGGAATTCGTCTGTGTAGATGTCCTTTAAAGTAGTGCCATCCCACCATTGAGAGGTAGGTGGCACCACCGTTGGAGGTGTTCGGGTCAATTCGAGTTTAGGGACATTGTGGTCACCGAGCAAAGGTAAGACACCTTAGAAGCTACCCTTATGCCATTGATCTTTTATTCCGAGGCAACCGTTCTGAGGCAACTTATTCGAGGCAACTTTGTTTTATGCAACTAGATCAATGGACACAAGGACTCACTAAGACATCCTATAGTCGACGGCCACGTTT
Organism: Vicia faba; assembly: GCA_948472305.1. Taxonomy (NCBI): domain Eukaryota; kingdom Viridiplantae; phylum Streptophyta; class Magnoliopsida; order Fabales; family Fabaceae; genus Vicia; species Vicia faba. The sequence continues at coordinate 106,326,893 of OX451736.1, forward strand.
CGAGGGACAAGGCAATAGTGTGATCACCGGAGTAATGGGAAAACACCTTAGAAGCTACCCTCATGCCAGGTTCCCGGATCATGAGGACTTACTAAGACATCCTCTACTCGACGATCACCTTTCGGGGCAAGGCAACAGTGAGGCGTACCCTAGGGGTGGTGTGTGCGAATTGTGTGTCGTTTTCATTTGCATTTGTCTTTTGTCACGTCATGGGTGTTCTACGCTTGTTTTTATTATGTCCATTCATTCTTGCATGCTTTGTTTAACAGTTAAGATATTTGCGGGAAAAGTAAATCTAAAGCTATTACAAACGGCGCGGGTCCACATCGCCAAAATTAAACCGGACCCGATTTGACGGAAAGTAAAGAAGCAAATAAAGTAAAATGCGAGAAGTTTAGGTACATGGCTTCGGGAGAGATACATAATTATTTAAGCGAAATAAAATAAACGTACGAAATAAAAGAATTATCGAAACGAGGGCGTTGGACCCTTTTGCAAAATTAAATTAATAAGGAATTAAAATTAATATTAAAAGAAAATGTTTTTGGTATTTTTGTGTTTTTTAAGATTTGATAGAAAAAAGAATTAATTAAAACTAAAATAAAATGTTAAACCTACTTCTAATTATTTTTTAAGTTATTAAGAAAAATATTGAATTTTAACCTAATTTAAACCTAAGTTAATTTACATGCAATTTAATTATAAAAATAAATAAATAAATAATATTATGGTAAAAGAAATATTAAAGAAAGGAATAAAAATTAACTAAACCTAATTCTACATTTTTTAGATTTTATTATGAAAAGAATTAAAATTGTAACCTAATTTAAAACTAATTAATTACATGCTAATTTATTTACAAGAAAATATCAAAATAAATAATCATTATATTTTTTATCTTTTTCTGAATTTTTTATGATGTTTTTGTATTTTGTAAAAAAAAATAATTGATTAAATTAAAACAATAAAGAAAATAAAATAACAAAAAAAATAAAATATGAAGAGAATTGCAAACCAATGGGGGGTTCAGGCTCCAATATGGAGGTGTAGGCCTTAGCAATCTGGCCCAACAAGCTTCAGATCCATTGACTTTTGCCACTAGCGTGTTAACACTTTGACCAAGCTTATGATGTACATCCAGTCTCAGCCATTGATTTGAATTTATTAGATACGTGGATGGCTTGATGGTGATGGAATATGGTGCGCATTAATGTTGTGCCTGCATAGGAATTATTGTGGAAAAATAATATTGAAATTACACAGACCTGGGGCTCGAACCCAGGTCTTGGATGTTGAAGCAATGAGCGTTTGCCAGCTGAGCCACTGAACCTTTTTGATATATTAATAACGAGTAAATAATATAAAAGAAAAGCGAAACATTAATGGATTAAAGCGCGCGAGATTTAAATTAACCAATCATTGGCAGCCACGCAGTCGTCTTCCTCGCGTGCCTGAAACACAAAATATAAGGCAACGGTTTTACGTGCGTTTCCTTAGGCCCTTTTCAAGAAAATAGCGATTAGGCTATCCTTGAACATAAATTAGGCGCGAGGGCATGTTTAGGATCGTCCAGGTCTGCTGATTACAATGGTGGTGGCCTTGAGTCCTAATTTTACTTCGTTTCAAAAGCCCCAAATTTACAACCCTGTAAACCCTAGAAATCGAGCATGGTACAATTGTATATACAGCATGATAATCAAATTAAACATCATGGTTAGCTTTAAAACATCACAATGAATATAAATCCACAAATAAAATATGCAAAAGATGCGTGAATTATGATGCACGATTCTGCAATTTGTTTGATACAGTTGAGGTTCTCGTTACCAATTCCTTGCCTTTTGATGAATGTTCTGGATTGGAATATGATCAGTGAAGCTTCAGGAAGCTATTGAAATAGTTTTTGTGCCTTGAATCAATCTCTAACAATGATTTCAGTTTTGATTTTTTAGAGAATTTTTCCAAGTTTGTCTATGGCCTTTGAGCGCAGTTTTCTGTCTATGGGCATTAGGGTTATGTTCAAGCATTTGTAGTGAATCAATTAGGTTAAGAAAATTGATAAAAATCTCTTGTAATCATGGTTTTCAATATTTGATTTTTCACCATTATGTTTCATATCTTTTTCATGTGCTCTTGTATCAATTATGCTCAAATCAGACCAAATCTTTCCCTATTGACCTATGCACGAAATATTGAAGGCAAAATATGCATGAAAAGATTTATTAGGTCAAGTTATATATTTTTCACATATTTAAATGATTTAAATGAATTAATATAAATAATAATTCAAATAAATAAATAAAAAATGAGAAAATACTTCCCTTTGGGCCAAGTGGTCGTGCACATGCTTGGAATGATGAATCATGGAAGAAAAATGGGCCCATTAGCAATTTTAGGTCATTTGAAGTAGTGTTGACTTTTCAAAATATCCAAAAATTTCCCAACTTCCACAAGGCATAACTTGCTCAATTTATAAGCTTTTCTCATGTTCTTGGACATTTTGGAAAGGTCTTTGAGTCCTCTAACCAATGTCTTTGGTCCCATGTCATTTTGATTTACCAATATCAAGTTATGGCCTTTGACTTAAAGTCCCTTTTTGTTGACTTTTGAAAATGACCTATAATGTTGAAATTGATAACTTTTTGTGAGAGCATTTCTTGGACTTGAAGTATGAAGATGAGTTGTAGGAAATGTCTTTCTCTTCAAAATGAGCTTTGGATGGAATTTTTCTGATAATCCATGTGAAAGTTATGCCCTGGTCAATTTCAGTTGACTTTTTCAGTTGTCCAAATAAAGAAACTTTTGCATCTTGATGATTTTCTGAGCCAAATTTTGAGAATCATGATCAAGCATTGATCAAATGATGTTTGTGGCTTCAAAATGATATGTTGACCAAAAATTTGAACTTTTGACTGTCAAATGACCATTTTGCCCCTACAGTTGACTGTAGTGCAATTAGGGTTTTTGACTGTGCAATTTTGAGCTGAATGCCTTGAAACTTGATATGAGGATACTTGACCACATTTGTAGGCATGTGAGACTTGATTGGGCCTTTGAAAACTTCAATTTCTTGATCAGAACTCAAACCCTAGTTTTGACTGTATAGGAGACCTTTGCACTGTGCAACCCTTGGGGAATTTTGCAGCTTGACTTGGAAATTTCTTGGAGAATATGGGAGGGCAAATTTTGGGGTACAACAGTTGCCCCTGTTCAATCTTCTTAGACCTGAGGATGCAGATTGGCGGACGTGCCTTTCGTAATCCGAGGGTGGAAGATGATTGAACACTAAAGTGCCCAGAAATTTGCGCTCACATAGTAGCGGTATGATGATGGAATGGGCTTATAGATGCCATTTGGAGATTGCTGGATAGGATGATGGGCTTATAGATTCCATCTGGATGCTGATCGCGTAGGAGATTCCTTAGCGAGAACCTGCATACCTGCAAAACAGAAAACGAGTACCTGACACGTTGCAGGAGCTGAATTTTAGATGCTTGGTATAGATATGTCCTGACTGGTTACAGGAGTTGAGTCTGGATCTTCAAATGGCGATGAATGAACCAGGGATAATTACTGCCTTAGCATGAATGGTAAGAGAACCTTGGGCGACTTTAACTTCAACGACGCTCGTTGAGAGAAATCTTGGGCGACTTTAACTTCAACAACGCTCGTTGAGAAAAATCTTGGGTGTCTTCTACTGGGATAAGAATCAGGGAGATCTTAGGGTCGATCTGACTGAACCAGAGGAGGCCTTTGACTGGATAAGCATCAGGAAAATCTTAGGGTCAATTTAACTGAACCGGACAAGGTCTTGAAATATCTTCAACTGGATAAGCATCAGGGAGATCTTAGGGTCGATCTGACTGAACCAGAGAAGGCCTTTGACTGGATAAGCATCAGGAAAATCTTAGGGTCGATTTAACTGAACCGGTCTAGGTCTTGAAATATCTTCAACTGGATAAGTATCAGGGAGATCTTAGGGTCGATCTGACTGAACCAGAGAAGGCCTTTGACTGGATAAGCATCAGAAAAATCTTGGGGTCGATTTAACTGAACCGGACAAGGTCTTGGAATATCTTCAACTGGATAAGCATCAGGGAGATCTTAGGGTCGATCTGACTGAACAAGAGAAGGCCTTTGACTGGATAAGCATCAGAAAAATCTTGGGGTCGATTTAACTGAACCGGACAAGGTCTTGGAATATCTTCAACTGGATAAGCATCAGGGAGATCTTAGGGTCGATCTGACTGAACCAGAGAAGGCCTTTGACTGGATAAGCATCAGGAAAATCTTAGGGCGATTTAACTGAACCGGACAAGGTCTTGAAATATCTTCAACTGGATAAGCATCAGGGAGATCTTAGGGTCGATCTGACTGAACCAGAGAAGGCCTTTGACTGGATAAGCATCAGGAAAATCTTAGGGTCGATTTAACTGAACCGGTCTAGGTCGTGAAATATGATTGAGAATTTCAACTGCATCCTTCCTGAAAGGTAAAGGTCAGTCATATGCCATGCATGATATGGATCAAGCAATGATGTTCTCAACATAAATGAGATTTGTAAGATATGATGCGTCTATGCATGTTATAATGATGTATGTGATGTTTTATATATGTTTTTGTCTAGGAAAGTAAATCCTTGACGGGTGCCGGGAAGTCGTATCCTGGGCTGATGTTGAAGAATAGATTTTGTTTCCGCTGGGGATGATAACTGCAAGAATACCGGTAGGAGAAGATGACTCCGTTGCGGAATAAACTTGGCAAATGGAAGATTCTGCGGGGAGAAAAGATACTCTAGCGACCATGCTGGGAAGCAATACTCTGTGGGAAGAGGGATGCCCTGCTGAGTGTTGTTAGTAATTTGCTGGGGATACCCTTGTTGTGTTGGAAGTGTTGATGGACTTCGCTGGGGTTAGGAAAGAACTACGTTGACGACGACCTTTCCGTGGCTTTTGGCTGAGGATAACCCAGTTATATCCTGTTAAGGAAATAACTCTTTAAATAAAGCCGGACGACACGTTCGTGCTCTGCGAGGATAAGCTTCCAGAATCTACTGGGGATAAGCTTACTGCTTGGGGATATGAATTCCAGTTTTCCTGGGGAAACTGGATTGGACTCTCCTGGGGAGTTTTGATATGCTGGGGAAGTGATTCCTTTGGACGTTGATATGCCGCCGGGGAACAATCTTTAGACCAAGACTGCCGGGGATGCTTGTTGAGAATATGTGCTGCTGGGGAATGTTGAGCTCTACAGGAGGATACTCAACTTCCTTGAGATTTGATAATTCTGCTTGGAGAGGAATGTATTGTTTTGCTGAACCGCTCTCTGGGGAATTAGGGTGTACTGGTCATATTCTTTAGCCGAACCTACCTTGGTACCTTGGAGGATAGAACAATCGGATTGTTTAGACAACTCTTTTATTGCCCCTGTCTCTAGTGTCACCTGCAATTAATTCCTTTGTTTCGTATGCAAATATTCATGAGTTAGCAAACTATTGTCAATGCATATATCACAAATTGAACCTTGGACGTTCTTCGCGAAACAAAACAGAAAAAGAAAAATACTTGGCACGTTTAACTGAAAATATATTTGTATTGATTTTTTTGAATAGCCTGAAAATAGGCGTTTTGTGTACAAGAGGCTGACGTCCTAGTAAGAGAACGCCGCCGAGCAAAAGAGTTTATACAGATTTTGTACAAAAGAAAATAAAACAGCTGTGTGAAGTGAATGATCCCACTGGGTTTCAACTCTGCTATTGCCTTTATAACTCCGAGCGTCTCATCACTTGATGACCTTGGTTGAAGATGAAGCTGACTGATCGATGCCGTCTGAACTTGATGTAGATACCGGATTCTGGATGCAAAGTGATCAATGAGACATAGTATTACGCTTTTATCCCTAATTTTTGCCTGGACCGCCCTTTCGGGTTTTCGGTCCACCGGGATACCCATTTTTGCCCAAGCCGCCTTTTCAGGTTTTCGACTTGCCGGGTGTACAGATTTTTCATTTTCATCCCTTCATTTTGCCCGAACCCTTTTGGTTCGCCGGGAAGCCCTAATTTTTGCCTAGGCATGTCAGCCTAGCGGGTCTTTTTTATGCGTAGTATCTTTTTACTATGTCTGCATTGGCGGGGTGAGGAAGGTCGTCACCATCCATATTGGTCAATATCATGGCTCCTCCTGAGAACACATGCTTAACCACAAATGGCCCTTCATACGTAGGGGTCCATTTGCCCCTTGGATCACTCTGAGGAAGGATGATTCGTTTGATTACCAGATCCCCAACTTGATATTCTTGTGGTCTGACCTTTTTGTTAAATGCCCTGATCATCCGTTTCTGATACGTCTGACCATGACAGATAGCAGCAAGTCTCTTTTCGTCAATGAGGTTGAGTTGATCAAGTCGTGTCTGGATCCAATCATCTTCGTTCAGATTTGCATCCTTCATTATCCGGAGAGAAGGAATTTGCACTTCGATCGGCAAGACTGCCTCCATGCCATAAACCAGAGAGAAAGGAGTTGCCCCGGTTGACGTCCTAGCTGAGGTACGGTACCCATGTAGAGCGAACGGTAACATCTCGTGCCAATCTTTGTAAGTCACTGTCATCTTCTGCATGATTTTCTTGATGTTCTTATTTGCTGCTTCTACAGCCCCATTCATCTTCGGTCTGTAAGGAGAAGAATTGTGGTGCTGTATCTTGAACTGTTCGCAGAGCTCAGCGATCATCTTATTGTTCAGATTGGTACCGTTGTCTGTAATTATTCGCTCAGGGACGCCATATCGACATATCAGATTGTGTCGAATGAACCGTGCCACAACAGTCTTGGTTACCGTAGCATAGGATGCTGCCTCGACCCACTTCGTAAAATAATCAATCGCTACTAGGATGAAGCGATGTCCATTGGATGCCGTAGATTTAATCTCGCCGATCATGTCTATGCCCCACATTGCAAACGGCCAAGGCGCAGTCAGAACATTCAGGGGAACCGGAGGAACATGCACCTTGTCTGCATAAATCTGGCATTTGTGGCATGTCCTGGAGTGTTGGTAACAGTCAGCTTCCATCGTGGACCAGTAATATCCTGCCCGTAGGATTTTCTTAGCCATAGTATGTCCACTGGAATGCGTACCAAAGGTCCCTTCATGTAGCTCTTCCATGATTCTTTCCGCTTCAGTCTTATCCACACAACGCAGTAAGGTTGAATCATGGTTTCGCTTATACAAGATGCCGTTGCTTAGGAAGAACTTGGCTGCAAACCTTCTCAGGAATTTCTTATCATTGATAGAGGCACCTTCAGGGTATTCCTGAGTTTCCAAGTATCTCTTCACTTCGTGGTATCAAGGCTTCTCAGTTACCAATTCAGTCTCGAGATCACAACAGTATGCCGGTTCGTCCAGTTTCCAGATGATGATCCGGGGAGCCTCATTGTCCCATTTGACCCTGAACATTGAAGACATTGTAGCTAACGCGCCCGCCAACTGATTCTCTTCTCTTGGAAAGTGTTCAAAGGTTATCTCTGTGAAGTGGAGGATCAGGGTCAACACACATTCTCTGTAAGGAATCAAGTTTGGATGTTTCGTATCCAACTCTCCTTTGATCTGATTGATCACCAGAGCGGAATCTCCGAAGACACTCAGAAATTTGATCCTTAGGTCGATCGTAGCTTGAAGACCCATGATACACGCCTCATACTCCGCCATGTTGTTGGTACAGTTGAAACACAACCGGGCAGTGAGTGGAGTATGAGTACCTTGTGGAGATATGATTATGGCGCCGATACCGTTTCCCAAAGCGTTGGAGGATCCGTCAAAGTGCATAGACCATCGGGATCCTGGTTCAGGTCCTTCATCCGGTCCAGGTACTTCACAATCAGTTACTATCATGATGCTTTCATCCGGAAACTCGAAGTTCATTGATTGGTAGTCATCTACAGCTTGATGTGCCAGGTGGTCTGCTAATACACTCCCCTTGATGGCTTTCTGGGTCGTGTACTGAATGTCGTATTCCGTCAAGATCATTTGCCATCTTGCAATTCTCCCAGACAGAGCAGGCTTTTCGAATATGTACTTTATAGGATCCATCTTTGAGATCAACAAGGTAGTGTGAGTCAGCATATACTGTCTCAGCCGGCGAGCAGCCCATACCAAAGCGCAGCAAGTTTTCTCAAGCAGTGAGTATCGGGTCTCACAGTCGGTAAACTTTTTGCTAAGGTAATAAATGGCATGCTCTTTTCGGCCAGACTCGTCATGCTTCCCCATCACACACCCCATTGAATTGTCAAGCACTGTCAGGTATAGTATCAGAGGTCTCCCTTCAACCGGTGGCATAAGGATAGGTGGTTCTTGGAGATACTCTTTAATTTTGTCAAAAGCAGCCTGACATTCCTCGTTCCAATGTACTACCTGATCTTTCTTCAGCAGCTTGAAGATTGGCTCACAAGTAGCAGTCAGATGTGAGATGAATCGAGCGATGTAATTCAGGCGTCCTAAAAAGCCTCTGACTTCCTTCTCTGTCTTAGGAACTGGCATCTCTTGAATAGCTTTGACCTTAGTAGGGTCCACTTGAATACCTTTATCACTGACCACGAAGCCTAGCAACTTTCCCGATCTTACCCCGAAGGTGCACTTGTTCGGGTTCAGTCTCAGCTTGTACAGTTTCAACCGGTCAAACAATTTCTGTAGATGATCTAGATGCTCTTCCTCAGTCTGGGACCTAGCAATCATGTCGTCCACATATACTTCTATCTCATGATGGATCATGTCATGAAACAAGGCGACCATGGCACGTTGGTAGGTTGCCCCAGCGTTCTTTAATCCGAATGGCATGACCTTGTAACAGAAGGTGCCCCACTGAGTGACAAATGTAGTCTTTTCCATGTCTTCAGGTGCCATCTTAATCTGATTGTAACCTGAAAAGCCATCCATGAAAGAGAATACTTTGTGCTGAGCTGTATTATCAACAAGGACATCGATGTGAGGTAAGGGGAAGTCATCCTTGGGGCTAGCCCTGTTCAGATCCCTGTAATCAACACACATTCTGACCTTACCGTCCTTCTTAGGTACCAGCACCACGTTAGCAACCCATTGAGGGTAAGAAGTCACTGCAAGGAACCCAGCATCAAACTGTTTCATAACTTCGGCCTTAATCTTCTCGGACATCTCTGGACGCATCCGACGAACCTTTTGCTTAACTGGAGGACAGTCTTCCTTAGTTGGCAAGTGATGGACCACAATATCGGTATCCAACCCGGGCATGTCTTCGTAGGACCAGGCAAAGATCTCCATATAGTCATGTAACATCTTGGTTAACCGTTGCTTCACGCTGAGCTCTAGGTTGGCACCAATCTTTACCTCTTTTCGGTCTGCCTCAGTACCCAAGTTTATGGTTTCCACTGGCTCTTCATGGGGTTGAATTGCCCTTTCTTCCTGAAGCAACAGTCTTGCAAGCTCGCCAGGCACTTCGCAATCATCTTCACCTTCGTCTTCGGCTAAGTTGATCGGATTTTCGAAGTCATAATTGGCAGTAGCAGAGCTGTTATCAGTAAGATCCAGAGTGGATTGAAACCTGTATGAGTGAGTGTGTGTGTAAATACAGCTGTTTTGAAAATTATGTAAAGGAAAAGAAAGACAGAAAAGGAGCACAATATTTGTAATGCGAAAAATACGTCCAAGATTTTTATTTATGGTATATGAAATGACAGTTTGTATGCCCTCACAAATAGAACCACGGTGCCTCGGGTAAGACACCGGGCCATAGAGTTTATCATTGTTTATTACAAAATAACAAAACAAAGAAATTTATTACTGCGTCACAAAGGTAACAGGAGTATGATCCTTAGCAATCCAGTTGTTCAATCCGCCTTCAGCCGTTGGATAGATCCAGCTGTTGAATTCAGCTTCGTCCACTTCATGGTCTTCCCCAATAGCGTTCACTCCTGAACTTTTAATAAATACCGGAGGCCTTCCGATCTTCGCTTTCCTCATAGCTCTCTGACCTTCTGTGGTAAAACCCAGCCCAAGTTTATCAGTCTTCTGTGTGAAGTCTGGAAGTCTGCCCCAGTCGGCACATTCACCCTTCTGAACCACAGCCCGGGCGTCCTTTAGGGAAGCCATCTTCAAAGGAGCACCTTCTTCTGTTGCTGTTGCTGCAATTGGAAACACCTCCTCGAAATGCTGAAAGGGGGTTTCAATAAACTCCCCATCCATCTCAATGTACCTGAAGGAGTTCAGGTGACTCACCATATATTCTTCCTCTCCTTGCACAGTGACAATCTTCCCTCTGACGGGGTATTTCAGCTTCTGATGCAAGGTAGAGGTCACTGCCCCAGCCTTATGTATCCAAGGTCGACCCAATAGACAAGAGTAAGATGGACGGATATCCATCACATAAAAAGTGGAGTCGAACACCTGAGAGCCCACACGAATCGGAATGTCAACCTCTCCATGAACCATCCTCTTTGAACCATCAAAGGCCCTGACGATGATGTTGCTGGGTTTTAATTCCAGTCCTTCACAATCTAGACGGTCCAAAGCCTTCTTGGGTAGCACATTCAAAGACGAACCAGTATCTACTAACACATGTGCCAAGGTAGTGCCCCTGCATTCAATAGAGACATGCAGAGCATCATTATGGTCTCTTCCTTTTGCGGTCAAGTCAGCATCTGAGAAACCCAAGCCATTATCTGCCGTTAGACTTGCCACGCAATCAGTGAACTGGACTGCAGAGGTTTCATGTGGCACATGGGCCGTCTTGAGGAATGAGATTAGGGCCTTAGCATGGGCCTCGGAGCACAGCAATAAAGAGAGCATGGAGATCTTGGAGGGCGTATGCCCCAGCTGTTCCACAACATTAAAATCGCTCTTCTTTATGATCTTCAGAATCTCCTCCATCTCTTGTGGGGAGGCCTCAGCAGCTATGGGTACGGGTGCTTCCACCTGGGCAGGCTCAACTTCAATTCCCTTACCCCGAGCATTGGATGACTCGGCAGCAGGAGAAACAATCGGATCAGCAGCAGGAACAAGTATACTTGCAGGGGTTATGAGGAGTGGTCTTCGGACAGCAGGCGGTGCAATGTCAGGCGAGAAGAGCCTGCCACTACGGGTAACCTTGGCTGGGCCAGTAATGTCACAAATGCTGGCGGCAGCGTTGAACTCTTGTTTAATCCCGTTTACATATACGTCTGCCCCATAGTGCCAAGGGACAGCTTTATCGGATACATAGGGCAGGGGCCCTGGAACAGTGATAATAACAGGTGCAACGGTCATGATTTGGACGGGCTTCTTCGGGAGAGCCGGGATCGGATTATTGAGGATAGTCACCACAGAAACTTCTTCCACTGGAACCAACCGAACAGCAGACTTCTTGAATAGAATCTCCTTGCTGTCCATTAAGCTTTGGATGCCTAACTTTAGCAAGGGACAACCAGATGGGGACACAGCACAGAACAGGCAACCCTCACTACAACCCGGAAATAAACCGGCCTGCAGTAGGTTCTTCTTGACAATCTTTAGAGGAGTGGCTAAATCATCCACAGAAACAGCATAAACGTCTTCATCAACAGCATTTACCCCATGTTGAGGCATAGGGGCAGTAACTACATTCGGCTTTGCAGGCGCTTCGAACTGTATCTCCTTTGCATCGATAAGGTCTTGCACCTTATTCTTTAACGCCCAACAGTCATCAGTAGAATGCCCCGGGCTATCCGAATGGTAGGCACAACGAGCATTCGGATTGTACTTGGGGGATGCAGTATTTGGAAACTTCGGCGCCTCCCTGACAGTTACTAAATTGGTTGAGAGTAACTGTGGCAGGATCTGCGACAAAGTCATGCTTAAACGGGTGAATTCTCTCCGGGGTCTTTCCACCTTCTGAGTATTGTTTGGCCGGGGAGCGGCAGCAGGCTTGGCAATCATTACTGCACTGACAGATTGGCGGTGCTCATGTCTCTCTGATTTCCTGGAACCATATACGGCGCTAGACTCCTTCTTGAAGGGTTTCTTCTCAGAACTAGATGATGCACCCTTCGGAATTTTTCCAGACTTTAACCCAGCTTCAATCCTTTCTCCAGTCAAGATTAGATCAGTGAACCCAGTAGAAGAATTCCCGATGAGATGGTTGAAAAATGGCCCAGATAGGGTCCCCAAGAACATGTCCACCAACTCCCGATCAGTCAACGGTGGCTGCACCCTGCCATCCAGGTCTCTCCATTTCTGAGCGTACTCCTTAAAACCTTCGCTTGCACCTAACGACATACCCTGGAGTTGGGTACGTGTGGGGGCAAGGTCGGCATTATATTGATACTGCTTGTAGAAAGCAGTAGCCAACTCCTCCCAGTTACGAACCTTGGTCCCATCCAGCTGATAGAACCATTCGAGATGAGTCCCTGAAAGACTCTCCTGGAAGAAGTGGATCCATAGATTCTTATCCGCAGAGTACGGCTGAATTTTCCGAACATAGGACCTCAGATGCAGCTTGGGACAAGACGCCCCGTCATATTTAGAGAAGGATGGTGCTTTGAACTTATGGGGGATGATCACACCAGTTGACAAACCCAGATCTCCGAAATCTAGCCCAGGTACCTGTTGAACCTCCATAGCCTTCAACCTGTCCTCCAGTTGCTTATATCTGTCGTCTGCAGGAGGGTACTGCTCTTCATCAAAATCTGTCTCGTTGTCGGAGACTACCGGACTAGGGACCTTTACTTCTGCCTGAGAAGGACTCTTGCCAACAGAAGAACCAGCCTCTTCATGCTGCAGAGTATTGTCAAACCTTCGGCCCGAGTTGAACAGAACAGTTCTTCTCTTCTTCTTCTTCTCCTTCTTCAGGAGCATAGTCTTTAATTCTTCTTGGCCTTTAGCCAGACCCTTGATTAGTTCTTGAAACTGCGCATTCTGCGCCTGAAGAGCCTTGATTGATGTCTCGGTTGATGCAGATTCGGGATTCATGATGCTGAAATAAACAACGAAGAACTGTAAGCAACCTGAAAAGGGGAAAAACCTGCTATGCACATGATGTATGAAATGCGTATGAATTATGTTTTCAAAGACAATCGGGAATCAACTTTGTAAACAAAAAAAGAACACACTTCATTAGATTCTACTTTGCAACTGAAATTATTCGACAAGTTGCCCTTAGGCGTTACATGAAAGGAAATACTGGAAGGGAAATAAAACTGTAAAGGCACATTCAGAGTTCCTTATTGATCCCATGGTCTCCTCTTCTCAGTATGGATGTAGGCATTCAGAGCTCTCTCATTCTCCAACTGCTTGGTCAGCTTCTGGATCTTTGATTCCTGCTCGTTGAACTTTTCCCGGTAAGAATCCCGTTCTTCTCGCAGTTGCGACCAAGATCTCTTCAATGTCTCATAATCAGTAGGTATCTGAGGAGGAAGGACAGTTGGAGGAACACCATCTTTATCAGGACACTCAAGAATGACGGGTCTGACAGCTTCATACGGCATACCTAACTTCTGAGCACGGATGCGAACCCATTTGTAGTAGGCTTCCATAGGTAAAGAAGTCTTTGGCCCTAGCTCTTATGGGTCAGCTTTATGAACCTTGTCCCAAGCCTTGATGAACCTACGACGTAGCTCGTCACTATCCACCTGAAACTCGAAACTGATGTGAGGCACCAACATCTCATGGGGGCCTGCTCTTCTTGCTCTTCCAAACTGACGGAGTGCTAGACATGGATTGTAAGAGATCCCTCCTTGAGTACCAATCAGAGGAACATTAGGGTATTCCCCGCATCGATCAATAATGGCTATCTCATCCAAACCTCTGCAAGTCCAAATGATGTCTTTATCGGTGAGAGACATTAACCTATGAGCCCAACCTCTTCCTTCTTGATTCTTCAGTACGAACTTAGGGAGGTGCGAAATAAACCACCTCACCAACAAAGGGATACAACACCATAAGGTTCCTCGTCTTCGGGTAGTACGGGCATGAAGTTGTTGCAAGATGTCACCCAAGAGAGTGGGCACAGGATTCTGAGACATAAAGATCCTTATGGCAGTGACATTGATGAAATTGTCAGGATTAGGAAACAGGACTAACCCATAGATTAGGAGAGCCAAGATGTCTTCATATGCCCTAAAGTCCAGGTCATTCCAGAAATTGTTAGCTTTACCAATCAGAAACTTGGCCAAGAAACCCTTAACTCCGCTTCTAGTTACCCAGTTGTCTGTTACCTCTTGATGGGTCAAAGGAAGAGCTGCAGCAATGTCCTCAAGCCTGAGGGTCTTTTCCCAACCAGTAAAGGGAGTCTGATCCAAGATAGGGATACCAAGTAAATCAGAGAACTCTTCCAGGGTAGGGACCAGCTGGAAGTCTTGAAAGGTGAAGCACTGGTACAGAGGGTCATAGAACTGGGTCAGAACACTCATCAACTGTTGATCCCGCTTTGCAGTGACTAAACTGAGAAGGGAGCCATGCCTCTGAATGTAGGAAGTAGTATTTGGAATTCTGCTAACCAATTCATCAAGCAACTCAGGTGAACGAACAAAGTTGAACCGGATAATATTCCTCCGCACAGGCATCATAATGTCCTACAAAACAGAGCAAAGATGAAACCCTCTTGTCTTTGAAATGGTCAGTCCTTATGCAGGATGCATGCAATGCTCATGATGCTATGATGTTATGATAAAGCACACCACATACAGATACAAAGGCAAACATGGTAAGGCACACAAGTCACACAAGGCAAGCCCCTAAAGTTTAGGCCAACATGAGGTCTAGGTACTACCCTCTTTCAGTTTGTTGGTTCACACCTGTCCTAATCAAAACTAACCGGGTTCTTAGAGGATCCCAATATCATTGACTACCCTCAATCGGTCATAACTCCAGCATCGCAATCTTTTCTTGCGGCCAGAACCATCACGAGAGTTTAGCCTCAATGGGCGTAGCATACTGCTACAATTCTAAAGGCCAAGTTGTGTCAATTAAGGTTCTAAGGTTGTTGGTGCTTAATGACTCCTTAGAAGACCCATATTCTCCTCGTTGCGACACAAGGGATATCGGTACAGACTAAGGTGCCACACCAACGTAGCCACTGCTTCACCTGTGTCGGTCTACGCCGGACAGGTCCCTCACAGCTTATGCTACCTAAACAGGGTATCCCCAGATCCGGGTTAGGATCTATGTATCTCCGATGCAACCCACAATAGTAAAGCAAGCAAATCAATACAAGTGAAAACACAGTTATGACCTAGCCCTAAGGTACACCTCACTTTATAAGATTAGTCCCCAGCAGAGTCTCCAGTTCTGTGATCGGTGGATCTGGAACTGACTGTTTAACGCTGGTTCGCGAAATGTCGCGGAAGCAAGAGTCGCCACCGTCTTTTATTTTCTCCAAATGGAAAGGACAAAAGCACAGAAAAATTCCTTAAAGAGATTGCTCTCGGTTCGGGAGGTAGATTATAGAAAGGGAAGGTGTTAGCACCCTTTCTATCCATGGTTATCCATGGGCTCTTAGATACTTGCTCACTTGTGTTTTCAAAAATGGTTTGTTTGCTTTTCAACTGTGGGTTTTAAAAAGTTTCTTTGAAAATTTCAGTTCGACTCTTGTGTCAGAGTGTTTGAAAAATTGCTTTGAAAGCTTTTGAAAAGTGTCGGTGTGAAAAGATTTTTGTTTGTTTTTGAATTTTAGAGCAAGTATCTAGAGTCGTCTACCTACCCTAAGGAATTCGTCTGTGTAGATGTCCTTTAAAGTAGTGCCATCCCACCATTGAGAGGTAGGTGGCACCACCGTTGGAGGTGTTCGGGTCAATTCGAGTTTAGGGACATTGTGGTCACCGAGCAAAGGTAAGACACCTTAGAAGCTACCCTTATGCCATTGATCTTTTATTCCGAGGCAACCGTTCTGAGGCAACTTATTCGAGGCAACTTTATTTTATGCAACTAGATCAATGGACACAAGGACTCACTAAGACATCCTATAGTCGACGGCCACGTTTCGAGGGACAAGGCAATAGTGTGATCACCGGAGTAATGGGAAAACACCTTAGAAGCTACCCTCATGCCAGGTTCCCGGATCATGAGGACTTACTAAGACATCCTCTACTCGACGATCACCTTTCGGGGCAAGGCAACAGTGAGGCGTACCCTAGGGGTGGTGTGTGCGAATTGTGTGTCGTTTTCATTTGCATTTGTCTTTTGTCACGTCATGGGTGTTCTACGCTTGTTTTTATTATGTCCATTCATTCTTGCATGCTTTGTTTAACAGTTAAGATATTTGCGGGAAAAGTAAATCTAAAGCTATTACAAACGGCGCGGGTCCACATCGCCAAAATTAAACCGGACCCGATTTGACGGAAAGTAAAGAAGCAAATAAAGTAAAATGCGAGAAGTTTAGGTACATGGCTTCGGGAGAGATACATAATTATTTAAGCGAAATAAAATAAACGTACGAAATAAAAGAATTATCGAAACGAGGGCGTTGGACCCTTTTGCAAAATTAAATTAATAAGGAATTAAAATTAATATTAAAAGAAAATGTTTTTGGTATTTTTGTGTTTTTTAAGATTTGATAGAAAAAAGAATTAATTAAAACTAAAATAAAATGTTAAACCTAGTTCTAATTATTTTTTAAGTTATTAAGAAAAATATTGAATTTTAACCTAATTTAAACCTAAGTTAATTTACATGCAATTTAATTATAAAAATAAATAAATAAATAATATTATGGTAAAAGAAATATTAAAAAAAGGAATAAAAATTAACTAAACCTAATTCTACATTTTTTAGATTTTATTATGAAAAGAATTAAAATTGTAACCTAATTTAAAACTAATTAATTACATGCTAATTTATTTACAAGAAAATATCAAAATAAATAATCATTATATTTTTTATCTTTTTCTGAGTTTTTTATGATGTTTTTGTATTTTGTAAAAAAAAAATAATTGATTAAATTAAAACAATAAAGAAAATAAAATAACAAAAAAAATAAAATATGAAGAGAATTGCAAACCAATGGGGGGTTCAGGCCCCAATATGGAGGTGTAGGCCTTAGCAATCTGGCCCAACAAGCTTCAGATCCATTGACTTTTGCCACTAGCGTGTTAACACTTTGACCAAGCTTATGATGTACATCCAGTCTCAGCCTTTGATTTGAATTTATTAGATACGTGGATGGCTTGATGGTGATGGAATATGGTGCGCATTAATGTTGTGCCTGCATAGGAATTATTGTGGAAAAATAATATTGAAATTACACAGACCTGGGGCTCGAACCCAGGTCTTGGATGTTGAAGCAATGAGCGTTTGCCAGCTGAGCCACTGAACCTTTTTGATATATTAATAACGAGTAAATAATATAAAAGAAAAGCGAAACATTAATGGATTAAAGCGCGCGAGATTTAAATTAACCAATCATTGGCAGCCACGCAGTCGTCTTCCTCGCGTGCCTGAAACACAAAATATAAGGCAACGGTTTTACGTGCGTTTCCTTAGGCCCTTTTCAAGAAAATAGCGATTAGGCTATCCTTGAACATAAATTAGGCGCGAGGGCATGTTTAGGATCGTCCAGGTCTGCTGATTACAATGGTGGTGGCCTTGAGTCCTAATTTTACTTCGTTTCAAAAGCCCCAAATTTACAACCCTGTAAACCCTAGAAATCGAGCATGGTACAATTGTATATACAGCATGATAATCAAATTAAACATCATGGTTAGCTTTAAAACATCACAATGAATATAAATCCACAAATAAAATATGCAAAAGATGCGTGAATTATGATGCACGATTCTGCAATTTGTTTGATACAGTTGAGGTTCTCGTTACCAATTCCTTGCCTTTTGATGAATGTTCTGGATTGGAATATGATCAGTGAAGCTTCAGGAAGCTATTGAAATAGTTTTTGTGCCTTGAATCAATCTCTAACAATGATTTCAGTTTTGATTTTTTAGAGAATTTTTCCAAGTTTGTCTATGGCCTTTGAGCGCAGTTTTCTGTCTATGGGCATTAGGGTTGTGTTCAAGCATTTGTAGTGAATCAATTAGGTTAAGAAAATTGATAAAAATCTCTTGCAATCATGGTTTTCAATATTTGATTTTTCACCATTATGTTTCATATCTTTTTCATGTGCTCTTGTCAATTATGCTCAAATCAGACCAAATCTTTCCCTATTGACCTATGCACGAAATATTGAAGGCAAAATATGCATGAAAAGATTTATTAGGTCAAGTTATATATTTTTCACATATTTAAATGATTTAAATGAATTAATATAAATAATAATTCAAATAAATAAATAAAAAATGAGAAAATACTTCCCTTTGGGCCAAGTGGTCGTGCACATGCTTGGAATGATGAATCATGGAAGAAAAATGGGCCCATTAGCAATTTTAGGTCATTTGAAGTAGTGTTGACTTTTCAAAATATCCAAAAATTACCCAACTTCCACAAGGCAATTAGGGTTTTTGACTGTGCAATTTTGAGCTGAATGCCTTGAAACTTGATATGAGGATACTTGACCACATTTGTAGGCATGTGAGACTTTATTGGGCCTTTGAAAACTTCAATTTCTTGATCAGAACTCAAACCCTAGTTTTGACTGTATAGGAGACCTTTGCACTGTGCAACCCTTGGGGAATTTTGCAGCTTGACTTGGCAATTTCTTGGAGAATATGGGAGGGCAAATTTTGGGGTACAACAATGTGTTTCTGGATCCATTTTAATCTTCATTTCACTTCATTATGCATTCCTTTCTTTTGTTTCAGTTTTTACTTTTTACTACTGCCTTTATTTTAAACAATGTTTTTGGCCATTTGAGTAAATGTGAGCTGCATTTTGCCCCTTTAATTAATTTATATTTATATGGGGATATCCTTGTATTATTTTGACGCATTTAAAGTTAAATTTTATGAGTATTATTTTAAAGTTTATTATTTTAATACATTTTTTTAGGGATTGGAATCACCCGCTGATGGTAGACGTTCATCTGAGTCTAGCTACCGTATTGGAGATAATGGAACTTCAGGGGGGACAAATTAGACTTTGCTATGATCGAGATAATTAGATTGTGAACTTTCTCATGTATTTTTGGCATAATGATACTTATTATTATAAGATTAGGAATTGATATATTTTGGGTTTTTTGTACTACTTGACATGATTATGGAACTCGCATTTTACATGATTATGAAACACACATTTTTTTGGATATTATAATGCTTATTTGATGTTAAATATTTTTTATTGAAATTATTTTTACTATATTACAAAGTGATAGAAAATAAAACAAAAAATAATACTATAAATAAATATATTAAAGAAGAAATAATTTAAAGAAAAAAATAACACAAAAAAAAAACTATATTTAAAATTTTTTACATAGATAATAATTTAAATAAAAAATATATATAATAGAAAAATAAAAAAAATCAAGACATAAACAAAAGTCATGGCGACAGTAGCGAACCGCCGTAATCAACAATTAAAAATAATCAACAAAAGTCATGACGGTATCGAATCGTCGCCATAAACAATTTAATCAATTTCAAAAGATATTCACGACAGTATCGAACCGTCGCCATCAATAATTAAAAGAAACTCAAAAGATAGTCACGACGGTATCAACCCGTCGTAAACTTGAACGACAGTTTTTGTAACCGTCGCGAAATAGGTTGGGGACACACACTTCTGCGACGGTAAAGCAACCGTCGTGGAAAGCAAATTGCGACGGTTTTAACCGTCGTAATCTACAAAAATACCTGTCGCAATCTGCCAATTTTCTTGTAGTGATAGTGGATTTCAACAGTTTGAAGGAAAATGGTTTTGATTTATCAGAAGAGATTCAAGCTCAAGGATGGGAGAAATATTTTGACAGGTTGGTGGGTCCAACTTTTCCTATCTTGGTTAAGGAATTTTGGATTCACGCCTCTTCCTCAAATCACCAAGTCACTTCCTACATCATGGGGAAGAAAATTGTGATTACTGAAGATTTGATTGCTCGTCTGATTAGCTACAATGGTGGTGGCATTCGCTGTATAGACATGGCTGAAAGATGTTCAGATGTTGTTGTTATAGCAAGGGAAATTTTCACGCTGGGGCTTCCCTCCAGCAAGATAAGGGATCTGAGAGATAAGCGCAGAATTTGGGCAAAGATTATTCTGGGCTGTTTCAATCACAGGAAGCCTACAAGCTCTCCTGATTACATAAACATAGATCAGCAGTTTCTGATCTATTTTATTAATCAGAAGGTAGAGATTAATCTAGCTCATCTTCTGTTCAACCATCTGAGGACAAGCGTCAAGGAAACCAGAGAAGATGAACACACTAAAAGGGACTGGATACCCTTGGGCAGATTGATATCAGATATTCTGACTGAGAATAGGTTGATTGAGCACTTGACAGAGGCACAAGAGATCAGCACCCTGGAACCATCTGTTGGCAAGCAACTGAATGCCAAGAATCTAAAGAAGATGAAGCTGATAGAGAACATTAAGAAGGAGCCCAGCGTTACTCTTTTTGCTGAAATCTCCAGCAGAAGAATTCCTCTGAACGACTTCCCTATGTTCTCAGAGATTGACTCCAAGCCTCAAATATTTCTGAGATACTTGGATGCGTGCAAAGCTGATGGTACAACACCCAATCTAAACATTCAAGATCTTCAGCAGAAGGCACCAGAGGTTGCTCTGAAGAAGACTAAGAAGAGAAAAGCTGCTCTAGAAGGATCATCATAACAGACTCCAAAGAAAAGAGGTAATCTTGTTTCTGTATCTGTTTTAGATTCAACTACTGGTTCCACATCCATTCCTACTCCAACTCCAATTCCATCTGATATTTCAACACCCTAAACCTTTGAAGATTTTGAAGACTTTGACCCTTCTGAGTCATTAACCCTCATAAGATCCCGCTCCAAACCATAAAATCCAAACACTACAACCATTCCAGAAACAGAACTTGCACAAGTTATGTCTGACATAGACCAACATACTTCCGCTCCTAAAACAAACAATCCAAATACACAACCAGAAATTCCCATTTCTCCACAACCTGACATTCCACTTTCACCCATTCCAGAAACTCCCTTCACTCCAATAGCAGAACCAGAAATTCCACAACCTTCCTCTCCCCAACCAGAAAATAATCCACCATCTCCTCCATATGCACAAACTCCACAACCTGAGACACAAAACTCTGAGGCTCAAACCTCTGAGTCTCCTGAACCACAACCCTTGTCCATTCAATTGCCTTGTGGTACAACTGTGAACATGTCTCAACTACCATCCTCACCAGAAACAACTCCTCCAAACACCCCATCAAGTCCAATCGTTATTTCTGATTCTCCTACTCCCTTACCTAATAAAAATACAGAAAGCCACAGCAAGACAGTCATTGACTTAACAGTCCATGAACGCCTTGCTGCAATAAACCAGAAAACTGCCATCCCCAAACCGAAACAACCAGATGTTGGTTCCAGTATGATGAACTTTGAATCAGATATGCAGAAATGGATATCTTATTTGAAACAAGCAACTCTAGAAGTTATTGATCCTGCTGTATCAGATCATCTCTGGAATCAATTCAGAAGATGGGTATACGCTGAAACTTTCAAGCTACAAGACCAGAGCTATGGACAGGCTCAGCAGAACTTCAGCAATCTGCTGAAGGAAATGGAAGGTCCAGTTCTGAGCAAGTTGTTGAAGGAAGAAGTTCTGCATCTGGACAGTGAGCCTTGGTCTGAAAAGCGTCCAGCATCTCAAGTTCAAGCTGCAGAAGAACATGTAAGTCAAGCTGAAGACTTGGGTCAAGCAGAAGAAGCTACAGAAAGCTCTGATAAGCAGACTGTATCTGAAGATCCTCAAACTTCCTCTGTTGATAGGCAGACTCTGGAGGATCTGAATAGATCAGACATGCTGATGAATGAACGGATGGACAAGCAGGATATCAAGATCGAATCTATTGCAAAAATGGTAGTAAAGCAAACCGAAACCAGCGAATAAATCAAGAGCATGTTGGAAGCGCTGTTCACATGACTTCCTCCTTCTTCTTAGATTTTTCTTATGTTTTCCGTCTTTTCTTTTCATGTTTGACTGTAATATTTCTACTTGTTCTAAACTATCATTGCTTCTGGTTCAATACAAACGTGTTTTGCTCTAATCTTTTTTAACTCTGGTTATATATGCTTTTTGATCGCTGACAAAAAGGGGGAGAAAGAACGATATTTTTCAATAACGGTTTACTGAGACAAAAGTCTCAAACATTCTAACATTCTTATATATTTGAAGTTCTTTGTTCTGAAAAGCTTACAGGTACAAGAATCTGAAGAACTCTGATAAAGCAAAATTCTGATGCTTAAAGAAAGGTTCAATAAAGTTCTGATACTCAAGGAATTAAAAGGAAATAATCAACTCAGGGGGAGTTTTTCTCATCTTTACTCTGATAATTTTTATTTCTTACCCTCTCAGCTCTGATAACTTTTTCTCATTATCTGATTAGCTCTGATACTGTTTCCTCTCTATTCTTAAACTCTTATACTTTCATCACTTTATTTTAATTGAAAAAATCTAGTTTTTGTCATCATCAAAAAGGGGGAGATTGTTAGAACATAGTTTGATTCTACAACCCTCAATTAGAGTTTTGATAATAACAAAATACAAGATTAATTGAATTATGAGTGTTATATAAGACATAAATGCTACTTAAAATTATGTTGTGTATTTACAGGAAACTCTGATGGAATCAGCATCAGAACATCAGTATCAACATCAACATCAGAAGATCAATACATGCGCTACGCTGAAGTCTGATGAACAGAATCTGCGCTCAACACACTCTGACTCTGATCAAGATCTTATCAATGTCATCAGCACTCAGAAGCAATCAGAATAAGCTAAAAGCCAAAGAACGCTCTGATCTTAATCAAGCAGAACATTCTGAAGTGTTTATGTTACTGCATTCAAGGCAGATTAATTACCAACGACTTTATTCCAAGACAAAGATCTTCTCAAAATGGAAAGAATGTAATGAGCATTGAAATGGAATTATTGGCATCAACATATCTATTCCAAGAAGTATTTAAACAAATCAGTGAGAAGTGAAATGGCTAATGCTCTACAGTACATTACACGCATATACACGCCTAAAGCCTATCATCATCAAGGTCATTCTCACTTTTGCTAAAATCTCTCAATTGATTATTCTATAGCTCTAGCAATCTAGTATCATCTCAGCTTTATTTTGTGTATTATCACAGTTGTGATATATCATTTTTTCTAGAAAAAATTTAACACACATTTGTTCATTTTTCTGTAAAAGAATTTCCTTGAGAAACCGGTCTGTGGTTTAGACTCAAGAAGGCTTTAGCAGTTGTTAAAGTAGATTTGTATTCAGTTGAATATAGTGGATTAAGACCTCGTTGGAGAGAGGCGAAATCACCTTGACGAGTGGACTGGAGTAGTTTGAGATCAAACGAACTAGGATAAAAATAACGTGTTGTTTGCATTTGATTTCAAGTTTTAACAATTCAACCCCCCTTCTTGTGTTTTTCACATCTTCAATTATGGTTATTTCGTTTTCATCATCCTCCTTCAAATCTTTGCATAAACAAAAATTTGATAAAGAAAGTAAACAAGAGAAATATATTTGAAAGCAGTAAATGAAAATAATTTGAATCAAAATATTGCGATGCTCATTTCATTAAACTTAACATGAAAGTACAAACATAATTTGAAAGCAACAATTTAAACATAAACAAAGGGAAAATGCAAACAGAAAGAAAGATGGCCTAGTGACTAATCAGTAACAAGGATGAGTTGTCTTGTATGAAACACTGGCTTTAGGAAGTGACTTGAGGGTACCCCGACTCAGTCTTCGGCCACTTTGTTTTGGCAAAGGATTGTTGATAACATTAGGACATGCCTCTTTGAAAATTAGAATATTTGCTTTCACCAACTCTACCACTATGTTTTTCAATGCATATCAACTTTCTAAATCAGAACTGGAAGCCCCCTGATGAAATTCACAATGAAGGTCAGATCTGAACCCAGATGGAGGAGGATTTTGAGGAATCAGAGGCCTAGTTGTAATCAAGCCTTTCGGCACCAATGTAGGATACAATTAAGTGTATATCATAGGGATGGGATCAAATTGAGCCTGTGATACGGTGGTAGAACCGACTGTTTGAAATGCTGGTTTGCGTTTTGCGTTTTTTGTTTGCAAAATGTCGCGGTAAGTGTTGTACCCTTAAATTTGCCTTCTCATTTATCAATATTTTTCACACAAGACTTCTTGGACTCAAGACAAGATCAGGGTTTGCTCAGCCCAGGACATCTCATCTTGCAATGGTAACCCAAAATTAGGGTTTGAGTTTGCACAAGGATTTTTGGACCACCTATGCTTCATGTGACTTTCATACATCATTTTGGACCCCTAAGATTGCTCATGATAAGTTTCAAGCCTTGAACCACGTTTTTGATCAGTCAATTTGACCGTTGACCTAAAAATCAGCTGTATTAGGGAAAAAGTCAATCATGGCCAATTTACAGTAAAACTTCATAATTTTTGATCCAAATCAACATTCTAGACTCATATGTATCATTTGATCAAGTTTGGATCACGACTCCTCAAGAAATTTGATCAAATCATCAAAAGGGCAAAATGGTCAAAATTAGGGTTTTTAGTGAGAAAGGGAAATTTCTGATTTTTAACCTAGCCAATGACCAATTGAGTTCAAGCATGATTTCAAGGATTCAATGGCATCATATTACCCTAATTACATGGTTCAAAAGATCTCAAGTTCATTGGATTGACAGATGAAATTTGCAGTCAACTAATCAAAAGTAAATTATGCACTGAAAAGTCAAACTTTGACTTTTTGGTCAAAATCAAGTGCCAAGGGTCATAATTCATCAAGATATGTCAAAATGTGAAACTTGTTGACCAAGAAAACTAATTTTGAAAATTAGGGTTTTAATTTGAAAATTTTCATAACTTAGAATTTTTCTAAGTATAAAAATTTTCTTATTTTTTCTCAACTTTTCACCACTTTTTCACCATGATGCATTTTGATTCAAGAAAAGTTCCCAACATGAAAATTATAGTACTCCATGAAATATACAACTTTGCTTCACAAACTTTTCCC
Source organism: Vicia faba (assembly GCA_948472305.1). Lineage (NCBI taxonomy): Eukaryota > Viridiplantae > Streptophyta > Magnoliopsida > Fabales > Fabaceae > Vicia > Vicia faba. Next base: position 106,351,980 of record OX451736.1, read on the forward strand.
TAAAGATGTTTGGATCTCAAGTTATAAATTTGTGAATACATGCTCATGAACTAAATAACTTAGTGAAATTTTGCCCTAATTTAGGCCGGTTTTGGACCCAACTTCATGGCAACTTTTCACCTAGTTCCAAGAGTTATCTCAAAATTCATTTCAAATATGGATTATAGAGAACATTGTAAGATTTCCAAATTGTCCAAGAACTCTCCAAGATCATTTTTGAGTAGGGAGAATCAAAGAAGGGAAGTTGGCATTTTCTCACTTTTTGATCAAGCCATTTTCACATAGAATCAAGTTGCAAATCAAACCTATGCTGGTTATATCTTGATTTACAGGTCCTAAGCTTGCTATACACTCCTTAATTAAATGCATACTCAGAAGCCAAAGCCTTTATCCTTGCTTTTGAAGCTTTACACAAAATGTATTTCCATTTTGGGCAAAAAGGTTACATTGCCATTTTCATAAAGATGAAATTTTTCAACTTTATCAACTTGGAGCATTGGACATGTCCCCTTGATAAAAGAAATCTACACAGCTCTCAAGAAAATGGTACAAGCTCATTTCAGCCCTCAAGCAAGCTGGTACAAGCATGTGGGATTGGTCTTGTCAACTTTGCTTCAAGTACAAGAAAATTGGCAAAAGGGCTAGAGCTTTGCACAACTAGTAAGGGCTGACTTTGGATCACTTCTATACTAATATGCAAACTTGTTACAAGGCATAACATGCTTGGCTTGGACTTAGAACTCACTCAAACTAAAAAAAACTCAAAATCTGCCAAAGCTCACAGTTTTCTGCAAAAGCACAGCCAACTCTCATTTGGCTCGTGTGTTTTGTGTTTAATCAATTCAAACATATTATTCACTTGATACCTAGCCAATCCAAGCCATCAACCTGGTTCTGTAACCCCTGTTTCAGCATCTACCATTTTCAACTTGGAAGCTTGGAGTTGGACTGGGTCGGAGAGTTCCAGCCATCCTCAGAGCCAGATAAGCATTGGAATAGGTTCAGGGAAGTCCAAGGAAGCTTAAACAATCACCAGGCCTTCATTAAAGTCCCTACATTGTCCTGCACGATTCCAACTGAAGGAGGTATTTTCTTAAACTCTATCTCTGTACATAGGCAACTTCAAGCCACGATTTGTGAAGAAAAAATGTAGCTCTCACCATAACGAAGATGTACATATCATTACTTTTAATTTACATTACTTGTGCTAAGAGAATTTGAAGCTTGAAGTCTCTGAAATTTTTAGGTCACGATTTGGGGATTCCAAAATTCTCTTTGATCTTTAAGAGTTAGGTTACATAATTTATATGGTTGGAATCGTGAGCTCAAATGCCACATTTTTCATGTTATGAGTTTTTGTTTTTATGCAAGCATAAGGAAGATACAGGTTGAACTGGAAAACGTGTGAAGAGGATGAACGAAGGACAGGGATGAAGTGGTTCTGGGCTTTTTGTTGCCTTGGCCTTTTTGTTTTTGCTATTTGCACCCCCCTGACTTGCTACTGCACCCCCCTAACTTAACTATTTTATATTTTTGTATTTTTTTTATATTTTCATATTTAATAATTTTGTTTATTTTTATGAATGATAAAAAATCCAAAAAATGATTTCTTTATTTTTACACTTTTATTTTATTTTTTAATTATTTTTTTCACATAAAAAAAATTAATTTATTTGAATAAGATAGAATTTATTTTCTTAATAAGTTTGTAAACAATCAAATATACTTAATATTTTCATTATACATTTTTATACTCATAAATACTTATTTTCTACGCATATTTAATTTTTAATATTTAAACATAATATTACTTATTATTTTTATACAAAAAATATACAAGTTAATAAATATAGAACATTATTTTCTTTAAATTAAAAACTAGGGTTTAATCCCCTCCAAAAATAAGTATTATTTTTTCCTTTACTTTAGGTTTAAATTAAATATATTTCTTACACAAAAACAAGACATAAAACTTTTTTGACATGAACACATTACATTGCATTTTAAATATTTGTCTTATATTTATTTAAATTCGCGCATATTCGATTTGGTTGTAATAATGTATTTAGCTTTATATTTGTGCAAATCCCCATTCAAACTTGTATTCCCCCCTCCCATAAAATTGTTGTAATAGCTTAGTATATTTACATTATGTAATTTATCGCTTTTTTACCATGATTAGTAATTAGGGTTTGCATGACAAGAAGAAAAACAAAGCAAAATAGAAAACCCTAAGTACAAGACAAAATCAAAAGAATGAAAATGACACACTTTGCACACAAGCACCCTTAGGGTTTCTCCCACTTGGTTGCCTAAAATAAAATGGCCATGTTACGCATGCGAAGTATCTTGGCAAACCAAAACAAGTATAAGATCATAGTCCCTCGATGACGCTATTCAAAGGTTGCCAAAACAAAATGATCTTGGTCCCTCAAAAATGCTAAGATACTTGGCAATATTGCTATCATGGTTATACGATGACCCACGCCCGTCTCGTTTACATCCAAAGATAGGGTTGCTTACCAAATCAATGGTAAGTTAACAATGTCAAAGGAATAAAAAATGCACAAGAAAGACATTTGAGTAGGTAGATAGCTTCTAAGTTACTTGCTCCATTTCAAACAACAATCCTTGCTATTTTCAAACAAACAAACACACACACATTTCAAAACATCTTACAAAAACATTGAAAACATTTTCAAAATACAAACATCTTTGTATACATTCTTACGAACGAGAATCATTACAAAGATTGCCTAAACAATGGCCTCTTTTACAAAATACTTTCAAAATCACACTAATTATCATTTCAAACAAATCAAAGTAAGTGATCTAAGCAAGTAACTAAGAGCCCATGGAAAACCATGGATGAAAAGGGTGCTAGCACCTTCCCTTTTCATAATCTACCCCCCGAACTCAAGAAAACATCTCAAAGGTCTTTCCTGTGCTTTTTTACCTTTCCTTTTGGATAAAAGAAAAGTCGGTGGCAACTCTTGCTAACTGCGACATTTGCGATAAAATGCAAAACCTCAAGTCAGTTCTCCCACCGTATCACAGAACTGGCGACTCTGCTGGGGACATTTATAAAAGTGGGGTTACCTTAGGGTTTATATCACCTTGATTTGCTTACATTGTTTGATTTGTTTGCTTTACATTATGGTTCTTTGTTTGGGTTTGAAATCCTCCACCCAGATTTTGGAAACATTATAGGTAAATAGTAATACGTTGTGCAAACTGTGCGGGGTATACCAACACGGTCTAAGCAATAGATATGTTAGTGTGACATATTTGTGGGTACCGGTAGCCTTTGAGTCAATCAAAGAGAATACGGAGCCACTGAGTGATGTCATGAAGCATTAATGAACTTTTAGAACCCTTTACTTGACCAACTTGGCCTTTTAGGATGTAGTGAGATGACCGGCTTTGGTGTAGTCCGAAGTTGGTAGATACTCGATACTACACTCATTGAGGGTTGGTTTCTTGGAATATTTCGGTCACCAGTAAAGAGGCTTGAACTGAAACAATGAACAAGGAAACAATCCAGTGATATTGAGCTCCTTAGAACCCGGTTACTATTACTAGGACAGGTTGAGCCAACTAAACTTCAAGAGGGTACTTACCTATGAAACCCCATGCAAGCCTAAACTAGGAAATTGTTTGATTTTCTTGTACATATATACTTGTGCATAACATCATGGACATCATGAGCATCATATGCATCCTCTAACCATTTCAAGGATTTTGGAAATTCATCTTTGTTCTTGTTTTGTAGGTTATTGATTCACTTCGCGGGAAAACTATCCAAGTCAACCTTGTAAGAATTCCTCCACAACTCAAGGAGCTAGCTTCAAGAATTCTTGAGAATTCTACATTCACCGAGAGACATGGTCGTCTACTCAACTTGGTCACCTCCAACACAGAGGAAGACCTGATGAAGGTTCTCTTCCAGTTCTTTGACCCTTTGCATCACTGTTTCATATTTCCTGACTACCAGCTTGTGCCTACTTTGGAAGAATTCTCTCAACTCTTGAGGATTACCATTCTCAATCAACTACCCTTAAACGGTATGGAAAGATATCCAAAGCCAAAAGAGATTGCTCAAGCCCTACACTTGCACTCACCTGATGTCACAACCCATTGGGAAACTAGAAGTGGTGTCAAAGGCTTCTTGGTAAAGTTTCTGTTTGAGAAGGCTCAAAGCTGTTGGAATTCCCTAGACTTGCAAGCTTTTAAGGAGATTATAGCTCTTCTCATCTATGGGATGGTCTTGTTCCTTAATCCTGACCAACTCATAGACGTAAGCGCTGTCAAAATCTTCATGTCTCGCAACCCGGTGCCTACATTGCTTAGGGATATCCTACACTCTTTTCACACTCGTACAATGAGGAAAATAGGTGTCCTTATGTGTTGTACTCCTCTCCTGGCAAGATGGTTTATTTCTCATCTTCCCCAATCAGTCTTGAAGAATTAGCAAGGTTTGAGGTGGTCACAAAGGTTAATGACACTTAAACATTCAGATATTCATTGGTGTTCTCGATCCAAAGAGAATGTTATCATTGTTGACCGTTGTGGGGAATTCCCTAATGTCCCTCTACTTGGGATTAGGGGAGGCATAACCTACAACCCGTGCTTGGCTCTAAGACAGTTTGGTTATGCCCGAAGGGATGGCCCACATGATATGTTGATTCAAGGCTTGGTTTTCGACTACGACAACGATGATCAAGGTCTTCTCCAGAGATTCATCCGAGCTTGGAGGATGCTAAACAAGGTGGATAGCAAGACTTTGGGACACAAGAATTCCATCCCTCTTGAGCCTTACCTCAAGTGGGTACGAACCCGCTCTCAAAGTCTTATGATGCCTTATCCTTCCATTCTCCCAGTGATTATTGAGCATGTTAAGGAGGGAGAAGTTCCATACACTATCCTACATCCTAACATGCCTACATCACTCGAAGACCTACAAATGGATTGGATACAGCTCAAAGGAGAGCGCGATACTTTCGAATACCAATTCTATGCAAGCGAGAAGAAGGTTTTGGAACTCACTCGGCTACTTCATGAAGAGCAGACTCTCAATACCTACATTGCACCAAAGAGGATGCACAATGTCTTTTTATCTTAGAATTTTGTATTATTTTGCCCAAGGGGCATTGATGTACTCAAATTCTATCTTATTTATATGACGTGTGTTTATTTTTTGTTTGAAACAAATTTGAATTTCTAAATCCTTGAAAGCATTGCATGAATACATATCATTCATCATAAACATAAGAATGTCTTTGCAACAAGTTTCCTCATCTCTCTACTGTTTATTTCAGTAAGATGGATCTCGAGTAAATGGTCAAAGACCTTCAAGCTCAAAATACACAATATCAACAGTTACTCATGACCTTAGCCAAGGGGCAAGAGGAGCTGAAGACTCTGCTAGAAAAAGAGAAAGAGAAAAAGAAGAAGAAGCCAACTGGTGTGGTAATCATGGGCAAAAGGTTTCAAGGACAAGCTAGAAGGACATTAGAATTTCCAACAACATCTGATGAAGGGGAAAGAAAAGGAAAAGAAACGGAAGTGCCATCAAATTCTGAAGAAGAAGAGGAAGAGGAGGACTACTCTAAACAACAATACCCTCCGGCTGATGACAAGTTCAAACACCCAGAAGAGCGTCTAACCGCTATAGAAATACAGAGAGTATCGGGTCTAGATTTTGAGGAGTTAGGGCTGGTGTCAGGAATTGTAATCCCACCAAAGTTTAAAGTGCCATTATTTGCCAAGTATGATGTGGTGTCTTGTCCTAAAATGCACCTCTGATCTTATGTCAGGAAGATTCAGCCGCATTCTGCTGACAAAGACTTATGGGTCCACTTTTTCTAAGACAGTTTATCAGGAACACAACTTGATTGGTTCTACCAGTTGGAGAGGGCCGATATCCATAATTGGGAAGACCTGGCAGCAACTTTCTATAAACAATATCAGTACAATGCTGATTTGGCGCCTACCCGTACTCAACTTCAGATTATGGCTATGGTGTCAAATGAGGGCTTCAAAGAGTACGCGCAAAAGTGGAGAGATCTAGCCGGAAGAGTGCAACCCCCTCTGTCCGAAAGAGAGTTGGTGGACATGTTCTTGGGAACTCTATCAGGCCCTTTCTTCAATCATCTGATTGGGAGTTTCTCTGTAGGGTTTACTGAATTGATCTTAACCGGCGAGAGGGTGGAGGCTGGTATAAGAAGTGGGAAAATTTAGAAGGATGCGTCTTCCTCTACAGCTGTGAAAAAGCCCTTCACTGGGAAGAAGGAAGTGTCTGCTGTTTATTCACAGAGGAATCAGGGAAGAAATAAACACCAACCAACGGTGGAGGCCATTATGATTCTAAAGCCTGCATCAGACCAGCCAAGAAATAACTATCCAAGGGTGGAAAAGCTAGTTCGGCAATTCACCAAGATTAACATGAATCTAGCCCAGGTCCTACCACATCTTCTAAAATTGAATCTGGCAACTTTAAAAGAGGCCCCAAAGAATCCCAATACTGTGTCTCCTCATTACCATCCGAATTCCAGATGCGCATACCATTCTGAAAGTCCAGGGCACGACACTGTGATACGGTGGGAAAGAACTGATTGTTTTTTGGAATACTGGTTTGCGTTTTGCGTTTGTTTTTGCAAAATGTCGCGGTAAGCAAGAGTCGCCACCGACTTTTATTTTATCCAACAAGGAAAGGAAAAAAAGCACAGATAAATTCCTTTTTCGAGATATTTCTCGGGTTCGGGGGGTAGATTATAGAGAGGGAAGGTGTTAGCACCCTTTCTATCCGTGGTTATCCGAGGGCTCTTAGGTACTTGCTCAATTGTTTTCAAAACTGTTTTCTTTGTGCTTGTGGGTTTGAAAAAGTTTTTGATTGAAACTTCAATTTAACTCTTGCTTCTGTCCTCAAGAGCGTATGAAGTGTTTTTGAAAACTTTGTTCGAAAAGTGTAAGTGTGAAAAGTTTTTGTTTTTGAAAGAGCAAGTACTTAAGAACCATCTACCTACTCGAAAAAGGAATCGTTCTATGCTATCTTCCTTTAGACAATGCTATCTTACTATTGATGAGTAGGTAGCACCGTCGTTGCAGTTTTAGGGTCAATTCGAATGAGGGACGTGTGGTCACTAAAGCAATGTTAGGACGCCTTAGCGGTAACCCTAATGTCTTAGATCATTTGTTTTGAGGCAACAATATCCGAGGCAACCGTTTCGAGGTGACTATGATCTTTAGACAAGAGGACGACCTCTAAAGTGACCTATACTCAATGACCGCGTACGAAGGCAACCAAGTGGGGTGTACCCTAAAAGTGCGCATGTGCGAGTGTGTCGTTTTCAGTTATTTTTGTCTTTTCACATGTTAAGGGTGATCTAAGTTGATTTTAGGTTAAACATTCATTCCTGTCATGCATTCCTATTATCAAACATCTATCAGTTTATACTTTTCGGAAAATAAATTGCGAAAATTAAATTACAAGGCGTCGGGTATTTACATCGCCAAAAGCAACCCTTTGAAATTTAAATGCGGAAAAATAAATAAAGCGATAAATAAATGGTCCTAATTATCTATTACATTCCAGGAACAAGTACAACATTGAATAAATAGATCGCGTGTTGAAAATTAAATCGAGTGCGAGTTTAGGGTTTTGACCCTTTGTTATTAAAGGAAAGATTTTTTTGGTTGTTTCGGAATTAACAAAGAAACTATCCTAAATTAATTATTAAATTAATAAATAAATTAATGAAAATAAATATTTTTGGGTTTTTTGGTATTTAAAGAAATAAAATAAAACAAATCAATGTTAGTAAAAACCTAATTAAGTCTAAGTTAATTTTAATTATTTGCAAAAATGTTTTAAAGTTGTTTCTAATTAATGGCCTAAATTAATTAATTGATTTGTTAATAAAAAATAAAATACTAAAATTTAATTTAATAAAGAAAATATTTTTTGGTTTTAATTTTATAAAGGAAAAAATTTGATTGGTTAGAAAATAATAAAAATATAATAAAACAAACAATAAAATAAAATAAAAATAAAATAGAAAGAGTTAGGGGGTATGGGCCTGCTTGGAGGTTTGAGAAGCAATTTGAGGCCCATTGAGCGCTGGCCTGGTTGACTTTTGAGATCCCCTGTACGCGCTTGGACTTGGTCCATGGTAGACCATCAATCTGGATCACCAGATCTGGCCTTTGGCCATCTGGCTGTTGGAGATGTGGAGGCGCATAGTGTGCTACAATGCTTGAATGTGCATCTGATCACCTGAAGAGAAAAAACAAATGCAAATTGGGGGGACCTGGGATCGAACCCAGTTCCTGTGGGTGCTTGGATTGCTTGCTTCGCCACTAGGCCATTGTGTTTCAGTTGTTAGTATATTAAACAATAATAATAATAAGAGAAAATGTGTTATATGCCAGAAAAAATAAAAATGTGCGCGTGTTTTTGAATGGTCCACTGGGGAGGCGACACACTATCATCCCCTACCTCCAGCCAGTGTAAAATTTCCCGCAGATTTGGATCCGCAGCTAAATGCGTAGCTCGACCCAAAAATTAATTCCAGGCCATAAAAACGACCCCCAAAAGCATGGTTAGGTTCGTCTCCCTCTCCTGAGTGCAACCATGCCTATCACGAGAATCAATTTCACCTAAAACAAAAACCCCTAAAATCCAAAACGTAACCCTAACCATGTTGTTATGAGGTTACAGTTCATATAAATCAAATTAAGTATTGCCAAAAGTTTAGAAATCTCATGAGAATCACAAATATATCAATGATTTACAAGAAAGATGCAAGAATCGAGAGCTATGATTTCGAATACAGGGCCAAGAAATGTGATACTTACATCGCTATAGGAGGTTGAAAAATGCTTGATTTTGATCCCAGAAGGTTGAGTGAATACCCAGCAATCGATTGGGATATCTCTTTGCTTCTGAAAATCTCTCTTGCTATGATTTTGAATTCTCACTTTTTCACCACTTTTTCAAGTTTTTTTTGTCTTGCAGCCTCTAACCTATATTTCGTGTCCTTTGGCTTCTATATGTATCATGGAATGCATTAGGTCAAGAATCATGAATCCAATCTCTCTAAATCAATGCACCCATATTTGATTTGATTCACTTTTGAAAACATGCCAAATTTGTCAAAAAACCATCTTTTTGCACATGATCTTTTGTGATACAAATTTAATGATGATATTGATGAGAATCCAATCCTGAAAATAGCAAAAAAATCTCATGTAATCAAAGTTTGGGATTTTATTTGATTTAAAATGAAATCATTCAATAAAAAATAAATAAAATAACAAAATTGATAAATGGACACATGGCTGAAGCTAGGACACGTGGACAATGATGCAAGCTCAAATCAAGTGGAAAAGAATGGGCCCATTTGACAAAATTTGAAGTTTTGGGGATAGTTGACTTTTGGCAATTTTGCAAAAATGCCCAACTTCATCAATGCATAACTTCTTCAATTTTGCACTTTTGGAGGTGTTCTTGGACTTTATAGAAAGCTTTAGATGTCCTCTAACCAACCAATTTTGTCTCATCTTATTTTGACATTCCATGCTCAAGTTATAAGTTTTGACAAAAAAGGTGTTTTTGTTGACTTTCAAAAATGACCTATAATGTCCAAATTTATAACTTCTTGTGAGTGCATTTTCTGATCTTGGGGTATGAATATGGATTGTATAGAATTGAATACTATTCAAAATGAGCTTTGGATGGGTCATTTATCATAAAGTATGAGAAATATATTCTTGGTCAAAGTTGAGTTGACGTTTCCTACAAAACCCTAATTTAGCAACTTTTGAGTCTTGATGAATCTTGAGCCATCCTTGATGAATCATGATCAACCCTTGATCAAATGATGAAATATCCTTAAAAATGAGAATGTTGGCAAAAAATATTGATGTTTGACTGTTTGTAGGTCATAGTTGACTTTTGCCCTAGCATAGTCGATTTTTGGACACTTTGAGCAATTGACTGACCAAACTTCCTCTGCAAGGTTTGAAATTTGACATGGATGATCTTGAGAACATATTAGGACATTGAGGAGCACTTGAGGTCATTTTTACTCAAGGATCTTGATGCAACACAAAATCCTAATTTGGGGTTGACTACTTTAGGAGATAGCTTGACTGTCCAACTCTTGAGCAATCTTGAGCCACTTAGAGATTTTTCCTGTAATGTTTTGAGAAATATGAGAGGGAAAATTTTGGGGTACAACAACTGCCCCTGTTCAATCTTCTTAAACCTGAGGATGTAGATTGGCTTTCGTGCCTTTCATGATCCGAAGGTGGAAGATGATTGAACACTAGAGTGCCCAGAAATTTACACTCGCATGAAGTGGTATCAGCCTTGTGATGTCGGGAATGGACTTACAGATGCCATTTGGAGATTGTTGGTAGGAGGATGGGCTTACAGATGCCATCTGCAGGAGCGTCGATCGCATAAGAGATTCCTTAGCGAGAATTTGCATATCTGTTGTTTGTAGAAGATTCCGCTGGGGAAGTCTATCTTTTATTGAGATTTAGGAACTTGTCTGTACCTCAGCTGAGAGAGCATCTCTGCTGAGTTTTAGGAACTTGTCCATGATTCAACTGGGGGGAAATATCTTCATCAAGATCTAGGAACTGTCTGGTCTTTAACGTAGTATACCATTGAGATTGTAGAGCTCGTCCATACTATGACGGAGGAAAATCGTCGAGATTGAGAACCTTATCTGAAATTCAACCGAGGATAATTCAGTTGAGATTCAAGAACCGGTCAGGTCTTCGACTAGGGAAACATCTTCATCAATATCTAGGAACTATCTGGTCTTCAACGGAGTATACCATTGAGATTGTAGAACTCATCCACACTATGACGGAGGAAAACATCTCCATCAAGATCTAGGAATTGTCTGGTCTTCAACGTAGTATACTGTTGAGATTGTAGAACTCGTCCACACTATGACGGAGGAAAACATCTTCATCAAGATCTAAGAACTGTCTGGTCTTCAACGTAGTATACCGTTGAGATTGTAGAACTCGTCCACACTATGACGGAGGAAAACATCTTCATCAAGATCTAGGAACTGTCTGGTCTTCAACGTAGTATACCATTGAGATTGTAGAACTCGTCCATACTATGACGGAGGAAAACATCTTCATCAAGATCTAGGAATTGTCTGGTCTTCAACGTAGTATACTGTTGAGATTGTAGAACTCGTCCACACTATAACGGAGGAAAACATCTTCATCAAGATCTAGGAACAGTCTGGTCTTCAACGTAGTATACCGTTGAGATTGTAGAACTCGTCCACACTATGATGGAGGAAAACGTCTTCATCAAGATCTAGGAACTGTCTGGTCTTCAACGTAGTATACCGTTGAGATTGTAGAACTCTTCCACACTATGACGGAGGAAAACATCTTCATCAAGATCTAGGAACTGTCTGGTCTTCAACGTAGTATACCGTTGAGATTGTAGAACTCGTCCACACTATGACGGAGGAAAACATCTTCATCAAGATCTAGGAACTGTCTGGTCTTCAACATAGTATACCGTTGAGATTGTAGAACTCGTCCACAGTATGACGGAGGAAAACATCTTCATCAAGATCTAGGAACTGTCTGGTCTTCAACATAGTATACCATTGAGATTGTAGAACTCGTCCACACTATGACAGAGGAAAACATCTTCATCAAGATCTATTAACTGTCTGGTCTTCAACATAGTATACCGTTGAGATTGTAGAACTCGTCCACACTATGACAGAGGAAAATTGTCGAGATTGAGAACCTTATCTGAAATTGAACCGAGGATAATTCAGTTGGTATTTAAGAACCGGTCCAGTTCTTCGACATAACTGAGAACTTAACTGCCACCTTTCCTGAAAGGTAAAGGTCAGTCATATGCAATGCATGATATAGATCAAGCAATGATGTTCTCAAAATAAATGAGATTGTGTTGTATGATGCGTATATGCATGTATCATGATGTATGGAAATGTAATGTTTCTAGCTGGGGAAAATAAATCCCGGATAGCTGCTAGAGAATAGAGTTGGATTCTTCGTTTCCGCTGGGGATGGTGAACGGAGATGATTGCGAGAATAAACCTGCAGGAGAAGATAAATCCGTTGGGGAATAAACTGAGGAGGAGATTACTCTGTGGGGAAGAGATGTTCTGCTGAGGATTCCACCGATAAATTCTGTTGTGGATGAATTACCGTTGCTGGTGATGTTGAATCCTGTTGGGGTTTTGAATTCTGTTTGTGAAAAGAAAGAACTCCGCTGGGGATGATCTTTCAGTTGCGGCTTCACTGGGGATAACCTGTTAGACTCTAATATGAATAATCCTTTGAGCTTTGCTAGGGACAATCTTCCTTTGAACTCGACTAGGGATATTCATTTTTATACTCTGCCAGGGACGAACTTCCGGAGTCTACTGGGGATGATTCTTCAACTCCATTGGGGAAGCTCTTTCAGACTGCGCTTGGAAAATTTTAACTCCACTAGTGATGTCTTATATTCTGCCAGGGAATATTCTTATACTCCGATGGGGAATATTAAGACTGTCGGGGATATTAAGCCTTCTCAGCGTTGATGGTAGATAAACTCTACTTGGGGAGAATATTACCGATTCATTCACAGTTGCGAGTCTCAGCTGGGGAGAGCTATCATTACTGTCCTTTCTTACTCTACAGGGAGTGAATGCATCTCAACCATGTTCTTCAGCTTAATCTACCTTGGTACCTGGTGGACAGAGCAACTGTACAGTTTGGACAATTCTTATTTGCCCCTGTTTCTGATATTACAAGTAATGGTCTTTTGTTTCGCATGTAAATATTCATGAGCAGCAATTAATGTCAAATGCATATATCAAAAATGAACATTGGACGTTCTTTTCAAAACAAAACAGATAAAGGAAAAATAGCTTGAAATTTCTTTGAAAATGAATTGTATTGATTTTGAAGTTTGGCCTGTAAATAGGCGTTTTTGTACAAGAGGCTGACGTCCTAGTAAGATAACGCCGCCGGACAAATAGAGTTTATACAATTTGTGAAAAGCTAAACAAAACAGCTATGTGAATGATCCCCCTGGGTTCCAACTCTTCTATTTCCTTTATGTTCTCGAGCATCTCATCACTTTGCTATTGGTCGAAGGCAGATCATATTGATTAGCGTCGTCCGAGCTTGATAGTCGATACCGAACTCTGGTTGCAAGGAGATCTAATGAGACATAGTGTTACACTTTAATCCCTAATTTTTGCCTGGACTTCCCTTTCGGGTTTTCAGTCCACCGGGATACCCTTTTTTGCCCAAGCCGCCTTTTCAGGTTTTCGACTTGCCGGGTGTACAGTTTTTTTCATCCCTTATTTTTGCCCGAACCCTTTTAGTTCGCCGAGAAGCCCTTATTTTTGCCTAGGCCAGTCGACCTAGCGGGTCTTTGATTATGCGTAGCATCTTTTCACTATGTCTGCATTGACGGGGTGAGGAAGGTCGTCACCATCCATGGTGGTTAGAATCATAGCTCCTCCTGAGAAAATGTTCTTAACCACAAATGGCCCTTCGTAAGTAGGGGTCCATTTGCCCCTGGGATCACCTTGAGGTAAGATAATGCGCTTGATAACCAGGTCCCCAACTTGATACTCTTGTCGTCTAACTTTCTTGTTAAACGCCTTGATCATCCGTTTTTGATACGTATGACCATGACAAATAGCAGTAAGTCTCTTTTCATCGATTAAGTTCAGCTGATCAAGCCGGGTCTGGATCCAGTCATCTTCTCTCAAACTTGCATCCTTCATGATCCGAAGAGAGGGTATCTGAACTCCAATGGGCAAGACAACCTCCATACCATATACCAAGGAATAGGGTGTTGCCCCTGTTGACGTCCGTGCTGAGGTACGGTACCCATGAAGAGCAAATGGTAACATCTCGTGCCAGTCTTTGTATGTCACCGTCATCTTCTGCACAATCTTCTTAATGTTCTTATTAGCCGCTTCTACAACCCCATTCATCTTCGGCCGATCAGGAGAATAGTTGTGATGTTGTATCTTGAGCTGCTTGCAGAGTTCGGTGATCATCTTATTGTTGAGATTCGTACCATTGTCCGTAATGATCCCCTCTGATACACCGTATCGACAGATCATATTATGCTGAATGAACCGTGCCACAACGTTCTTGGTTATGGTAACGAAGGAAGCTGCCTCAACCCACTTTGTAAAGTAATCAATCGCTACCAGGATGAAACGATGCCCATTAGATGCCGTAGGTCTGATCTCGCCGTTCATATCAATGCCCCACATTGCAAAAGGCCACGGAGCTGTCAAGAAGTTCAGAGGAACTGAAGGTGTATGCACTTTATCAGCATAGACTTGGCACTTGTGACATGTCCGAGAGTGCTGATAACAGTCGGCCTCCATAGTGGACCAATAATATCCTTCCCGTAGGATTTTCTTTGCCATGGTATGTCCACTGGAATGAGTTCCGAAAGTACCTTCATGTAACTCAACCATGATCTTTTCTGCTTCGTTCTTATCCATACATCGCAGTAAGGTTGAATCATGGTTACGCTTGTAAAGGATACCATTGCGGATGAAGAACTTCGCCGCGAACCTCCTCAGAAACTTCTTGTCATTAACAGATGCACCCTCGGGGTATTCCTGAGCCTCAAGATATTTTTTCACCTCATGAAACTAGGGTTTATCTGCTACCTCTTCAGTCTCAATGTAACAGCAATGTGCAGGTTCGTCCAATCTTTCAATGATAATTCGGGGAGTTTCGTTGTCCCAATTGACTTTGAACATAGAAGACATCGTAGCTAGCGCGTCCGCCAACTGATTCTCCTCTCTGGGGAAGTGTTCAAAGGTTATCTCCTCGAAATGGGGAAGCAACGTCAATACATACTCCTTGTAAGGAATAATATTAGGGTGTTTCGTATCCCACTCGCCTTTGATCTGACTGATCACGAGAGCAGAATCTCCGAAAACACTCAAGAACTTAATCCTTAGGTCAATTGCTGCTCGAAGACCCATGATGCATGCTTCATACTCCGCCATGTTGTTGGTGCAGTTGAAACATAGTCGGGTGGTGAACGGATTATGAGAGCCTTTAGGAGATATGATCACGGCGCCAACGCTGTTACCCAAAGCGTTTGAAGCTCCATCAAAGTACATAGACCATCGGGATCCTTCCTCAGGTCCTTCATCCGGTCCAGGTGTCTCACAGTCAGTCACTATCATGATACTCTCATCCGTAAATTCAAAGTTCATAGACTGGTAATCATCCACTGCCTGATGTGCCAAATGGTCTGCTAACACACTTCCCTTGATTGCCTTTTGGGTCGTATACTGGATGTCATACTCAGTCAAGATCATCTGCCATCTTGCTATTCTTCTGGACAAGGCAGGCTTCTTGAAGATATACTTGATTGGATCCATCTTTGATATCAATAGAGTAGTGTGAGTTAACATATACTGTCTCAGCCGGCGAGCAGCCCATGCCAAAGCGCAGCAAGTTTTCTCAAGCAACGAGTATCGAGTCTCGCAGTCGGTAAACTTTTTGCTAAGGAAATAAATAATATGCTCTTTTCGGCCAGACTCGTCATGCTGCCCCAACACACACCCCATTGAGTTGTCGAGTATTGTCAAGTATAAGATCAAAGGTCTCCCTTCAACTGGTGGCATCAGAATAGGTGGCTCTTGGAGATATTCTTTGATTTGTTCGAAAGCGGCTTGACATTCATCGTTCCATCTTACCACTTGATCTTTCTTCAGTAACTTGAATATTGGTTCACAAGTAGCAGTCAGGTGTGAAATGAATCGGGCAATGTAGTTCAAGCGTCCCGGAAAACCTCTGACTTCTTTTTCTGTTTGGGGAACTGGAATTTCCTGTATAGCTTTCACCTTTGCAATATCCACTTGAATACCTTTATCGCTTACGACGAAACCCGACAGCTTACCAGATCTCACCCCGAAGGTGCACTTGTTCGGGTTTAGCCTCAGCTTGTACAACTTCAACCTGTCAAATAACTTCTGCAGATGGTCAATGTGTTCTTCCTCAGTCTAGGACCTTGCAATCATGTCATCGACGTATACCTCGATCTCATGATGGATCATGTCATGAAACAAAGCAACCATGGCACGCTGATACGTTGCCCCAGCGTTCTTCAATCCAAAAGGCATGACCTTGTAGCAAAAGGTACCCCATTGAGTAACAAAGGTTGTCTTCTCCATGTCTTCGAGAGCCATTTTAATCTGATTATAACCGGAGAAACCATCCATAAAGGAGAATACCTTATGCTGCACGGTGTTGTCAACCAGGACGTCGATATGAGGCAGAGGGAAATCATCCTTGGGGCTTGCCCTGTTCAGATCCCTATAGTCGACACACATTCGAACCTTAGCATCCTTTTTCGGCACAGGAACCAAGTTGGCTACCCACTAAGGGTAAGAAGTAACTTCTAGAAAACCGGCATCAAACTGTTTCATAACCTCAGCCTTGATTTTCACAGACATATCTGGGCGCATTCGATGGACCTTCTGTTTCACTGGAGGACAGTCTTCCTTGGTAGGCAATCGGTGAACCACAATATCGGTATCCAACCCATGCATATCTTCATAAGACCAGGCAAAGATCTCAACATAGTCACGCAACATCTGAATCAACCGTTGCTTCACACTAAGCTCCAGATTTGCCCTGATCTTGACCTCTTTCTTGTCTATCTCTGTACCCAGATTTACTGACTCCACCGGCTCTTCGTGTGGCTGAATGGCCCTCTCTTCTTGAAGTAGCAGTCTAGCAAGTTCAACAGGCACTTCACAATTATCTTCACCTTCGTCTTCGGCTAAGTTGATCGGACTTTCGAAGTCATAACTGGCAGTAGCAGAGTCGTTACCAGTGAGATCCAGAGTGGAGGTAGACATGTATATGTGAGTGTGTGTAAAATAGCTGTTTCGCAATATATAATAAAAGAAAAACAAGGAGCGCAAGATTTGAAATGCAAGAAAACGTCCAATGCTTTTATTAATGATATATGTAGATGGCACACATAAAGCCCTCACAAATGAAACCACGGTGCCCCGGGTAAGACATCGGGCCGTAAAGTTTAAAACATTGTCTGTTACAAATTCAAAACAAAAAGTCTCATTACTGGGTAATAAAAGAAATTGGGATGAAGTCCTTTGCTTTCCAATTGCTTAGTCCACTATCGGTCTTGGATAGATCCAACTGTCAAACTCAGACTCTTCAACATCGTCTTCAATGGCATTCACTCCTGAATTGCTGATGAACAGGGGAGGTTTTCCGATCTGTGCACTTCGAACAGCCTTTTGAGCTTCTGCAGTGAAACCCAAACCAAACTTGTTAGTCTTCTATGCAAAATCAGGGAGTTGGCCCCAATTTGCACACCCACTTTTCTCGACAACAGCCCGGGCATCCTTGAAGGAAACCATCTTCATAGGAGGATCTTCAACAACAGTCTCAGTTGATGCCAGCGTCTGGGGAACCTCTTCAAAATGTTGGAATGGGGTTTCAATGAACTCCCCATCCATCTCTACATATCGGAAAGAGTTGAGGTGGCTCACCGTGTA
This sequence comes from Vicia faba, assembly GCA_948472305.1. Taxonomy (NCBI): domain Eukaryota; kingdom Viridiplantae; phylum Streptophyta; class Magnoliopsida; order Fabales; family Fabaceae; genus Vicia; species Vicia faba. The sequence continues at coordinate 106,369,568 of OX451736.1, forward strand.
CTCCTCTTCTCCTTGCACTGTCATAATTTTCCCTTTCACCGGGTACTTTAGCTTCTGGTGGAGCGTAGACGTCACGGCCCCAGCTTTGTGGATCCATGGATGACCCAGCAAACAAGAATAAGATGGCCGAATGTACATCACATAGAATGTAGATGCGAAAACCTGAGAACCAGCCTTAATAGGAATATCCACTTCTCCATGTACCGTTCTCTTTGACCCATCAAAGGCCCTGACATCAATGTTACTTGGTTTCAGCTCCAACCCTTCACAGTCCAACCGGTCTAGAGCTTTCTTAGGCAAAAAGTTTAATGAGGAACCAATATCCACCAATACATGAGCAAGAGTAGTGCCCCTGCATTCAATGGAGACATGCAGGGCATCGTTGTGATTCTTCCCCTTAGCAGTCAAGTCGGCGTCAGAGAAACCCAACCCATTATCAGCAATCAGACTAGCCACACAATCTTTAAAATGATCAACTGATGTTTCTTGTGGTACGTGTGCAGTCTTCAGGAACGCAATCAGAGCCTTGGCATGGGCTTCTGAGCATAGCAACATTGACAACATAGAGATTTTGGATGGGGTTTGCCCCAGCTGCTCGACCACATTGTAGTCGCTCTTTTTGATGATTTTCAAATTTTCATCTATCTCTTGTCTAGAGGCTTCAACAGTAATTGTCTTCGGTGCCTCCGTCCGGGAAGGCTCATCGGTGGTCCCTTTGCCCCGAGCGTTAGAGGACTCGGCAACAAGGGTAATAATGGGAACTTGAACAGGAATAGTAGCAGGTACACTGGCAGGTGTAATAACAACAGGTTTCCGGGCAGTTGGTGGAGAGATATCAGGGGAGAAAAGTCTTCCGCTGCGGGTGACTTTGGCAGGTCCAACAATATTGCTGACGTCAGTATCAGCATCAAAATCTTGTTTAACTCTGTGATAATAAACATCAACCCCGTAGTGCCAAGGGACAACTTTATCTGATGTATAGGGGATGGGCCCGGGAACAGTGATGATCAACGGCGCGATTCTTGGAACAGATGTAATTCTAATAGGCTTTCTCGAGGAAGCCTTGGAAGAATCGTCGAAAATGGTTATGATAGCAACTTCTTCAGTAGGGATCAAAGGAACAAGAGTCTTCTCAAACAGAATTTCTTTATTGTCTATCAGGCATTGGACACCTGACTTCAAAAGATGGCAACCGGTAGGTAGGATAGAACACATGCGGCAACCTTTGTCATAGCCCGGAAATAAACCGGCTAACAAAAGGTTCTTCTTCACAGTCATCAAAGGGGTAACAATGTAGTTCACAGAAACCACAAACGAGTCTTCATCTATAGCATTCACTTCATGCTTGGGCATAGGAGTTGTCACAACATTAGGTCTTTCAGGTGCTTCGAACTCAATATCCTTCGCATCAATTAAGTCCTGTATTTTGTTCTTCAAAACCCAACAATCATCTGTATCATGCCCCGGGCTATCATAGTGAAAAGCACAACAGGCATTAGGGTTGTATTTTGGTGATGTAGTGTTGGGATGCTGCGGGGCCTCCCTTGGGGTCACTAGATTGGTTTTCAGTAACTGTGGCAGAATTTTAGATAAAGTCATATTGAGCTGGGTGAATTGTCTTCGAGGTTTCTCGGACCTTGGCTGATTGTTACGCTGAGGAGCACTAGCAGGTCTTGAAATAACAACTGCATTAACAGCTTGGCGGCGTTCAGGTCTATTCTGGCTTTTCGAACTGTAAACAGCACTAGATTCCTTCTTAAAAGGCTTCTTCTCGGTTCCTGATGAAGCACCCTTATGTATTTTACCAGACTTAATACCAGCCTCAATCCTTTCCCCAGTCATAATCAGCTCCGTAAATCCGGACGATGAACTCCCAATCAGATGGTTGAAATACGGACCAGATAAGGTCCCCAGAAACATATCAACTAACTCCCTATCAGCCAAGGGTGGTTTCACTCTTCCAGCAAGGTCCCTCCACTTCTGAGCATAATCTTTGAAACCTTTGCCCGCACCCATTGACATACCCTGGAGTTGGGTACGCGTGGGAGCGAGGTCGGCATTGTATTGGTACTGCTTGTAGAAAGCAGCAACCAAATCTTCCCAATTACGGATACTAGCTCCTTCTAGCTGGTAAAACCATTCAAGCTGAGTCCCTGAGAGACTGTCTTGAAAGAAGTGGATCCATAGGTTCTTGTCAGCGGTGTACGACTGAATCTTCCTTACATACGAATAGAGGTGCAGTTTTGGGCAAGAAACTCCGTCGTACTTAGCAAAGGCTGGTTCTTTGAACTTGTGGGGAATCACCACCCCAGATGACAAACCCAAATCACCAAAGTCCAAACCAGGCACCTTCTGAACTTCCATTGCACTCAACCGGTCTTCTAGTTGCTTGTATCTATCCTCAGCCGGAGGATACTGGTCTTCGTCGAAGTCCGTCTCATTGTCTGAAACCACAGGGCTAGGAGCCCTCCTTTCTTCCTAACTATATTTCCCTCTAGATGAGGTGGTCAAATCAACTTCATCTTGTAACTGGTTTCCAAACCTGTGGCCCATGTTAAACAGGACCGTCTTCTTCTTCTTCTTCTCTTTCAAGATAAGGGCCTTCAGATCTTGCTGACCCTTAGCCAAATTCATGAACAACTCCTGGAATTGGGCGTTTTGAGCCTGCAGAGCCTTGATTGCTTGTTCAGTCGATGGTTTAGAAGACATGATGTTGAAATAAACAGCGAAGGAGATAAGAGACCTGTAAGGGTACCTGTTATGAGGTGCATGAAATGCGTATGCTATGATTTCAAATACATCGAGAGATTCAAATTCGTAAACCAAACATAAAACACACTTTTATTAGATAAACTTGAAATTCAATTGTTCAATAAATGCCCTTAAGGCATTACAAGAAAGGAAATACTGGGAAGTAAATAAAAACTGGAAATAATCAAAGGACATCAATGCTCCCATGGTCGTTTGCCTTTAGTGCTGACATAGTCATTGATGATCTGCTCCCTCTCCAGCTGCCTAGTCAAATTCTGGATCTTCCTCTCTTGCTCGTGATACTTTTCTCTATAAGTATCTCGCTCTTCCCTTAGCTGCATCCATGACCTCTTCAATGCCCCAATGTCAGTAGGCATGTAAGGGTGCAAGATAGTAGGAGGAACCCCTTCCTCATCAGCAACTTCAACAATAATAGGCAAGACAGCTTCATAGGGCATTCCCAGCTTTTGGGCATGTATGTGAACCCATCGGAGATATGGTTCCATTGGTAGAGAAGTCTTCGCACCCAACTCGTGTGGATCAGATCTGTGTACTCTATCCCAAGCCCTTATGAATCTGCGGCGTTTCTCGTCACTGTCCCCTTGGAAATCAAAGATTATACTAGGCATTAGCAGCTCATGAGGTCCTTCCCTTCTGGCTCTCCCAAACTGACACAAGGCCAAACATGGACTGTAAGTGATTCCTCCATTGGTTCCTATCAGTGGCACATTGGGGTATTCCCCACATCGATCAATAATAGCCACCTCGTCCATACCCTTAATAGTCCAAATGATGTCATTGTGAGAGAGAGACATAACCCTATAAGCCCAGCCCATGCCTTCTTTGTTCTTCTGGACTGATTTGGGGAGGTGAGAAATAAACCACCTCACCAACGGTGGAGCACAACACATCAAGGTTCCCCGCCTCCGAGCAGTACGGGCATAAAGCTGATGAAGAATGTCACCCAAGAGAATGGGTACAGGATTGCCAGAGATGAAGATTTTTACTGCATTCACATCCACAAAGGAGTCAGAGTTAGGAAACAATACCAAGCCATATATCAGAAGAGCTAGAATATCTTTGAATGCTTGGAAATCTAGACTATCCCAGAAATGATTAGCATTACCAACCAAGAACTTAGTCAAAAATCCCTTTGCTCCACTACGAGTTTCCCAATTAGCCATTACCTCATCCTTTGTCATATGGAGGGCTGAAGCAATCTCTTTTGGCCTAAGGATCTTCTCCCAACCTGTAAACGAGGTCTGCTCCAGAATAGAGATATCAAGCAGATCAGAGAACTCTTCCAAGGTAGGGACCAACTGGTAGTCCTGAAAAGTAAAGCAATGGTACAATGGATCAAAGAACTGGACTAGGACACTCATCATCTGCTCGTCCAATTTGGAGGTGACCAAACTAAGAAGATGCCCATGTCTTCTGATGAAAGAGGTAGTATCTGACATCTTTGCAACCAATTCTTTGAGCATAGTGGGAACCTGGACAAAGTTGATTTGGATGGTGTTCCTACACATGGGTGCCATGACCTACAAAACAGAACAAAGATGAATCCCTCCTATCTTTGAAATAGGTTAGTCCAATGCAAGATGTATGCAATGTTATGATGTCATGATGTCATGATAGAAAGCACACCACAAGTATCCACAAATAGCAAACATGGTAAAGGCACACAAGTCACACAAAGAGCCCTTAGATTTCAGGCTGGCAAGGAGTCTAGGTACTACCCTCTTTCAGTTCAGTTGGTTTAAACCTTTCCTAAAAATAGTAACCGGGTTCTAGAGGATCTCAATATCACTGACTACCCTCGATCGGTCATAATTCCAGTTTAGCAACCTTTTCTTGTGGCCGAAATCATCGTGAGAGTTTAGTCTCAATGAGTGTAGCATACTGCTACTGTTTTATGGCCAAGTTGGTCAATTTAAAGGTTCTAAGGTCAGTTGGTGCTTAATGACCCCTTAGCAAACCCATATTCTCCTCGTTGCGCCATAAGAGATATCGGTACATACTAAAGTGCCACACCAACGTAGCTACTGCTTCAACCGTATCGGTCTACGTCGTACAGTTCCCTCACAGTTTATTGCTACTTACCTAAAGGGTATCCCCCAGATCCGGGTTAGGATCTATAGTAACTCCGATACAAGCCCACAAATATAAATCATACAAATCAAGCAATTGAAAACATTATGAACTATTCCTAAGGTACACCCCACTTATTAAGCATCCCTAGCAGAGTCGCCAGTTCTGTGATACGGTGGGAAAGAACTGACTGTTTTTTGGAATGCTGGTTTGCGTTTTGCGTTTGTTTTTGCAAAATGTTGCGGTAAGCAAGAGTCACCACCGACTTTTATTTTATCCAACAAGGAAAGGAAAAAAGCACATAAAAATTCCTTTTTCGAGATATTTCTCGGGTTCGGGGGGTAGATTATAGAAAGGTAAGGTGTTAGCACCCTTTCTATCCGTGGTTATCCACGGGCTCTTAGGTACTTGCTCAATTGTTCTCAAAACTGTTTTCTTTGTGCTTGTGGGTTTGAAAAAGTTTTTGTTTGAAACTTCAATTTAACTCTTGCTTCTGTCCTCAAGAGCGTATGAAGTGTTTTTGAAAACTTTGTTCGAAAAGTGTAAGTGTGAAAAGTTTTTGTTTTTGAAAGAGCAAGTACTTAAGAACCATCAACCTACTCGAAAAAAGAATCGTTCTATGTTATCTTCCTTTATACAATGCTATCCTACTATTGATGACTAGGTAGCACCGTCGTTGGAGTTTTAGGGTCAATTCGAATGAGGGACGTGTGGTCACTAAAGCAATGTTAGGACGCCTTAGGGTAATCCTAATGTCTTAGATCATTTTTTAGGCAATAATATCCGAGGCAACCGTTTCGAGGTGACTATGATCTTTAGACAAGAGGACGACCTCTAAAGTGACCTATACTCAATGACCGCGTACGAAGGCAACCAAGTGGGGTGTACCCTAAGTGTGCGCATGTGCGAGTGTGTCGTTTTCAGTTATTTTTGTCTTTTCACATGTTAAGGGTGATCTAAGTTGGTTTTAGGTTAAACATTCATTCTTGTCATGCATTCCTATTATCAAACATCTATCAGTTTATACTTTTCGGAAAATAAATTGCGAAAATTAAATTACAAGGCGTCGGGTATTTACATCGCCAAAAGCAACCCTTTGAAATTTAAATGTGGAAAAATAAATAAAGTGATAAATAAATGGTCCTAATTATCTATTACATTCCGGGAACAAGTACAAAATTGAATAAATAGATCGCGTGTGGAAAATTAAATCGAGTGCGAGTTTAGGGTTTTGACCCTTTGTTATTAAAGGAAAGATTTTTTTGGTTGTTTTGGAATTAAGAAAGAAACTATCCTAAATTAATTATTAAACTAATAAATAAATTAATTAATTAATGAAAATAAATATTTTTGGGTTTTTTGGTATTTAAAGAAATAAAATAAAATAAATCAATGTTAGTAAAAACCTAATTAAGTCTAAGTTAATTTTAATTATTTGCAAAAACGTTTTAAAGTTGTTTCTAATTAATGGCCTAAATTAATTAATTGATTTGTTAATAAAAAATAAAATACTAAAATTTAATTTAATAAAGAAAATGTTTTTTTGTTTTAATTTTATAAAGGAAAAAATTTGATTGGTTAGAAAATAATAAAAATATAATAAAACAAACAATAAAATAAAATAAAAATGAAATAGAAAGAGTTAGGGGGTATGGGCCTGCTTGGAGGTTTGAGAAGCAATTTGAGGCCCATTGAGCGTTGGCCTGGTTGACTTTTGAGATCCCCTATTCGCGCTTGGACTTGGTCCATGGTAGACCATCAATCTGGATCACCAGATCTGGCCTTTGGCCATCTGGCTGTTGGAGATGTGGAGGCGCATAGTGTGCCACAATGCTTGAATGTGCATCTGACCGCCTGAAGAGAAAAAACAAATGCAAATTGGTGGTACCTGGGATCGAACCCAGGTCCTGTGGGTGCTTGGATTGCTTGCTTCACCACTATGCCATTGTGCTTCAGTTGTTAGTATATTAAACAATAATAATAATAATAAGAGAAAATGCGCTATATGTCAGAAAAAAATAAAAATGCGCGCGTGTTTTTGAATGTTCCACTGGGGAGGCGACACGCCATCATCCCCTACCTCCAGCCACTGTAAAATTTCCTGAGGATTTGGATCCGCAGCTAAATGCGTAGCTCAACCCAAAAATTAATTCCAGGCCATAAAAACGACCCTCAAAGACATGGTTAGGTTCGTCTCCCTCTCCTGAATGCAACCATGCATATCACGAGAATCAATTTCACCTGAAACACAAACCCCTAAAATCCAAAATGTAACCCTAACCATGCTGTTATGAGGTTACAGTCCATATAAATCAAATTAAGTATTGCCAAAAGTTTAGAAATCTCATGAGAATCACAAATATATCAATGATTTGCCAGAAAGATGCAAGAATCGAGAGCTATGATTTCGAATACAGGGACAAGAAACGTGATACTTACAGCGCTATAAGAGGTTGAAAAATGATTTCTTTTGATCCCAGAAGGTTGAGTGAATATCCAGCAATCGATTGGGATAGCTCTTTGCTTCTGAAAATCTCTCTTGCTATGATTTTGAATTCTCACTTTTTCACCACTTTTTCAAGTTTTGTTTTTGTTCATGAAGCCTCCAACCTATATTTCGTGTCCTTTGGCTTCTATATGTATCATTGAATGCATTAGGTTAAGAATCATGAATCCAATCTCTCTAAATCAATGCATCCATATTTGATTTGATTCACTTTTGAAAACTTGCCAAATTTGTCAAAAAACCATCTTTTTGCACATGATCTTGTGTGATACGAATTTGATGATGATATTGATGAGAATCCAATCCTGAAAATAGCAAAAAATCTCATGTAATCAAAGTTTGGGATTTAATTTGATTTAATTTGATTTAAAATGAAATAATTCAATAAAAAATCAAATAAAATAATAAAATTGATAAATGGACACATGGCTGAAGCTAGGACACGTGGAAAATGATGCAAGTTCAAATCAAGTGGAAAAGAATGGGTCCATTTGAAAAAATTTGAAGTTTTGGGGATAGTTGACTTTTGGGAATTTTGCAAAAATGCCCAACTTCAACAATGCATAACTTCTTCAATTTTTCACTTTTGGAGGTGTTCTTAGACTTTATAGAAATCTTGAGATGTCCTCTAACCAACCCTTTTGGTCTAATCTCATTTTGACATTCCATGCTCAAGTTATAAGTTTTGACAAAAAAGGTGTTTTTGTTGACTTTCAAAAATGACCTATAATGTCCAAATTTATAACTTCTTGTGAGTGCATTTTATGATCTTGCAGTATGAAGATGGATTGTAGGTAATTTCATCCTATTCAAAATGAGCTTTGGATGGGTCATTTCTCATAAAGTATGAGAAAGTTATGCTTGGTCAAAATTGAGTTGACTTTTCCTACAAAACCCTAATTTAGCAACTTTTGAGTCTTGATGAATCTTGAGAAATCCTTGATGAATCATGATCAACCCTTGATCAAATGATGAAATATCCTTCAAAATTAGAATGTTGGCAAAAAATCTTGAGGTTTGACTGTTTATAGGTCACAGTTGACTTTTGCCCTAGCACAGTCGATTTTTGGACCCTTTGAGCAATTGACTGACCAAACTTCCTCTGCAAGGTTTGAAATTTGACATGGATGATCTTGAGAACATATTAGTACATTGGGGAGAACTTGAGTTCATTTGGACTCAAGGATCTTGATGCAACACAAAACCCTAATTTGGGGTTGACTACCTTAGGAGATAGCTTGACTGTCCAACTCTTGAGCAATCTTGAGCCACTTGGAGATTTTTCTTGCAATGTTTTGAAAAATATGAGAGGGAAAATTTTGGGGTACAACAGACACCAACAACTGTTGGGCTCTGAAGAACAAAATTCAAGACCTGATAGACGCGAAGGAAGTTGAGTTTGAAGCGCCTGAGAAACCAAATGTTATTTCTGCTCCAATGCCTAGGCATGGCCACAATGCCAACGCTATTGAAGAAAATTTGTTTGTTGCTACCGTGGATGAACTGTTGACTCCGCTCCCCATCATTAAGTTGAATTTTTTGAAAGCTGGTATATTCCCAGGTTGTGACAAAGACTTCTATGTTTTCCTATCCTCATCATTTGACTGCTCTCTGTTGAAAAAAGGTATCCAACGAATGATGGATAACCAGGAAATTTTGTTTGAGAATGCTCCTATTTCACCCGTTCCAGTTAAAGAAGTTTCAATTATAACCATCTACGCCAATCCTTCCAGGGCCCCTAAAAGACCCGTTAGGATTACATCTGCTCCAAAGACTACTCCACTTAAGATTACAATGCCCGGGTCGGCCCCATACAAATCAGATAAAACAGTACCATGGAATTATGGTGGAGAAATCTACTACCATAGTATTAAACAGGATGAACTGACTGCCGAAGAAGAGAGCTCCGAAGAGGACAATTCCGACATTAGCAATATTGTCGGAACTAGCAAGATTACCCGTAGTGGTAGAATCTTCTCTCCAGAGATTGCCCCTCCAAGGGCAGTTTTTGGACCTGTGGTCGTTCTGAAGACTACCTATGCACCAGTGATTATACATGCAAGTGTACTTACCGACAAAGACAATAAAATTCATATCCCTACCTCTACTGTTGAGAATAAAGGGAAAAGCATTCAAGAGGAGCCTGTCTGGATGAAGGCTCAATCACTAGCTATCCCTGAAACATACAAGAAGGAGATGGAAGAAATTTTGAGGATAATAAAGAAGAGTGATTATGATGTGGTTGAACAGTTGGGGCAAACCCCCTCCAAGATCTCTATGCTAGCATTGCTACTGTGCTCTGAGGCACATGCTAAAGCTTCGGTAAAATTTCTAAAGACAGCTCATGTGCCACAAGAGACGTCTGTTGGCCAATTCCAGGATTGTGTGGCCAGTTTGACAGCTGATAATGGCTTGGGTTTCTCCGATGCTGATTTGACACCCAGAGGGAGAAAACACAACGAGGCATTACATGTCTCAGTGGAGTGTATAGGAACATCCCTAGCCCATGTCTTGGTGGACACGGGATCATCTTTGAACGTCTTACCGAAAAAAGCCCTTGACAGATTGGATTACGAGGGGCTGACTTAAAAACCCAGCAACATAGTGGTGAGAGCTTTTGATGGTTCGAAGAGGATGGTCCACGGGGAGGTGGACATCCCAATAAAGGTGGGAACTCAGATTTTCAACTCAACCTTCTATGTGATGGGCATCCGTCCTTCTTATTCCTGTCTGTTAGGATGCCCCTGGATCCATAATGTCGGTGTTGTCACCTCCACATTGCATCAGATACTAAAGTACCCAGTCCAAGAAAAGATCATAACTGTCCATGGGGAGGAGGAGTATATGATTAGTCATCTAAATTATTTTCGATATATGGAGTTATATGGCGAGTTCATTGAAACCCCTTTCCAACATTTTGAAGAAGTCTCTCCAGAAGTAGCGGCAACCAAGGCAATATCCTCGATTCCTAAGATCACAAGACCTCCACTTCGGATGTCATCTCTAAAGGATGCAATGGAAGTAGTGGAAGAGGGTGGATGCACTATCTGGGGGCAGCTTCCAGACTTTCCCTACAAATCAGACAAGTTTGGCTTGGGGTTTACTTCAACTGCTCAGAAGGCTGTGCGCCGTGCTCGTACTGGGGGGCCACCTGTGAAGATTAGCAACCGAGGGGTCAATGCAGTAGAAGACAATGAAGAGGATGGCAGCTTGGAAGATTGGATATTTTCTACTGTCAGCGAAGGACTTCGCAACTGGGAAGCCATAGACTTTGTCCCAATAACTTTCATCTCTCAGTAATTTATCTTTTACATTTATGTTGGACTTGTAATATTCACGAACAATTCGCACTTTAAAAACCTTGTGCCTTACCCGAGGCATATTGGTCCATTTGTAAGGGTTTTTATTTCATCTTCATATGACATTCAATGAATCATGGTCGTTTTTTCATATATAAACCTTTTGTGCTCATTGTCTTTCTTTTACATTTTATTGTTTTAAGATGGCTATACCCTTACACACACCCACACTCACAAATGCAGGTACCCTTCCATTCCGGATCCCATGGGTAAAAATACTGCTATAGCCTTCAGTGACTCTGAAGATCTGATCTACCAAGAAGAATACGAAGGTGAGGAAAATTGTGAAGTGCCAAGGGAATTGGCCAGACTACTACAACAAGAGGAAAGAGCTATTCAGCCTCATGAGGAGCGGTTAGATACAATCAATTTGGGTACCGAGGAAGATAAAAAGGAAATCAGAGTGGGTGCCAATCTAGAGTCGAGTGTCAAGGAGCGCCTAATTCAGCTGTTGCATGATTATGTTGAGATCTTCGCCCGGTCATACGAAGACATGCCAGGACTCGATAAAGACATTGTGGTACACCGTCTACCCACAAGAAAAGACTGTCCACCAGTGAAACAAAAAGTCCTCCGCATGAGACCTGACATGTCAGAGAAGATCAAAGCAGAAGTTATGAAACAGTTCAATGGTGGATTTCTGGCTGTTACTTCTTATCCTCAATAGGTGGCCAACATTGTTCCCGTGCCTAAAAAGGACGACAACGTGAGAATGTGCATGGATTATAGAGATTTAAATAGGGCCAGCCCTAAAGATGATTTTCCACTTCCATACATCGACATCCTGGTTGACAATACAGCCCAACATAAAGTATTTTCTTTCATGGACAGATTCTCAGGCTATAACCAGATCAAAATGGCACCTGAGGACATGGAGAAAACTACACTTGTCACACAGTGGGGTATGTTCTGCTACAAAGTGATGCCATTCGGACTGAAGAATGTCGGGGCAACCTATCAACGCGCCATGGTAGCTTTGTTTCATGATATGATACATCATAAGATATAGGTATACGTAGATGACATGATAGCTCGATCACAAACTGAAGAAGAACACCTTGATCACTTGCAAAAGTTGTTTGTGAGATTGAAGGAGTACAAGTTAAGATTGAACCCAAACAAGTGCACATTCGGAGTCCGATCCGGTAAACTCTTAGGTTTCATTGTCAGCAACAAAGGCATTGAGGTTGATCCTTCCAAGGTTAAAGTGATACAAGAAATGCCTTCTCCTCGCACTGAGAAGGAAGTCAGAGGATTCTTGGGACGCCTAAACTATATTGCCAGATTCATCTCACACCTGACATCTACTTGTGAACCAATCTTCAAGCTGTTGAAGAAAGATCAAGTAGTCAGATGGAATGATGAATGTCAGATTGCCTTTGACAAAATAAAAGAGTATTTACAAGAGCCCCCTGTCTTGATGCCTCCAGTCGAGGGAAGACCATTAATCATCTATCTGACCGTTTTAAAGAACTCAATGGGGTGCGTATTGGGGCAGCATGACGAGTCTGGCCGAAAAGAGCATGCTATTTATTACCTGAGAAAATTTTTTACCGACTGTGAAACCAGATATTTACTGCTCGAGAAAACTCGCTGCGCTCTGGTATGGGCTGCTCGCCGGCTAAGACAGTATATGTTGACTCATACCACTCTGCTGATATCTAAGATGGATCCGATAAAGTACATCTTTGAGAAGCCTGCTTTGTCTGAGAGGATAGCTAGATGGCAGATGATCCTAACAGAATATGACATATAGTACACGACCCAAAAAGCTATAAAGGGCAGTGTACTAGCTGATCATCTTGCTCATCAAGCTGTAGAGGATTATCCGTCCATGAAGTTTGAATTCCCTGACGAGGACATCATGACATTGGACAACGGTGAAGAAATCAGGCCATATGACATACCTGAACAAGGATCCCGATGGACCCTGTACTTTGATGGGGCATCCAATGCACTTGGTAATGGTATCGGTGTTGTACTCATATCTTCGGAAGGATGCCATACTCTTTTTATGGCCAGACTTTGCTTCAACTATACGAACAACATGACAGAGTACGAAGCATGCATCTTTGGTCTCAAGGCTGCCATAAACTTGGGAATCAAATCTTTAGATGTGTTTGGGGATTCAGCTTTGGTCATCAGTCAGATCAAAGGAGAATGGGACACTAAGCATCCAAACCTTATCCCTTACAAAGAACATGTTTTGACATTGTTACCACATTTCGAGCAGATTACCTTCGAGCATTTCCCACAAGAAGAAAATCAGCTAGCAGATGCTCTAGCTACAATGTCATCTATGTTTAAACTTAATTGGGATAACGAGGCTCCCCATATCACCATTGAACGAATGGACGAACCTGCACACTGTCACGAGATTAATACTGAAGAAATAGTGGACCAGCCTTGGTTTCACGAAGTCAAAAAGTATCTCGAGGCACAAGAATATCCAGAAGGAGCTTCAGTCAATGACAAAAAGTTCTTAAGGAGATTCTCTGCTAAGTTCTTCCTAAGTAATGGCATCCTGTAAAAACATGATCATGATTCTATTCGGCTCTGTTGTGTGGATAAGATTGAGGCCGAGAAGACTATGGTTGAATTGCATGAAGGTACCTTTGGCACTCACTCTAGTGGGCATACGATGGCGAAGAAAATCCTACAGGCAGGCTATTATTGGTCTACCATGGAAGCAGACTGCTATCAGCACTCCCGGACCTGTCATAAGTGTCAAATGTATGCAGACAAGGTGCACGTGCCTCCGGTTCCTCTAACTGTCTTAACAGCTCCTTGGCCTTTCGCTATGTGGGGAATCGATATGATCGGGGAGATCAAGCCTACAGCCTCCAATGGACACCGCTTTATTCTAGTGGCCATTGACTATTTCACAAAGTGGGTCGAAGCAGCTTCCTTCGCATCTGTTACTAAGAATGTTGTTGCCCGCTTCATCAAGCATAATCTTATTTGTCGGTACGGTATCCCAGAAAGGATCATCACTAATAACGGTACAAATTTTAACAATACTATGATCACCTCCTTGTGCAAGCAGTTCAAGATTCAACATCAAAATTCATCCCCCTATCGGCCAAAGATGAATGGTGCAGTCGAAGCTGCTAATAAAAACATTAAAGAGATCATACAAAAAATGACAGTCACCTACAAGGACTGGCATGAGATGCTACTGTTTGCTCTCCATGGGTACCGTACCACGGCTCGCACATCAACTAGGGAAACACCCTATTCTTTAGTTTATGGCATGGAGGTTGTTTTGCCTATTGAGGTTCAAATCCCCTCTTTAAGAATTATGAAAGATGCAGGTTTGAGTGAAGATGATTGGATCCAGACCCTACTTGACCAATTGAATTTAATTGACGAAAAGAGACTTACTGTTGTTTGTCATGGTCAGATGTATCAAAAACGGATGATCAAGGCTTTCAACAAGAAAGTCATACGCCAAGTATATCAAGTTGGAGATCTAGTGATCAAGTGCATCATCTTGCCACAAAGTGATCCCAGGGGAAAATGGACTCCTACCTATGAAGGACCATTTGTAATCAAGAACATCTTTTCTGGTGGGGCAATGATCTTGACCACCATGGACGGTGACGACCTGCCACACCCTACAAACGCAGACATAGTCAAAAGATATTACGCATAAGAGACCCGCTAGGTTGACACACCTAGGCAAAATAAGGGCATCCCGGAGAACCAAAAGGTTCAGGAAAAAATTAGGGATAACATAAAAAAATTTGTACACCCGGCAAGTTGAAAACCCGAAAGGGCGACTTGGGCAAAAAAGGGTTTCCCGGTGGATCGAAAACCCGAAAGGGTGGTTCAGGCAAAAGTTAGGGAATTAAAGCGTATGACTATGTCTCGTCGGATCACTTTGAGGATAATCTCTTCACTAACAAACTCGGAGCTTCTGATCAATTCAATCATATTCGAACAAAGCAACGGATAGACAAGATATTCAGAGATACAGAGGCTATAGCAGAATGGGAACCCCATGGGATTATCACACATAGCTATCTTTCTTTGTATAAATTTTTTCTTACTTTTATGACACCATCCTCTTACTAGGATGTCTGTCTCCTTTGTAAAAAATACTTATTCAAAGTAAATACAAAGATATCTCTTTCAAAGTACAGAAAACTATTTGCCTTTTTCTTTGCACTTGTGTTTTTATTTGCAAAAACGTCCAATGATTCATTAATGAACATATGCATTTGAACATAATTACTGTTTACAAATAAACGAAATGGAAAAGAACAATTACTGACAGGTTGAAAGAATAGGAAAACGTCTTCAGGCTATTCCATGAGCAATCCCTACAGTACGTCATTAAAGATCCCCAACGGAGCTGAAATTTCCAACTAATAATCCCCAGTGGAAACCATTCAGTTTCTCCAAATTCCCCAGCAAGTTATTTGAAGCCTGAAAATCAACCAGATAACAGTTAACTTTTGTTTCTCCCCAACCTAGGTTAACTCCCCAGTAGAGTGGCAGAAGACCGAAACTCCTGAACTTTTTCCAAACAGGAATAAGCTTTTTCCCCACAGAGTTTTCATTGTTCCCCAACAGAATGAGGATTCCTAGGATAATTCCCCAATAGAAGTCAACAAAATTCTCTGGATTCCCCAAGCAGATTACTCAAGCAATATATGTCATTACTCTCACAACAGAATTTTTGTCAATACTCCAACTTCAAGACATGAAGAATCCACATATCCTCAGCAATCAAGGATTGATTTTCCTCAATAATACATCAAATCAGCTTACATGCGCATACATTACACCCATATATCATAAACATTGATAAATCACATATATTGCATCATACATTTCATGCAACATAACTTTGTGTTTCAGCTAACATTTGACCCTTTTCAGGATAAGATTAACGAGCTACCATTAACAATATACAATCATGATACAGTTCAGATATGCTCCAGACAAGGATGCCATTCTGATGCTCATTCAAATCTCAATTTCAGATACAGTATAAATACGCTTCAGACAAGGATGCCATTATGATACTCATTCAGATCTCAATTTCAGATACAGTACATATACGCTCAAGACAAGGATGCCATTCTGATACTCATTCAGATCTTAATCCAGATACAGTTCAGATACGCTCCAAACAAGGATGCCATTCTGATACTCATTCAGACCTCAACTTTAAGATACAGTCCAGATACGCTCCATACACAGAAGCCATTATGTTGCTCACTCAGATTAACCTTTCAGATATAGTTCAGATACGCTCCAGACACGGACGCCATTCTGACACTTATTCAGATTCAAGTTCAGATATAGTACGGATATGCTCCAGACACGGATGCTATTTTGTCGCTCATACAGATTCAGTCTCCAGATACAACTCAGATACGTTCTAGATACGGACACCATTCTGATACTTATTCTTTTGACTTACAACTTGCAATTCAACAAACATTCTTGGATGGCATCTATAAGCCCATCTCAAACAAGATTCTAACACCTCTCCAAATGGCATCTTTAAGCCCATTCCCTCAATTACACCGTTGTCGAGTGCAAATTTATGGGCACTCTAGTGTCCAATCATATTTTACCTTCGAGTCACGAACGGCAAAACTCGCCAATCAAACTCTTCAGGTTCAAGAAGATTGAACAGGGGCAGCTGTTGTACAAGACTTCTTGGACTCAAGACAAGATCAGGGTTTGCTCAGCTCAGGACATCTCATCTTGCACTAGTAACCCAAAATTAGGGTTTGAGTTTTCACAAGGATTTTTGGACCACCAATGATTCATATGACTTTCATACATCATTTTGGACCCCTAAGATTGCTCATGCTAAGTTTCAAGCCTTGAACCACATTTTTGATCAGTCAATTGGACAGTTGACCTAAAAATCAGCTGTATTGGGGAAAAAGTCAACCATGGCCAATTTACAGTCAAACTTCATAATTTTTTATCCACGTCAACATTATAGACTCATATGTATCATTTGATCAAGTTTGGATCACAACTCCTCAAGAAATTTGATCAAATCATCAAAAGGGCAAAATGGTCAAAATTAGGGTTTTGACTGAGAAAGGGCAATTTCTGAGTTTTAACCTAGCCAATGACCAATTGAGTTCAAGCATAATTTCAAGGATTCAATGGCATCATCTTTCCCTAATTACATGGTTCAAAAGATCTCAGGTTCATTGGATTGACAGATGAAATTTGCAGTCAACTGATCAAAAGTCAACTGTGCACTGAAAAGTCAAACTTTGACTTTTTGGTCAAAATCAAGTGCCAAGGGTCATAATTCATCAAGATATGTCAAAATGTGAAACTTGTTGACCAAGAAAACTAATTTTGAAAATTAGGGTTTTAATTTGAAAATTTTCATAACTTTGAAAGTTGTAGTCCTACATGAAATCTACAACTTTTCTTCACAAACTTTTCCATAAAGATGTTTGGATCTTAAGTTATAAATTTGTGAATACATGCTCATGAACTAAATAACTTCGTGAAATTTTTCCCTAATTTAGGCAGGTTTTGGACCCAACTTCATGGCAACTTTTCACCTAGTTCCAAGAGGTATATCTAAATGCATTTCAAATATGGATTATAGAGCATATTTCAAGCTTTCAAAAATGTCCAATAACTCTCCAAGATCATTTTTGAGTAGGGAGAATCGAAGAAGGGAAGTTGGCATTTTCTCACTTTTTGATCAAGCCATTTTCACATGGAATCAAGTTGCAAATCAAACCTATGCTGGTTATATCTTGATTTACAGGTCCTAAGCTTGCTATACACTCCTTAATTAAATGCATACTCAGAATCCAAAGCATTTATCCTTGCTTTTGAAGCTTTACACAAGATGTATTTCCATTTTGGGCAAAAAGGTTACATTGTCATTTTCATAAAGATTAACTTTTGCAACTTTGTCAACTTGGAGTATTGGACTTGTCCCCTTGATACAAGCAATCTACACAGCTCTCAAGCAAATGGTACAAGCTCATTTCAGCCCTCAAGCAAGTTGGTACAAGCATGTGGGATTGGTCTTGTCAACTTTGCTTCAAGTACAAGAAAATTGGCAAAAGGGCTAGAGCTTTTCACAGCTAGTAAGGGCTGACTTTGGATCACTTCTATATTAATATGCAAACTTGTTACAAGGCATAACACGCTTGGCTTGGACTTAGAACTCACTCAAACTAAAAAACACTCAAAATCTGCCTAAGCTCACAGTTTTCTACAAAAGCACAACCAACTCTCATTTGGCTCGTGCGTTTTGTGTTTAATCAATTCAAACATCTTATTCACTTGATATCTAGCCAATCCAAGCCATCACCCTGGTTCTGTAACCCATGTTTCAGCATCTACCATTTTCAACTTGGAAGCTTGCAGTTGGACTTGGTCAGAGAGTTCCAGCCATCCTCAGAGCCAGATAAGCATTGGAATAGGTTCAGGGAAGTTTAAGGAAGCTTAAACAATCACCAGGCCTTCATTAAAGTCCCTACATTGTCCTGCATGATTCCAGCTGAAGGAGGTATTTTCTTAAACTCTATCTCTATACATAGGCAACTTCAAGCCATGATTTGTGAAGAAAAAATGTAGCTCTCATCATAACGAAGCTGTACATATCATTACTTTTCATTTACATTACTTGTGCTAAGAGAATTTGAAGCTTGAAGTCTCTGAAATTTTTAGGTCACGATTTGGGGATTCCAAAATTCTCTTTGATCTTTAAGAGTTATGTTGCATAATTTATATGGTTGGAATCGTAAGCTCAAATGCCACATTTTTCATGTTATGAGTTTTTGTTTTTATGCAAGCATAAGGAAGATACAGGTTGAACTGGAAAACGTGTGAACAGGATGAACGAAGGACAAGGATGAAGTGGTTCTGGGCTTTTTGTTGCCTTGGCCTTTTTGTTTTTGCTATTTGCACCCCCCTGACTTACTACTACACCCCCCTGACTTAATTATTTTATATTTTTGTATTTTTTTTTATATTTTCATATTTAATAATTTTGTTTATTTTTCTGAATGATAAAAAATCCAAAAAATGATTTCTTTATTTTTACACTTTTATTTTAGTTTTTTATTATTTTTTTCACATAAAAAATTAATTAATTTGAATAAGATAGAATTTATTTTCTTAATAAGTTTGTAAATAATCAAATATACTTAATATTTTCATTATACATTTTTATACTCATAAATACTTATTTTCTACGCTTATTTAATTTTTAATATTTAAACATAATATTACTTATTATTTTTATACAAAAAATATACAAGTTAATAAATATAGAACATTATTTTCTTTAAATTAAAAACTAGGGTTTAATCCCCTCCAAAAATAAATATTATTTTTTCCTTTTCTTTAGGTTTAAATTAAATATATTTCTTACACAAAAACAAGATATAAAACTTTTTTAACATGAACACATTGCATTGCATTTTAAATATTTGTCTTATATTTATTTAAATTCGCGCATATTCGATTTGGTTGTAATAATATATTTAGCTTTATATTTGTGCAAATCCCCATTCAAACTTGTATTCCCCCCTCCCATAAAATTTTTGTAATAGCTTAGTATATTTACATTACGCAATTTATCGCTTTTTTACCATGATTAGTAATTAGGGTTTGCATGACAAGAACAAAAACAAAGCAAAATAGAAAACCCTAAATACAAGACAAAATCAAAAGCATGAAAATGACACACTTTGCACACAAGCATCCTTAGGGTTTCTCCCACTTGGTTGCCTAAAATAAAATGACCATGTTACGCATGCGAAGTATCTTGGCAAAACAAAACAAGTATAAGATCATAGTCCCTCGATGACGCTATTCAAAGGTTGCCTAAACAATATGATCTTGGTCCCTCAAAAATGCTAAGATACTTGGAAATATTGCTATCATGGTTATACGATGACCCACGCCCGTCCCATTTACATCCAAAGATAGGGTTGCTTACCAAATCAATGGTAAGTCAACAATGTAAAAGGAATAAAAAATGCACAAGAAAGACATTTGAGTAGGTAGATAGCTTCTAAGTTACTTGCTCCATTTCAAACAACAATCCTTTCTATTTTCAAAAAAACAAACACACACACATTTCAAAACATCTTACAAAAACATTGAAAACATTTTCAAAAGACAAACATCTTTGTATACATTCTTACGAACTAGAATCATTACAAAGATTGCCTAAACAATGGCCTCTTTTACAAAATACTTTCAAAATCACACCAAACACGATTTCAAACAAAACAAAGCAAGTGATCTAAGCAAGTAACTAAGATCCCATGGAAAACCATGGATGAAAAGGGTGCTAGCACCTTCCCTTTTCATAATCTACCCCCCGAACTCAAGAAAACATCTCAAAGGTCTTTCCTGTGCTTTTTTACCTTTCCTTTTGGATAAAAGAAAAGTCGGTGGCGACTCTTGTTAACCGCGACATTTGCAATAAAACGCAAAACCTCAAGTCAGTTCTCCCACCGTATCACAGAAAGCAAGAGTCGCCACCGACATTTATTTCATCCAACCGGAAAGGAAAAAAGTACAGAAAACAAATCCTTTTTCGAGATATTCTGAGTATGGTGGGTAGATTATAGAAAGGGAAGGTGTTAGCACCCTTTCTATCCATGGTTTTCCATGGGCTCTTAGGTACTTGCTCATCTTTTTTTAAAATTTCTTATGTATGTGGTTTGTTTTTTAAAATGTTTGACTTCGTGATAACCCTTGTATCAGTCCTCAAAGGTGTGACGAAGTTGTTTTGAAAATTGTTTTGAAATGTGTAAGTGTGAAAAACTTTGATTTGAGCAAGTACCTACTAGCATCTACCTACTCGAAAAAAGATCGTTTCTATTCTTGTTTCCTTTAGACAACGCTATCCTACTATTGAGAAATAGGTAGCACCGTCGTTGGAGTTGTAAAGGGTCAATTTGAAAGGGACATACGATCACTAAATCAATGTTAGGACACATTAGTAATAACCCTAGAGTCTTAAGATCATATTCGAGGCAACATTTTCGAGGCAACATTTCTGAGGCAACATTTTGAGGCGACATCCGAACGAGACATTTGATCTTTCTTAGACAGAAGGGTAACCACTAAGACACCATATACTTAATGATCGTTTACCGAGGGCAATCGAAGTGTGAGTATACCCTAAGAGTGATATGTGCGAGTGGTCTGTTTTCAATTATTTAGTCTTTTCACATTAGGGTTTTCTAACTGGATTAATTTGTCATGCATTCTTATCATACAATCCTATTAGCATACATCTAAACAGTCAAATATTTGCGAGAAATAAAATGCGAGAAAGTAAATCTACGCTATTACAAGGCTTCAGGGAGGGGAATTAATTACATAGCCAAACCCCCCAGAAAAAGCGATAAATAAATAAAAACCCTAGATTAAACTATTACAAACCATGAACAGTTACAACAATATTGTAAAAATAATAATACGCGCACGATGAATCGAATACGAGATAACTAGGGTTTTGACCCTTACCTAAACCTAATTGCGATTAGTTAAAAAAATGTTTTTGTTTTGTTTTGTTATTTTAAGAAACTAAAGAAATTATTATATTTAAAAAGAAAATCCTAATCCTAATTAATTTTAAATTAAGAAAAATAAATCAATTTTCTAAAACCTATTTTTTTTGTATTTTTATTTATTTGAGAAAAAGAGAAAAATAAAATTTAATCAAAAGTTTAAACTAATTTCTATTTGATTTTATTTATGAAAACAAATTACAATTTCCCTAAATTAAGCTAAATTAAATTAATTTTGATAATAATAAAATAAAAACAAACTAATCCTAATTTTTTGGTGAATTATTGATTTTATGGTTTTTGTGAGAAAATAATTAATTTGCCAATTAAATAAATAAAGGAAAATAAAGAATAAAAAAAATAAAGAAAAAGAAATAAAGAAAAGTTAGAAAATGGGCCTATATTAGCAATTATGGGGGGTGTTGTTTCAGATTTTGAGCCCAAAAGACCCGGGCCTGTTTGACTTTGCCTACTTCAATGTGGCTGTTGACTGGAGATGTATGGTGGTCCTCCAAGAGTGGCACGTTGATCTGAAGCGTTGGTGAATTGGATGGCCAGATCCTAATAGTATATGGTGGACCTCCTGACGTGTAATGCGCTAGATTGCATGTTAAAGAAAAACATGAATAAAGGTTGGGACCTGGGGATCGAACCCAGGTCCTTAGGCACTCTTCCCATGCACGCTTGCCAACTGAGCCGTCTGATTTACTTGTATATATAATAAAAACAAAATCTAATATATGAAAAAACAAAGATTAAATGAAAAACGCGCTAAATTTAAATTGCCTAACCAGGGGGCGCCACGCCTCATCTTCTTCCTCCCATTCATCGTGTTAGCCCTATAGGTTTTTACCTACGGACATTACGATGAGCTACAACCCTGTGTGTTTCAAAAATTGTCCATAGGCAACATAAATGACCATGGTTGGTACCAATCAACTCGTCTCATCCTCACGAGTCTCATGGTACCAGAATCAATGTCCAATGTTACCTATCCTGCAAAGCCCTAAATAAGAACTTGAAACCCTAGCTATGGCAGTTTGTCATACAATCACCAAAAACGCAATTGAATATAATGATTAGCTTGCAAACATGTTAAGGAATAAGAATATGCAATCAAAACGTGCAAATGGTGTATAAATTGATGAAAACAAAAACGAAAATTCTTGTTAACCGTGTGACTGCTATAACGGGTTTCAAGACCTGGAGAGGCTTGATAATGATTGGAATATGATCCTGAGACCTCCAGCAATTGATTGGCAAGGGAAAGATGGTACGATTTGGTCTATAGTATGGAAATTGGATCACAATTTTTTCTTGAATTTTTTGAGTTTTGTTCTATCTCTGCACGACTGCTCCAACCTCTCTCATGCCTTGGATTGCTTCTGTATATGTACTACAACATGTTAGGTCAACAAAAACGAAATCAATCTTGCCCATTATGAAGATTTGATTTGGTCTTTCATGGCATATGATTTATTTCCAATTTTGCTCAAATTCAATCTTTTTCTAACCAAATTAGCCTTGCACGAATTGATTCTCAATTGACAGCATATAGGATCTTCTTTCAATGCAAAAATCATCCCTAAAACACAATATATGATTTATTAGGATTTATTTGATTTTATTTGAATTTTAAATGAATAAAAATCAAAATAAATTAAATAAATGAATAAATAAAGCATGGAGGGTCCCATAGGTCGTGGACTATGTTATAGTTGAAGTGCAAGCATAAAAAGTTGGGCCCATTTAGCAACAAAAAAAAACAAATTTGAGCATATTTGACTTTTGGCAATTTTGCAAAAAAATGTCAACTTTTTCAATGCATAACTCTCTTAATTTTGACCCTAGAGAGGTGTTCTTGGACTTTTTAGAAATCTTAGGATGTCCTCTAAACAACCCTTTTGGTCTCATCTCAATTAAGTCTTCCATGTTCATGTATGAAGCTTTGACCCAAAAGGT
Source organism: Vicia faba (assembly GCA_948472305.1). Lineage (NCBI taxonomy): Eukaryota > Viridiplantae > Streptophyta > Magnoliopsida > Fabales > Fabaceae > Vicia > Vicia faba. Next base: position 106,392,781 of record OX451736.1, read on the forward strand.
GTTTTTGTTGACTTTTCAAAATGACCTATAATGTCAAAATTTATATCTTTTGTGAGTGCATATTTTGAACTTGGGAGATGAAGAAGAATTGTAGGGAATTGCATCCTCTTCAAAATGAGCTTTGGATGAGTCATTTCTGATAAAGTATGAGAAAGTTATGCTTGGTCAAAGTTGAGTTGACTTTTCCTACAAAACCCTAATTTAGCAACTTTTGGGTTTTGATGAATTGTGAGCAATACTTAATGAATCATGATCAACCCTTGATCAAATGATGAATGCTACTTCAAAATGAGGATGTTTACCAAAAATCTTGAAGTTTGAATGTATGTGGGCTACAGTTCACTTTTGACCTAACACGGTCGATTTTCAGGCCTTTGAGCAATTGACTAAGCAAACTTCCTCTACAAGGCTTGAAACTTGGCATGGATGATCTTGAGAACATATTAGGACAATGGTGATCATTTGGGATCCTTTGGACTCAAGCATCTTGATGAAAAATGAAACCCTAATTTGAGGTAGACTGCCTTAGGAGAGAGTTTGTCTGGTCAACTCTTGAACTTCCTTGAGAAATTTGGGGACCTCACTTGCCATTTGTTGAGAAATATGGGAGGGAAAATTTTGGGGTACAACAGAGCCCTATTCCCTACATAACGATTCTGATTTTGCATAATATTCTGTTGTTGAGGAACCTAAACTAGTTGAGCATTAACCACAGAAGTAACATCCGCTACTTGTGATTGATCAATGTATTGAGGCCTACATCGAGGTCCTCTTCTCTTAGTCGAGACAACATTGGCTTCTACCTCTTTCTTATTCTGAAAGTTCCCAAGTTATTTCTTTGCACCATTTGAAGATTCAGCAGCTTTAGACACTTTACCGTTCTTAATTCCTTCTTCTAATCTCTGGCCAATAGTCACCAGGTCTGTGAAGCTGGAGGACACACTACCAATTATCTTCTCCCAGGAGAAAGGGGACAAAGTATCCATGAACAATCCAATTAGCTCTTTCTCTGCCAGAGGTGGTTCAACTTGAGATGCTAATTCTCTCCATCATTGAGCATATTCCTTGAATGATTCTTTCTCATTCTGAGACATATTTTGCAGTTGGCGATGATCATGTGCCATGTCAAGGTTGTATTTGTATTGCTTTATGAAAGAATCAACAAGATCTTGGCAGCATTGAATACAGCCTTTCTCAAGTCCCATATACCATTTCAATGAAGCTCCACTCAGACTATCTTAGAAACAATGGATAAGTAGCTTGTCATTCTTTGTGTAAGCAGACATATTTCGAAAGTACATCACCAAATGACTTCTTGGACAAGTGTGCCCCTTGTATTTCTCAAACTCGGTAATCTTGAACTTTGCAGGCATAACCAGATCAGAAACTAGGCACATGTTGTTAGCATCAACACTGAAGAACTCGTTACCTTCCATGGCTCTAGGTATCTTCTCTAAAGTCTGATATTGTTCTTTGAACTCTTCTAACTCACCAAAGTCTCCATGACTCATACTTCAAGGACTGGCAGCATGGTACTCAAAGAGAGGGTTCCCAAAAGCAGCTTGTGCAGCAGGATAACGAGATGCAGTTTGAATGATTGGCTAAGGTTCAGTGAAAACTGGAGCTTGAAAAATTGGTCGGGAAGACTGGCCAACCATTAAAGTAATTGCAACAGGCGGAGAGTAATTATTAGGTAACCCAAACTCTGGCCATGTAGTAGATGTATGCTAGATAAGTTGAGTGTCCACAACAGTAGTTGGGATTTCAGATATAACATTCCTTTGAGGTGGCTCTCCTCTGGAAATCAGGACTTGCATCATCTCATTAAGTTTGGCCATGCCTGACTTCAACTCGTCGATTTCTATTCTGACTTCCATGTTGTGTTGTTCTTGGTTTTCCATTCTCAATCTGACAGCAGCTCTAGTCCCGTAGTTGTGTTGAGGAATTAGCTTGACGGTAAACAACTAACTGGAAGAAAGAAGCAATCGAGAATAAGATCCTGAACAACCTGAATGTATGCAGAATGATGCAGAGGATGTAAATGATATGCAATGTTATATAATGCACTGCATAATAACATGATCACATGGTTCAGATTCATGATCCTGGAGTCAAAGGTACAACCCATAAGGTATGGACTAACAGTTATCACCTGCTGAACAAGGTTATAAGAGGTTCCTGGAGTCTACATCCTTCCTTCGGATATTACCAACATCGTGATTAACTCGATAATTAGTAATATTATAAAGAAAAACTCGTCCAGCGTAGTATCGCGTGATAACTATTTCTGGATTACTCCATTATATCTTCCACACTACACCTAAAAGGCCAAGATAGGTTCGGTATCTATGGTCCTCAGCTTCAGCAGGCTCCCAGGTCGAAAGTAGTACATCTTCCTGATTACTCGGTAAACGAAACTACAACCAAAGGGGCCTCCACTGAGTGGAGGATCTCATGTCTCCCTTTTTCGGATTACTCCCTCAAAGTTAACATGACTATACTGCCCGTCCTATTTTACGTTTGCCCAAAGTCCGGGTAGAGGACTTATAAGAAATCTTTAAGCCCCTGAAAACTAGGAAAATCCAGACAAACATATATATAAAATAATGGGAAGTAATAAATAGTAAGTAAAACAATACATAAACACTCATAGCAAAGAAACAAACAAAGCTAGGATTTACCCACTTAGGAATGGACCAGCAATAGGTCAATCTGTCCCCAGTGAAGTCGCCAAATCTCCTGTCACATGTGTCGTTGTCGAAGACGAGCAGAGATAAACGACATTGCGACAGTAATGATAGGAAAAGAAATGTAGCGGTAAAGATTTGAGATTAAGCCATCAGACTTATCTCAACACAATGAAGTTGCCACTGCACTTTATTGTTTCCAAAGGGAAATGAGAAAAAAGCGAACAAAACCTACAATGAAATAAAAGATCAGAGATCAAGGTACGGGGGTCGGATATGTAAAGGGAAGGTGTGATACGGTGGGAGAACTGACTGTTATACTGGTTTGCGTTTTGTATTCACAAATGTCGCAGTAAGCAAGAGTCACCACCGACTTTTATTTTATCCAACAAAGGAAAGGGTGAAAATAACAGAAAAAAGACCTTTCAAGAGTTTTCTAAGTAAGGGGGTAGATTATGGAAAGGGAAGGTGTTAGCACCCTTTCCATCCGTAGTTATCTACGGGCTCTTAGATGCTAGCTCATGTTTTGAAAATTGCTTGTGCTTTGTGCATTTTGAAAATTGTTTTGAAAATGCCTTAGTGCGGAGATTCGCTTTGTGATAACTCTTGTATCTGTCCTCATGAGTGTCGACAAGGCGAATGTTTTTGAAAGTGTTTTTGAATATATTTTTGTGTAGGTGCAAAAATTTGTTTTGAGCAAGCATCTAAGAACTTATCTACTTATACTCGAAAAGGTCGTTCTTTTCCTCCTAACCTTTAAATAGTGATATCCTACTATTAGTGAGTAGGTAGCCATGTCGTTGGATGTATGAGGGACAGGAGCGGGTCATCATTGTGGTCATTGAAGGTAACATGTAGGGATACCTTAGCAGCTCGAATGGACTATCACCATATATTCGTAGGCAACATTGAGGGACACGATCATTTCTTGTAGGAAACTCGAGGGACATTGAGGGACTATGATCTTTATGATGACTTTAACCGAGGGTATTTGCTAAGGGTATCCCTATGTTCGGGGGACATGACCATTGTTTTTCCGAAGGCAACGAGTGAGGTTATCCTAGAGGTGTGAGTTTGAAAATGATTCAGTTCAGTTATTTATCTTGAAATTAGGGTTTTCTATCATTCATTTTTAACTTTCCATACAATCCTATTAATCTAAGCATTGCATAAAATATAGTAGCTGAAGGTAAAGGCGGAAATGTAAACCTAGGCTATTACAGAGCTTTGGGGTTGTTGTACCCCAAAATTTTCCCTCTCTTTTCTCAAGGATTTTCTCATAAGATCTTCAATGACATCAAGTTTGCAGCATTGATACATCAATTTAGGTCTAGAATTGGCACAAGGGCAAAATGGGCAATTGCACGCTGAAAAGTTAAACTTTGACTTTTGGATCAAAATCAAGTTTCAAGAATAATATTTCATCAAGGCATGTTAAAGCACAAAGTTTGTTTCATCAAGGAAATCAAAAGTCAAGATTATGTTGAAAAAGTCAAAATTCTAAATACTTAGAAATTTTTCTAAGTGTTTAAGAAATATGATAAATTCAGAACTTCTGGCCAGATTTTCACCAAGATGCAGGTTGATTCTGGAAGAACTTCTAACACGAGAGTTGTAGATCTCAATGAGATCTAAAACATTGTAGAATGGAACTTCTTCTAGAAATGTTGGGATTTCAAGTTATAAATCTTCGAAGACACGTCCATGAAACTGAAGCACTCAGCAAATTCTAGACACTTCCAAGACAGAGTTTGGTTAGAACTTCTGGGCCAGTTTTCACGAAGTTTCAACTAGAGTTTGCAAGAGTAATTCAAAGGAAGTCCATAAAGCATGTTACAAGCTTTCTGAAAAGTCTGAGAACTCCTTCAGAACATGCTGGAGTTGGGAGATCCAAAGATCAGAAGTTGGATGCTTGTTCTAAGTTACGTTGATGTTGAGCTTTTGATCCAGATTGAGCTATGACACATAATCACATATGGCAGGATTCTGTTTTGACAAATCTCATCATCATTTAATGCTCACACCTACTTTTTAGTCTTTGTCCAAAGGATTTTCTCACGTGTGAGATAGAAGTACCATTGTTGTCCTTGAAAAGCAAACTTTTGTACAAAGTTTATGCTGGCCCATGATTTGCTTTTGCCTCTAAGGTTACTTTTCCTTAATTTTTGCTTACAAATCCAGCTTAGGCACGACTAAAAGCTGCTAACCACCATACTTGTTTAACTTGCTTTAAGAACAAGTCAACGCCCTAGCATGATGGTTGTACTCTTGACTTCTCCAAGCTACAAAATCTTTTCCTATAAATTGAAATTCATTTGCAACTGAAAAGAGGTCGAAAGTTTGAAAAGAAAAAGCTTTGAAACCTTACTAAAAATTCCAGGAATCCAAAACTGCAAACACAAATACAAAACCTGCTAGTTTTTTATTCTTGCATTTAAACTCCAATTTCCCTCAAGTGTTCCTTGACCAAATCATCCATACAACTTATGATGTACATTTAGAAGTTGTCCTAACTTCTGTTTTCAGACTGTAACACGTTCTCCATCAGTCTCCACCTCAAAAGTCAGAACTTCGGTTCGTGGCTGTTCTAGAATTTTCCAGCCATTCATAACCCAAGTTAAAGGATGTTCCAGCCTGCTGAGCACGTGAGGAAGCTAATCAGAATATTATAAGCAGTCAGAACCATGCTCTAGTTCACAGGACATTTTCCAGCTGCAAGGTAAGCTTCTGCTGACTCTCATCATACCACTTAGGCATTGTTAAACTTGCATGTCCAAATACAATGTAGACATCATGATTCTAATGTTATACATATTCTGAGGTTTCATGTATTTTCTGCCTAAGTAGGGAGAATATCCGTTCAGAACTTCTTATGGAAATTAGGATTAGCAGATACATGCTTGTTTCTGATTTACAGTCTTGATATTTTTTATGTTTCTGAAACCATGATGGAAACTTGCCATAATTGCTATGTTTGTGTTTTCTGTTCTGCTGAGAAATGGCTAAGTTGTAGATGCTCTGACTTGCATGGAGAAAGAGATGAAGTTCATCATCAGAGTTTACTTAGTGATACATGTTTATGCTTTTGCTTCTAATACAGGATGTACAGCCACCTCAGTGGTAGAAAGCGTGTGCATAATACATTAGTACAAAGGGTCCTGGGTTCTAACCCCAAAAGCATCTTTTTTAGGTTCATTTATTGACATTTTTACCCATTTATCTGTCAGATAATATTCCTAGATCAGAACTTCTAGATATCCTCACCCAACAGCATTATCACCTCACTCTCTCAAACAACCAGAACTTCTGACTTGCCAGTGATATTAGAACTTCTAGGTTCCTAGTTGGACTAGAGCTTCTAAACTCCTTCAGCAAATTAGAACTTCTAGGCTTTCCTTTATTCCCAGCAATCTTAGAATTTCAGTATACCCAAACCCAGAACTTCTGACCTTCCCCATTTTTGCTAACTTGTTATTTCTGATCTTGCAGCACATCAGAGTCAGAGTTTCTGCCTCTTATTTCTGTCCCTTTCAGCCACGCGCTGATTCTGACCCCTTTTCCTCTTATTATTTTATTTTATCTTTAACAATCAAAACACCAAGAATATTTTTTCACATACTTTATTTTACTTCTTTTAAAACCAAAAAGACTAAAAATTATTTTCTTAAACAAACTTATGTTCTTTTCTTAACAAAAACAAAACAAGTCCATTTCATTTCTTGTACATTATTTTAATATGGTTGTAATAGATAATTAGGACTTTAATTTCTTGTAATCCCCATTTGTAAATTTGTACATCCCATCCCCTTAATGATGTAATAGCGTAGGACTTTACTTTTCCACACTTTTATTGATTTCATATATTGTTAGTAATTAGGGTGTGTATGGCAAGACATGAAATCAACACATAGATAACCCTAATCAAGACTAAATGTATGTAAATCGAACACACTTTCACACTTGCACCCTTAGGGTAATTCAATTTTGTTTCCTATCGAAAATAGTCATGTCCCTCGAACATGGGCGTTTTAGTAAAGACCCTCGATAAAAGATCGTAGTCCCTCGATTACCCTCAATGTTGCCTTCGGTAAAACAATCTAGTCCCTAAACGACATTGCTAAAACGTCCTATAGGTTTCTTTCTATGACTATACAAAATGTCATGTGACCGTCCCTTTACATCCAACGATGGGGTTTCTTACTAAAACAATGGTAAGATAACAACATCTAAAGGAGGAAGAAAAGAACGTTTAAAGACCTTTTGAGTAGGTAGGTTACTCCTAGTTGCTCGCTTGCTCACAACAAAAACATTTTATACACCAACACTTTCATTTGAAACATTTTCAAAAGTTAAAACACTTTGTATGCGTTCTTATAGAAACGAGAATCATTACAAAGACACCTTTCCAAAATCACTTTCAAAAACACATTCCACAAACACTTCTTTGAACTATTTTTAAAACCAACACTTTGTACGCGTTCTTATAGAAACAAGAACCATTACAAAGACATTTTCAAAATACTTTCAAAACCCACACCACAAAGCACATTTTCAAACAAAGCAAGTGATCTAGAAAGCAACTAAGAGCCCATAGATAACTATGGATGAAAAGGGTGCTAACACCTTCCTTTTTCACAATCTACCCCCCAAACTCAAGAAATAATCTCAAAGGTCTTTTCTGTTCTTTTCCACCTTTCCTTTTGGATAAAAGAAAAGTCGGTGGCAACTCTTGCTAACCTCAATAATTGCGATCAAACACAAAACATCTTAAGTCAGTTCTCCCACCGTATTACAGGGGCAGTTACATAATAGTGAAGAGTGCAGAAAAGAAATCCTAAAACTATTACGTCCCGAAAGCAATTACATGATAATGATAAACTTAGTTATGAATAAAAATCTGCAATATTTGAAGTTGAAATGTGAAAACAAAATGTAGCCGACATCGAGAGAAAACTCCTGTCCGAAAATGGGCTCAATCGGGTAAATGGTGAATTAGTTATGAATTTTTGAATTTTCACCTCAGATAAACTTATTTTGGGCTTTAGTGTCAAGTATGACACGTTCTTCAATAAAAACCTAGTATTGATTGGAGCAGAACCCGGTCTTGACTTTGGAAGAAAAATAGTAGATCTTTGAGTCAGCAACCCTGTGTAAAATGATGGGCCCGATCCGATAAAAATTGACCGAGTTATGAATTTTCTAAGTTTCGACCCAGATGAAATAATATTCAGCATTCAGGATTTTTGGCGTGTCACGCACACTCTGGGCAAAAAAATAAGGCCTTTTGGATACTGTTCGAACTTGATACCTCCTGTGAAAATGTAGCCAACTCAATTTGTGAAATTTTGGCGCCAGAACCATCTCGATGCGATGAAAATCGACCAAGTTATGATTTTCTGAACATGGCGCAAATAAACTTTTGTCACAAATTTTTTGTACGAAAATACTTGATAAATTTGCATTTTTGAGGACCTTCTAATCGAAATTGGCTTCCATCCATGAGAGATGAAAACGTAGATGACGGTAAGACAGAATTTTGGATTCCGGAATGGGTTCAAAACGAGCCACAATCTTCAAGTTATGAATTTTTTAGTGCGTAAAACTACACTTTCAACATACTTTTTCACCATATTTCTTCGAGAAAAATCGCACATTCAGAGACTTTCTTTTAAAGAATTGTCTCTCAATCCGAACCTGAATTCGATAATATGTTATCAGGAATATATTGGCGAAAGAACACTTGAATATGACACGCCGGGTTGGACTTGTGAATCTTTGAACCTCGAATCGTTGCACAACAGCGAACCGATCTTCAACACGGAAAATACTCTGAGAACATCCATTAGCGAAATAAACGTCACTTCTAACCTGACGAATCTTGCTAAATATACCTTGATTACATAACCATAAAACCAATGACATGCGTGTATGTAATAATGAAAATAAAGAGGATAAATTTTGGGGTACAACAGCTGCCCCTGTTCAATCTTCTTAAACCTGAAGAGTTAGATTGACATGTTCACCATTCCAGACTTGAAGGTAGAAGATTATTGAACACTTAAGTGCCCGGAAATTTGCACTCGCATAAAGTAACACTGGTAGTTAATAATGTCGAGAATGGGCTTACATATGTCATTTGGAGTAGATGACTGAGAGTTGTCGGAGATAGGCTTAAAGATGCCATCAGAAGTAGGTGGCTGAGAGTCACAAATGGTCCCTTTATGGGGATTCTTGTTCCTGTTGTCTGAGGAGGAGTCCACTGGGGGATGTTGATTTTTGTTGTTTTCCTATTTAAGGAAAACTCTATGGAGAATAGAGTCTAGGAACTTCAGTTGTTCATGACTCTACTAAGGGGTTATCTCTGGATTGGAGAGATGAAAGTTTGTTGTTTCTTGGTTGAAATCCAGGATTTGCAGTAATTTGCTGGGGAGAATGAAATTAACTGCCATAGGGAAATGTATCAGAAGAAACCTGTGTAGGGCTGTTTCAGGATGAGTCCGGGTAAGACTTCATCTGGAAGTGTATGAAAAGGAACTTGGGTAGGGCTATTTTAGGATGTATATGAGAGGGAGCCTGGGTAGGGCAGCTTCAGGATGAGTCCGGGTAAAACTGCATCTGGAAGTTATAAGAAGGAACCTGGGTAGGGTTGCCTCAAGAGGAGTCCGTGTACAACTGCATCTGGAAATTGTGAGAAGGAACTTGGGTAGGGTTGCCTCAGGATGAGTCCGTGTAAAACTGGATTTGGAGATTGTGAGAAAGAACCTGGGTAGGGTTGCTTCAGGATGAGTCTGTGTAAAACTGCATCTGGAAATTCAAGAGAAGGAACCTGGGTAGGGTTGCCTCAGGATGAGTCCGTGTAAAATTGTATTTAGGAGTCATAAGAAACCCGTGTAAGATTGCTTCATGATGAGCCCGTGTAAAGCTGTATTTGGAAGTCAGAAGAAACCCGTGTAAGATTGCTTCATGAAGAGCCCGTGTAAAGTTGTGTAAGATTGCTTCATGATGAGCCCGTGTAAAGCTGTATTTGGTCGCATAGATAATTACTCTGTTTTGTTTCAGGAGCTAATCTTGGACCTGTTGAAAATTGTTGATGATAAATATTTGTTGATTGATCTTTCCTGAAAAGGTAAAGCGTTAGTTGTATGCAATGTCATGATAAATGAAATGCATTGTGTAATGATGTTCTCAAAATAAATGAGATTATGTTGTATGCAATATGTATGCGCATTCCATGACGTATGAACATGGAATGCTGTTGTGAACTTTCCTAGTCTGGGAAAATAAATCCTTGACTGCTGCTAGAGAGTACTAGGAAGCTGAATCCTGGACTGTTGCTTGGTAGAAATTGATTCTTTCATTTCCAGTGGGGATGATGAATGTAGATGATTTATTGGGATTTCCTCTTTCTGTTCGGGGATACTCTGCCGGAGATCTTTGACTTCTGCTTGAGAATTCTCCGTTGGGGAAAAGATGCTCTGTTGGAAGATTTTACCAAATGTAGAGATATAAACTGCGTTGGGGGATGGACTTCCGCAGTTAGAGAAATAAACTCTACCGGGGATGTGGATTTATTAACTATTTGAGATTTGTAAAACTCACCTGGGGAACATTGATTTAACCTCTCTGAGGGAATTTTACTAGAGAAGGTAATTCCTGCTTGGGAAAACAAAAGGTTAAAACTTTGGTTGTTTTCACTCTGTAGGGATATAGACATCATCGGGATGTATGTTGAGGATGCGGTGGTGACTATGCATCAGGGTGTTTCTTCCCCTGGAGCTGCTGGAGAAAGTACCTGCGGGGATTTTATGGATGGATCTATGTGTTGAAATAAGTGTCAGAACGACATCCGTCTCGGGATCGTATTTGAATTGTATTTGGAACATATATTGAATGAGTGTCGGAATGACATCCGTCTCTGGATCGTATCTAAACTGTACTTGAAACATGTGTTGAATGAGTGTCAGAATGACATCTGTCTCTGGATCGTATCTAAATTGTACTTGAAACATGTGTTGAATGAGTGTCAGAATGACATCCGTCTCTGGATCGTATCTGAACTATACTTGAAACACGTGTTGAATGAGTGTCAGAATGACATCCTTCTCTGGATCGTATCTGAACTATACTTGAAACATGTGTTGAATGAGTGTCAGAATGACACCCGTCTCTGGATTGTATCTGCACTGTTTCTGAATAAGTATCAGGATAACATCCATCTCTGGATCGTACCTGAACTGTTTCTAGAAGAGAAATCTGGAATAAGTATCAGGGTAACATCCATCTCTGGATCGTACCTGAACCGTTTCTAGGGGATAATATGGAGTAAGTACCAGGATGATATTTGTCTCTGGATCGTACATGAACTGTTTCTAGAAGAGAATCTGAATAAGTATCAGGATAACATCCGTCTCTGGATCATACCTGAACTATTTCTAGAAGAGAAGTCTGGAATAAGTATATGGATAGCATCCATCTCTGGATCGTACCTGAACCGTTTCTAGAAGAGGACTTGGTTTATTTAGAATGTTTCTGTTAGGAATTCCTATTTAATTATTTTTTGAGAAGAAATCCACTGGAGAACATTGATTTTGCTTGATTGTACGTGATTCGTTGTTGGAATTCATGTCTAATGCCCCAAGTGATTCAGATAGAGATCTGCCTCTGGCTATTTGGCTTTTTTGAGAGATTCCTTGAATCTTGACTTGACTTCCCCAAATGATGTATAATGATCATGCCGTGCCCCTTGGTTGGAAGTGTTTTTCCACTTGAGGTGAACCTTTTCATTGAGAAATTTTTTGTTCACTAGATATTCGTCATGTGAATTTCTCTATTGTCGAACATATAATTATATGCAAACAACGATATTCAAATAATGCAAATTTTATGCTTGTCTTGAAGTTTTTGAAAATTCATTTTTTCAGTAAAACAAATTTTGCAAGAGGGTGATATCAACTCATGATTTATAGCAATCCTTACAGGAGTCAAGATACCTTCATAACAGTATGATCTCGAACTAACCCATGCTTCAGATAGGAATTTTAAGGGTTGTAACGTGGCCTGGTTCACGGTTTAAGAAACAAAGGATAAAGGCTCAAAATTTATTTGTACCCACCCGTTCTTCATGATGTTCTTCAGTCATATGCTCAGTTAATTGTGCATTTCGAATCCCAGTTGAGTTTTGGAATATTGGCCCCGATATTTCGATGATGGTTCAGAAATTGAACGTTTGTTTGAGAATGCAGTCATTTTTGTGACCTTTTATTTTTGTTGAGGATTTGTAGGAACCTCCTTTTTTGATTTTATTATCCTGATATTTTGCCTGAACTGTTTCTTTTGTGATTACAGTCAGCGGGATGCCCTGGTTTTTCTTAAGTTTCCTTCACAGGTTTTAACTTAATGGACTTTTATTTTGAGAGACAATGACTGGTTATTTTGATGATTACACGGAACCTATCACCGTATTTTGATTTGGAAGGACATTTCGATGCCATTCATTGTGTACGAAGCGGAAGATTGCGACTGAATGCGCGCCTGAATTGACTGAGAAACTATCCTACCCCCAGGTTATGATTAAGGGTTTTAATTTGCGTGAAAAGAAAAACTCCTACTTCTAAGGCTCAAAGGGGTTGACTAGGGATTATCTTCCTTATAACTCCATTGTTTGGTATTTGAAACAACGTATGTACATCGTCAACAAGGTCTGTTCAAAAGCATACTGTATGAGATTATGGTATCGTTTTCGTCATCCTCCCTCTAAAGGCTTATAGCTTTTTAATCGAGAGTCGAATATCACATAAAGGAAGCAAGAAAATAGTTTAAATTAAATGACAATGAAATCATTCAAGACAAACATATGCGATGCATTAATGGGAAAACCAAAGTTTGGCATGACAGGAATTGTTTGAACAACAAATGAAATTACAAATGAAAAATAAAAAGTGAACTGGATATTCTCAATGATTTGGCCTAGGAGCAGTGATCACTTTATGAGTCTCTGAAGGGTCGAATTCAATCTCTTTAGTGTCAATCATATCTTGAATTTTGTTCTTCAGAGCCCAACAGTCATTTGTATCATGTCCAGGACTATCAGAATGGTATCCACACCTTTTGTCGGGGTGGTAACTAGGAGCAGAAGTATTGGGATTTTGCAGAGGAGCCTTTAATGTAATCAACTCTGCCTTCAACATGTGTTGTAACGCTTGAGCTAGTGACATGTTGATTCTGGTGAATTATCTCTTAGGCGTGACCTCTTTACGCTGATTCCCCTGTTTGTGTCGTTGCATAGGCGTAGGATTTGAGACCAGTATTACCCCTATAGATTGATTGTGGTCATCTGCCTTATCACGAACCTTCTGGCCATACACATCATTGGCTTCCATCTTACCAGCAAATGGCTTCTTCTCAGCATTAGAAGATGCAGCCATCGGGATCTTCCCACTCTTGATACAACTTTCGATCCTTTCTCCAGTCAGAACCATTTCTGTGAACCCGGATGAGGAACTCCCAATCAGCAGATTAAAGAACGGGCATGTCAGAGTGCCCATGAACATGTCTAACATTTCCCAATCATTCAGTGGAGGTTGTACCCTGCCAGATATATCCCTCCATTTCTGGGCATATTCCTTGAAGCCTTCTCTAGAACCCATGGACGTGCTTTGAAGTAGTCTACGAGTTGGAGTGAGGTCAGCATTGTATTGGTACTGCTTGTAGAAAGCAGCATCCAAGTCTTCCCAGGTATGAATGTATGTTCTTTCTAGTTGATAGAACCATTCTAGTTGCGTGCCAACTAAACTTTCTTGGAAGAAATGGACCCATAACTTCTGGTCAGCAGTGTGAGGCTGGATCTTCCTGACATAGGACCTTAAGTGCAACTTAGGGCAGGAGACACCATCATACTTAGCGAACGTCGGAACCTTGAATTTTAGTGGGATGATCATGCTAGAAACTAGCCCTAATTCTTCAAAGTCCAAGCCAGGTATCTGTTGAATCTTTGTAGCATTGAGGCGATCCTCCAGCTGTTTGTATTTATTATCAATAAGAGGGTTGTTATCCTCCAGCTTCTTCTTCATCAGCCTCGGGGTTGTTATCTTCTTCATGATTATCCCCCTTATTTGATGGAGTTGAAATATCTAGAGCTCCTTTAACCGGTCCTCTGAGTCTTCTTCCCATTTTCAGGATGCCAGCCGATTTCTTTTCCTTCTTCTTCTTCTATTTGATGACGAGAGCTTTCAATTCGTCCTGCCCCTGGGCCAAATCCATGAACATTTGTTGAAACTGAGCGTTTTGAGCTTGAAGGTCTTTTACTATTTGTTCAAGGGCCATTTCTTTTGCTGAAATAAACAACAAAAAGATGAGAAACTTGTACTGGAAGACCTGTTATGAAATGGCATGCATGCAATGTTTTCAAGGATCTCGCGGGATAAACAAGAAAATGTTAGAAGTTGAAATTTGCAGCTTTGATGGAAGAACTTCGTATTGTTGAGTGTCCTTCCACGAGAGTCAAGCTCACCATATCAAGTGGGTCATAGCCCCTGACTTAAGTTGTCGTGTTTTGGTCTTTTGACGACATTGGATAGAGGAAAATAAATCCCCTTGCCCCTTTTTAGACGTCTGATTCCTCATAACCTGTATCACAAACCCTTGAGATCCTTGAAATGGTTAAGGAAATATTGTGGCATGATGTTATGATGTGTATGCTATGCGTTAAACAAAAGTGTAAGGTGATGAAGACAAGTGAGTCTAAGAAGTCCAGGTTACTGGATAATGATTGTAAATAAATCCTGCAAGGAGATCATGTTATTAGAAAGAAAAAACCCTGCAAGTAGCTCAAGTTGAAAGAAAACAAATAACATAAGCAACCTTAGGTTTAGGCTTGTATGGGGTTTAAGGTAAGTACCCTCTTGAATGTTCAAATGGCTCAACTTGTCCTATTAATAGTAATCGGGTTCTAAGGAGCCTCAATATCACTGACCTTCCCTTCAGAAATTATTTCAGCTCAGCACCGAAGTATTGCGGCCAAAAAATCCCGAAAAAGTCCAGTCTCGATGAGTGTAGAATCGAGTATCAACTAATCTTAAGTCGGAACCAAAGTCGATTATCTCACTACTTCCTAATGGCTAGGTTGAGTCAATTAAAGGTTCTAAAGGTCAGTTAGCGTTTAGTGACACTATGAGGAAGCCTAATGTTATCTTGAACTTACTTAAGGAACATTAGTATAATCCAGAGTATTGCACTAACGTAGCCACCACTTCGTCCGTATCGGTCTACACCGTACAACCTCCATGATTTATTGCAACTTACCTAAAAAGTGCCCCAGATCCGGGTGTAGGATCTTTACAAGAATACCCCAACAAACCCTCAAAGATAAAGCAAGCAAGCACACAATAAAGCATTTTAAAAATGATGAACTAAAACTCTAAGGTAACCCCATTTTATAATTTCCCTAGAAGAGTCGTTAGTTCTGTGATACGGTGGGAGAACTGACTGTTATACTGGTTTGCATTTTGTATTCGCAAATGTCGTGGTAAGCAAGAGTCGCCACCGACTTTTCATTTATCCAACAAAGGAAAGGGTGAAAAGAACATAAAAAAGATCTTTCGAGAGTTTTCTGAATAAGGGGCATAAATTATGGAAAGGGAAGGTGTTAGCACCCTTTCCATCCGTAGTTATCTACGGGCTCTTAGATGCTAGCTCATGTTTTGAAAATTGCTTGTGCTTTGTGTGTTTTGAAAATTGTTTTGAAAATGCCTTAGTGCCACGATTCTCTTTGTGATAACTCTTGTATCAATCCTCAAGAGTGTCGACAAGGCGGATGTTTTCGAAAGTGTTTTTGAAAATATTTTTGTGTAGGTGCAAAAAGTTGTTTTGAGAAAGCATCTTAGAACTTATCTACTTATACTCGAAAAGGTAATTCTTTTCCTCCTAACCTTTAGACAGTGCTATCCTACTATTAGTGAGTAGGTAGCCCTATCGTTGGATGTATGAGGGACAAGAGAGGGTCATTGTTATGGTCATTGAAGGCAACATGTAGGGATACCTTAGAAGTTCGAAGGGACTATCATCAAATATTCGTAGGCAACATCGAGGGGTACGATCATTTTTCATAGGCAACTCAAGGTACATTGAGGGACTATGATCTTTATGATGACTTTAACCAAGGGTCTTTGATAAGGGTATCCCTACGTTCGAGGGACATGACCATTGTGTTTCTGAAGGTAACAAGTAAGGTTACCCTAGAGGTGCGAGTGTGTAAATGATACAGTTCGGTTATTTATCTTGAAATTTGGATTTTCTGTCATTCATTTTTATCTTTCCATACAATCCTATTAATCTAAGCATTGCATAAAATATAGTAGCTGAAGATAAAGGTGAAAATGTAAACCTAGGCTATTACTGAGTTTTGGGGCAGTTACATAATAGTGAAGAGTGCAGAAAAGAAATCCTAAAACTATTACATCCCAGAAGCAATTACATGATAATGATTAAAAAAAGCAGAAAAAATAAAGCTACGACATTACAGTTGAACGCGCCTTATACACTTTATCTAGGAAAATAAAATTAAGATGACAATAGAAAATAAAATATTTTGGTGATTTTTTTTATGAAAAAAAATGATTTATGATAATTAATTAAATAAACCTAAAAAACCTAATTAATTTTAATCAATAAAAAATTTTAATTTTGAAAAAAGTTAATTAAAGTACCTAAAACCTAATTAATTCTAATTAAAAAAAAGGTTAATTTTGAAAGAAAAAAAAGATTAATTAAAAAAACCTAAAACCTAATTAATTTTAATTAATAAAAAAAGTTTTTTAAAAAAGCTCATGTTTAATGATTAACAAAAAGAATTAAGTTTGTCAAAAAATAGATAGAGGAAGAAGCATCAATGGAAAGTAGAGTTAGAAAATTAAAATAATGCAAATGTCAGGGGTGGGTGTTGAACTAAAAATTAATTTAAAACCTAAAATTAAATTAAAAACCTAAAATTAATTATTCGAGTTTATTATGAAAAATCAAAGGTTTGTGAAAAATGTTTTAACCTCCTCAGGATGTCTTCCTTGCCAACAGCTATGCATTGGTTGTTGTTATATTTTGGCCTCAGCGTTTGTAATAAACCTACATGGAACCATTAGATGGTCCAAACCTGTAGTATTGAATCTCATGAACACATTAAACAAATTAGTATACCATGAAATACAAAGAAAATAAATATATGAAATTTTGTAATGTTAAAACCGATATGGCATGTATGAATGCTTCTATACCCTTTTGATCATGGAGATCAAACCATCCTTACCCTTACTGGAGAATGATATGACTTGTTTGTAGTGAGGTGGAGGTTTGTAACAAGGATGACTTGTTTGTAGTGAGATAGGATTTTGTAACAATGATGACTTGTTTGTAGTGAGATGAGGGTTTGTAACAAGGACTTCAAGATTTCTAGGGTTCTTGAAAGAATTTGATATTTTGACAAGGTTGTGTGAAAAGAATGAGATTATATAATGGAAATTAGAACAAAGATATGAGCTTTGAATGTACAATTGGGCCTCCAATAACCACAAGCAATAGGGCAGATTTTTATTCATTTGAGTCTATCACGTTCTAGGCTAAATCGATGGGAGTTAAGTACAATTTTTGAGGTTAATATGTGAAAACAAAATGTAGCCGACATCAATAAGAAACTCCTGTCCGAAAATGGGCTCAATCGGATAAACGATGAATTAGTTATGAATTTTTGAAGTTTCGCCTTAGATAAACTTATTTTGGGCTCCAGTGTCAACTCTGACACGTTCTTCAATAAAAAACTGGTATTGATCGGAGCAGAACCTGGTCTCTACTTTGGAAGAAAAGTTGTAGATCTCTGACTCAGTGACCTTGTGAAAAATATGGGCCCGATCTAATAAAAATTGATCGAGTTATGAATTTTCGAAGTTTCGACCCAGATGAAATAATATTCAACATTCAAGATTTTCGGCGCGCACACTCTTGGCAAACAACGAAAGCATTTTGGATATCGTTCGAACTCGATACCTCCTGAGAAAACATAGCCAACTCAATTTTTGAAATTTTGCCGCCAGAACCAGCTTTATACAATGAAAATCGACTAAGTTATGATTTTCTTAACATGATGCAATAAACTTCTGTCACAAATTTTTTGTACGAAAATACTTGATAAATCCGCATTTTTGAGGACCTTCTGATCGAAATTGGCTTCCAACCGTGAGGGATGAAAATGTAGATGACGTCAATACGGAATTTTAGCCACCAAAATGGTTTCAAAACGATCCACGATCTTCAAGTTATGAATTTTTTAGTGCGTAAAACTGCACTTTCAGCACACTTTTTCACCATATTTCTACGAGAAAAATCGCACATTCGGAGACCTTCTTTTAAATAATTTACTCTCGATCCGAACCTGAATTTGAGAATATGTTATCAGGGATATCTTGGCGAAAGAACACCTGAATATGACGCGCCGGACTGGACTTGTGAATCTTTGAACCCCGAATCATTGTGAAACAGCGAACCGGTCTTCAACATAGAAATTACTTTGAGAACATTCATTGGCGAAATAAACGTCACTTGTAACCTGACGAAGCATGCTAAATACATATTGATTCCATAACCATAAAACCAATGATATGTGTGTATGTAATAATGAAAATAAAGAGGGTAAATTTTGGGGTACAACAGAAGGTATTAGCACCCTAAGCATCTTCGTATTCCGCATGATCCACTTTGTTTGGTTTCTTTTAAAAGGAGTGTTATGTAAATATTTATTTGCTAAAGGAATAGAATAAATGAGTATTTGTAAAAAAAAGAAAATGAAATGTTTTTTATTATTTTTGTTGCTCGCCTTGGGTCGTAAGACTTACTGCCTACGTACTCCCTCGTACAATGGGAAAGTCAGAGCATCGTAGTTCGGCTAGAAAAGACTTGTCTATTGATTGTTTTTAAACGAAGAGGCAAGTCGTTAGTGTTAGGAGAGAATTCTCGACTAACGCCCAGAAGGTGTGGGAAAGATGAACCCTGCATCAGCAAGAGTGAGGGTTTAAGAACGCCTCTAGTACTCAAGTGGAAAAGTAGACACCTTTATAACTATGGTGTGATCGGTGGGAATGAGAACTGACTTTTTTGGAATGCTGGTTCGCGTTTGCGTTTATTTTCGCAAAATGTCGCGGTAAGCAAGAGTCGCCACCGTCTTTTATTTTATCCAACAAGGAAAGGACAAAAAGCACAGAAAAATTCCTTTTCGAGATGTTTCTCGGGTTCGGGAGGTAGATTATAGAAAGGGAAGGTGTTAGCACCCTTTCTATCCGTGGTTATCCACGGGCTCTTAGGTACTTGCTCACTATGTTTTCAAAAGTATGCTTTTCTTTGTGATTGTGAGTTTTGAAAAGAGTTTGGTTTTTGAAGAGAGTGTAAGTGCGAAAAGTTTTGTTTTGTTTTTAAAAGGAGCAAGTACTTAAGAACCTATACCTACTCAAAAATGAATTAAATTGTGCAAATGTCCTTTAGACATTGCTATCCAACTATTGAGGAGTAGGTAGCACCGTCGTTGGAGTTTTCGGGTCAATTCGATTTAAGGGATGTGTGGTCACTAAAGCAACGTTAGGACGCCTTAGTGGTAACCCTAATGTCTTAGATCATTTTATCCAAGGCAACCGTTTCGAGGAAACTTATGATTTGGACAAGAGGGCGACCTCTAAAACACCCTATACTCAATGACCACGTTCGAGGCAACCAAGTGAGGCGTACCCTAAGAGTGGCATGTGCGAGTGTGTCAATTTTAAGTTATATTATCTTTGTACATGTTAATGGTGAGCTACGGTTGATTTTAATTTAAGATATATCTTGTCATGCATAGCCTATTATTCATACATCTAGCAGTTAATGGTTGCAGAAAATAAATTTCGGAAAATAAAGCTAAGCTATTACAAGGCGTCGGGTATTTACATCGCCAAAAACAAACCCTTGAAATTAAATGCGGAAAAATAAATAAAAGCGGTAAATAAAGTCCTAAGTTAAAACTATTACATCCTCGGAGCAATTACACAAATATAGATAAAAAATAATACACGCGAGAAAATTGAATGGATTGTCCTTTAGGGTTTTGACCCTTTTTTCATTTAAATAAAGCATATTTTTGGTCTTTTTTTGAATTAAGAATTAAGTCTAATTAGTAATGGAATTAACGAAAATATTTTTGAGTTTCATTTTAATTGAGGGAATAAAATCAGAAATAAAAAAAACCTAATTCTAAGTCAATTTTATTTTAATGCAAAAATCTGTTAAAAATTAAACCTAATTAAAAACTAAATTAATTGGTTACAATTTATTTACAAAAATAAGTAATAAAATTAAAATTAAAATATTTTTGTTGTTTCTGATTTTTTTTATGAAAAAGAGTTAATTAGTTAATTAATTAATTATGATAATAAAATAAAAACAGTGAAAAGAAAAATAAAGAAACAAACTCAGGGGTGCTGGGCTCGTAAAGGGAGTATGAATTGCAATTTCCAGGCCCAAACGTCCAGCCTGTTGGATTTTCAGATTGCCTGGGCGTTTGTTGATCAAGGTTCATGGTGAACCTCATCCTGGACCACTGGATCTGAATCTGGAACCACCTGGTGCATGAGATCTGGAGGTATATGATGCTCCCTGCCTGGAGCGCTGCATTTGAGTACCTGAAGAAAAAAATGTAACGATGTTTTGGGGGACCTGGGATTCGAATCCAGGTCCCAGGGGGGTTCTGCAACGCACGCTTCACCAATCCAACTACATTACATTATTGTTATTGAATTAAGAAACAAATAATATATGGGAAAATCAATGAATATGCTGGAAAATAAAAAGAAGCGCTAATATTTCAAACAGGCCAATCTGGCCATGCCACGTTATCGTCTTCCTCACAAAAGCCTGGTTCGTTTACCTGCGGATTTTTATCCGCAGGAAGATTCATAGGCTCGTTCAAACGTCTCTCCTAGGCCATGAAAATAAAATCCAAGAGTACCAACGTACTCGTCTCTTCATCCTGGTCATCCCTGTAACCATGGTTTGCATAGATTTTCCCTGTGACATAAACACCTAAAAACAAGAACAGGAACCCTAGGTTCTATATATGGGGTTAGTGGCCATGAAAATTAAATTGGATAATGCCAAAACATTCTAAATCAAATAAAAATCACAAATATGTCAATATTTTAAAGAAAAGATGCAAGAATGGATGTTTTCGATTTCATGTTCAGAGCAAATTTCATGGAGACTTACAGTGGGTTAGAGGTAATGAAAGGCTTGGTTTTTGATTGGCCTCGCTTCAGGAGGTTGCTGGCAAGAGAGATGCGTCTTTCTCTTGGTCTGAATCTGCATCCAATGTGGTTCTTGATCCCACACTTTTTCAAGGTTTTTTTTGCAAAGTGGTGTGGCCGTTTCTGCAGACTTTTATGCGTCTTTTTTGTGTGTGCAGAGTTTTTGTATCTGTTCTTCACGTGTCCCTGTGATTTGTGAGGCTTGAGGTTTATATGGACAAAGGATTTTAGGTCAACATTTGTGTATCAAATCTTGGTCCATTATGATGAAGAGATTTGATTTGATTTTTTCATAAAGACTTGCCATATTTGATCCAATCATGCGTTTCTGCCAGCTTGCTCTGAGTTGTTTTGGGCCTCCAACTTGATGGAAATCAACAGCTGACTCCCTTCAGATCCACTTCCCTTCGAACCTGCTCTCTTCGATTGAGCCTCCCTCTACTTCGATTACTTGATTCGAACAGGATCACCCTGGTCGAATCAGCTCCTATAGGGTTGGGAGCAAATAAGGCAAGAATCTGGCCTTTCATTCAAATAATTGAGTCCATAATCAGCATTTAATTATTTCCATATTTGCAAGGGACACATGCCATTATGAACTTTGGGTGAACCTGGACAGGTTAGGATATGTGTTTTTGAATAGTCATGCCAGCCTACTTCATTCCTTCGAATCTGCCTTCTTTGCCAGCTTCAAAGTCCAATTCGAATCTATTTAGAACATCCCCTATTAGAAAATTTCGACCAGCCCTTGGCCTTGTGATGAGTCTAAGTTATAATTCAAAGTGTCCAAAACTTCCTTCATCAGAGTATCTTAGATTAAGAGAAACTCTGCACTGAAATTCCATTCGAAGGTCATTTCGTTCTGATGTTCTGATTGAGGTAGAGCATGAAGTTCCAGTCGAAGGACCCTCTGAAGTACTAGTCGAAGCACTGTGAAATTGACTTGATTGAAGGGGTCCAGCGCTCAATCGAAGATTTGCACACCAAAGCTTGATCGGAGGAGGTCCAGCGCTCAATCGAAGACTTGCACATCAAAGCTTGATCGAAGGAGGTCCAACGTTCAATCGAAGACTTGCACATCAAAGCTTGATCGAAGGAGGTCCAACACTCAATCGAAGACTTGCAGACCAAAGCTTGATCGAAGGGTTCCAAACACCTAATTGAAGCTTACTAATCAAAGCCTGATCGAAGAGTTCCAAATGCCTAATCGAAGTGTTTGTCCATACCAATCGAAAGGCTCCTTCAAAATACCAATCGAAGGATCTTTCAGAATGCCAATCGAAAGGTACTTAAAGCACCACTCAAAAATTTTCTTTTTCCTTAGGCAAGGGTTTCTGGTCAACCATGCAGGGGGAAGACTTTGAAAAACATGAGAGGGAAAATTTTAGGGTGCAACAGTTGCCCCTGTTCAATTTTCTTAAACCTGAGGATATAGATTGGCTTTCGAGCCTTTCGTGATCCGAAGGTGGAAGATAATTGAACACTAGAGTGCCCAGAAATTTGCACTCGCATGGTGTAGTATCAGCATTGTGATGTCGGGAATGGGCTTACAGATGCCATTTTGAGATCACTGGTAGGAGGATGGGCTTATAGATGCCATCTGCAGGAGTGTCAATCGCATAAGAGATTCCTTAGCGAGAACTTGCATACCTGTTGTTATAGAAGATTCTGCTGGGGGAGTCTAACTTTGGAGGTGAACTGCATATCTGGTCAGTGTATAGGCTACATCGCGACCTACTGGGGAAAGGTGAAACCAATCGTGTTTGATCAGGTCCAGGTATTACAGTATTGTGGACTGCTGTCTGGAGATAAGAGAAAAGAGACCTGGATGGTAAGGTTATGAGAAGGAACCTGGGTAAGGTTGCTTCGCGAGGAGTTTGGATAAAACTGCATCTGAATTGAGAAGGAACCTGAGTAAGGTTGCTTTGTGATGAGTTCATGTAAAACTTCATCTGGAATGGAGGAACCTGTGTAGGGTTGCCTGATGATGAGTCCGTGTAAAACTGCATCTTGGAAAGAGAGCGAACCGGTGTAGGGTTTCTTAATGATGAGTCCGTGTAAAACTGCATCTTGGGAAGGAGGAACCTGTGTAGGGTTGCTTGACGATGAGTCCGTGTAAAAATGCATCTGAAATTTCCTGAGAAGGAACCTGTGTAGGGTTGCTTCATGATGGGTTTAGGTAAAACTACATCTGAACTGGGAAGAAACCTAGGTAAGGCTGCTTCATGAGGAGTTTAGGTAAAACTACGTCGGGAAATTGTAAGGAGGAACCTGGGTAAGGTTACTTCGGGATAAGTTTGTGTAAAACTTCAGGAGGAACCTGGGTAAGGTTACTTTGTGATAAGTCTGTGTAAAACTTCTGGAGGAACTTGGGTAAGGTTACTTCGGGCTAAGTTCGTGTGAAACTTCTGGAGGAACCTGGGTAAGGTTACTTTGATAAGTTCGTGTAAAACTTCAGAATGAACCGGGGTAAGGTTACTGTGAGATAAGTTGGTGTAAAACTTCAGGAGGAACCTGGGTAAGGTTACTGTGATAAGTTCGTGTAAAACTTCAGGGGGAACCTGGGTAAGGTTACTGTGATAAGTTCGTGTAAAACTTCAGGAGGAACCTGGGTAAGGTTACTTTGGGATGAGTTCGTGTGAAACTTCTGGAGGAGCCTGGGTAA
The DNA here is from genome assembly GCA_948472305.1 of Vicia faba. Taxonomy (NCBI): domain Eukaryota; kingdom Viridiplantae; phylum Streptophyta; class Magnoliopsida; order Fabales; family Fabaceae; genus Vicia; species Vicia faba. Next base: position 106,416,441 of record OX451736.1, read on the forward strand.
GGTTACTTTGTGATAAGTTCGTGTAAAACTTCAGGAGGAACCTGGGTAAGGTTACTTTGTGATAAGTCCGTGTAAAACTTCAGGAGGAAATATATGAGACAGGACCCGTGTAGGATTTTTCAGGATAAACCCGTGTGAAGCTACATTTAGGAGAAACCCGTGTAAGATTTATTTGTGACGAACCTGTGTAAAGCTGCATTTGATCGTGCAGATAATTACTCTGTTTAGTTTCCAGAGTTAATCTTGAACTTGCTGGAAGTTGTTGATGATAAACATCTTTCCTAAAAAGGTACATGATTAATCGTATATGATGCATGACATGCATTGTATGATGAGGTTCTCAAAATACATGAGATTATGCTGTATGCAATATGTATGCGCATGTCATGATGTATGAACATGAAATGCTATTGTGGTACATCCGAGTTTGGGAAAATAAATCCCTGACTGTTGTTGGAGAATAAAGAGTTTCACTCGCTGGAGATAACGACCAAAGATGATTGGGAGAATAATCCTGCAGGAGAGATAACTCCGCTGGGGAATGAACTAACGAGGAAATGACTCTGTGGGGAGTATATACTCTGCTAGAAGATCTGCTGATTTGGAGAAATAAAACTTAGCTGGGGATGAATTACTGTTGCTGGTGACAGTGAACCCTGTTGGGGATTGAATTTCTGTCTACGAAAGGAATGAACTCCGCTGGGGATGATTTTCCAATGGCGACTTCACTGGGGATAATATTTTAGACTCCACTGGGGATAATCTTCCAGACTCCACTGGGGATAATCTTCCAGTGCTGGTGATAGATAACCTCTGCTTGGGGAGAATCTTGTCGACCCATTCGTGGTTGCGAGCCTCAGCTGGGGAGAATTAACACCACTGTCTTTTTCTTACTCTGCAGGGAGTATAGATGTTACTGGGACGCGGGCTGAGGATAGGACAATGACTTTGCATTGAGACTTTTCTGCCCCTGTATCTGCGGGAGAAGGTTCCTGCGGAGGCCTCGTGGATCGAGTATTATTCCAACCTATGAGGTGCTTGGTATCTTTCGATCGAAATGACAAGTCTTCTTCTGGTAGGCAAGTGACGAGATGACGGGACATAGTCGTACGCTTTGATCCCTAATTTTTGCCTGGACTGCCCTTTCGGGTTTTCAGTCCATCAGGATACCCTTTTTTGCCCAAGCCGCCTTTTCAGGTTTTCGACTTGTCGGGTGTACAAATTTTTCATTTTCATCCCTTATTTTTGCCCGAACCCTTTTGGTTCGCCGGGAAGCCCTTATTTTTTCCTAGGCCAGTCAACCTAGGGGGTCTTTGATTATGCGTAGTACTTTTTTGACTATGTCCACGCTCTCAGAGTGTAGGGAGTTGTCACTGTCAGTAGTGTAGTGTTGCCATACTACCAGAAGATGTTTGATCATGCAAGATTCGTTGCTGGAATTCATGTCCAATTCCCCAATTGATTCAGATGGAGATTTTCCCCTGACTATTTGGCATCTTGAGAGATTCCTTGAATCTTGACTTGACTGCCCCAGATGATAGACAATGTTCATGCCGTGCCCCTTGGTTGGAAGTGTTTTTTCCACTTGAGGTGACTCTTTTTATTGAAAAGGTTTTTGTTCACTAGATATTCGTCATGCGAATTTATCTACTGTTGAACAAATAGTCATATGCAAACAATGTTATTTTAAGAATGCAAAGCTTATGCCTGTTTTGAAGTTTTTGAAAATGCACTTTTCAGTAAGATAGGAAAATTTTGTAAAATGTGATGTCAACTCAAGATTTACAGCAAGCCCTACAGGAGTCAGGATACCTTTTGTAACAGTATGCTTTCGGACTAACCCATGCTTCAGCTAGGACTTTTTAAGGGTTATAACATGGTCTGGTTCACGGTTTAAGAAACAAAGGATAAAGGCTCAAAGTATATTTGTACCCACCCGCTCTTCGTGATGTTCTTTGATCCTAAACTCAGCTAATCGTGCATTAGATCTCGTTTGAGTCTTTGCTCTGATATTCCAGTGATGGTTCGGATACTGACAATTTATTTTGAACAAGCAGTCATTTTTATAAGAGTTTGCAAGATCTCTTTATTTTTGATTGCGTTATCCCTGTCTTTTGCCTGAACTGTTTCTTTTTGTATTTACAGTCAGCGGGATGCCCTAGTTTTTTTGTAAGTCTCCTTCATAGGTTTTGACTTATTAGGCTTTTATTTTGAGAGATAATGACTGCATGTCCTTACGATTATACGGAACCAATACCGTCTTTTGTTTCAGAAGGACTTCTTTGATGCCATTCATTATGCACCTGGATCAACTGAGAAAACTACCCTGCCCCAGGTTATAACTAAGGGTTTTAATTTATGAAAAGAAAAACTCCAACTTCTTTGGCTCAAAGGGGTTGACTAGGGATTATCTTCCTTATAACTCCACTGTTTAGGATTTGAAACAATGCTTGTACCTCATCAGCGGGGTCTATTCAAAAGCATACTGTAAAGATAATGGTATCGTTTTCGTCATCCTCCCTCTAAAGGCTTAGAGTTTTTTAATCGAGAGTTGAACATCACAAAAAGGAAATATGAAGTAATTTAAGCATAGTGAAAACAATTAATTCAAAACAGACACGTGTAATGCATTAATGAAATAAAAGAGTTTGACATGATAATAATTGTTTGAATACACAAAGAAAAATACAACTTCAGAATTCAAATGAACAAAAGTGCTTTCAATCCTAGCCATGTTTTGGCAAGGGAGCAATGATCACATTGGGAGTCTCAGGAGGGTCAAATTCGATCTCCTTAGCGTCAATCATATTCTGAATCTTGTATTTCAGCGCCCAACAATCGTTAGTATCGTGCCCCGGGCTACCAGAATGATAAGCACACCTTGCATCTGGGTTGTAGTTAGGAGAAGAAGTCTTAGGGTTCGGATGAGGGTTTATCACCGTAATCAGATTCATCTTCAACATCTGCTGCAATGCTTGTGACAATGACATGTTGATTTGGGTGAACTGCCTTTGAAGTCTTTCCCCCTTTGGCTGATTATTTCGTTGGTGTGGTCGTTGTGTGCGTGCCGAATTAGAGATCAACACTGCCCCCACAGATTGGTGGTAGTCTGCCTGGCTACGCCTCTTCTGGCTGTGCATAGCATTGGCTTCCCTCTTTCCACCAAATGACTTCTTCTCTGTACTCGAAGAGGTATCTTTCTGGATCTTACCACTCAGGATCCCAGCTTCTACTCTTTCTCCAGTCAGAATCAGTTCGGTGAAACCCACTAACGAGTTGCCGATCAGATGATTGAAATAGGGACCAGACAAAGTCCCAAGAAACATATCCACCAACTCCCTATCAGACAGAGGGGGTTGGACTCTTCCACCAAGATCTCTCCACTTCTGAGCGTAGTCCTTAAAGCCTTCGCATGTACCCATAGACATACCCTGAAGCTGAGTATGTGTGGGAGTAAGGTCGGTATTATACTGGTATTTCTTGTAAAAAGCAGCAGCAAGGTCCTCCCAGTTGCGGATGTTAGCTCCTTCCAGTTGACAGAACCATTCAAGTTGAGTCCCTGACAGACTATCTTGAAAGAAATGAACCTAGAGATTTCTATCAGCAGTATATGGTTGAATCTTCCTCACATATGACCGGAGGTGTAGCTTTGGACAGGAAGCTCCATCGTACTTGGCAAAGGCAGGTGACTTGAATTTATGGGGAATCACCACCCCAGAGGATAGACCTAGATCTTCGAAGTCCAGACCAGGCACCTTCTGTATTTCCATAGCGCTCAAACGGTCCTCCAGCTGTTTGTACTTATCCTCAGCAGGAGGATACTGTTCTTCATCATAGTCCGTCTCGTTGTTGGAGACCATAGGGCTAGGAGCCCTCCTTTCTTGTGGACTATCTTTCCCCCCAGATGAGGTGGTCAGATCAACTTCATTCTGCAGCCCGTTTCCAAACCTACGTCCAATATTGAACAGGATGGTCCTCTTCTTCTTCTTCTTCCTCTCCTTCAGGATCAGGGTCTTCAAGTCCTACTGACCCTTAGCTAGGCTCATGACCAACTCTTGAAATTGGGCATTATGGGCCTGGAGGGCCTTGATAGCTTGCTCAGTGGAAGGTTCAGTAGACATGATGATTGCTGAAATAAACAGCGAAGAAGATAAGAGACATGTACTGGGGGACCTGTAATGCAATGATATGTATGATATATGTATGCAATGTTTTCAAGGATCTCACGGGGTAAACAAGAAACTGTTAGAATCTGAATCTGGTAGCTTGATTGAAGGAACTTCATGTTGCTGAGAGTCTTTCTTCAAAAGTCGAGCTCACCATATCGAGTGGGTCATAGCCCCTGACTCAAGTTATCGTGTTTTGATTTCTAAACAACCTTGGCTAGAGGAAAATAAATCCCCTTTGCCCCTTGCTAGACTTTTGATTTACCATAACCTACACCACAGACCCTTGAGATCCTTGATATGGTTAAGGAAATGTTAAGGTATGATGTTATGATGTGTATGCTATGCGTTTAAGCAAAAGTGTGAGGTGATGTAAGTAAGCCCTGCAATAAATCCAAAATATTAGATAAGGACTGTAAACAAAACCAGCAAGGAACTCATGTTGTCAGATAACAAGAATGTGAAAGTAGTTCAAGTTTGAAGGCACACAAGTCACACAAAAGAGCCCTTAGATTTCAGGCTAGAATGGAGCTTAGGTAGTACCCTCTTTCAGTTTCAGTTTGTTAAGACCTGTCCTAAAAATAGTAACCGAGTTCTAGAGGATCTCAATATCACTGACTACCCTCAATTGGTCATAATTCTAGTTTAGTAACCTTTTCTTGCGGCCGGAATCATCACGAGAGTTTAGTCTCAATGAGTGTAGCATACTGCTACTGTTCTATGGCCAAGTTGGTAAATTTAAGGTTCTAAGGTCAGTTGGTGCTTAATGACTCCTTAGAAGACCCATATTCTCCTCGTTCCAACACAAGGGATATCGGTACAGACCAAGGTGTCACACCAACGTAGCTACTACTTCATCCGTGTCAGTCTACGCCAGACAGACCCCTCACAGTTTATTGCTACTTACCTAAAGGGTATCCCCAGATCCGGGTTAGGGTCTATAGAACTCCGATACAAGCCCACAAAATTTAAAGCATACAAAGCATACAATTGAAAACACAAGTGATCTAATCCTAAGGTATACCTCACTTATAGGTAGTCCCCAGCAGAGTCTCCAGTTCTGTGATCGGTGGGAATGAGAACTGACTTTTTTGGAGTGCTGGTTCGCGTTTGCGTTTGTTTTCGCAAAATATCGCGGTAAGCAAGAGTCGCCACCGTCTTTTATTTTATCCAACAAGGAAAGGACAAAAAGCACAGAAAAATTCCTTTTCGAGATGTTTCTCGGGTTCGGGAGGTAGATTATAGAAAGGGAAGGTGTTAGCACCCTTTCTATCCGTGGTTATCCACGGGCTCTTAGGTACTTGCTCACTATGTTTTCAAAAGTTTGCTTTTCTTTGTGATTGTGGGTTTTGCAAAGAGTTTGGTTTTTGAAGAGAGTGTAAGTGTGAAAAGTTTTGTTTTGTTTTTAAAAGGAGCAAGTACTTAAGAACCTCTACCTACTCAAAAAGGAATTAAACTATGCAAATGTCCTTTAGACAGTGCTATCCCACTATTGAGGAGTAGGTAGCACTGTCGTTGGAGTTTTCGGGTCAATTCAATTTAAGGGACGTATGGTCACTAAAGCAACGTTAGGATGCCTTAGTGGTAACCCTAATGTCTTAGATCATTTTATCTGAGGCAACCGTTTCGAGGCAACTTATGATCTTTGGACAACAGGGCGACCTCTAAAACACCCTATACTCAATGACCACGTTCGAGGCAACCAAGTGAGGCGTACCCTAAGAATGGCATGTGCGAGTGTGTTAATTTTCAGTTATATTATCTTTGTACATGTTAATGGTTGTGGAAAATAAATTGCGAAAAATAAAGCTAAGCTATTACAAGGCGTCGGGTATTTACATTGCCAAAAACAAACCCTTGAAATTAAATGCGGAAAAATAAATAAAAGCGGTAAATAAAGTCCTAAGTTAAAACTATTACATCCTCGGAGAAATTACACAAATATAGATAAAAAATAATACGCGCGAGAAAATTGAATGGATTGTCCTTTAGGGTTTTGACCCTTTTTTCATTTAAATAAAGCATATTTTTGGTCTTTTTTTGAATTAAGAATTAAGTCTAATTATTATGGAATTAAAGAAAATATTTTTGAGTTTCATTTTAATTGAGGGAATAAAATCAGAAATAAAAAAAACCTAATTCTAAGTCAATTTTAATTTAATGCAAAAATCTGTTAAAAATTAAACCTAATTAAAAACTAAATTAATTGGTTACAATTTATTTACAAAAATAAGTAATAAAATTAAAATAAATTTTTTTTTGTTGTTTCTGATTTTTTTTATGAAAAAAAGTTAATTAGTTAATTAATTAATTATGATAATAAAATAAAAACAGTGAAAAGAAAAATAAAGAAACAAACTCAGGGGTGTTGGGCTCGTAAAGGGAGTATAATTGCAATTTCCAGGCCCAAACGTCCAGCCTGTTGGATTTTCAGATTGCCTGGGCGTTTGTTGATCAAGGTTCATGGTGAACCTCATCCTGGACCACTGGATCTGAATCTGAAACCACCTGGCGCATGAGATCTGGAGGTATATGATGCTCCCTGCCTGGAGCGCTAAATCTGAGTACCTGAAGAAAAAAATGTAACAAAGTTTTGGGGGACCTGGGATTCGAATCCAGGTCCCAGGGGGGTTCTGCAACGCACGCTTCACCAATCCAACTACACTGCATTATTGTTATTGAATTAAGAAACAAATAATATATGGGAAAATCAATGAATATGCTGGAAAATAAAAAGAAGCGCTAATATTTCAAACAGGCCAATCTGGCCATGCCACGTTATCGTCTTCCTCACAAAAGCCTGGTTCGTTTACCTTCGGATTTTTATCCCCAGGAAGATTCATAGGGTCGTTCAAACGTCTCTCCTAGGCCATGAAAATAAAATCCAAGAGTACTAACGTACTCGTCTCTTCATCCTGGTCATCCCTGTAACCATGGTTTGCATAGGTTTTCCCTGTGACATAAACGCCTAAAAACAAGAACAGGAACCCTAGGTTCTATATATGGGGTTAGAGGCCATGAAAATTAAATTGGATAATGCCAAAACATTCTAAATCAAATAACAATCACAAATATGTCAATATTTTAAAGAAAAGATGCAAGAATGGATGTTTTCAATTTCATGTTCAGAGCAAATTTCATGGAGACTTACAGCGCGTTAGAGGTAATGAAAGGCTTGGTTTTTGATTGGCCTCGCTTCAGGAGGTTGCTGGAAAGAGAGTTGCGTCTTTCTTTTGGTCTGAATCTGCCTCCAATGTGGTTCTTGATCCCACACTTTTTCAAGGTTTTTTTTGCAAAGTGGTGTGGCCGTTTCTGCAGACTTTTATGCGTCTTTTTTTTTGTGTGCAGAGTTTTTGTATCTGTTCTTCACGTGTCCTTGTGATTTGTGAGGCTTGAGGTTTATATGGACAAAATATTTTAGGTCAACATTTGTGTATCAAATCTTGGTCCATTATGATGAAGAGATTTGATTTGATTTTTTCATAAAGACTTGCCATATTTGATCCAATCATGTGTTTCTGCCAGCTTGCTCTGAGTTGTTTTGGGCCTCCAACTTGATGGAAATCAACAGCTGACTCCCTTCAGATCCACTTCCCTTCGAACCTGCTCTCTTCGATTGAGCCTCCCTCTGCTTCAATTGCTTGATTCGAATAGGATCACCCTGGTCGAATCAGCTCTTATAGGGTTGGGAGCAAATAAGGCAAGAATCTGGCCTTTCATTCAAATAATTGAGTCCATAATCAACATTTAATTATTTCCATATTTGCAAGGGACACATGCCATTGTGAACTTTGGGTGAACCTGGACAGGTTAGGATATGTGTTTTTGCTTAGTCATGCCAGCCTACTTCATTCCTTCGAATCTGCCTTCTTTGCCAGCTTGAAAGTCCAATTCGAATATATTTAGAACATCTCCTATTAGACAATTTCGACCAGCCCTTGGCCTTGTGATGAGTCTAAGTTCTGAGTCGAAGTGTCCAGAACTTCCTTCATCAGAGTATCTTAGATTAAGAGAAACTCTGCACTGAAATGCCATTTGAAGGTCATTTCGTTCTGATGTTCTGATTGAGGTAGAGTATGAAGTTCCAGTCGAAGGACCCTCTGAAGTACTAGTCGAAGCATTGTGAAATTGACTTGATCGAAGGGGTCCAGCGCTCAATCGAAGACTTTCACACCAAAGCTTGATCGAAGGAGGTCCAGCGCTTAATCGAAGACTTGCACATCAAAGCTTGATCGAAGGAGGTCCAGTGCTCAATCAAAGACTTGCACATCAAATCTTGATTGAAGGAGGTCCAACGCTCAATCGAAGACTTGTAGACCAAAGCTTGATCGAAGGAGTTCCAGCGCTCAATCGAAGACTTGCAGACCAAAGCTTGATCGAAGGAGGTCCAGCGCTCAACCGAAGACTTGCAGACCAAAGCTTGATCGAAGGGTTCCAAACACCTAATCGAAGCTTACTAATCAAAGCATGATCGAAGAGTGCCAAATGCCCAATCGAAGTGTTTGTCCATACCAATCGAAAGGCTCCTTCTGAATACCAATCGAAGGATCTTTCAGAATGCCAATCGAAAGGTACTTAAAGCACCACTCAAAAAATTTCTTTTTCCTTAGGCAAGGGTTTCTGGTCAACCATGCAAGGGGAAGACTTTGGAAAACATGAGAGGGCAAATTTTAGGGTGCAACACATGGGAATAAGAGAATGTTGTTTGACTATCAATGAATCATGTCTCATTTTGGAAAAAGTTTTGAAGGATAAAAGTCGCTCGAGCGCACGAAAGAGTTTGAATGAGTTGAATTGTTTTTGTTAATTTTTAAAGATTTAATTGAAGTTTGTTTAAAGAAAAGAAATTTTAAAAGAAAAGGCACTCGAAAAAGTCGAGGTTTATTATGAAAGCGGTTCGAGTTTATAAACAAAGAAGATTTTGAAAAAGACGAGAAGATTTTGAAAATTAAAGAAGATGGGAGGAGATGAAGGGACTATCCTAAAGCATAAGGTAAAAGCTAAGGAAGAGAACCGTCTAACCAACAAGAAGCCAACACTTGACATTATGAGTCAAGATAGAATTCACATTCTTTGGATTGAAAACAAGCAAGGATACTAAACCTCTTGAGAAAACCAAGCTTTAATTGCATTAAGTCTTCACAAAAATTGGGCAGAGTAACAGCTGTATACAAATGAATTCCAGATTACAGACAAAGTATGTAATCATAATAACCTGCACATAAAACAAACAAACAATCCAATGTCTTGAGGTAAACCCCAAGAACTCTAGACAAAATATCAGTTAAGGTCACAAGGTCTCTAACATAAGCCAAGGTTTCTATTCCTAAGTCCACGAAGTCCAATACTCTATAATGCCAAGGATAGTAATCAAGTAGTCCAAGTAATATTAAAGTTTTTTATGGTTCATGTTTCTTATTAAGTATCTTCAAAAGGAAAAGAAAAGCTCAAGTGAGCAAAATAAAAATGGCATAAAAGTAAATTCTTAAGTGAGCAAAGATGAAAATAGCATGAAATATAAATGATAAAGTAAATGGTGCATAAAGTAAAGGGAATAAGATAAAAGCATAAAATAAAGTCAATTGTTAGAAGTTAATGGTTAGTTGGATTACCATCTTGAAACATGCATTTGGAACTCATTAGAGGATTGGTAGAATCAAAGCCTCTTAACAACAAGTTGCATTTGAATTTTATCAAGTATATCATCCATTTAAGAATCTTCAAGGCAACATTTAATAATCAATGATGTTTATGTGATCTGCGTTGACCAAAATTGATGAAGATTCATTGGAGGATTGGTAGAACCAAAGCCTCCAAATTATGAATCTCAAGGTTATTGGATCAAAGGGTTCAAATTAATATACTTGGGATTGCAAACATAGGTGTGGGCCATGAATGATCATTTTCTCAAATCGGGACAAAATTTAACGCTATGTTAAGCAATTGTAAGTGGACTTATGTAGAAGTCGCACCTATTTTGAGGCCGGTCAATAGCAATATATGCACTTCATGTTTGGATAAAGGATATAGAGATCATAATCCCTTAACATGTAGTACAAATAAAAAGAAAGGGATAATATGAAGAGGGAGGGAAATGATAAGCTAATTTGGATCACTACCTTAAATTTCTTTCATCTTTAAATTCAATCACTCATCTTGATGGATTAAAGTACTAAATATATCATTAATCCAAAGCACCAAAAATTAATTAAATAATTCACTCTTTGATAGATTTGAATTAATGAACATTTATGCAACTTCATCTACATCCAAATTTCAATGAATTTAAAGAGAAATTGGCCATTTAAAATTGCAATCCAAATCAACAATCAAAAGGAGTGAGTAGAAAAAGAGAGATGAATCAAAACAGCCCGAAAACAATGCAGAAAAGGCATTTTTGTTCTGTTACAATCAATTGCATTGCTAATGCAATCGATTGCATCTGTGTTTTTTTAAAAAAATATGTGAAATTCTATTGTGATAATCGATTGCACCCTGTTAAAAATAGAAAAACTACATTTTAAAAGGCCAAATTCTTGTTCAAACTTTCCATCAAACACCTTATGATCATGGATTCAATTGATCATGAAAATTCCATCAAATTATGAGAAAATAACACCAATGGAATCACAACTAAATGCTCAATTAATCAAACCCAAATATCAAGAAGAGATCACGTTGTGAAAGATGAAAAATCCAACTTACCAAAGGTAAATCTAGAGAATTATCAAAACAACTTCAAGAATTTGCTTCAATTCAGCTCCAAGAATCAATAGCCTAAGCTTGGATATAGAGAATTGACAAAGAAAAAGTGTTTGGATGAAGGTTTAGCTCAAAGATTAGTAAGCTTCAATGTAAAGCTTACTAACTTTTTATTTTGAAAATGGAGCTTTGAGTGAATTTGGTAGATGGAGAGAATTGAGAGATTTTTTAGCAAGGTGGATTTGGCTATCAAATTCTTTAAATTTGAATGAAATGAGGGCTCTATTTATAGAGTTTAGGCTTGGGATTAGTGGTGGTTTGGTAATTAATTCTTGGAGCCAAAATTTGAAATAATGATATATCTTTTAAAAAAAGAAAAATTGGAGCCAAAATTTGAATTAATGATATATCTTTCAAAAAAAAAAGAAAAATTGGAGCAAAAATTTGAATTAATGATATATCTATCAAAAAATGAAGAAAAATTGGAGTCAAAATTGATAAGCTTAAAATTGCTGATTTTTTTCAAAATTTCACTATGAGAGCAATCGATTATACAGTGAGTTTTTTTCAAACATTGCACAAAATCAACTCTTCAATCAATTGCACTCTAAGAGAAATCGATTGTACAGTGAAAAAAATAAAAATTATTTTAATTATTTTTCTTTGCAAATAGAGATTTTAGGAAAATAATACCGGAAAACCTTATTTGTCAGATGCTTTGACTCGGTACCTACAAAACACTAACATACAAAGACAAAGACAAATATTTTTTTATATATTTTGATTAGAAGTTAGTCAACAACACAAGAGGAAACTTAAAGATAGGATGAAAATGTGATGAATGAAGCTGTTTATTAATAATTGTGTCCAAATGAAAAAATATGATATGAAAGTGGGACTGAAAAAGTTAGGGGCGAAATTTAGGGTATAACACTAGGTGTGATTCATTTGTGAACTAGTATTGTTTAGAATGTTTGGCATAACTTTTTCATTTAGAATTTGTTTCGTGTTTATGTTATAATCGTAGTTTAGTGGTAAGTGTTTACTTTGTGTGTATTGTTTTTCATTTGAACCATTGCCTTTGTTTTCTATTTTCAAAACCTGTTGATCCGTGATTCTTTGATTATCATATTTTGCTTCTTTAAGTTTATTTGACTTTGTTTGAGGAAAAACAATGTTTTAAGTTGGGGAGATTTTGATGAGTGCTAAATTGTTGTGAATTTCCGTGTGAATAATTAGTACTCATCGGCTTAATTCGTTTGCTTTTTGTCAATAAACCTCAACTTTAGTGTATATTCGGTATAGTTTACATTATAGTGTATTTATTGCATTATTGTGTAAATATCATTGAGTTTAATTGATTTTATATCATTTTTATAGGTATTCAAGCATTGATATTTAGGCATGTTAGATAGAGCATTGAATAAGCTTTCTAACTCTTTGAATCGGGTGCGGATCAGAGTTACAGTTCAAAAGTTATGGCCGAAACAATGCAAAATGTTGCGTTGGTTTTTCAACTTTCTGTCATCCATCGTCGGACAACACTTTTGGTCATCGGGCGATGTTAGGCGAGCTGCAGCATGGGAAAAACATTGTTTTGGTCATCGGGCGACACTTTTTGGTCGTCTGGCGATGCTGGACAGAAAGAAATGCGTATTTAGGTGTAAAAACACATTTTTTGGGGATGGTTTTGAGTATTTTTTATCCCAACTCCATCAAACTTCATTTTTGGATAGGATTAACTTAGAAAACAATATTGAAGCTTGCATAAGGATGATCCGGGGTGGATTGCCCATCAATCGGTGTTGACAAACCGATAGATTTATGGTTCATTTCTCTACCTCTTTGTGTATTCTTTATGTGTTGAGTTTGTACATGTATTTACTTTGAACTTATGTATATTTGTCGCCCATGGTGTTATATTAAATTTGCTTTATAAATCTTTGTCGATTGTTGTCCTGGATTTTTGCTCTATACTAGAGATTTGAGTTGTTATAGACATATACTGCTTAGATTCTTATCTAAGATGATTATCTGTTAGTTTCTGAACTCTAGAGATATATTTAGAGTTGACATCTACTTGGGTATCCGAGCTTAATGTCTCTTTGTGGTTGTGTTGTGCTGAGAGATCGTCAGTGCGATTACATAGTTGTCTTCTGTGATTTTGAGGAGGTAGAGAGATCATTTCCTTAATGATACAATCGGTCTCTCAATTTGGGTTAGAAATAACTTAGGTTGTGAGTGATACATGGTGACATTGATGAGTATTGTTAGGTTGAATGTAACAGGTCGATAGATTTAAGTCTGTGATGAGTAGATTATATGTAGGCTTGATAAGTTCTTCCTTAGTTTTTACTTTTGTTTACATTTATTTTCTGTTGATAACATTTTCTTTACAAACCCATTTATCCCCAAACTCATTAACGAGAGATTTGTCGAACGACAATTCAATAACCAATCTCTATGCATACGATAAATTCCCGGATAAATATTTCCAAAACTTTTGTTGCTTGTCGCTGCACCGCTCCAACACTGGGACAACCATCAACATAAACTTTCCAATTCCTTTGATCTCTCCATTAAAACCATCACCAAATCTAACAAAACCAGTATGATGAGGCTTGAAATCCCACAACATCTTCTGGACCCTTGTCATATGTCTAGAGCATCCACTGTCAAATTACAGATTTTCACTAGTTGAGTATCTCAAGGAAGCATGTGCTATAAGGTTAATATCCCTATTTTCAACACTTTTATTCTTTCTCATTTTCTTAGCCTTGGAACGAACTGAAGATTTTTTATCTCCATATAATTGAAGCAAAAAGGCTTTATATGACCAGACTCACCATAATAGTGACATCTCTAGGTAGATTGACGTTGATTTGAAATTTCATTATTTCTTCTAGGATGTTGTAACATGTGCTTGGACATGTTATTATCTTTCTTCTTTTCCAAAGGAAATGCCTCCTCTTCTAACATTATTATCAGTTTATTATCAGATTGATAATGAATTCTGGTACTTCATCCTCTTTCACCATATTTATGGAATCCGTCAAGTTATCAAGCTTGGAATTTAAACGTGTTACCTCAGTTTGTAGATGAAAAACATTACTTAGGAGTTGCTTCCTTTCAATTTCCAAATCAGCAATGACCTTTCTTTGCTCTTCTTCCTTTTTAAAGCTTTCTTCACAACTGTCACAAGTATCCTTATAGGACAGATCCAGGTATTCATAAAGATCATTCTCATCACAAGATTCAACTTCATCTTCCCATCTGCCAGATAGAGCCAACACAAGTTTGGCAGTCTCAGAATTATCTTCATCTTCTGACTTATCATCATCAGACTAAGATGCAGTGAAACCCTTCTACTGTTTCATGAGGAAGTTCGAACATTAAGGTCTAATATGACCATATCCTTCACATTCAAAACATTGAATGCCTCTGTTTTGACATGGCTTCTCTTCTGATCTTGTTTTCTTTTGAGAATCAAGATTCTTACTGATGTCATATGAGATGTTCTTAACATCTGGTCTCCCTCTTATGTCCATTCTTTTTAATACCCTATTCAATTGCTTCACAGGAAGAATAATTATATTAGATATTTCCTCACTAGTGTAAAGCTCAACCTGACCTTTATCATCTTCAGCATTAGATACAAAAGTTGTGCCTTTGTTCTTTTTCTCAACCTTGTCACCAATAACAATTCAAATGTTCGAAGTGAACCAATAAGTTCATCAACTCTCATGTTGTTGATGTCCCGAGCTTCTTCAATTGTTGTGACCTTCATGTCAAATCTCCTAGGAAAGGACCTAAGAATATTTCTAACCAGCTTTTCTTTTTGACATCTTCTCTCCTAATGCATTGGATGCACTGACAATTTCAAGAATCTTTATCTAATATTCCTGAATTGTCTGATCATCATCCATCCTCAAATTCTCTAATTTTGAAGTGAGAAGTTGAGGTCTTGAAATCTTCACTCTAGAGGTACCTTCATAAGTTATCTTGAGAATTTCCCAAGCTTCCTTTGCTACAGTACATGTATTAATCAGTCTGCACACATTCTTTTCAACTCCATTGAATAGAGCATTCAAAGCCTTAGAATTTCCAATAGCTTCTTTATCATCATCTTCATTCCACTCTTCTTCGGTTTCATAGTTTCAGTTCCAGTTTCTTTTCCATCTTTGTCAATGTCCTTCACAACAATATTCTTCCATCCTTTTAAAATAACCTTCCAAGCTTTGTTGTCCACAACTTTCAGAAAATCTATCACTCTAACTTTCAAGCAGTCATAGTTTGAACCATCCAACATGGGTGGTATGTTGTTATATCCTCATTCTTTCTCCATAGTTCCAGAGAATATATCCCTGAATCTCACCTAATAAACAAAATAGGGTGCCTTCTTTTGATGCCAATTAAAATTCTGGCACGCACAATAACAAAAGTCAATACATATGTCTCAACAACACACAATGTCACAAAATATATTATGACATCTGCTGACAGAACATCAATAAGATAACAACAATGCAGAATTATAGGTTGCATAAAGTAAAAGAACATACAAATTTTTTAACCTTGTTCGGTGAAAACTCACCTACTCTGGGGATTACCAAGCCATAAAGGAAATCCACTATTAACATTATTAATTCAAAGCTAAACTCCCTCATTTACAACCACTCACTTAATCCCTACCCAGTGCAACTTCTACCTAGACACCTCCTAGATATGAGAACCCATGTCACTTCCAACCACCATAGTGATATCAAATAATCCCAGTCCCAGAGAATGTCTCAAGAAACTAAAAAGGAAGAACACACTTCCAAATTACAAATACTTAGTTTGCTTAAAAGCTTCACTAAGAACAATACTCAACTCTTGCTTAAAAGCTTCGGGGAGAATAATAACTTGATAAACAAGTAATAATAAGTCAACTCAAATGCATCAAAGATACATGAGGACATATAAAAAACACACGGAGAACCTAAGGACCATCAAACCTTAAACCCTTATTTTCACAAGGTTTTACAATAAAAAATATGCTTAAAAACTAGGTCTTGGATGCTCCTTATATAGGTTTTTGTAGTTGGATTTGGACTCTTCAATCAGATATAATCTTCAGCTCTAAATCCCTGAATAATATTCTCCATGAAAATATTAAAAAAACAAATCCTTTAAATATTTCCTAAAAAGTCTCAAAGATCCCTTTTATGAAATAAATCAGATCTGTAAATATTCCTAATAATCTTTGATTGGCTGTGTCAATTATAAGTATTAGAAATCTCTAGAATCTCATATTTTTCAATCAAATCTTCAAGGATAAATATCCAGTTGTACTAATATGATATTCTGTTGCAACATGTTACAACATCTGATAAAACATCTGAAAATAAGCACATGTATATACTGTTGTACAAGTTGGTCAAAATGTTATGACATCTTGCTCAACATTAGACTGCAAAATATGTTCTTCCCAAACAAAAAACGTATATAGAATTGTTGTCAACTATTTGTTTTACCAAAATTATTGTCAACCATAAAATCACAGACCTAACATCTTCCTTAAAGACATGCAATAAAATCTTGTTTTGCATGATTAACCTTGCTTGACCTATTTTGAAACATACTTTGAAATAAATGTTTATTTTCTTTAAGATACCTATACTTAAGTATATAATACAAGAAAGTGTTTTAATATGATGATAACACCTTGATATAGATATCTCTTGTTTTTCATGATTTTTCATGAAGTGTAATATCTTATTCTTCTATGAGTGCATATACTTGTTTATGAGTAAGAATACAATATGACATTTTGTTTTCACCTTAAAATAAATGTTTGCATATTAAGCTTTTCACAATTCCATCTTTTACCCGCCTTTTTCATTTTGACAAAGGGAGAGAAGTATACTCTCGGGGGGGGGGGGGGGGGGGGGGGGTATATATTTTATCTAACTCAGAGAGAGTTTGTCACTCCCAATATATCTTGTATCTTTTACCACCTCGACTGGGAGATGCATTGTAATCATCAAAAAGGGGGAGAATGTGGAACCTTGTTTTATAGGTAATAGACTTTTTATCAAGACAATATCTTTTGACGATAACAACTATAAAGAAAATAACACAGATATTCATCACGATAAAGATGCAACCAATCATAAGTCAGATAATGCACTTAAGCGATTAAAGATGAAAACCTTGAGTATAAGGGTTTGATAAATATGAATATCAGATAAAGGCAAAAAAACTGGATTCTATCAAAAGCCTCAATATATCTCAAGCAAGTGCCAAAGAAAAACGATCACAACCGAAAAAGCTTAGAGAAAATATCTTAAAATAGTAAGTGAATGAAACTATGTAAAATAAAATGGGATTTTTTCATAGAAGTAAATGGATATAAGCACACACACTCACATACATACAAAACCTTTTATATCAAATGATTTACCAAGAGAAAATACTTTGAAAAACATATATAAGTTATAGAACGGGATGGTGCAGTCAAAAATCCATAAAACATTTTTTATTTTATTTAATTGCTTAAAGCAAAATGATACCAATTAGATTAGTACACAATTGAGGCGCAAGACAAGTTGAATGCACCCAAATTTTATACAATGATTATATATCTTATATTTACCATTTTGAACTTATATACGATTGATTTTTAAACATCAACCGATTATGGCAATCAATTAGCAACATCTACTTTTGCTTAAATGTCATTTCCTTTTTTGGGGAACCTCAAGCCTACAAATAGATGCTCCATTTCTCATTTCAAAGTATCTAGAACATGAATTTATGTATTGAAACTCACTCCCCCTCTCTCTCTCTAAAGTTTTATTTAAACTTTAACTCACTAGTTCTTATAGCCAAATGCTTTTGTGATGAAAGTACCATTTGTGAGTGAGGTCTCTATTGTAATTTTGTAAGGATAGAATTGTATACATTCACCAAGGTAACTATGTTTATAAATCTTGGTTGAATATTGTCCAAATAGAGATTATGTATGTGGTTCGAAGCTAAACCCATTAAATTCTTATGGTTGGGGATTGTGTGATTAGTTCCTACATTTATATATAGGTTGGAGATCATCTATCTTTGAAGATATTACCTTTGTTTTTGGTTAGCCTGTTTAAAACCATGATATGTTTAAGAGTAGCATTGTCCTAAAATCTTCATCGATTTAAGATTATCCCGGTTAAAATATCATAAGATGTTTAGTTATCTTCTTAAACCAATATTGAGCTTAAAAGTATTTTGGAACTTGAAGAATAATCTTTATGAGGTATGTGTTTGTGGAGAGAAGACTAACCACTTCAATCTACAGTTGGGAAGCAAACTTGGCCACTTCAATTTCAACAAGTTATTAGAGAAAAAAACAAACTCTCATATCATTCATCTTGTAATATTTTGTCTGTAGGAAAACCACCATTTCTTTGTATAAGGTGGTTCGTGAGCCATTCTACAAAAAGCTATCAAGTATTATTGGAAACTCTCAACACCAAGTCTTGGGCATAAGAATAAGTCCTTTTTTTTATTGAATCTCTATAATTTATGTGTTCCTCTTCTTCCTTTAGATTTTTAATTTCTGCATTTAAATACTTTATTTCCCCTACTTAGACTTAGAATTTTTTTTTCAAACTCTGATTTAAATTGTCCAATGTTTTCAAAACCATATTTTTCCAAATCACACAATTTAACCCCCTTCTTGTGTGTGAAGTCTCAAGTCCAAAATAAATGAACCCCTTTGCTAATATAAGTGCTAGCCATACCTTTTGGCTAGTTCTTCTCATTATTTACAACTTATCTCCTATGTTATGCATGCAACCCAAATATATGTTGTTATTTCTTCTCATGATTTACAACTTATCTCCTTGGTTGTGCTTGAAGAACGAATATATATTGTTATCTATGATGATTTTAGGACCACAAAAAACCTAGAAACGACATAGATGTTTCTCTAAGTCCATTAATTGAAATCTTAAGAGTTTTATGGGAGGAAGACATTAATGTTGATGATGTGTATTCAGGTGAAAAGTTTGAGATGCGTGCCATGTTATATATCACAATCAACTATTTTCATGCATATGGTAATTTGGCTGGATACGGTGTCAAGGGATAAAATCATGTCCTCTATGTGAATCAAATAAATTCTTAAACCAACTCTAGTTTGGAAAAAATACCATTTACCTTAGACATAAGAAATTTCTAAAACCACATTTATCCATATCATAAACTGTAGAAGGATTTTAATGGAGAGAAGGATTTTAATATCACTCCTAAGCCTTTAAGAGTGGATGGATATTATAAACGGAAAAAAACATTAATGATGTCTTTAAAAAGAATAAAAAAGGGCCCATTGAGAAAAATATATGGAAAAAGAGGTCGGTGTTCTTTTATCTTCTAAATTGGTCTAGCTTCAATGTAAGAAATGGTGTTGATGTGATGCATGTAGAGAAAAATGTGTGGGATAGTTTAGTTGGAATACATCCAAACATTCAAGGCAAGAAAAAATATGGTAATAATTCCCATCTATATATGGTGGAGATGGGTATAAAATAACAATTGGCTTCTAAAGAATTAGGAAAAACAACATATTTGCCCCCGACATGTCACACTCTATCTAAAATGAAAAAAAGTTTTTTCTGAGTGTTTGCATTGTATCAAAGTTCTGCAAGGGTACTCATAAAACATTAAGAAACCTGTATCAATGAAATATCTCAAGTTAATTGGCTTAAAATATCATGATTATGATGTATTGATGCAAAAACTTCTACAAATGGCTATTTATGGCATCATACCAAAAATTATAAGGGAAAACTATAACCAAGTTGTGCTTATTATTTAATGCTATATGTAATAAAGTACTTGATTTCAAAATATTAGATTAATTTGAAGATAAGGCTGCAATAATCTTATGTTAGTTGGAGATGTATTTCTCTCCATCATTTTTTTACATTATGTTTCACTTAATTATTCATCTAATCAAAGAGGGATATGCTTTTGTTATCCAATTTATTTAAGGTGGATGTATCTAATGGAGTGATACATGAATATCTTTAAAGGATATAAGAAGAAGAATCATCGCCTGGAAGCTTTGATAGTTGAAAGGTACATCACAGAAGAAGACATTGAGTTCTGTTCAAACTATTTGTTAGAACCAAACTCAATAGGAATTCCAAAGTTTCGTCATGATGGGATATGAAGGTAGAGGTACTAAAGGTTTAAATTTTAAGTCAATGGCTCGAGATTTAGTTCTTCAGACACATTTGCATATATTTAATAATGTTGATGAAAGTCAACCTTATTTATCTTCTCACAAAAGACTTACCAAGGAAAAATATCCCTGAATGTGTGACAAGTGGGTGTTGAAAGAGCATAACAATCATTTCATAAATTGGTTTAATGAAAGGGTATATGATGATGGTAGTGCACTTTGGACAATTAAATGAATGTTATACATGCCTAAACTTAATGTAGTAACTTGGATTGTATATGGGATTAGTAAATTTTCCTTTTATACAAAATTAAAATATGATCGTAGTACAATGTAAAATAGTGGGCTTATGGTTTTGAGGTTGAATCCATCTACTTCTATAATTCCAATGATAAGAAACATATAATGGTATTTAGACCATACTTTAGGGTCATATTGGTGTTAGCGTGAGAATTTGTTAGTACTTCGACACAAAAGAGTGATGCGGAGGTATGAGATTGTTAAGATATAGTCTCGACATATTGATAACCTCGACTAAAGAGGTGACCTAGACTCTCCTATTAGGTGTAACTATGGTTTAGAGGAGTATCAGGAACAAATCCACAATATTATGATCACTCTCTCTTTAAAACATATCTAGAATCTCAAAAAGGTTTGCACAAATACCAACACTTCGACGTGGAGATGTGATGTAGAAGTGTCGAATTTGACACACCCATCAAATGTTAATGACTTAGTGTATTTTTTGAAACCAAAGGCCATTTAAACACGTGACATTTTGAAAACATTATGGGATTCGAGTGGAGATTCTCGACAGAGGTAGTTAAGATATTCGAAGGCTGCTATTAGCGTGGGTAGTGGTTTGTAGAAATTCAAACGTTAAAGACACGTGGAAGCATTGGGAAGAGGAGAACCCACGTAGGGGGAACATGTTTATTTCTACAGTGATAATCATCATCGATGGTTAGCATTGTGAAAGTATATAAGTCAAGTTCAATTCATGTAACAAAGGTCACAATTTTCATTTATTCTCTATAGAACTAAAGTATCCAAGTTATAGAGAGAAATATTTTGTGAGAAAATGTATGAATATGTGTCCTTCCTTTAAGTATTTTAAATTAAAGCATTTATTTAATGACATTTATTATTCTTTTTATTCACTTTATTCTTTCAAAGAACTTATACATTATTTCAATTAGAGTTTATGTCTAGTTCTTCGACATTTAAACATCAAATTTCCAAGCACAAACACTTTTTGTTGTACTTTTCTATACAAATTGTCCTTAAAGTTTTTCAGAGTTTAATCCATTAAGTGAACTAAAACTCGTGATTTGATTTAATGAAAATAACTGTAAATAAATTGGCACGTCCAGTGAGACCCTTTTGTACACACAAAAAATCAATGTTTATGTAAAATTTTGTGTCTCTTATTATTTATTTTGTTCTTCATTGAAGCTACCGGCAGAAAACACAGAGTCGTCACCGAACTTTATTTATCCCAAAGGAAAGGGAAATATCGATAAAACCACAAGGGAATGGATAAGATGGTCTTGCGACCAAGAGAAAGGGTAAGGGATTCGGTTATGCGAGGGGAAGGTATTAGTACCCCTCACATCCGTTTTACTCAACAGGATCCATTTTGTTTGTTTGTCTTAAAGGGTGTATTTATCTACAATTATGCTTGCTTAAGGGGAAATGAAAGGTTTTTATTATTGCATTCGTGAGGGTTTCGCGACTCTTTGCCTACGTATCCAATGAAGGAATCAGAACACCGTAGTTCCTCTAGAACATGGTTAGTTTGTTTGTGTTTTTTAGGGGGGGGGGGGCGTTAACGCACGCATTATAGCAATAGGAACGACCAGTATTGCGGTAAAACAGAGATAACATGCCCTTTGGGGGAGTTTTGATTGGTTGAGTGTCTTTGCAAGTTTTAAAATAAATTCAAGTAATAATTAAAGAGTTTCTTTGGATTTTTGACTAGATTAAAAAGGGTTTGTTTGGCTAAAAATAGATGCAGATGAGATTTCGAAGATACGACAACCTAATGTAGAAGTTTTGACCTAAAAGGTGTGAGTTTAAAAATTGAATCTTTGGGGAAATTGTCTTAAGTTTTAACAAAATAATAAACAAATGAAATATGAATGAGGGTATTCGCACGATTAGACGAGACGTGTTTGATGAAGTGAAATCAACAAAGTCAAAATATTTCCCTTGGGTTTGAGACGATCAAAAGATATTAACGATCGATGACAAAATTAATTAACATAACAATTGATCAATTAAATAATGAAAATTATTACTAGCATGCATTTTAAACGATTAAGTAAATAACCAAAATCACATAAAGACTAAATTACAATAACATGTATTTTTTACAATTTTAAACAAACAACAAAAATTAAATAAAAACTTAAATATAATACATATATTTTGAATGATTAAATAATAGAAGATTAATAAAGATTAAATTACAAGCATGTTTTTTTATGTTTTTTATAATAATTATAAACAAATGACAAGTTATAAAAATGGAAGAGATAATGCTAAAAGAAATAAAAAAAACGTCCTAGCCTAGACTTGAACCATGTCCCTCTTGAATTATTGCTAACTACCTCACCAACTGAACCATGTTGTTATCTATTATAACCATGCTTTTAATAATAAATAAAGGAAAAATGACAAAAACGTTGGACTAACAGGCCCAATGGGCCGACCTGTTTGAAAGGATAAGGAAAGAAATGAAAAACCTAATTGAACTTGAGGATAGGTGCGGCGGCTGGCACATGGAAAGAGGAAAATGGATTAATTACATTATTGTTAAATCCAAACAAAACAACAATTAACAAGAAAAAAAGAAAATGAACGATTCTCTCTCTCTCTCTCTCTCTCTCTCTCTCTCTCTCTCTCTCTCTCCGCACATCATCGCCCTCCCTGCTTCTTTGTTTTCTTCATTCACCAAAATCCATTGATTACTCTATACCACATAACAAATCGGTAGATCACAGCAACAAAACTCTTCCTCCTCTCAACTAACCCGCTCCATCCGCTCATGGTAACATCAACAACCACAAACTTGCGGCTCTGAAAAATGTTTCTGTACCGTAAACCCTCCTCCGCTCAGTTTCTCGATCGATCGAACAATGAAACAACAAACAATAAGCTCGGCGGCTCCCTCTCGCTTTGACGCACCACAACGGTAACAAACTTCCCTCACCTTGAAACGACCAACGACAATCAAGATCATAACGAGTTCCAAACTCACAACTGAGTTTTCCGATTCCCATATCTCTTGCTCCGATTCTTGAATTTCTATATGTTTTTTAGTCTTATGAATTAGTTTTGATTTCTTCAACTAACTGTTACAGAAACACCAAACGTTCTCATGGTTCAGACGAAGAAGCGACCCTGATCAAATCCCACAGCGTGAGTTCCTATCGGATACAACAGCAACTTGACGACTTAATCGATTCAAAAAAAGAAAGGAGGTTTCTGCTAAAAAAGGTACGGTAATCTGGTTCTTATGCTTTCTTGGTTTTGTTCTTAATTTGCTTCTCAAAAAGGTTAACATGCGGTTTTGTTAAAGATAGTAAAAGAACGGTGTTGCTGGAAGTTGGATGCACGGGGACTGAAGAGAGTTGGCTGTGGAGAAATGAAACTTGGATGGTGAAACAGTTGCGTTGAAGAAGAAATGGGTTCACTGCATTTTAAAATAGTTCTGGTTTCTTTTTCTTAATCTGAAGTACTTTCTGTTGATATCTTGCAGGTTAATTGGTATCAGAAAGAATTGATGAAGGGGATCATGCAGGGGGTGAAGTTTAAGAGAGTGGAGGTAGTTTAATGATGTTTTAACAGGTTTGAGTTTTGGTTTTACAGGTTAACAATCATGCAGCAACTCAAATAAAATACAACAAAGAAGGAACGATAAGGCAAGCATCGTATAGCAAAAAAATGGTGCAGAAAGTGGTTCAAACATGAATATATGCAGAAGTAGATAGAGAGGAAGAAGAAAATAATACCTATCGGAGCCTCTCCGATGGGGCTTCTAGAAGATAGTAAGTTATTTTTTCTCCTTGAGTCTGTTGTGTTCTTCTGGATTTTCTCTCCACTGAATCTTTGGAACAAAGCAATTTTTTCTGTTTTCACTCCCTTGCTGGATTTTGGAACAAAACTCTCTTTTTCTGTTTTCACTCCCTTGCTGGATTTTTGAACAAAACTCTCTTTTTTGTTTTCACTGCCTTGCTGGCTGTCTCAAAAAATCCTCCTTTTTTACTATGAATGAAGCATGTTATATAGGCATATTGATGGGTGTTTTAGGGGGAAAAGTAAATAGGTTTTAAACACTTTATGATGTTGTTTTGAGTACTTTTTGGTACAATCTGACTTTGCTTGTTTTGATATCATTTTCAGGATGTTTGGAGCAGGTGTGACATAAATTTTTGGCATGTTCTGTTTCGCTTTATTTACACAGGATGTGCAGTTTAGAGGCAACAACCTATGCTTACATTGTATGCTCTGGGTGACATCTTTCTTTTCCTCTTTTATTTTTCGATGACTTTAAAGTTGTCGCTTTTTTTCACACAATTCTGAAGGGTTTGCTTTTCGGACATGATGACACCATGGGGCTTTGGGCTAATGTTAGCTTGCGTTGCTATATTATTTGTTCTTGTTTGATGTTACTGCCTATTGTTTTGTTGCTTGGCTGCCCTGCTTTTGTACTGTTTCAGACTACTTTAGTAGCCTACTGTTTTATTGCAATTTTGGCTTTTTGTGCTACCTTGTTACAGCACTGTTTGGCTATTTGCGCTGCCTGCTGCTTTTTGGTGATGTAGTTTATTGTAGCTGCTATTGTTTTGCTTGTTTGTGCTGCTATTAGCAGTGTGCTTTTAGTTTGGGCAGCTTGGTTGTTTTGCTTTGGCAACAAGAAAGTATTTGCAATTTATTCTTTTCTTCCTTTTTGTGAACCAAAGAAAACCAATTTTTGTGATTTGCAATTTGGGAGAGAAAATAAACCATGATAAAAATAACTCCCTAACTGATTCCAAACACAAACCCTTATGATGAGACACTAATTCCTTTTATCAATTAATTCTTTTTTGGAATTTTTTTCATATGTTTGATTGCTAACTTTTTCTTTTTCCTTGTTCCATGAGCACGAGAATTGGGCGGCCAAAGCGGTGTTGAACGATAAAAATACCATGGCGAGGAGTGAGGACGAATGGCTTGAAGATGAAGACTTGAAGAAACACCCATTATTTATTTCTTTGTAAACAAAACAATTGTAGCTTGTATTTCACACTGTAATCTCTTTAAATTGTTCGCAAAAAATATACTTTGAATGATATTTCTTTAAATCATGTGAACGAAGAATTTGTTGTACAAAAATTAAACAACCCTTGAATTTTGTTGGAACTTTGAAATTCTTACTTGAATGATTTGAATATCCACCTCTCCTTTGTAACTCGCATTTCAAGATATCACAAACAACTGTTATAACTTGTATTCCAAACAATCATGCACCTTATCTTTCAAAATCCAATCAAACTCTCAAACAAAATAAATGCTTAAGAATTTAATTCCCTCTGGTTAATTCCCAAAAAATAAGGCAATGGTAAGATCTACGGACGATTTATGACCCTAAAATGCAAAGGTGAGACCTACGGACGATCTACGACCTTAAGAGAGGTAAAGTGAAGGTAAGATCTATGGGCGACCTATGACCTTAAAAATATAACGCGATGGTAAGATCTACGGACGATCTACGACCTTTAGAGGATGAGAGGGTAAAGTATACGGACGACCTACGACCCTAGGAAAGATAAAGTAAAGGTAAGATCTACGGACGATCTACGACCCTAAAAAGACACCATTATGGTAAGATCTACGGATGATCTACGACCTTAAAAGATAATGCGACGGTAAGATCTATGGATGATCTACAACCCTAAAAAAGATGATGAGAGGGTAATGTCTATGGACGACCTACGACCCTAGGAAGATAAAGTGAAGGTAAGATCTATGGGCGACCTACGACCTTAGAAAGATAAAGCGACGGTAAGATCTATGGACGATCTGCGACCTTAAGAATACGAGGAGGAGAGGGTAAAGTCTACGGACGACCTACGACCCTAAGAGAGATAAAGTGAAGGTAAGATCTATGGGCGACCTACGACCTTAGAAAGATAAAGCGACGGTAAGATCTACGGATGATCTACGACCTTAATAATACGAGGAGGAGAGGGTAAAGTCTACGGACGACCTACGACCCTAAGAGAGATAAAGTGAGTATTAAGAGTTGGGGAGCATGACTGTGATACGGTGGGAGAACTGACTTGGGATTTTGCATTTGTGTTCGCAAATGTTTCGGTTTAGCAAGAGTCGCCACCGACTTTTTATTTTATCCTAAGGAAAGGTCAAAAAGCACATGAAAGACCTTTGATATGTTTTCTTGGGTTCGGGGAGTAGATTATAGAAAGGGAAGGTATTAGCACCCTTTCTATCCATGGTTATCCATGGGCTCTTAGTTACTTGCTTAGATCACTTGCTTTGCTTTGCAATTGTTTGAAATGGTGCTTTGTGTATGATTTTGAAAGATATTTTGAAAAGAGGCCATCGTCGTGGCAACCTTTGTAATGATTCTTGTTTGAATGTATACAAAGGTGTTTTTGTCTTTTGAGAAATTTCCAATGTTTGAAAGTAGAGTTTTGAAATTGTGTTGTGAAGTGTGTTTTGAAGATAGCAAGGATGTTTTTGCAAGTTTGGTCAAGTAACTAAGAGTTGTTTCACCCTTTTAACCCTTTTAACAGTGTTGTTTCACCATTGTGTTTGATGAACAACCTTGTGTTAGGATGTTAAACGGGACAGGCATGGGTCATCGTATAGACCTTGATAGCAATTATGTCAAGTATTTTTGGCAATTTTCTTGAGGGACTTGATCATTTTGTTTAGGCAACTCAGATAGCGTCATCGAGGGACTATGATCTTTGTTTTGTTTTTGTTTTGCCAAAGTACTTGACATGCTTACCATGGCCCAATTTTGAAGGCAACAAGTGGATTGAAACCCTAGGGGTGCAAGTGTGCATTGTGTTTGTTTTTCATGTAATTTTTGTCTTTGATTAGGCCAAGCTATTTGTTAATTTGATTTTTGCATACAAACCCTAAGTCTAATCATGGCATAATTGAAAGCTTAAAGGTGCGAGAATTTAAATTCTACACTATTACAACATGATATAGGGAGGGGGTACAATTTTGAATAGGGGATTATTTAGACAAGAAATTAAATTCTAAATTATTACAACCAAATTGAATGTGTAAGGCATAACAATTAAATGTACAGTATTTAAATAAATATAATAAATAAATATTAAATAAAATGTATTATGCAAAAAAAGTTTTTATGTATGTAAAAAAGTATTTTTAATGTGAAATGTAAATAAATAAAAAGTCCATTTTAATTATTTTTGTTTTTAGGGCAAAAACCCTAATTTCTCAAATAAATAGTATTATTTATTATTTATATACAATAATGCATCAATTTGTACAAAAAATAAAAGTATATTGAAAAAAAGGTATTTTTAGTATAAAATTTTAATAAAAATAAAAATGTATTATTTTTGTGTTTTTTGTTCTAATTATTTAATAAAATATAGTATATATGCATATATATGTATTAAATATATTAAGTGTGTATAAAAATAAAATAAATTATTTACAAAATGTATATATTTCAAGAAAATATTTTCAAATATGTATAAAAATAATAAATGAAAATAAAAGTATTATTTGTGTTATTTTTTAATTTAAACAAAATGATATAAAAGAATATAAACATTTTTATACTAGTAAAAATAAAAATAAATACCAAATAAATGCAAAAAATTATAAAAATATTTTTGGATCATTTTTCATGTTTGAAAATAAAACATCAAAATCAGAAATAAAATAAAAATGCAAAAAATGACAAATATACAAGAAATGGGCCAGGGGGGTTTAAAAAGAAAAGTGGGGGGTGCCAAAAGCAAGCTTGTCCAGGCCCAGCCCAAAACCAACTTCATCTTCTTCCTCTAGACAGAAACGCGCGCGCTCTATGTATAACATGATATCTCCTGATTCTGTGCTTTTTTGACAAAACTCATAACATGAAACTTGTAGAACATCAAACAATGAATCTAACCATATAAAAAACTTAAGCTAACTCTCAAAGACCAGCGAGAGTTTCTCTGGCCCTAATCTCTAACCTAGTTTTTTCAGAAATTTCATGGATGAAATTATCCTAGCACGATTAATATAAATGAAAACTAAGCACATGTATGGTTTCAGGGCTATGAATACAACATATTTCATTCACAAACCTAAGTCTAACTATTCCTAAATAGAGAGATAGAATTTCATGAAATACCTATTTCAGTTGAGTTCGAGCTGGACAATGTAGCAACTTTCAATGGTGTTTGAGGTTCTTTTGAGCTTGCCTGATGTCCACTGAAGCTTTCCCAATGCTTAGTTTGTTTTGAAGTAGCCTGAATCGTGCTACATAACTCAACCTGCAAAGCTTCCAAACAAAAATGGCAATGTGTGTTAATGGAGTTACAGTTGGAAATGGAGGTCTGGAATAGTTTAGGTGAGTTGAATGGAAGGTATTGGAACAAGTTTGAGGCAAAATGCACGAGGCAAAGTGGAGATGGAGGTGATTCTGCAGGGCTTGCCCTATTTTGCAGAAAAATTGAGATTTTGTGTACAAGGAGGTTTGAGTGGTGAAGAGCTCGTGTTTATGGCTCAAAGGGTTGTGTGAAATGTGTTTCAAATCTTTGGTTAAGATATCATGGACTGGTTTTCAAGTTGGCAAGTGTGTTGACAATTTCTTGTTTTTGAAGCAAAAATGTGTTCTTTTTTATTACAGGCCTGTACCCTCTATCTTGTATGCTGCATACTTTGCCCTTGGTTACTGGAATTTATGGATTTGATTTGGCCTCAGAGATATGGCCCTATGCTTCAAAGATCATGGTTTGACATAAAGCATAACTTTTCAAAAATGGCAATGTACCTTTTTCTACTTAAGGATTAGTTTTGTGTGCAATGTCCAAATGGCCAAGATAATGCATTAGCTCAGTGGATTTGCATTCAATTAAGGAGTGTAAAATGGTTTAGAGGCCTGCAAACAAGTACAAAGCATGCTAGTTTGAAAATGAAACTTGTATGAACATGTATTGGCCATGGATCAAAGTGAGTTTTTCCCAACTTCAAGCATTCGATTCTCCCTAACCACAAATGTGTTTGAGGAGTTCTTGGACAATTTGGAAAGCTTGCAACATGTACTATAATCCATCTTTGAAATGAAACTTGAAACTCCAAGTGTAACTATGTGAAAAATGGCTAAGAAGATGGGTCAAAATCCTGCCTAAACTAGGGCAAAATTTCTCTAAGTTAAAAGTTTTAGGTACCCTTGTTCCAAAAATCATAACTTGATATCCAAGCTTCTTTTTATAAAACTTTGTGAATAAAAGTTGTATACTTTGTGATGGACTACAACTTTCATGTTATAAGTTTTGTTTGAATCCATTTGCATCTTGGTGAAAATGTGGGGTAAAGTTAGGAAAAAATAAGAAAATTTCATAACTTAGAAAATTTATAAGTTATGAAATTTTTCCATTTTAAACCCTAATTTGCATTTTTGGGTTTCTTGATGAACAAGTTTCATAATTTGACATGTCTTTATTAAAAATGACCCTTGGCACTTGATTTTGACCAAAAAGTCAAAGTTTGACTTTTCAGTGTACAGTCAAACTTTGATCAGTTGACTGAAAAATTCATCTGTCAATCCCATGCATTTGGGATCTTTTGAACTTTTTGAATGGGTCAAGGCAATGTCATTGAGTCCTTGTGTCCATGTTTGAGCTTGTTTTGCCATTGGCTAGGGCAAACAGTCAAAAATTGCCCTTGTGCAGTCAAAACCCTAAAAATGACCATTTTGCCCTTTTGGTGATCTGATCAAATTTCTTGTGGAATTGTGATCCAAACTTGATCAAATGTTTCATATGAGTTCATTATGTTGATGTGGTTCAAATTTCATGAGGTTTGACTGTCAATTGGCCACAGTTGACTTTTTTCTCAATACAGTTGATTTCTAGGTCAACTGTCGAATTGACTGGGCAAAAATTTGATTCAAGGCTTGAAACTTGGCATGGGCAAGCTTGTGAGTTCAACATGAAGCATGAAAGTTACTTTGGGCATTTTAGGTCCAAACATCTCTGTGCAGACTCAAACCCTAATTTAGGTCAACAGTGCAAGGAGGTGTCTTGAGCAGAGCAAACCCTAGCTTGATCTTGAGTTCCAAGAGTCTTGTGATGAGAAAATGTTGATGAAATGAGAGGGAAAATTTTGGGGTACAACAGTTGCCCCTGTTCAATATTCTTGAACCTGAAGAGTTAGATTGGCAAGTTTTCCCTTCGCGACTCGAAGGTAAAAGAGGATTGGACACTAGAGTGCCCATAAATTTGCACTCGTCAAAATATAGCTGAGGAAATGGGCTTAAAGATGCCATTTAGAGATGGTAGAATCTTGGTGGATATGGGCTTAAAGATGCCATCCATGAATGTTTGTTGAATTGCAATGTTGTAGGCCAGAAGAATAAGCGTCAAAATGGTATCCGTGTCTTGGAATGCATTTGAACTGTATCTGGCGATTGAGTCTGTATGAGAAAAAGAAT
Source organism: Vicia faba (assembly GCA_948472305.1). Taxonomy (NCBI): domain Eukaryota; kingdom Viridiplantae; phylum Streptophyta; class Magnoliopsida; order Fabales; family Fabaceae; genus Vicia; species Vicia faba. The sequence continues at coordinate 106,447,225 of OX451736.1, forward strand.
GGCGTCCGTGTCTGGAGCGTATCTGAGATGTAACTGTATTTGATTCTTTGAATGAATATCAGAATGACTGTCGTGTCTAGAGTGTATCTATATTATATCTGAAGTTGAGATCTGTATGAGTAGCAGAATGACTTCGGTATCTGGAGTGAATCTGGAACTGTAACTGGAATCTGAACAAGTGACAGAAAGATTTCTGTGGCGACTGCACTGGGGAGAATCAAACTGCTGGTTTAAAGGGCCAGAATGACATCCGTGTTTGGAGCTTATCTGAACTTGTAGTTGAATCTGAATGAGAGATAGAATGGCTGTCGTTTCTGAAGCGTATCTAGTCTGTATCAGATTGTTGAAGTCTGAATGAGTAGTAGAATGACCGCCGTATCTGGGGTGTATCCATAATGTATCTGAATAATTGTTAACGATAGCCTTTTAATCTTATTCTGAAAAGGGTAAAATGTTAGCTAAAACACAAAGTTATGTTGTATGATGTGATCGGTGGATCTGGAACTGACTGTTTAACGCTGGTTCGCGAAATGTCGCGGAAGCAAGAGTCGCCACCGTCTTTTATTTTCTCCAAATGGAAAGGACAAAAGCACAGAAAAATTCCTTAAAGAGATTGCTCTCGGTTCGGGAGGTAGATTATAGAAAGGGAAGGTGTTAGCACCCTTTCTATCCATGGTTATCCATGGGCTCTTAGATACTTGCTCATTTGTGTTTTCAAAAATGGTTTGTTTGCTTTTCAACTGTGGGTTTTAAAAAGTTTCTTTGAAAATTCCAGTTCGACTCTTGTACCGGTCCTCAAGAGTGTTTGAAAAAATGCTTTCGAAAGCTTTTTGAAAATGTGTTGGTGTGAAAAGTATTTTCGAATTTGTTTTGAATTTAGAGCAAGTATCAAGAGTCGTCTACCTACCCTAAGGAATTCGTCTGTGTAGATGTCTTTTAAAGTAGTGCCATCCCACCATTGAGAGGTAGGTAGCACCACCGTTGGAGGTGTTCGGGTCAATTCGATGTTCGGGACATGGTGATCACCAGAGCAATGGGAAGACACCTTAGAAGCTACCCTCATGCCAGGTTCCCGGCTCATGAGGACTTACTAAGACATCCTCTACTCGACGATCACCTTTCGAGGCAAGGCAACAGTGAGGCATACCCTAGGGGTGGTGTGTGTGATTCATGTGCCGTTTTCATTTGCATTTATCTTGTCATGTTATTGGTGTTCTACGCTTGTTTTTATTTTGTCCATACAGTCTTTCATGCCATTATTTAACAGTTAAGATATTTGCGGGAAAAGTAAATTCTAAGCTATTACAAACGGCGCGGGTCCACATCGCCAAAATTAACCAGGACCCGATTTGACAGAAAAATAAAGAGATTAAAAGCAAATAAAGAATTAAAAGTGCGAGTAATTAAATACATGGCTTCGGGAGAGATACATAAGTATTATAATGAAATAAAATAAATACGCGAATTAATGAGAATTAAACGAAACGAGGGCGTTGGACCCTTTTGCAAAGATTAAAATTAATGAGGAATTAATTAATTAAAAAGAAAGAAAGAATTTGTTTTTGGTATTTTTTAGTATTTTAGGATTTAATAGAAAAAATTAATTGCAATTAAACTCTAACCCTAATTCTATTTTATTTTAAATTTTTTAAGAAGACATTAGAATTTAACCTAAATTAAACCTAATTTTTGTATACAAATTTAATTATAAAAATAAATAAAATAAATAATATTATTATAAAAAAAAAGAAAAATCAAAAAGGAATGAAAACATTAATTAAACCTAATTCTATGTTTTTTATATTTTTATTAAAAGAATTAAAATTGCAAACCTAATTTAAAACTAAATTCAATTACATGCAATTTATTTAAAAAAATACTAAAATTATTTATTGTTTTTTTTTTCTGATTTTTTATGGGTTTTTTATATTTATGGAAATAATAAAATTAATTACTAGAACAATAATTAAAAAGAAAAATAGAAAATAAAGAAAATAAAGAAAATGGGAAGAATTGCAAACCAAAGGGGGTTCAGATCCCAAATTAGGAGGTATTGGATAGCAGTCCAGGCCCACTTAAATTGATGGCCTCTTTGACTTTTCAGGACGCGTGTACACGCGTTGACCAAGGTGTATGGTGCTCTCCAATCCAGGGCCTTTGATCTGATGAAGCTGGACGCGTGGATGGATAGATGATGAAGGAATATGATGGCCCTTAATATCACGCCTGCATGTGATTGTAAACTGAAAAATAATATTGAAACAATGAAGACCTGGGGCTCGAACCCAGGTCATGGATGTTGCTATCACTATGCCTTGCCAGTTGTTCTATATGCGCGTTTTGATTAATAAACAAACAACAAATATTATAAAAAGAAAACAAAAGGTTAATGAACTTTGCGCGCGAGATTCAAATAGCCCTATCACCTCACGCCACTTCATCGTCTCCTTCATTGGTTTTTTATTTTTCTGAAATATATAAGCAAAGAGCAACGATTTTCAAACGTTGCTGAAAGTAAGATATGAGAAAATAGCGAATGGCCCTCTGACGCTCATAAATTGAGCGCGAGGGTGGGTTCAAGATCGTCCAAGTGCGCTTATTCTCATGGTATGGGTCTGGAAGGCCAATTTTCCTTTGTCTCAAAAGCCCTAATTCCAAGGTCCTGTAACCCTAGAAGTCGACCATGGCGAAATCGTCTATACAGCTCAAAAACACAATTAAACGCATGGGTTAGCTTGCAAACACTTCACTGATCATGAATATATAAGCAAAACGTTATGAATGTGCGTGGATGTTAAAACACGATAATGAAAAAAAATGGCAAAAGTGTGACTTCTGGATACCGTTTCACAGCGTTTGGATTGATGTTTTTGATTGGAATCCGTCCAATGATGCTTGAGGAAGCTAATGAGATAGCAATCGTGGCTTGAAACCTCCTGCAAGTTAGTTTTCAGTTATTGAGTTTCTTGCCAAAAATTCAAGTTTGTCAATGGCTTTTCTGAGCAGCTGCGCATGTGTATTGATTAGGGTTGTGATTAGGCTTTTGTATTGAGTCCATTAGGTCAAGAAAAGTAGAACAAATCCAATGCATTCATGGTTTTTGGAAATTTGATTTTTAAGGATCTTTTTCAATCTTTTCCATGTGTTCTTGTATCAATTATGATCAATTTACTCCAAATCTTTCCTTATTTGATTTCACACGAATTATTGAGTGGATTTTGTGCACAAAGAGATTATAAAACCTAGATTACATATTTTTCATATATTTAATTTGATTTAAATGAATTATTATAAATAAAAATTCAAATAAATAAATAAAAAATGATAAAATACTTCCCTTTGGGCCAAGTGGTCGTGCACATGCCATGGATGATGATTTGTGGAGGAAAAATGGGCCCATTAGCAATTTTAGGTCATTTGAATCAATGTTGACTTTTCAAAATATCCAAAAATTTCCCAACTTCCACAAGGCATAACTTGCTAAATTTTTAAGCTTTTCTCATGTTCTTGGACATTTTGGAAAGGTCTTTGAGTCCTCTAACCAATGCCTTTGGTCCCATGTCATTTTGATTTACCAATCTCAAGTTATGGCCTTTGACTTAAAGTCCCTTTTTGTTGACTTTTGAAAATGACCTATAATGTTGAAATTGATAACTTTTTGTGAGAGCATTTCTTGGACTTGAAGTATGAAGATGAGTTGTAGGAAATGTCTTTCTCTTCAAAATTAGCTTTGGATGGAATTTTTCTGATAATCCATGTGGAAGTTATGCCCTGGTCAATTTCAGTTGACTTTTTCAGCTGTCCAAATAAGGAAACTTTTGCATCTTGATGATTTCTGAGCCAAATTTTGAGAATCATGATCAAGTATTGATCAAATGATGTTTGTGGCTTCAAAATGATATGTTGACCAAAAATTTGAACTTTTGACTGTCAAATGACCATTTTGCCCCTACAGTTGACTGTAGTGCAATTAGGGTTTTTGACTGTACAATTTTGTGCTGAATGTCTTGAAACTTGATATGAGGATGCTTGACCATGTTTGTAGGCATATGAGACTTGATTGGGCCCTTGAAAACTTCCTTTTCTTGATCAGAATCAAAACCCTAATTTTGACTGTATAGGAGATCTTTGCACTGTGCAACCCTTGGGGAATTTTGCAGCTTGACTTGGCAATTTCTTAAAGAATATGGGAGGGCAAATTTTGGGGTACAACAGTTGCCCCTGTTCAATCTTCTTAGACCTGAGGATGCAGATTGGCTGATGTGCCTTTCGTAATCCGAGGGTAGAAGATGATTGAACACTAGAGTGCCCAGAAATTTGCGCTCACATAGTAGCCGTGTGGTGATGGGAATGGGCTTATAGATGCCATTTAGAGATTGCTGGATAGGATGATGGGCTTATAGATTCCATCTGGATGTCGATCGCGTAAGAGATTCCTTAGCGAGAACTTGCGTACCTGCAAAACAGAAAATGAGTACCTGACACGTTGCAGGAGCTGATTTTTAGATGCTTGGTATAGATATGTCCTGACTGGTTACAGGAGCTGGGTCTGGAGCTTCAAAAGATGATGAATGAACCAGGGATGGTTACTACCTTAGCATGAATGGTAAGAGAACCTTGGGTGACTTTAACTTCAACAACGCTCGTTGAGAAAATCTTGGTGGGAATTACCATCTTCGCAGTATCGGGGAGAGAACCATAGGCAATTTATAATCTGAAAAGGAATTATCACCTCACTCACCGTCGGAGAGGGAACCATAGGAAATTATAATCTGAAAAGGAATTATCACCTCACTCACCGTCGGAGAGGGAACCATCTGAAAAGGAATTATCACCTCACTCACCGTCGGAGAGGGAACCATCTGAAAAGGAATTATCACCTCACTCACCGTCGGAGAGGGAACCATAGGGAAGGAATTATCACCTCACTCACCGTCGGAGAGGGAACCATCTGAAAAGGAATTATCACCTCACTCACCGTCGGAGAGGGAACCATCTGAAAAGGAATTATCACCTCACTCACCGTCGGAGAGGGAACCATCTGAAAAGGAATTATCACCTCACTCACCGTCGGAGAGGGAACCATAGGGAAGGAATTATCACCTCACTCACCGTCGGAGAGGGAACCATTTGAAAAGGAATTATCACCTCACTCACCGTCGGAGAGGGAACCATCTGAAATGAATTATCACCTCACGCACCATCGGAGAGGGAACCATAGGAAAGGAATTACCACCTCACGCACCGTCGGAGAGGGAACCATCGGAAATTATAATCGGAAAGGGGATTACATCTCACGCACCGTCGGGGAGAGAACCATAGGAAATTATAACCTGGGATAACTTCTACTGAGTCTTTATCAGAAAAATCTGTTAGGAGTCGATTTAGCTGGACTAGAGAAGGCCTGGGACTGGATAAGAAATCTTTGGAGTCGATTAACTGAACCGGTCTAGGTCTTGAAATATGATTGAGAATTTCAACTGCATCTTTCCTGAAAGGTAAAGGTCAGTTATACGCAATGCATGATATGGGTCAAGCGATGATGTTCTCGACATAAGTGAGATTTGTATGATATGATGCGTCTATGCATGCTATAATGATGTATGTGATGTTTATGTATGTGTTTTTCGTCTAGGAAAGTAAATCCTTGACGGATGCCGGGAAGTCATATCCTGGGCTGATATTGAAGAATAAGCTTTCGCTTCCGCTGGGGATAATACTTGCAAGAATGCTGGGGAGTGATACTCTGTGGGGAGTGGGATGTTTTATTGAGTGTTGATGATAATTTGCTGGGGATACCCTTGTTGTTGGAAGTGTTGATGGACTTCGCTGGGGGCAAGAGAACTTCGTCGAGGACGCTCTTTCCATGGCTTTTGGCTGAGGATAACCCAGTTATATCCTGTTAAGGAAATAACTCTTTGAATAAAGCCGGGAGACGTGTTCGTGCTCTGTGAGAATAAGCTTCCAGAATCTACTGGGGATAAGCTTACTGCTGGGGAGATGGGTTCCAACTTTCCTGGGGAAACTGGATTGGACTCTCTTGGGGAAGTTTTGATATGCTGGGAAGTGATTCCTTTGAATGTTGGTCTGCCGCTGGGGAATAATCTTTAGACCAAGACTGTCGTGGATGCTTGTTAAGAATATATGTATACTGCTGGGGAATGTTGATATCTGCTGGAGGATACCCAACTTCCTTGAGATTTGATAACTCTGCTTGGAGAAGAATGCACTGACTGCTGACTTACTCTCTGGGGAATTAAGATGTACCGTTATGTTCTTTAGCCGAACCTACCTTGGTACCTTGGAGGACAGAACAATTAGGTTGCTTAGGCCACTCTTTTATTGCCCCTGTTTCTAGTGTCACCTGTAATTAATCCTTTGTTTCGTATACAAATATTTATGAGTTAGCAAATTATTGTCAATGCATATATCACAAATTGAACCTTGGACGTTCTTTGCAAAACAAAACAGAAAAAGAAAAACATTTAGCACGTTTAACTGAAAATATATTTGTATTGATTTTGAATGGCCTGTGAATAGGCGTTTTGTGTACAAGAGGCTGACGTCCTAGTAAGAGGAACGCCGCCGAACAAGAGAGTTTATACAAATTTTGTACAAAAGAAAATAAAACAGCTGTGTGAAATATGAATGATCCACTGGGTTTCAACTCTGCTATTGCCTTTATAACTCCGAGCGTCTCATCACTTGATGACCTTGGTTGAAGGTGAAGCTGACTGATCGATGCCGTCTGAACTTGATATAGATACCGGATTCTGGATGCAAAGTGATCCAATGAGACATAGTATTACGCTTTTATCCCTAATTTTTGCCTGGATCGCCCTTTCGGGTTTTCGGTCCACCGGGATACCCATTTTTGCCCAAGCCGCCTTTTCGGGTTTTCGACTTGCCGGGTGTACAGATTTTTTCATTTTCATCCCTTCATTTTGCCCGAACCCTTTTGGTTCGACGGGAAGCCCTAATTTTTGCCTAGGCATGTCAGCCTAGCGGGTCTTTTTTCATGCGTAGTATCTTTTTACTATGTCTGCATTGGCGGGGTGAGGAAGGTCGTCACCATCCATATTGGTTAACATCATGGCTCCTCCTGAGAACACCTGTTTAACCACAAATGGCCCTTCGTATGTAGGAGTCCATTTTCCCCTTGGATCACTCTAAGGAAGGATGATTCGCTTGATTACCAGATCCCCAACTTGATATTCCTGTGGTCTGACCTTTTTGTTAAATGCCCTGATCATCCGTTTCTGATATGTCTGACCATGACAGATAGCAGCAAGTCTCTTTTCATCAATGAGGTTGAGCTGATCAAGTCGTGTCTGGATCCAATCATCTTCATTCAGGTTTGCATCCTTCATTATCCGGAGAGAGGGTATTTGCACTTCAATCGGTAAGACTGCCTCCATACCATAAACCAGAGAGAAGGGAGTTGCCCCGGTTGACGTCCTAGCTGAGGTACGGTACCCATGTAGAGCGAACGGTAACATCTCGTGCCAATCTTTATAAGTCACTGTCATCTTCTGCACGTTTTCTTGATGTTCTTATTTGCTGCTTCTACAGCCCCATTCATCTTCGGTCTGTAGGGAGAAGAATTGTGGTGCTGTATTTTAAACTGTTCGCAGAGCTCAGCGATCATCTTATTGTTCAGATTGGTACCGTTGTCTGTAATGATCCTCTCTGGGACGCCGTACCGACAGATCAGATTATGCCGAATGAACCGTGCCACAACAGTCTTGGTTACCGTAGCATAGGATGTTGCCTCGACCCACTTCGTAAAATAATCAATCGCCACTAGGATGAAGCGATGCCCATTAGATGCCGTAGGTTTGATCTCGCCGATCATGTCTATACCCCACATTGCAAACGGCCACGGCGCAGTCAGAACATTCAGGGGAACTGGAGGAACATGCACCTTGTCTGCGTAAATCTGGCACTTGTGACATGTCCTGGAATGTTGGTAACAGTCAGCTTCCATTGTGGACCAGTAATATCCTGCCCGTAGGATTTTCTTAGCCATGGTGTGTCCGCTGGAATGCGTACCAAAGGTCCCTTCATGTAGCTCTTCCATGATCCTTTCTGCTTCAGTCTTATCCACACAACGCAGTAAGGTTGAATCATGGTTTCGCTTGTACAAGATGCCGTTGCTAAGGAAGAACTTGGCTGCGAACCTTCTCAGGAATTTCTTATCATTGATAGAGGCACCTTCAGGGTATTCCTGAGTTTCTAAGTATCTCTTCACCTCATGGTACCAAGGCTTCTCAGTCACCAATTCAGTCTCGAGATCGCAACAGTATGTCGGTTCGTCCAGTTTCCAGATGATGATCCGGGGAGCCTTATTGTCCCATTTGACCTTGAACATAGAAGACATTGTAGCTAACGCGTACGCTAACTGATTCTCTTCTCTTGGAAAGTGCTCAAAGGTTATCTCTGTGAAGTGGGGGATCAGGGTCGACACACATTCTCTGTAAGGAATCAGGTTTGGATGTTTCGTATCCCACTCTCCTTTGATCTGATTGATTACAAGAGCGGAATCTCCGAAGACACTCAGAAATTTGATCCTTAGGTCGATCGCAGCTTGAAGACCCATGATGCACGCCTCATACTCCGCCATGTTGTTGGTACAGTTGAAACACAGCCGGGCAGTGAGTGGAGTATGAGTACCTTGAGGAGATATGATGATGGCGCCGATACCATTACCCAAAGCATTGGAGGCTCCGTCAAAGTGCATAGACCATCGGGATCCTGGTTCAGGTCCTTCATCCGGTCCAGGTACTTCACAATCTGTCACTATCATGATGCTTTCATCCGGAAACTCAAAGTTCATTGACTGATAGTCATCTACAGCTTGATGTGCCAAGTGATCTGCCAATACACTTCCCTTGATGGCTTTTTGGGTCGTGTACTGAATGTCGTATTCTGTCAAGATCATCTGCCATCTTGCAATTCTCCCAGACAGAGCAGGCTTTTCGAATATGTACTTTATAGGATCCATCTTCGAGATCAACAAGGTAGTGTGAGTCAGCATATACTGTCTCAGCCGGCGAGCAGCCCATACCAAAGCGCAGCAAGTTTTCTCGAGCAGTGAGTATCGGGTCTCACAGTCGGTAAACTTTTTGCTAAGGTAATAAATGGCATGCTCTTTTCGGCCAGACTCGTCATGCTGCCCCAGCACACACCCCATTGAGTTGTCAAGCACTGTTAGATATAGTATCAGAGGTCTCCCTTCAACCGGTGGCATAAGGATGGGTGGTTCTTGGAGATACTCCTTGATTCTGTCAAAAGCAGCCTGACATTCATCATTCCAACGTACTACCTGATCTTTCTTCAGCAGCTTGAAGATTGGCTCACAGGTAGCAGTCAGGTGTGAGATGAACCGAGCAATGTAATTCAGGCGTCCTAAAAAGCCTCTGACTTCCTTCTCTGTCTTGGGAACTGGCATCTCTTGAATAGCTTTGACCTTAGCAGGGTCCACTTGAATGCCCTTATCACTTACCACGAAGCCTAGCAACTTCCCAGATCTTACCCCGAAGGTGCACTTGTTCGGGTTCAATCTCAGCTTGTATAGCTTCAACCGGTCAAACAACTTCTGCAGATGATCTAGGTGCTCTTCCTCAGTCTGGGACCTTGCGATCATGTCGTCCACATACACTTCTATCTCATGATGGATCATGTCATGAAATAAGGCAACCATGGCACGTTGGTAGGTTGCCCCAGCGTTCTTCAACCCAAACGGCATGACCTTGTAACAGAAGGTGCCCCACTGAGTAACAAATGTAGTCTTCTCCCTGTCTTCAGGTGCCATCTTGATCTGATTGTAACCTGAGAAACCATCCATGAAAGAGAACACCTTGTGCTGAGCTGTATTGTCAACAAGGACGTCAATGTGAGGTAAAGGGAAGTCATCTTTGGGGCTGGCCCTGTTCAGATCCCTATAGTCGACACACATTCTGACCTTACCGTCCTTCTTTGGTACCGGCACCACATTAGCAACCCACTGAGGGTAAGAAGTCACTGCGAGAAACCCAGCATCAAACTGTTTCATGACCTCGGCCTTAATCTTCTCAGACATCTCTGGACGCATCCGACGGACCTTTTGCTTAACTGGAGGACAGTCTTCCTTAGTTGGCAAGTGATGGACCACAATATCGGTATCCAACCCGGGCATGTCTTCGTAGGACCAAGCAAATATCTCCACATAGTCATGCAGCATCTGAGTTAACCGTTGCTTCACGCTGAGCTCTAGGTTAGCACCAATCTTTACCTCTTTCCTGTCTGTCTCTGTACCCAGGTTTATGGTTTCCACTGGCTCTTCGTGGGGTTGAATTGCCTTCTCTTCCTGAAGCAACAGTCTCGCAAGTTCGCCAGGCACTTCGCAATCATCTTCACCTTTGTCTTCGGCTAAGTTGATCGGATTTTCGAAGTCATAACTGGCAGTAGCAGAGTCGTTACCAGTAAGATCCAGAGTGGATTGAAACCTGTATGAGTGAGTGTGTGTGTAAATACAGCTGCTTTGAAATATATGTAAAGGAAATAAAGACAGAGAAGGAGCACAATATTTGCAATGCGGGAAAACGTCCAAGATTTTCATTCATGATATATGAAATGACAATTTATATGCCCTCACAAATGAAACCACGGTGCCTCGGGTAAGACACCGGGCCATAAAGTTTATTTATTGTTTATTACAAAATAACAAAACATAGGAATTCATTACTCAGTAACAAGAGAAACAGGGAGATTGTCTTTTGCGCTCCAATTGTTAAGTCCACCGTCGGTTGCCGGGTAGATCCAGCTATCAAACTCAGCTTCATCAACTTCCTCTTCGTCCCCAATAACATTCACTCCATGCGCAGGCAGGGGCGCTGTCACTACATTAGGCTTCTCAGATGCCTCAAACTGTACCTCCTTGGCGTCAATAAGGTCCTGCAGCTTGTTCCTTAATGCCCAACAGTCATCAGTGGCATGCCCCGGGCTATCTGAATGGTAAGCACAACGAGCATTCGGGTTGTACTTAGGGGATGCAGTATTGGGGAACTTCGGAGCCTCCCTGACAGTCACCAAATTGGTGGATAGCAACTGTGGCAGGATCTGCGATAGGGTCATGCTTAACCGGGTAAACTCCCTCCGGGGTCTTTCAGCCCTTTGAAGATTGGTCAGCCGAGGAGCGGTAGCAGGCTTGGCAATCATTACCGCACTTACAGATTGGCGGCGCTCAGGTCTCTCTGATTTCCTGGAACCATATACGGCACTAGCCTCCTTCTTGAAGGGTTTCTTTTCAGAACTAGATGATGCACCCTTCGGCATCTTCCCAGACTTTAACCCAGCCTCAATTCTCTCTCCAGTCAGAATCAGATCAGTGAACCCTGCAGACGAATTCCCGATGAGATGGTTGAAGAATGGCCCAGATAGGGTCCCCAAGAACATGTCTACCAACTCCCGATCAGTCAATGGTGGCTGCACCCTGCCAGCCAGGTCTCTCCACTTCTGAGCGTACTCTTTAAAACCTTCACTTGCACCTAACAACATACCCTGGAGTTGGGTACGCGTAGGGGCAAGGTCGGCATTATACTGATACTGCTTATAGAAAGCAGTAGCCAACTCCTCCCAGTTACGAACCTTGGTCCCATCCAGCTGATAGAACCATTTGAGATGAGTCCCTGAAAGACTCTCTTGGAAGAAGTGGATCCACAAATTCTTATCCGCAGAGTACGGTTGAATTTTCCGAACATAGGACCTTAGATGCAGCTTGGGACAAGACGCCCCGTCATACTTAGAGAAGGATGGTGCTTTGAACTTGTGAGGGATGATCACACCAGTTGACAAACCCAGATCTCCGAAATCCAGCCCCGGTACCTGTTGAATCTCCATAGCCTTCAACCTATCCTCCAGTTGCTGGTATCTGTCTTCTGCAGGAGGGTACTGCTCTTCATCAAAATCAGTCTCGTTGTCGGAGACTACTGGACTAGGAACCCTTGCTTCTGCCTGAGGACTACTCTTGCCAACAGAAGAACCAGCCTCTTCCTGCTGCAAAGTATTGCCAAACCTTCGGCCCGAGTTGAACAGAACAGTTCTTCTCTTCTTCTTCTTCTCCTTCTTCAGGAGCATAGCCTTCAGTTCTTCTTGGCCTTGAGCCAGACCCTTGATTAATTCCTGAAACTGCGCATTCTGCGCCTGAAGAGCCTTGATGGATGTCTCAGTTAATGCAGAGTCGGGATTCATGATGCTGAAATAAACAGCGAAGAACTGTAAGCAACCTGAAAAGAGGAAAAACCTGCTATGCACATGATGAATGATATGTGTTTATGCAATGCATTCAAGGGTTCAAAAGTTCAAATTTGTTGTAGACAAAAAGGAACACACGTTATCATTAAAGAAATCATTGTTTAATACATCAAAGCCTCATGGGCAAAAGTACAAAAATCAAATCAATCCCAAAATATGTTGCGCATCCTCTTTGGAGCTATGTAAGTGTTGAGATTCCTCTCCTCATGCAACAGGCGGGTGAGCTCCAAGACCTTCTTTTCACTGGCATGTAGACTGTTCTCAAGAGAATTTCGTTCCTCCTTAAGCTGGATCCAGCTCTTCTGCATCTCTTCCCAGGATGTGGGCATATCAGGGTGCTGAATAGTGCAGGACACTTCTCCTTCCAAGACTGGTTCTTTGATCACAGGGAGCATATGAGGATACGGCATCACTAACTTCTGGGAGCGGGCTCGTACCCACTTGAGATAAGGTTCCAACGGGATGGAGTTCCTGTGCCCCAGTGTCTTGCTGTCTATCCTACTGGGCACCCTCCAAGCTTTGATAAATCTCTGGCGAAGTCCTTGGGTATCATTGTCGAAGTCAAAAACTATGTCAGGAATTAACATGTCATGAGGACCATCCCTCCGAGCATAACCAAACTGTCTCCAAGCCCGGCATGGGCTATAAGTAATACCTCCTCTGATTCCAAGTAAAGGAACATTAGGGTACTCCCCGCAACGATCAATGATAGTGACATCTTCTCTGGACCTAGGGCACCAATGTATATCTGCATGTGTAAGAGTCATCAACCGTTGTGACCATCTCAAACCCCGCTCATTCTTCAAGACCGATTGTGGAAGGTGCGAAATAAACCACCTTCCCAGGAGAGGAGTGCAACACATAAGGACACCTCTTTTTCTCATGGTTCGAGTGTAACATGAGTGAAGGATGTCCCCCAGCAACGTAGGTATAGGATTCCTGGACATAAAGATCTGGACAGCACTGATATCAATAAGCTGATCTGGGTTAGGGAACAACACCAAACCATAGACAAGGAGGGCCACAACCTCCTCAAAAGCTTGCAAGTCAAGGGAGTTCCAACATTCATGGGCCTTTTCAAAAAGAAACCTGGCTAAGAACCCTTTGATACCACTTCTGACTTCCCAATGTCCCTTGAGGTCAGATGACTGTAGGTGCAAGGCTTTAGCAATCTCTTCAAGCTTAGGTTCCTTTTCTGTACCGTTGAAGGGTAGCTGATCAAGGATAGGTGTGATCGGTGGATCTGGAACTGACTGTTTAACGCTGGTTCGCGAAATGTCGCGGAAGCAAGAGTCGCCACCGTCTTTTATTTTCTCCAAATGGAAAGGACAAAAGCACAGAAAAATTCCTTAAAGAGATCGCTCTCGGTTCGGGAGGTAGATTATAGAAAGGGAAGGTGTTAGCACCCTTTCTATCCATGGTTATCCATAGGCTCTTAGATACCTGCTCAATGTGTTTTCAAAATTGTTTGTTTGCTTTTCAATGTGGGTTTAAAAAGTTTCTTTGAAAAATTTCAGTTCGACTCATGCGTCAGAGTGTTTGAAAAGTTTGCTTTTGAAAGCTTTTGAAAATGTGTTGGTGAAAAGATGTTTTGATTTGTTTGAAATTAGAGCAAGTATCCTTGAGAACCTACCTACCCTAAGGAATTCGTCTGTGTAAATGTCCTTTAAAAGTAGTGCCATCCCACCATTGAGAGGTAGGTAGCACCACCGTTGGAGGTGTTCGGGTCAATTCGAGTTTTAGGGACATGGTGATCACCAGAGCAATGGGAAGACACCTTAGAAGCTACCCTCATGCCAGGTTCCCGGATCATGAGGACTTACTAAGACATCCTCTACTCGACGATCACCTTTCGAGGCAAGGCAACAGTGAGGCGTACCCTAGGGGTGGTGTGTGATTTATGTGTCAGATTCATTTATTTTTGTCTTTTGTCAAAGTGATCTATGCGTTTGTTTTTATTTTATCATTCATTCTTGCATGTCATTATTAATAGTTAAAAGTGCGGAAAGATAAAATTCCTAAACTATTACAAAGGCGCGGGTCCACATCGCCAAATTAAAATCCAGGACCCGATTTGACATAAAATAAAGAAATAAAGTAAAGTGCGAAAGATAAATATTTACACGGCTTTGGGAGAATTACATCAATATTTAAAAGAAGGAATAAATAAAATGCGCGAATTGAATTAAAATTGAAAACGAGGGCGTTGGACCCCTTTTGAAGTTAAATTGAAATTAAAAATTAATTAATTATTTATTGAAATAAAAGAAGTGTTTTTTAGGTTTTTTTGTATTTATGAAATAAGAAAATTAAAATTAAAATTAAAAGAAACTCTAATTCTAAGTTATTTTTAATTATTTGAGAAAAATGTTAAAATTTAACTTAATTTACTAAAGAATTTATGTACATGTTTATTTACAAAATAAATTAGTAATTAATAATAATAATAATGATGAGAAAATTATTTATTAAAAAATGATGAAAAAGTTAAAAAAACCTAAGTTCTACATATTTAATTTATTAAGAAAAATATTAAAGTTTTGAAACCTAAATTAATCTAATTAATTGTTTAAAGTTTATTTACAAAAATAATAATAGTAAAATTAATATTAATAAAATAAACATTTTTTTTTATTTTTCTATATTTTATATTTATTATGAAAATTATTTTATGGAATTAAAAGAAAACAATTAAAAAACAATTAAAAGAATAAAAAGGAAAAACAAATAAAAATTAAAAATTGAGCAAACCATAGGGGGTGTCTGGCCCAAGGGGAGGTTTTTTGAAGTATTGACTCCTGAGTACCGTGGTCTGCATTCTTTGGCCATTGGATTGAGTTTCATGCATAAGTTGTTCTACTTTGGCCATTTGGCTTTTGGCTTTTGTGTTCTGGCTTCAACGTTCCTTTAATGTCTGGCTTAATGTCTGCCTCGCCATGTATTGGTGTCATGCATAAATTTTTCTAGTCTGGCCATTTGGCTTTTGGCTTTTGGCCATTTGGCTTTTGGCCTCAACGTTCCTTAGTGAACCTGCCTGAGATCCTGTCTAAATCTGCAGTGTTGAATCTCACAAACACATCAAATAAAATCATAAAATGCAAATAAAGCCAATATATGAAGAAATTTAATGTTTAGGCACAATATGGCATGTATGAATGATTATACCCTTTTGATCATGGAGATCAAATCAACCTTACCCTTACTGGAAAAGTAGTGACATGAATGCTTTTATGCCCTTTGGATCATGGAGATCAAGCCAGCCTTACCCTTACTGAAGAAGTAATAAGATGTTGGTTTGTAACTGAGATGGCTTTGTTTGTAGTGAAAGAGGGATTTGTAATAAGGATTTCAAGGTTTTAGGGTTCTTGAAAGAGTTTGAAATTCCAACAGTGTTGTGGCAAGGTTTTTTCTCTCTTTTTTTCTTCCCTCTTTTTTCTTTTTTTCTCCCCCCTGGTTTGTGTGACAAGAAGGTGATTATATAGTGGAAATTAGGGTAAAGAAAATGGGCTTTGAATGTGCAATTGGGCCTCCAATATTCACTTGAATTCGTCACTTTCCAGGCTAAATCGCAGGGACTTAAGTGCATTTTTTGAAGTTGAAATGTGAAAACAAAATGTAGCCTACATCGAGAACTAACTCCTGTCCGAAAATCGACTCAATCGGATAAACGGTGAATTAGTTATGAATTTTTGAAGTTTCAGCTCAGACAAACTTATTTTGGGCTCCAGTGTCGACTCTGACACGTTTTTCAATAAAAAACTGGTATTGATCGGTGCATAATTTGGTCTCGACTTTTGAAGCAAAGTTGTAGATCTATGAGTCAGGGACCTTGTGTAAAAGTATGAGCCCAATCCGATAAAAATTGACCGAGTTATGAATTTTCGATGTTTCGGCCCAGATGAAATAATATTCAGCATTCAGGATTTTCAGCATGTCACGCACTCTGAGCAAAAAACAAAGGCCTTTTGAATACCGTTTGAACTCAATACCTTCTGTGAAAATGTAGTCAACTCAATTTGTGAAATTTTGGCGCCGGAACCAGCTCGATACGATGAAAATCGACCAAGTTATGATTTTTTGAACATGACGCAAATAAACTTCTGTCACAAATTTTCTGCACGAAAATACCTGATAAATCCACATTTTTGAAGACCTTCTGATCGAAATTGGCTTCCAGCCGTGAGAGATGAAAACGTAGATAATGTCAAGACGGAATTTCGGCCACCGGAACAGGTTCAAAACGAGCCACGATCTTCAAGTTATGAATTTTTTAGCGCGTAAAAACTACACTTTCAGCACACTTTTTCACCATATTTCTTCGAGAAAACTCACACATTCGGATACCTTCTTTAAAGAATTGACTCTTGAGCCGAACCTGAATTTGAGAATACATTATCAGAGATATCTTGGCGAAAGAATACCTGAATATGACGCGCCGGGTTGGACTTGTGAATTTTTCTTGAAATATTTTGAGAAATATGGGAGGGCAAATTTTGGGGTACAACAGTTGCCCCTGTTCAATCTTCTTAAACCTGAGGATGCAGATTGGCTGACGTGCCTTTCGTAATCCGAGGGTGGAAGATGATTGAACACTAGAGTGCCCAGAAATTTGCGCTCACATAGTAGCAGTGCGATGATGGAATGGGCTTATAGATGCCATTTAGAGGTTGCTGGATAGGATGATGGGCTTATAGATGCCATCCGGATGTTGATCGCGTAAGAGATTCCTTAGCGAGAACTTGCGTACCTGCAAAACAGAAAATGATTACCTGACATGTTGCAGGAGCTGATTTTCAGATGCTTGGTATAGATGTGTCCTGACTGGTTACAGGAGCTGGGTCTGGAGCTTCACAAGATGATGAATGAACCAGGGATGGTTACTACCTTAGCATGAACAGTAAGAGAACCTTGGGCGACTTTAACTTCAACAACGCTCGTTGAGAAAAATCTTGGCGGGAATTACCATCTTTGCAGTATCGGGAAGAGAACCATAGAAAATTATAATCTGAAAGGAAATTGTCACCTCACTCACCGTCGGAGAGGGAACCATAGGAGACTATCACCTCACTCACTGTCGGAGAGGGAAACATCTGAAAAGGACTTACCACCTACTCACCGTCGGAGAGGGGACCATAAGAGACTATCACCTCACACTCACCGTCGGAGAGGGAAACATCTGAAAAAGGAATTACCACCTCACTCACCGTCGGAGAGGGGACCATAAGAGACTATCACCTCACACTCACCGTCGGAGAGGGAACCATAAGAGACTATCACCTCACACTCACCGTCGGAGAGGGAAACATCTGAAAAAGGAATTACCACCCCACTCACCGTCGGAGAGGGGACCATAGGAGACTATCACCTCACTCACCGTTGGAGAGGGAAACATCTGAAAAGGACTGATCGCCTCACTCACCGTCGGAGAGGGAACCATCTGGGATAACTTCTACTGAGTCTTTATCAGAAAAATCTGTTGGGAGTCGATTTAGCTGGACTGGAGAAGGCCTTGGACGGGATAACAACAGAGAATCTTAGGGTCGATTAACTGAACCGGTCTAGGTCTTGAAATGTCTTCAACTGGAATAAGTGTCAGAACATCGCCATATCTGGTTCATATCTGGACTATATCTGGAAGGAAATCTGGAAGCAGCATCAGAACGTCACCATATCTGGTTTACATCTGAAACTATATCTGGAAGGAAATCTGGAAGCAGTATCAGAACGTCACTATCTCTGGTTTACATCTGAAACTATATCTGGAAGGAAATCTGGAAGCAGTATCAGAACGTCACCATATCTGGGTCATATCTGAAACTATATCTGGAAGGAAATCTGGAAGCAGTATCAGAACGTCACCATATCTGGGTCATATCTGAAACTATATCTAGAAGGATATCTGGAAGCAGCATCAGAACGTCACCATATCTGGGTCATATCTGAAACTATATCTAGAAAGAAATCTGGAAGCAGCATCAGAACGTCACCATATCTGGGTCATATCTGAAACTATATCTAGAAGGATATCTGGAAGCAGCATCAGAACGTCACCATATCTGGTTTACATCTGAAACTATATCTAGAAGGATATCTGGAAGCAGTATCAGAACGTCACCATATCTGGGTCATATCTGAAACTATATCTAGAAGGATATCTGGAAGCAGCATCAGAACGTCACCATATCTGGGTCATATCTGAAACTATATCTAGAAGGATATCTGGAAGCAGCATCAGAACGTCACCATATCTGGGTCATATCTGAAACTATATCTAGAAAGAAATCTGGAAGCAGCATCAGAACGTCACCATATCTGGGTCATATCTGAAACTATATCTAGAAGGATATCTGGAAGCAGCATCAGAACGTCACCATATCTGGGTCATATCTGAAACTATATCTAGAAGGAAATCTGGAAGCAGCATCAGAACGTCACCATATCTGGTTTACATCTGAAACTATATCTAGAAGGAAATCTGGAAGCAGCATCAGAACGTCACCATATCTGGGTCATATCTGAAACTATATCTAGAAAGAATTGCGATGGTTGATAGTAATCATTTTTGTATTGATCTTTTTCCTGAAAAGGCAAAACATAATTGTATGCAAAATCATGATGCATGAACTGTATGTCTTCAAAATTAATGAGATTCGTGTAGTATGATGCATATGCATGCTATAATGTATGAAGATGTGATGTTTATGAATGTATTTTTGTCTAAGAAAATAAATCCTTGACGGGTGCCGGGAAGTCACTCCTGGGCTGATGTTGAAGAATAGGTTTTGCTTCCGCCGGGGATGATAGTTGCAAGAATTCCGATAGGAGAAGATAACTCTATTGGGGAATAAACTTGGCGAATGGGTTACTCTGCGGGGAGACAAATACTCTAGTAATCTTGCTGGGGAGCAATACTCTGTGGGGAGAGAGACACTCTGTTGATTGTTGATAATAACTTGCTGAGGATATCATTGTTGTTGGAAGTGTTGATGGACTTCGCTGGGGTAAGAAGACTGTGTCGACGACGATCTTTCCGTGGCTTTTGGCTGAGGATAACCCAGTTATATCCTGTTAGGGAATAACTCTTTGAATAAAGCCGGGAGACGCGTTCGTGCTCTGCGAAGGATAAGCTTCCAGAATTTACTAGGGATAAGCTTACTGCTTGGGGAGATGAATTCCAATTTTCCTGGGGAACTAGATTGGACTCTTCTTGGGGAAGTTTTGAACTATGTCAGGGAAGCGATTCCTTTGAATGTTGATATGCCGCCGGGGAACAATCTTTAGACCAAGACTGCCGTGGATGCTTGTTAAGAATATATGTGTACTGCTGGGGGATGTTGGGATCTGCTGGAGGATACCCAACTTCCTTGAGATTGATAATAGCTTTGCTTGGAGAAGAATGCACTTACTCTCTGGGGAATTAAGATGTACTGATCATGTTCTTTAGCTGGACCTACCTTGATACCTTGGAGGTCAGAACAATTAGATTGCTTAGACCACTCTTTATTGCCCCTGTTTCTGAGGTGGGAGAGGAAGATCTGTGAGGTGCTGATAGTTAGTTGATGGACAAACCTTCCTCTGGTAGGCAAGTGATAAGATGACAGGACATAGTCGTACGCTTTGATCCCTAACTTTTGCCTGGACTGCCCTTTCGGGTTTTCAGTCCACCGGGATACCCATTTTTGCCCAAGCCGCCTTTTCAGGTTTTCGACTTGCCGGGTGTACATATTTTTCATTTCAACCCTTCATTTTGCCCGAACCCTTTTGGTCCGCCGGGAAGCCCTTATTTTTGCCTAGGTGTGTCAACCTAGCGGGTCTTTGACTTTGCGTAGTATTTTTTCGACTATGTCCATGTTCAGGGAATGTGGGGAGTTGCCCCTGTTAGAAGGGTTTTGTCATGCCACCAGGAGGTATTTGATCAGGCAAGATTCGTTGTTGGAATGCCCCAAGTGACTCAGGCGGAGATTTGCCCCAAGCTATTTGGCCTTTGAGAGATTCTCTGAATCTTGATTGGATTGCCCCAGATAATGGACCATGGTCATGTCTGCCCCTTGATCGGAGGTACTTCTGTTCATTAGGCATTCGTCGTGCGAATTTCTATGCTGTTCAAACAAAAAGTCATATGCAAACAAAGTCATGTTAAAAATGCAAAGCCTATGTCTGTCTTGAAGATTTTGAAAGTGTATTCTTTTTCTTAAAACAAGTGAATGTTTGTGAAACGTGATGTCAACTCCGTATTTACCGTAAGCCTTAAGGAGTCAGGATACCTTTCGTAACAGTATGCTTTCGAACTAACCCATGCTTCAACTAGGACTTTTGAGGGTTATAACGTGACCTGGTTCACGGTTTAAGAAACAAAGGATAAAGGCTCAAATTTTGTTTGTACCCACCCGCTCTTCGTGATGTTCTCCAAACCTAAACTCAGTTGATCATACGTTAGACCTTGTTTGAGTCTTTGCTTTGATTTTCCAGTGATGATTCGGATGTTGATAACTTATTTTGAATAGGCAGTCATTCCTTTCTTGTTGAGGGTTGGTAAGACCTCTTTCTTGTCTGATTTTTTTCGTTATCCCTTCCTTCTTTTTTTGCCTGAGCTGTTTCCTTTTTGGAATTACAGTCAGCGGGATGCCCCAGTTTTGTAAGTCTCCTTCATGGGTTTTGACTTAATGGGTTTTTGATTTTGGTAATGACTGCCTTTCTTTATTGATTATTCGGAACCATCACTATCTTTCTTCGTTTTGTAAGGACTTCTTTGGTGCCATTTGTTATGCACTTGGATCAACTGAGAGACTACCCTGCCCCAGGTTATGATTAAGGGTTTTAAATTTCGAAAAGAAAAACTCCTACTTCTTTGGCTCAGAGGGGTTGACGAGGGATTATCTTCCTTATAACTCCACTGTTTAGGATTTGAAACAATGCCTGTACCTCATCAGCGGGGTCTGTTCAAAAGCATACTGTAGATCGTGGTATCGTTTTCGTCATCCTCCCTCAAGAGGCTTTAGAATTTTAGATCAAGAGTTGACATCAGAAAAAATATGGAAACAGTTTGCATATAGTGAATGCGAATATATTGATTCAAAAATAGACATAAGCGATGCATTAATGGAATAACAATGTTTTAACATGAATAAATGTTTAAACAAAAGAAAATCGCAACTTGAACATTCGAATGAACAAAAGTTTTCTAGTCTCAGGGCTTGTCACTTCACATGGTGCCTCTTGTAGGGATGGTAGAAACACTCAGCCTGGGCATCTTGGGTGAATTCCACAGCTCCTTCCTCAATCAGATCCTGGATCTTATTTTTCAGAGTCCAACAATCCTCTGTAGCATGCCCCGGGCTGTTAGAATGATAAGCGCAGCGAGCGTTGGGGTTATACCTTGAAGGTGTCCTGTTGGGATTCTTAGGAGGATCCTTTAGAGTTACCAAGTTCAACCTCAGCAGTTGTTGTAAGGCTTGAGGCAGCGACACGTTGAGCTTGGTGAATTGCCTTTTGGGCTCGTCTGGCTGAAGCTGGTGAGGTTGATACTGAATTGGTGATACTGAAGCCATATGAGGAGCTTTCTCCTTGCCTCTTTGTCTCAAAGATGGTCGAACGATGACTGGCTTTTTACCCTTAGACTTTTTCCCCAGCTGGTTATCCCGAAGCAGTTGGTTGACGAGAAACCAGAGCTCATCTTGTCTTTGAGCTAACCCTTGAATGGCGGTCACCTGCCCCAGCATCTGGACTCTCAGGCCATCCACTTCAGCTTGCAAGTGTTTCAGCCGTTCGTCCTCAGTGCTGTTCCTGACCAAAGTCTCCATGAGAAGTGCTCTCAACTCCTCCTGCCCCTTGGATAGATTCAGGAGGATCTCCCCGAACCGAGTCTCTTGAGCAAGAAGGTCCTGGTTATCTTGTTGGGAAGCCATTGCTGAAATAAACAGCGAGAACGGTAAGTGACCTGCAACAAAGATACCTGTTATGCAATGATGTGTATGACATGCATGCAATGTTTTCAAGGACCTCGCGGGGTAAACAAGAAAATTTGTTAGCATTGGAATTTATAGCTTGATTGAAGGACACCCATGTTGTTGAGAACTCTTCTTCAAGGGTCAAAGGCTCACCATATCCAGTGGGTCATAGCCCCTGACAACTTTGGCTAGAGGAAAATAAATCCTCTTTGCCCCTTGCTAGATGTTTGATTCATCGTGACCTGCATCACAAGCCCTTGAGATCCTTGAAATGGGTTAGGATGTATGTAGGATGTATGCAATGGTATGATGTTATGGTATGCATGGGGTAATGTAAGTAACCCTGTTATGAGTCCCTATTAAGGACTGCAAACCAAAACCTGCAAGACACTTAGTAAACCTGTCATGAGTCCCAATTAAGGACTAAAACAAACCCTGCAAGAAACTTGGTAAACCTTGTTATGAGTCCTGGTTAAGGACTAAAACAAAAACCTGTAGGAAATTCAGTAGACCCTGTTATGAGTCCTAGTTAAGGACTATAAACAAAACCTGTAAGCAAACTCAGTAAACCTGCCATGAGTCCTAATTAAGGACTATGGACAAAACCTGCAAAAACTTAGCAAACCCTGCTATGAGTCCCCATTAAGGACTATAAGCAAACCCTGCAAGTAATTCCTGTGTTAGATAACAAGCATGCAAATAGTCAAGTACGAAGGCACACAAGTCACACAAGAGACGCCCTTAGAGTTTAAGGCCGGCATGAGGTCTGGGTATTACCCTCTTGAAGTTGGTGGGTTCAACCTGTCCTATTAGAAGTAACCGGGTTCTAAGGGTCCCAATATCACGGGATTGCTTTCATTGTTCATCGTTTCGATTTAGCCACTGAACTGGCGACCGAAATATTCTAGGAAAGCAACCCTCAATTGAGTGTAGTATCGAGTATCAACCAACCTAGGACTGCACCAAAGTCAGTTATCTCACTACCCTAAAGAGGCCAAGATAGTTCAATTAAGGTTCCTAAGGTCTGTTGATGCTTCACGACACCACGCGGAGGCCCCGTACTCTCCTTGACTGAACTCAAGGGTTACCGGTACACACCAAAGTGCCACATCAACGTAGCAAACTGTTTCAACCATGTCGGTATACCCCGCACAGTTCCCTCACAGTCTTGTTGCTACTTTCTAAGAAGGTATCCCAAGATCCGGGTTAGGATCTATAGAACTCCCAAGCAACCCACAATTTAAAGCACCCAAGGAAAACAATTGAAAACACAGTTATGAACTTGCCCTAAGGTACACCCCACTTTAAGTTTTAGTCCCCAGCAGAGTCGCCAGTTCTGTGATCGGTGGATCTGGAACTGACTGTTTAACGCTGGTTCGCGAAATGTCGCGGAAGCAAGAGTCGCCACCGTCTTTTATTTTCTCCAAATGGAAAGGACAAAAGCACAGAAAAATTCCTTAAAGAGATCGCTCTCGGTTCGGGAGGTAGATTATAGAAAGGGAAGGTGTTAGCACCCTTTCTATCCATGGTTATCCATGGGCTCTTAGATACCTGCTCAATGTGTTTTCAAAATTGTTTGTTTGCTTTTCAATGTGGGTTTAAAAAGTTTCTTTGAAAAATTTCAGTTCGACTCATGCGTCAGAGTGTTTGAAAAGTTTGCTTTTGAAAGCTTTTGAAAATGTGTTGGTGAAAAGATGTTTTGATTTGTTTGAAATTAGAGCAAGTATCCTTGAGAACCTACCTACCCTAAGGAATTCGTCTGTGTAAATGTCCTTTAAAAGTAGTGTCATCCCACCATTGAGAGGTAGGTAGCACCACCGTTGGAGGTGTTCGGGTCAATTCGAGTTTTAGGGACATGGTGATCACCAGAGCAATGGGAAGACACCTTAGAAGCTACCCTCATGCCAGGTTCCCGGATCATGAGGACTTACTAAGACATCCTCTACTCGACGATCACCTTTCGAGGCAAGGCAACAGTGAGGCGTACCCTAGGGGTGGTGTGTGATTTGTGTGTCAGATTCATTTATTTTTGTCTTTTGTCAAAGTGATCTATGCGTTTGTTTTTATTTTATCATTCATTCTTGCATGTCATTATTAATAGTTAAAAGTGCGGAAAGATAAAATTCCTAAACTATTACAAAGGCGCGGGTCCACATCGCCAAATTAAAATCCAGGACCCGATTTGACATAAAATAAAGAAATAAAGTAAAGTGCGAAAGATAAATATTTACACGGCTTTGGGAGAATTACATCAATATTTAAAAGAAGGAATAAATAAAATGCGCGAATTGAATTAAAATTGAAAACGAGGGCGTTGGACCCCTTTTGAAGTTAAATTGAAATTAAAAATTAATTAATTATTTATTGAAATAAAAGAAGTGTTTTTTAGGTTTTTTTGTATTTATGAAATAAGAAAATTAAAATTAAAATTAAAAGAAACTCTAATTCTAAGTTATTTTTAATTATTTGAGAAAAATGTTAAAATTTAACTTAATTTACTAAAGAATTTATGTACATGTTTATTTACAAAATAAATTAGTAATTAATAATAATAATAATGATGAGAAAATTATTTATTAAAAAATGATGAAAAAGTTAAAAAAACCTAAGTTCTACATATTTAATTTATTAAGAAAAATATTAAAGTTTTGAAACCTAAATTAATCTAATTAATTGTTTAAAGTTTATTTACAAAAATAATAATAGTAAAATTAATATTAATAAAATAAACATTTTTTTTTTATTTTTCTATATTTTATATTTATTATGAAAATTATTTTATGGAATTAAAAGAAAACAATTAAAAAACAATTAAAAGAATAAAAAGGAAAAACAAATAAAAATTAAAAATTGAGCAAACCATAGGGGGTGTCTGGCCCAAGGGGAGGTTTTTTGAAGTATTGACTCCTGAGTACCGTGGTCTGCATTCTTTGGCCATTGGATTGAGTTTCATGCATAAGTTGTTCTACTTTGGCCATTTGGCTTTTGGCTTTTGTGTTCTGGCTTCAACGTTCCTTTAATGTCTGGCTTAATGTCTGCCTCGCCATGTATTGGTGTCATGCATAAATTTTTCTAGTCTGGCCATTTGGCTTTTGGCTTTTGGCCATTTGGCTTTTGGCCTCAACGTTCCTTAGTGAACCTGCCTGAGATCCTGTCTAAATCTGCAGTGTTGAATCTCACAAACACATCAAATAAAATCATAAAATGCAAATAAAGCCAATATATGAAGAAATTTAATGTTTAGGCACAATATGGCATGTATGAATGATTATACCCTTTTGATCATGGAGATCAAATCAACCTTACCCTTACTGAAAAAGTAGTGACATGAATGCTTTTATGCCCTTTGGATCATGGAGATCAAGCCAGCCTTACCCTTACTGAAGAAGTAATAAGATGTTGGTTTGTAACTGAGATGGCTTTGTTTGTAGTGAAAGAGGGATTTGTAATAAGGATTTCAAGGTTTTAGGGTTCTTGAAAGAGTTTGATATTCCAACAGTGTTGTGGCAAGGTTTTTTCTCTCTTTTTTTCTTCCCTCTTTTTTCTTTTTTTCTCCCCCCTGGTTTGTGTGACAAGAAGGTGATTATATAGTGGAAATTAGGGTAAAGAAAATGGGCTTTGAATGTGCAATTGGGCCTCCAATATTCACTTGAATTCGTCACTTTCCAGGCTAAATCGCAGGGACTTAAGTGCATTTTTTGAAGTTGAAATGTGAAAACAAAATGTAGCCTACATCGAGAACTAACTCCTGTCCGAAAATCGACTCAATCGGATAAACGGTGAATTAGTTATGAATTTTTGAAGTTTCAGCTCAGACAAACTTATTTTGGGCTCCAGTGTCGACTCTGACACGTTTTTCAATAAAAAACTGGTATTGATCGGTGCATAATTTGGTCTCGACTTTTGAAGCAAAGTTGTAGATCTATGAGTCAGGGACCTTGTGTAAAAGTATGAGCCCAATCCGATAAAAATTGACCGAGTTATGAATTTTCGATGTTTCGGCCCAGATGAAATAATATTCAGCATTCAGGATTTTCAGCATGTCACGCACTCTGAGCAAAAAACGAAGGCCTTTTGAATACCGTTTGAACTCAATACCTTCTGTGAAAATGTAGTCAACTCAATTTGTGAAATTTTGGCGCCGGAACCAGCTCGATACGATGAAAATCGACCAAGTTATGATTTTTTGAACATGACGCAAATAAACTTCTGTCACAAATTTTCTGCACGAAAATACCTGATAAATCCACATTTTTGAAGACCTTCTGATCGAAATTGGCTTCCAGCCGTGAGAGATGAAAACGTAGATAATGTCAAGACGGAATTTTGGCCACCGGAACGGGTTCAAAACGAGCCACGATCTTCAAGTTATGAATTTTTTAGCGCGTAAAAACTACACTTTCAGCACACTTTTTCACCATATTTCTTCGAGAAAACTCACACATTCGGATACCTTCTTTAAAGAATTGACTCTTGAGCCGAACCTGAATTTGAGAATACATTATCAGAGATATCTTGGCGAAAGAATACCTGAATATGACGCGCCGGGTTGGACTTGTGAATTTTTCTTGAAATATTTTGAGAAATATGGGAGGGCAAATTTTGGGGTACAACAATAGGGATCTTCAGGAGCCGGGAGAACTCCTCCAATGTAGGTACCAACTGATAGTCCAAGAAGGTGAAACAGTGATGCAGAGGATCAAAGAACTGGAACAGGACCTTTATCATATCTTCCTCAATATTGGTATTGACCAAGCTGATGAGGCTTCCATGTCTTTCACTGAATGAAGAGTTCTCAGGAATCCTGGATATAAGCTCCTTAAGCTGAGGAGGGATCCTTACAAGACTGATTTGAATTGTCTTTCTACGAACAGTTTCCATGTCCTACAAAACAAGAACAAAGATGAAAATTCGAACCCCTGAAATGGTTAGTCAATGCGTATGATGCTGGATGATGTCATGATGCTATGATTAAACACACCACAGATATTTACAAAGACAAACATGTAAGGCACACAAGGCACACAAGACAAGCCCTTAAGGTTTAAGGCCAGCATGGGGTCTGGGTAGTACCCTCTTGAAGTTGGTGGGTTCAACCTGTCCTAATCAAAGTAACCGGGTTCTAAGGTTCCCAATATCACGGGATTGCTTTCATTGTTCATCGTTTCGATTTAGCCACTGAACTGGCGACCGAAATATTCCAGGAAAGCAACCCTCAATTGAGTGTAGTATCGAGTATCAACCAACCTCGGACTGCACCAAAGTCAGTTATCTCACTACCCTAAAGAGGCCAAGATAGTTCAATTAAGGTTCCTAAGGTCTGTTGATGCTTCACGACACCACGCGGAGGCCCCGTACTCTCCTTGACTGAACTCAAGGGTTACCGGTACACACCAAAGTGCCACATCAACGTAGCAGACTGTTTCAACCATGTCGGTATACCCCGCACAGTTCCCTCACAGTCTTGTTGCTACTTTCTAAGAAGGTATCCCCAGATCCGGGTTAGGATCTATATAACTCCCAAGACAGTCCCACAATTTAAAGCAAGCAAATCAATACAATTGAAAACACAGTTGTGAACTACCCTAAGGTACACCTCACTTTAAGTTTGGTCCCCAGCAGAGTCGCCAGTTCTGTGATCGGTGGATCTGGAACTGACTGTTTAACGCTGGTTCGCGAAATGTCGCGGAAGCAAGAGTCGCCACCGTCTTTTATTTTCTCCAAATGGAAAGGACAAAAGCACAGAAAAATTCCTTAAAGAGATTGCTCTCGGTTCGGGAGGTAGATTATAGAAAGGGAAGGTGTTAGCACCCTTTCTATCCATGGTTATCCATGGGCTCTTAGATACTTGCTCATTTGTGTTTTCAAAAATGGTTTGTTTGCTTTTCAACTGTGGGTTTTAAAAAGTTTCTTTGAAAATTCCAGTTCGACTCTTGTATCGGTCCTCAAGAGTGTTTGAAAAAATGCTTTCGAAAGCTTTTTGAAAATGTGTTGGTGTGAAAAGTATTTTCGAATTTGTTTTGAATTTAGAGCAAGTATCAAGAGTCGTCTACCTACCCTAAGGAATTCGTCTGTGTAGATGTCCTTTAAAGTAGTGCCATCCCACCATTGAGAGGTAGGTAGCACCACCGTTGGAGGTGTTCGGGTCAATTCGATGTTCGGGACATGGTGATCACCAGAGCAATGGGAAGACACCTTAGAAGCTACCCTCATGCCAGGTTCCCGGCTCATGAGGACTTACTAAGACATCCTCTACTCGACGATCACCTTTCGAGGCAAGGCAACAGTGAGGCGCACTCTAGGGGTGGTGTGTGTGATTCGTGTGCCGTTTTCATTTACATTTATCTTGTCATGTTATTGGTGTTCTACGCTTGTTTTTATTTTGTCCATACAGTCTTTCATGCCATTATTTAACAGTTAAGATATTTGCGGGAAAAGTAAATTCTAAGCTATTACAAACGGCGCGGGTCCACATCGCCAAAATTAACCAGGACCCGATTTGACAGAAAAATAAAGAGATTAAAAGCAAATAAAGAATTAAAAGTGCGAGTAATTAAATACATGGCTTCGGGAGATATACATAAGTATTATAATGAAATAAAATAAATACGCGAATTAATGAGAATTAAACGAAACGAGGGCGTTGGACCCTTTTGCAAAAATTAAAATTAATGAGGAATTAATTAATTAAAAAGAAAGAAAGAATTTGTTTTTGGTATTTTTTAGTATTTTAGGATTTAATAGAAAAAATTAATTGCAATTAAACGCTAACCCTAATTCTATTTTATTTTAAATTTTTTAAGAAGACATTAGAATTTAACCTAAATTAAACCTAATTTTTGTATACAAATTTAATTATAAAAATAAATAAAATAAATAATATTATTATAAAAAAAAGAAAAATCAAAAAGGAATGAAAACATTAATTAAACCTAATTCTATGTTTTTTATATTTTTATTAAAAGAATTAAAATTGCAAACCTAATTTAAAACTAAATTCAATTACATGCAATTTATTTAAAAAAATACTAAAATTATTTATTGTTTTTTTTCTTCTGATTTTTTATGGGTTTTTTATATTTATGGAAATAATAAAATTAATTACTAGAACAATAATTAAAAAGAAAAATAGAAAATAAAGAAAATAAAGAAAATGGGAAGAATTGCAAACCAAAGGGGGTTCAGATCCCAAATTAGGAGGTATTGGATAGCAGTCCAGGCCCACTTAAATTGATGGCCTCTTTGACTTTTCAGGACGCGTGTACACGCGTTGACCAAGGTGTATGGTGCTCTCCAATCCAGGGCCTTTGATCTGATGAAGCTGGACGCGTGGATGGATAGATGATGAAGGAATATGATGGCCCTTAATATCACGCCTGCATGTGATTGTAAACTGAAAAATAATATTGAAACAATGAAGACCTGGGGCTCGAACCCAGGTCATGGATGTTGCTATCACTATGCCTTGCCAGTTGTTCTATATGCGCGTTTTGATTAATAAACAAACAACAAATATTATAAAAAGAAAACAAAAGGTTAATGAACTTTGCGCGCGAGATTCAAATAGCCCTATCACCTCACGCCACTTCATCGTCTCCTTCATTGGTTTTTTATTTTTCTGAAATATATAAGCAAAGAGCAACGGTTTTCAAACGTTGCTGAAAGTAAGATATGAGAAAATAGCGAATGGCCCTCTGACGCTCATAAATTGAGCGCGAGGGTGGGTTCAAGATCGTCCAAGTGCGCTTATTCTCATGGTATGGGTCTGGAAGGCCAATTTTCCTTTGTCTCAAAAGCCCTAATTCCAAGGTCCTGTAACCCTAGAAGTCGACCATGGCGAAATCGTCTATACAGCTCAAAAACACAATTAAACGCATGGGTTAGCTTGCAAACACTTCACTGATCATGGATATATAAGCAAAACGTTATGAATGTGCATGGATGTTAAAACACGATAATGAAAAAAAATGGCAAAAGTGTGACTTCTGGATACCGTTTCACAGCGTTTGGATTGATGTTTTTTATTGGAATCCGTCCAATGATGCTTGAGGAAGCTAATGAGATAGCAATCGTGGCTTGAAACCTCCTGCAAGTTAGTTTTCAGTTATTGAGTTTCTTGCCAAAAATTCAAGTTTGTCAATGGCTTTTCTGAGCAGCTGCGCATGTGTATTGATTAGGGTTGTGATTAGGCTTTTGTATTGAGTCCATTAGGTCAAGAAAAGTAGAACAAATCCAATGCATTCATGGTTTTTGGAAATTTGATTTTTAAGGATCTTTTTCAATCTTTTCCATGTGTTCTTGTATCAATTATGATCAATTTACTCCAAATCTTTCCTTATTTGATTTCACACGAATTATTGAGTGGATTTTGTGCACAAAGAGATTATAAAACCTAGATTACATATTTTTCATATATTTAATTTGATTTAAATGAATTATTATAAATAAAAATTCAAATAAATAAATAAAAAATGAGAAAATACTTCCCTTTGGGCCAAGTGGTCGTGCACATGCCATGGATGATGATTTGTGGAGGAAAAATGGGCCCATTAGCAATTTTAGGTCATTTGAATCAATGTTGACTTTTCAAAATATCCAAAACTTTCCCAACTTCCACAAGGCATAACTTGCTCAATTTTTAAGCTTTTCTCATGTTCTTGGACATTTTGGAAAGGTCTCTGAGTCTTATAACCAATGCCTTTGGTCCCATGTCATTTTGATTTACCAATCTCAAGTTATGGCCTTTGACTTAAAGTCCCTTTTTGTTGACTTTTGAAAATGACCTATAATGTTGAAATTGATAACTTTTTGTGAGAGCATTTCTTGGACTTGAAGTATGAAGATGAGTTGTAGGAAATGTCTTTCTCTTCAAAATGAGCTTTGGATGGAATTTTTCTGATAATCCATGTGGAAGTTATGCCCTGGTCAATTTCAGTTGACTTTTTCAGCTGTCCAAATAAGGAAACTTTTGCATCTTGATGATTTCTGAGCCAAATTTTGAGAATCATGATCAAGCATTGATCAAATGATGTTTGTGGCTTCAAAATGATATGTTGACCAAAAATTTGAACTTTTGACTGTCAAATGACCATTTTGCCCCTACAGTTGACTGTAGTGCAATTAGGGTTTTTGACTGTACAATTTTGTGCTGAATGTCTTGAAACTTGATATGAGGATGCTTGACCATGTTTGTAGGCATATGAGACTTGATTGGGCCCTTGAAAACTTCCTTTTCTTGATCAGAATCAAAACCCTAATTTTGACTGTATAGGAGATCTTTGCACTGTGCAACCCTTGGGGAATTTTGCAGCTTGACTTGGCAATTTCTTAAAGAATATGGGAGGGAAAATTTTGGGGTACAACATATGATATGTATGATGCAATGAACTGTGTTTCATCAATGTTTATGATATATGAATGTAATGGATATGCATGTAAGCTGAGTAGCTGTCTTGCTGAGGAAAATAAAATCTTGATATTTGGAGACAATGAAATCCTTGACTACTGCCAGGGAAAGTGAATCTTTGACCAGTGTTGAGGATTCAAAAATCTTTGATTGCTGAAGATGAGAAATCCTTGCTGACTACTTGAGGATTAAAGAATCTCTGATTGTTTGAGAAATGAGAAATCCTGGGACCAGTGCTGGGGATTGAAAATCCTTAGTGACTTGTGGGGGTTCACAAGGGTTCTGATAACTTCTGCGGGGAATGAGGATCCTTCAAGACTTTCCTGGGAACTAAGGAAAATTCTGAAAATCTCTACCGGGGAGTTAAAACCTAGGAGGCTTCTGCTTGGACAAATGAGACCAGGAATCTTTGGTCTGCTGGGAGATAACTCTGTGGGGAGAATGTTTATTCGACCGGTGAAATCAAGAGCTTTGGGTTGTATGCCAAACTACTGGGGAAGTTGGGGGAAATTGAACAGTTCCCACCAGGGGTTGATAGTTGGGATTTTGACTTCTGGGGAAGAAGGTTTAGAATACTCTGGCTCCGCCGGGGGATATGTTTTTCAGGGTTTTCAGGCTCCACTGGGGATCGGGAGTTTGAACTCTGGTGGGAACTTCAAAACTTATCTAAGTTGCGGAATCCAGTTTAGAATGCACTGGCTCCGCTAGGGATCTTGAAGCTTAACTCTATTGGGGACTTGTACTCCAAGGTTTTAACTTTGTTGAGGATCTGAACAAAGTACTGCAGTGGATTTCTCTTGGAATGGCACAAAGATATCTTCCTACACCTTCAACCTATCAGTAATTATGCTTTCTCAATTTCGTTTTATTTGTAAGTAGTGATTATATTCAAATGCATATGCCTATTTAACAAAACATTGGACGTTCTCAAATAAAACATAAGTGTAAAAAGGCAAAGAAAGGTAAACAAATTTCTGCACTTTGAAGTATCTTTGTATTAACTTTTGTAAGTATCTTTGTACAAAGGAGACAGACATCCTAGTAAGAGAATGTTGTCGTAAAAATTGAGAAAAATTTTATACAAAAGGAAGATGGCTATGTGTAATAATTCCATGGGGTTCCCATTCTGCTATAGCCTTCACAACTCTGAGTGCCTTGTCCATTCGCTGCTTCGTCCGCCGATGGCTGGATTGATCAGTAGCTTGGAGCTTTGTTGGTGAAGAGATTATCCTTTAAAGTGATCCGACGAGACATAGTCATACGCTTTAATTCCCTAACTTTTGCCTGGACCGCCCTTTTGGGTTTTCGATCCACCGGGAAACCCTTTTTTTCCCAAGTCGCCCTTTCGGATTTTCAACTTGCCGGGTGTACAGATTTTTTTTTGTTTTATCCCTAATTTTTGCCTGAACCGCCCTTTCGGGTTTTCGATTCACCGGGATGCCCATTTTTTCTCAAGTCGCCCTTTCGGGTTTTTAACTTGCCGGGTCGTTTCATGCGTAGTATCTTTTGACTATGTCTGCGTTCGCAGGGTGCGACAAGTCATTACTGTCCATAGTGGTCAGAATCATTGCCCCACCAGAAAAGATGTTCTTGATCACAAATGGTCCTTCGTAAGTAGGAGTCCACTTTCCCCTGGGATCACTTTGCGGTAAGATGATCCGCTTGATTACAAGATCTCCGACTTGATATACTTGGCGTCAGACTTTCTTGTTGAAAGCCTTGATCATCCGTTTTTGATACGTCTGACCATGACAAACAGTAGTAAGTCGCTTCTCGTCGATCAAGTTAAGTTGATCAAGCCGGGTCTGAATCCAATCGTCTTCACTTAAATCAGCATCCTTCATAATCCTCAAGGAAGGAATCTGAACTTCCATAGGTAGAACAGCTTCCATGCCATATAACAAAGAAAAGGGGGTTGCCCCTGTTGAAGTACGTGCCATGGTACGATATCCATACAGAGCAAACGATAACATGTCATGCCAGTCCTTGTAGGTGACTGTCATCTTTTGAATGATCTTCTTGATATTTTTGTTCGCGGCTTCAACAGTACCGTTCATCTTCGGCCGATAGGGAGATGAATTGTGATGATAAATCTTGAACTGTTCGCATAGAGCGGTGATCATGGTGTTGTTCAAATTTGTACTGTTGTCTGTGATGATCCTGTCGGGGACACCATACCGGCATATGAGGTTCTGCTTGATGAAGCGGGCAACCACATTCTTTGTAACTGAGGCATAGGAAGCTGCCTCGACCCATTTTGTGAAGTAATCAATAGCCACCAGGATGAAGAGATGTCCATTGGATGTCGTAGGCTTGATCTCTCCAATCATGTCAATGCCCCACATTGCAAATGGCCAAGGAACTGTCAGAACATTGAGAGGAACAGGAGGAATATGTACCTTGTCGGCATAGACTTGGCATTTGTGGCAGGTACGGGAATGTTGATGACAATCAGCTTCCATGGTAGACCAGTAGTAGCCTGCCCTTAGAATCTTTTTAGCCATCGTATGTCTGCTCAAGTGGGTGCCAAATGTGCCACTATGTATTTCGGTCATGATCAACTCTGCTTCAACCTTGTCCATGCAATGAAGTAGAACACAATCATGGTTGCGCTTATAAAGGATGCCATTGCTTAGTAAGAACTTGGCAGCAAATCTCCTTAAGAACTTTTTATCATTGACTGAAGCTCTTTCAAGATATTCTCGAGTCTGGAGTTACCTTTTGATTTCATGAAACCAGGGTTGTTCCACTACTTCTTCGGTGTTAATCTCATGACAGTGTGCAGGTTCATCCATTCGCTCTATGGTAATTTGGGGAGCCTCGTTATCCCAGTTGAGTTTAAACATGGAAGACATTGTAGCCAGAGCATCGGCTAACTGATTTTCTTCTCGCGGGAAATCCTCGAAGGTAATCTGCTCGAAATGAGGCAACAATGTCAAGACACGTTCTTTGTATGGGATAAGGTTAGGATGTTTGGTGTCCCACTCTCCTTTGACTTAACTGATAACCAAAGTCGAGTCCCTAAATACGACCAAAGATTTGATTCCCAAGTCTATAGTAGCCTTGAGACCAAAGATGCAAGCTTCATATTCAGCCATGTTGTTGGTACAGCTGAAGCAAAGTCGGGCAGTGAAGGGTGTATGGCAACCTTCTGGAGAAATGAGTACTGCATCGATGCCGTTTCCAAGTGCATTTGAAGCACCATCAAAGTACAGGGTCCATGGGACCCTTGTTCAGGTCCGTCATACAGTCCGTTACCTTCAATGTTGTCCAATGTCATGATGTCCTCATCGGGGAAGTCGAATCTCATAGATTGGTAATCTTCGATGGCTTGATGAGCTAGATGGTCAGCTAGTATACTCCCCTTTATATCTTTTTGGGTAGTATACTGGATATCATACTTAGTCAGGATCATTTTCCATCTAGCGATACTTCCAGATAAAGCAGGCTTCTCAAAGATATACTTAATCAGATCCATTTTGGAAATCAGCAGAGTGGTATGAGTCAACATATACTGCCTCAGCCAGCGAGCAGCCCATACCAAAGCGCATGAAGTTT
Source organism: Vicia faba (assembly GCA_948472305.1). Taxonomy (NCBI): domain Eukaryota; kingdom Viridiplantae; phylum Streptophyta; class Magnoliopsida; order Fabales; family Fabaceae; genus Vicia; species Vicia faba. The sequence goes on from OX451736.1 coordinate 106,482,430, forward strand.
TGTCGAGCAGTGAGTAGCGAGTCTCACAGTCGGTAAACTTTTTGCTAAGGTAATAAATAGCATGCTCTTTTCGGCCAGACTCGTCATGTTGGCCAAGCACGTACCCCATTGAGTTATCCAAAACAGTCAGATACATGATTAACGGCCTTTCTTCGATGGGTGGCATCAGAGTAGGAGGTTCTAGTAAATACTCCTTAATCTTATCAAAAGAAATTTGACAATCATTGTTCCATTCAACTACCTGATCTTTCTTCAACAATTTGAAAATTGGCTCACAGGTAGATGTCAGGTGAGAGATGAACCTCACAATATAGTTCAAGCGTCCCAAGAATCCTCTAACCTCCTTTTCAGTGCGGGGGGCAGGCATTTCTTGTATAGCCTTTACTTTAGCTGGATCAACCTCAATGCCTTTGTTGCTGACAATAAATCCCAGAAGTTTGCCAGACCTAACCCCAAAAGTGCACTTGCTTGGGTTCAATCTGAGCTTATACTCCTTCAACCTGGCAAACAGCTTTTGCAAATGATCAAGGTGTTCTTCTTCTATCTGTGATCGAGCTATCATGTCGTCTACATAAACTTCGATCTCATGATGTATCATATCATGAAACAAAGCTACCATGGCACGTTGATAGGTTGCCCCTGCATTCTTCAGTCCAAATGGCATCACTTTGTAGCAGAAGGTACCCTATTGTGTGACAAAAGTAGTTTTCTCCATGTCCTCGGGTGCCATTTTGATCTGGTTATAGCCCGAGAATTCGTCCATGAAAGAAAATACTTTGTGCTGAGCTGTATTGTCAACCAAAATGTCGATGTGTGGTAGGGGAAAATCATCTTTAGGGCTAGCCCTGTTTAAATCCCGATAGTCCACACACATTCTGACTTTGTCGTCCTTCTTAGGCACAGGCACAATGTTAGCAACCCATTATGGATAGGAAGTAACAGCTAGAAAGCCAGCATTGAATTTCTTCATTACCTCATCCTTGATCTTCTCAGACATGTCAGGCCTCATTCGGTGGACCTTTTGCTTGATCGGTGGATAATCCTCTCTTGTAGGGAGACGGTGAACCACGATATCTGTGTCCAATCCTAGCATGTCTTCATAAGACCAGGCAAAGATTTCAACATATTCGTTCAACAACTAAACTAAGCGCTCCTTGACACTTGGTTCCAGGTTGGCACCCACTTTTACTTCTTTCCTGTCTTCCTCCGTCCCCAAGTTGATGGTTTCTTAGAAACTCTTCATGAGGCAGAATAGCCCTCTCTTCTTGTTGCAGAAGTCTGGCTAACTCTCCCGGCACTTCACAGTCTTCGTCAACTTCGTACTCAGCATGATTGACCAAATCTTCAGAGTTATCGAAGGCTAAAGCAGAATAGTCACCCATGGAATCCAGAGTTGATGGGTACCTGCATTTGTGAGTGTGGGTGTGTGTAAGGGATAGCCATCCTTAAACAAAACAAAAATGCAAAAGGAAAGAAAATGAACACAGCAGTTTATAAATGAAGACGTCCAAAGATTCATTAAAACATGGCATATGATAATGAAGAAAATCAAACCCTTACAAATGAATCTACATGCCCCGGGCAAGGCATGAGGTGAAAATAGTGTATGAATTGTTTAGTTATTACATACCGAAATAAGAAATTGTTCAAAGATAAAATTACTGGTTGATAAAGGTGATGGGAATAAAATCCTTTGCTTCCCAGTTTCTCAAACCCCCTTCGACAGTCGGAAAGATCCAATCCTCAAAGTGGCCCTCTTCATCTTTGTTGTACCCCAAAATTTGCCCTCGCATTTTTCCTCAAGAAATCACAGCTTCAGGCGTTTCCTGATTTTTCAGACTGGCTCAAGAATCGGTCAAACAGACTTTTCTCGTCAGTCAGACACAATTAGGGTTTTACTGATTTTCAGGGCTCTAGAATGTTTCAAACAGTTGGTTTAGGGTTTTGGTTGATTTTGGCTCAACTTTAATCAGGCGAACGTTCTTTGGCATTTAATCAGGAATTAGGGTTTTTCGTGCGCGCGTTCTCAGAAAGATTTAAATTCTACAGCACTTTTCAAGTTATGCTGAGATATGGATTGAAACATTTGGATTGAGTTCGCACTGTGTGATTAAATCAGTGAAAGGATACATTCAGTTTGAATTTGCAGTGCTTGGTAAAAATCAGTAAAAAGGGGAATGCGTCTGATCAATTGTTGTGATTAACTGTTGTTTTGCTTTGGATGTTGGAAATGCCAGGTTTAACTGATCAAATGCTAAAGCATTGTTTATTTAAATTATTTATTATTCTAAGATTAAATGATTGGAATTTATTTTCAATTATTAATAATTAAAGAATTATAAATAATAAATAAACAATTGGAGAAAAAAGAATTAATTGGATAAAGAAACTTTTATTGATTTTTAAATTAATTGTACAATTGTTTTGTTGTTTACAACAATGATTTTACATTTATTTAAATTTAAATAAAAAAAACTATCCTAAACATTTTTCTAATCTTCAATTCTTCATCTGCTATCCCTTGCTCCAGTGCTCCATTCATTTTTTATCTGCAAAATAAGAGAAGAAAAGTCAATAGCAGATAAATAAATAAAAGAGACAGATAAAATTACAGTTCATCATTAAGGGCAACTGATTGGGATCAGTTAACCCTCTCTGCAAATCATGGGATTTCTCCCGGTTCACAAAGAGGGATGAATATTTGTTTGCTAACTTGGAATGCACAAAGTGAAAAAAATGAAAAGTTTGTCAACATGCTGCAAAACAAACAGGATGGCCTAACCACAAGTCCAAATCAGACTACAAAGTCCAAACTAAAAGTCCAAATTCAAACTTTCTGCCAAAGTACAAAATACTGTCACAAGGCTACCAAAGCTGTCAAAAGGAAGATTTGGAAAGATATCAAAAGATACAAAAGTACAAGAAGCTGTCAAAAGAAGAGATAAAAAATGCAGAGAAAGCATGTTATACAAGCAACATAATTCTTTCCATCATTTCCCAAAAGTTGCCCTTTCAGAAAAGTACAAAGCATAACATATTTTAATGTTTTTGTACTAGAGAGAGAAGAAAAAGAGAAGAAGAAATAGGGCTTACAGGTTTAGGCTTGAGAGAGAAAAAATATAAAAGAACATGTCAATAGAACAGTAGGGAGAGGCAAACCAATACACACAAAAGAATGAAAACTGAAGCATAAGCCTCAACCATCAAACCAGCATAAACTGCACCAGTCTCAAAACCTTGAGACAAACGGTCAAGCCTAACAACCCAACCTGCCTGCAACATAAAACCAAAAACAAATACACAACCTGCTGTCCAGACCCCAAGCCAAAAGCCTTTAACCTACAAAACTCACCAAAAGGCCAAGTTTGCAAGCATGAGCCTCAAAGCCTTTAACCTACAAAACTCACCAAAAGGCCAAACCTGCTGAACCTGTCAAACAATACAGAACAAACATCCAAAGCCAAAACCTGCATTAACTAAAGCCAAAACCAACCAGTCTCACAACCTGTCAACAAAAGCTCAAAACAGACCAACCCAAAAAACCTTGTACCAGAAAAACAAACAAAATCACCAAAGCCTTAAACCACTGTCAAAGCTAAAAGCCAGTTTCAAACCAAAAGCCTTACCATTCAAAAACCTGCCCAGCTCTAAATCCCAAAGGCATTCAACATAACCTTCCAACACCATCCAAGCATCATCAAACATATCTCGGAAACACTAAAAAGATCAAACATCGCAAACCTCAGAGAAACCCTCATCATAGGCAAATAAACCAAGCATTTACAGATATACAGAAGAGGCTACATGAAGGGCCTCAGAAAAACTTCATCATAGGCCAATATACGCAAAAAAGGCAACAGAAGCGAGAGAGAAAGAAGTGAAGAATAGGCAACACAAAAGCCTCAGAAAAGTAACATCAAAGGCAAACATTCAAGCATACTAAGCAAGCATCAGAGACAATCAAAGCATCCAAAGCAACACAAGTGTACAGAAGCATACAACGAGGCAACGAAGAGGAAAGAAGTGAAATCTACAAAAGGGTTTTCAGTTCAATATCATCATCAAACCAAAAGTAAGACAAAGAGTACAAGGGTTACCAAAAGGCAAAGCTAGCTTCATCGCGCATACCCCTTCACCGTCGAGCCTCCTAAGCGCCTCCACCATTCCTTCCCCTCTTCAGTCAAGGTAGTTCTCTTTTCCCCTTCCCTTTCATACCTCAAACAAAACAAATCAAAACACCTTAATCAAAAAGCAGTAAATCATAACATGTAAAAAGGAATGAAACCCTAAGCGCGTGTAAAAAAAACAAGAGGATTACCTTTTAAATTTCGCTTCACTGAACCAAGGAAGAAAGAAGGCGAAGGAGGCGTTGATGGCTTAGGCGAAGGGGATGATGTTCAGACAGCCATGACATGAGAACGGATGAAGAGGAACGAAGTAAAGAGGTGAACGGCGCCTCTGCCTCAACAAAACCCTAGCATTTCCCAACTGAAAACAAATAATCAAACCCAAACAAGCATTGTTAAAACTCTGGGCCTAACCCGTTTCACAAACACCAAGCCCAAAACGCCATACAAATCTCCAAACCCTTTTCTTTAGAATTTAAAACCCATTTTTTATTTAACATAACCTTTTTTCTTACATCAAATTATTTTTCCTTTTTATAACATAATCATTATCTTGAATATAACATGTCCTTTTAATTAAAACTCTTTCTTTATTTAACTTAAAACTTTTTTAATAATTTGTATACATTTTTTTAATATACACAATATATTAAATATTAAAACATTTCCTTTTTATTAAAAAAATCTTTTTTACATAATTGCATAATTTCTCCTTTAAAAGTTAATATTTTTTCTTTCTTTAAAATTAGAACTTTTGATTTGTACATAATCAATTGAAATACTTTTTTTATACATAATATAATTTAAACTTAAAACATTCTTTTCTTTAATTAAAATATTCTTTTTGTACATAATAAATAAAAATACATTTTTTATACATGATTTAAATTCTTAACATTTAATTAAAATATTCTTTTGTATGTATTAAACACAAAATATAAAGATACATTTTTTATATCAAATGTAAAGTGACAATTTTCAAACTTAGAATACTTTCTTTTCTTAAATTTTCTTTTTGTACATATCAAAGAAAATACAAGATTACGAAGATTAAGTAAATAAACATTTAATTCTCACCTTTAGGTTAAACAATGCTTAATAATACATTCGAATTCACATTTTCCTAACTCGTAAATAATTACATACATGAACATATACACTTACACAATATACGATATATTTCACATTATACGCTTGATACAAATACATTTACATTGCTCCTATACACATTTGCTTATCTTATACATTGCTATACGTTACATTTACATTTGATCGATTCGATTTGGTTGTAATTTATTGGACACTACATTCCTAAAGTCTCATCCCCATTTGTAAATTTGTACCCCCACTCCCGGATACTATTTGTAATAGCGTAGACTTTAAATTCTTGCAATTTACCGCTTTCGAATTATACCATGGTTAGACCTAGGGTTTGTATGTACATAAAATCAAACGTTAGATAACCTAATACAACACAAATACATGAAATCAATACACAATCACACTTGCACCCCCTAGGGTAATCCCACATGTTGCCTTCCAAAATGGGCCATGCTTGCACGTCGAGTTTCTTTGGCAAAACAAATTCAAATGATCATAAGTCCCTCGATGACGCCTTCGAAAGTTGCCTAAATGGAATGATCATAGTCCCTTCGAAACAAATTGCCAAAGACACTTGGCATCATTGCATTCATGGTCCATACGATGACCCGCGCCCGTCCCGTTAAACATCCTAAACGCAAGATTGTCCATCAAATTCAATGGTGGAACAAAATTGTTAAAAAGGGGTTGAAAACATAGAGAAAACCTTTGAGTACAATAGGGTAGACAAAACTCTTAGTTACTTGAGATCAACTTGCAAAAACACTTGCCTTCTTTTCAAAACCACACTTCGCAAACACTTTCAAAACAAACTCTCAAAACATTTTGAAACATCTTTTCGAAAAGATACACACCTTTGTAAAACATTCGAGTAAAGAATTGTTACAAGGGTAGCCTAAGACAAGGCATCTTCTTCCAAAACATTTTCAAAAACACACACACACACCACAATTTCAAAGCAATCGAAAATCAAGGCAAGTGATCTAAAAAACCAAGTAACTAAGAGCCCATGGATAACCATGGATGAAAAGGGTACTAATACCTTCCCTTTTCATAATCTACCCCCCGAACCCACGAAATATCTCAAAAGGTTTTTGCTGTGCTTTTTAACCTTTCCTTTAGGATAAAATAAAAAGTCGGTGGCGACTCTTGCTCAACCGCACAAGTGCGAATACAAACGCAAAACTCAAGTCAGTTCTCCTACCGTATCACAGAACTGGCGACTCTGCTGGGGAGAATAATTCCTTGTGGGGTTACCTTAGGGTTTAGATCACCTTTGTTTTCAATTGATTGCTTTGTTTGCTTTTACATTTGTGGGCTTTGCATCGGAGTTTCATAGATCCTAACCCGGATATGGGGGAAACCTTTTTAGGTAGCATAATCTGCGAGGGACCTGCCCGGGGTATACCGACATGGGTGAAGCAGTGGCTACGTTGGTGTGGCACCTTGGTCTGTACCGATATCCCTTGTGTTGAAACGGGGAGAATATGGGTCTTCCAAGGAGTCATTAAGCACCAACCGACCTTAGAACCCTAAATTGACCCAACTTGGCCATTAGAACGGTAGCAGTATGCTACACTCATTGAGGCTAAACTCTCGCGATGGTTCCGGCCACAAGAAAAGATAGCGATGCTGGAGTTATGACCGATCGAGGGTAGCCAATGATTTGAGATCCTCTAGAACCCGGTTACTTTTGATAGGACAGGTTTTAACCAACGAAACTGAAAGAGGGTAGTACCTGAACCCCATGCAAGCCTAAACCTAAGGACTTGTTTGCTTTGTGTGAATATGTTTGTCTGTATATACACTTACTTGCTTGTGCATACATGTACATAACATCATGACATCATACCATAGCATTTTCAATAACCATTTCAAGGATCTCGAGGTTTCTTTTGATGCAGGGTTACGTTGAACCGGACGTCTACCAAGGGGCAAGAGGTTTCTCCTCTAAACAAATGCCATCAAAGTTCAAGTGCAACAACTTGAATCAGTGGTTATGACCCACTCGACATGGTGAGCTTGATTCTCGTGGAAAGACATCCACCGATACAAAGTTCTCCAGTCAAAGACCAAGTGCGACAACTTGAATCAGTGGCTATGACCCACTCGACATGGTGAGCTTGATTCTCGTGGAAAGACATCCACCGGTGCGAAGATCTCCAATCAAAGATCAAAGTTCAACCTCTAACATTTTCTTGTGTTTACCCCAAGAGATCCTTGAAAGCATGCATCCACATATCATGCATTGCATTTTGACAGTCTTCCCCTTTTTCAGGTTTCCTTACTCTCCTGCTGTTTATTTCAATAAGAGATGGCTCTAGAAAGGTCTGTCAAAGACATCCAAGACCAGACTGCTCAGCTGCAGGAGATGTTCCTGAACTTGTCTCTGGGGCAAGAAGAAACGAAAGCTCTCCTCACAAAGAGCTTGGAAAATTCAAACAATGCCAGGAGTGATCAACTTGCGGAGCTGCAGTTTGATCTGACAACATTGAGGACCCAAGTGATGGGACAGTTGGTGGGCCAGATGGCTCTCATCCAAGACCTATCTCAAAGACAAGAGGAACTCAGAGTTCTTGTCCGCCAACTGCTTCCAAACAACCAACTGGGGCAAACGTCTGAGGTTGAAGAGCAAGTCACCGCTCAGCCTCCATCCACTCAAGAAGACAAGGGGAAAGCTCCTTCGCTTACTTCAGGGTCACAAGCCCATCAACAACCTCTCCAGCGTCAATGGGGTAATCGGCGTAAGCAAGAAACGTCGGGAAGATAGTTCACAGAGACGGAGATACCATCATTCTTCACACTGAAGCGCCTGTTGGAGGTCAACCTGCTTACTTTAATGGATCCTCCTCAGAAGCTCAATACCTCCTCTCCTAAATATCGTCCCGACGCATTTTGTGTTTACCACTCCTACAGCCCGGGACATGACACCAACGACTGTTGGGCCTTGAAGAACAAGATTCAAGATCTGATCGACATTGGAGTGCTGGAATTCATGCCAGACAGCGAGATGAAAATCTTCCGTTAAGGGGTTCTCCACCTGAAGTGACAAAGCTCAAGCTAAAATACTTTTGCTTCCTTTTGAATTTTCAAAGTTGTAATTTCTTTTGTTGTCAAACAATTATCTGTTGATGTTTAAACTCTGTTTTCATTAGTGCATTGCATAAATTTGTCTTGAAATCATCCATGCGTTTCACTACTCTTATGCTTTTCTTTATGATATTTGACTCTTGATAAAAAGCTGTAAGCCTTTAGAGGGAGGATGACGAAATAATACCATGATCTTATACAGTATGCTTTTGAACAGACCTTGCTGATGATGTACAGGCATTTTTTTCAAATCCCAAACACTGGAGTTATAAGGAAGATAATCCCTAGTCAACCCCTTCGAGCCAAAGAAGTAGGAGTTTTCTGTTCTGAACAATCAAAACCTTTGATATAAACCTGGGGCAGGGTAGTATCTCAGTTAATTCAAGAGAAACGCACATTGAAGTCGCAAACTCTCAGTTCGTAATACAACGAACGACGTCGAAAAAGAAAGCATTCCTTTGGAATCAAAAGACAAGGGTGGTTCCCTATCACATAGACAGTCAATCTCTCAAAAGAGAAAAAGCCCACTAAGCCAAAACCTATGAAGGAGGCTTAAGAAAGCTGGGGCATCCCGCTGACGGTAATCTCGAAAAACGGGAACAGTCAGGCAAAAGTTAGGGATAACAAATCAAAATCAAAATAGTGAGGTCATTACAAAATCCTCAACAACATGAAAAATGTTGAAAAAGAAAAAGGAAATGATGACTGTCTCCCCAAATTCAACTGGTGAACCATCGCCCAAAAAGTCATTCCAAACTCAAAACAGAGTGTGACGCTGTTGTACCCCAAAATTTGCCCTCCCATATTCTTCAAGAAATTTCCAAATCAAGTCTCAAGATTCCCCAAGGGTTGCACAGTGCAAAGGTCTCCTATACAGTCAAAATTAGGGTTTGTGTTCTGATCAAGAAAATGAAGTTTCTAAAGGCTCAATCAAGTCTCACATGCCTACAAATATGGTCAAGTATCTTCATATCAAGTTTCAAGGCTTTCAGCACAAAATTGCACAGTCAAAACCCTAAATTGCACTACAGTCAACTGTAGGGGCAAAATGGTCATTTGACAGTCAGAAGTTCAAATTGTTGGTCAACATATCATTTTGAAGCCACAAACATCATTTTATCAATGCTTGATCATGATTCTCAAAATTTGGCTCAAAAATCATCAAGATGCAAAAGTTTCCTTATTTGGCAGCTGAAAAAGTCAACTGAAATTGACCAGGGCATAACTTTCACATGGATTATCAGAAAAATTCCATCCAAAGCTCATTTTGAAGAGAAAGACATTTCCTACAACTCATCTTCATACTTCAAGTCCAAGAAATGCTCTCACAAAAAGTTATCAATTTCAACATTATAGGTCATTTTCAAAAGTCAACAAAAAGGGACTTTACGTCAAAGGCCATAACTTGAGATTGGTAAATCAAAATGACATTGGACAAAAGACATTGGTTAGAGGACTCAAAGACCTTTCCAAAATGTCCAAGAACATGAGAAAAGCTTAAAAATTGAGCAAGTTGTGCCTTGTGGAAGTTGGGAAATTTTTGGATATTTTGAAAAGTCAACATTGATGCAAATGACCTAAAATTGCTAATGGGCCCATTTTTCTTCCACAATTAATCATTCCAAGCATGTGCACGACCACTTGGCCCAAAGGGAAGTATTTTCTCATTTTTTATCTATTTATTTGAATTTTTATTTATATTAATTCATTTAAATCATTTAAATATGTGAAAAATATTTAACTTACCCTAACCAATCTTTTTATACATGTTTTAGACTCAATAATTCGTGCACATTCAAATATGGGAAGATTTGGTTTGATTGGATCCTAATTGACACAAAATTGCATGGAAAAAGATATGGAAATCATGGTGAAAAATCAAATCTAAAAAATCATGATTGCAAGAGATTTGGAGCAAGTTTTTTGACCTAATGCACTCAATACAAAAGCCTGAATGCAACCCTAATGAGAATACACGCACAGCTGCTCAAGAAGGCCATTGACAAACTTGAAAAAATTGTCAAAAAAGTCAATTCTGAAATCATCTTTACAGGATGATTCAAAGCACAATTCTTGTTCCATTAGCTTCCTCGGAGATCACTGATCATATTCCAATCAAAAACCTTCACTAAAGCTCAAGGAATTGGTAACGAGAACCGCCCCTGTATAGAGAAAAAATCATGATCGTATTTTGACATTTAGGCATTCTTAGGGCATTTTAATTATTGATTTGCATTCCTTATGCCATTCTAATGCTAACCATATGATTCAATTATGTTTTTATGCTGTATACACGATTTCACCATTGCCAAGTTTTAGGGTTTTGCAAGCTTCAGATTAGGGCTTTTGAAACGAGGAAAAATTAGCCCTCAAGACTACCACCATTAGAATCAGTGCATCTGGACGAATCTAAACCCACCCTCGCGCCCAATTTATGGACGTTCCATGCCTAATCGCTATTTTCTTGTAGGACGTCTTAGGCAACGCGTGAAAACCGTTGCCACTGTTTTGTGTATTTCAGGAAAAAAAGAAACACGCGAAGAAGATGGTATCGTGGCCATCAATGATTGGACGGTTTGAAATTCGCGCGCTTTAACCCACTAATGCCTTGGCTTTCTTTTATATTATTTGTGCGTTATTAATATATTGAATGTGTAAACTGGCTCAGCTGGCAGAGTGTAGTGATGTTAACCCTCATGACCCGGGTTCGAGTCCCAGGTCTACGTTAATTTCCATATTATTTTGCAATACATATTCCTATGCAATTTCAAAGGTGGAGCGCACCATACACTCCCAAGATCCAGTCATCCACGCGTTGGTTACATCAATCAAAAGGTTCAGATTTAAGGCATATGGTAGACCCTGGTCAAAGGTGCAACATGGTGTCTGGAAAAGTCAATGGACCTGAAGGTCATTGGGCTCAAATTCATGGGCTACACCTCCTATCTGGGGACTGATACCCCCTTGGTTTGCCACTTCTCTTAATTTTCTCTATTTTTATTCTTGTTATAATTTTTTTTATTTTTCTTTTAATTACTGTTTGTTTAATTAATTATATTTTCATAAAATCATAAAACACATAAAAAAATCAGAAAAAGAGCAAAATATAATAAGTATTTTATTTTAATTATTTTCATAAACAAATTGTATATAATTGAATTTAGTATAAATTAGGGTTTAATTTTAATACTTTTAATAAAAAAAATCTAAAAATGTAGAACTAGGTTTAATTAATGTTTTATTCCTTTTTAATTTTTCTTTTTCACGATAATGCTATTTATTTTATTTATTTTCATAATTAAAATTGTATATAAAAATTAGGTTTAATTTAGGTTAAAAATTCAATATTTTCTTAAATAAATTAAAATAGAGTAGAATTAGGGTTAGTAGTTAATTTCAATTAATTCCTTTTCTATTAAATCCTAAAAAACTAAAAAGCACCAAAAAACATGTTCTTTCTCTTTTAATTAATTAACTCCGTTATTAATTTAATTTTTGCAAAAGGGTCCAACGCCCTCGTTTCGTTTAATTTCTTATTAATTCGCGTATTTATTTTATTTTCATTATAATAATTATGTACCTCTCCCGAAGCCATGTAAATTACTTCTCGCACTTTTACTTTGTTTATTTTTCTGTCAAATCGGGTCCTGGTTAATTTTGGCGATGTGGACCCGCGCCATTTGTAATAGCTTTAGATTTACTTTTCCTCGCAACTTTTAACTGTTAAACAAAGCATGCAAGAATGAATGGCCTTAAATAAAAACAAGCGTAGAACACCAATAACATGACAAGATAAATGCAAAGGAAAACGACACACGAATCGCACACACCACCTCTAGGGTACGCCTCACTGTTGCCTTGCCTCGAAAGGTGATCGTCGAGAAGAGGATGTCTTAGTAAGTCCTCATGATCCGGGAACCTGGCATGAGGGTAGCTTCTAAGGTATCTTCCTATTGCTCTGGTGATCACCATGTCCCGAACCTCGAATTGACCCGAACACCTCCAACGGTGGTGCTACCTACCTCTCAATGGTGGGATGGCACTACTTTAAAGGACATCTACACAGACGAATTCCTTAGGGTAGGTAGACGACTCTAGATACTTGCTCTAATTTCAAAACAAATCAAAAAAATACTTTTCACACCGACACCTTTTCAAAAAGCTTTCGAAAGTAACTTTTCAAACACTCTTGAGGACCGATACAAGAGTCGAACTGGAATTTTCAAAGAAACTTTTTTTAAAACCCACAGTTGAAAAGCAAACAAACCATTTTGAAAACACAATGAGCAAGTATCTAAGAGCCCATGGATAACCATGGATAGAAAGGGTGCTAACACCTTCCCTTTCTATAACCTACCTCCCGAACCGAGAGCAATCTCTATAAGGAATTTTTCTGTGCTTTTGTCCTTTCCATTTGGAGAAAATAAAAGACGGTGGAGACTCTTGCTTCCGCGACATTTCGCGAACCAGCGTTAAACAGTCAGTTCCAGATCCACCGATCACAGAACTGGCGACTCTGCTGGGGAATACTTTATAAAGTGAGGTGTACCTTAGGGTTAGTTCATAACTGTGTTTTCAATTGTATTGACTTGTCTGCTTTAAATTTGTGGGTTGCATGGGAGTTACATAGATCCTAACCCGGATCTGGGGATACCCTGTTAGGTAGCATAAGCTGTGAGGGACCTGTCCGGCGTAGACCGACATGGGTGAAGCAGTGGCTACGTTGGTGTGGCACCTTAGTCTGTACCGATATCCCTTGTGTTGCAACGAGGAGAATATGGGTCTTCTAAGGAGTCATTAAGCACCAACAACCTTAGAACCTTAAATGACACAACTTGGCCTTTAGAATTGTAGCAGTATGCTACGCCCATTGAGGCTAAAATCTCGTGATGGTTCTGGCTGCAAGACAAGATTGCGATGCTGGAGTTATGACCGATTGAGGGTAGTCAATGATATTGGGATCCTCTAAGAACCCGGTTACTTTTGATTAGGACAGGTATGAACCAACAAACTGAAAGAGGGTAATACCTAGACCTCATGCTGGCCTAAACTCTAAGGGCTTCTCTTGTGTGACTTGTGTGCCTTCGTACTTGATTATCTGCCTGCTTGTTACCTGACACTTGTTTCTTGCAGGTTCTGTTTATAGTCCTTAATTGGGACTCATAACAGGGTGTACTAACTACTTGCAGGTTCTGTTTATAGTCCTTAATTGGGACTCATAACAGGGTATCCTAAGTTTCTTGCAGGTTTTGGTTTGCAGTCCTTAATTGGGACTCATAACAGGGTTACTTGCATTACCCCATGCATAGCATAACATCATACCATTGCATACATCCTAACCCATTTCAAGGATCTCAAAGGCTTGTGATGCAGGTCATGATGAATCAAACACCCAGTAAGGGGCAAAGAGGATTTATTTTCCTCTAGATAAGGTTGTCAGGGGCTATGACCCACTTGATATGGTGAGCTCTGACTCCTGAAGAAGGTTCCCTTAACCAAGGTCGCTGGGAAATCAAAACTAGACATGATGACTAAAGTCAGAGGCTATGACCCACTGGATATGGTGAGCCTTTGACCCTTGGAGAAGGATTTTCTACAACAGGAAGTTTCTTCAATCAAGTTACCAGTTTTCAGCTCTAACAAGTTTCTCTGTTTACCCCGCGAGGTCCTTGAAATCATTGCATGCATACCATACATATCATTGCATAACAGGTACCCTCTCTCTGCAGGTTACTTACCTTCTTCGCTGTTTATTTCAGCAGTCTCGTCATGAATCCTGAATCTTCAACCGAGCACACTATCAAGGCCCTCCAGGCTCAGAACGCCCAGTTCCAAGGGCTGATCATGAATTTGACCCAGGGGCAACAAGATCTGAAGGCGCTGCTCTTGAAGAAGGAAAAGAAGAAGAAGAGGACTGTTTTGTTCAGCCCTAGACGCAGATCTGGGAACACACTGCAGACCGAAACTGAGAGGACTACTCCATCTGTGGGGAAAGGCAGTCATCAAGAGGAGAGGGTTCCCAGCCCAGTGGCCTCCGACAATGAGATAGATTTCAACGACGAACAGTACCCTCCGGCTGAGGATAGGTAGAAACAATTGGAAGATCGGCTCAATGCCATGGAGATACAAAAGGTACCCGGCCTGGACTTCGAGGATCTAGGTCTGTCTTCTGGGGTAGTGATCCCGCACAAGTTTAAGGCACCTGCCTTTGCTAAATACGACGGGGCATCCTGTCCTAAATTGCATCTCAGGGCTTACACAAGGAGGATCCAGCCCTATACAGCTGACAAAAACTTATGGATCCATTTCTTCCAAGAGAGTCTTTCAGGGACTCAGCTCGAGTGGTTCTATCAATTGAATGGAGCCAACATCCATACCTGGGAAGACCTAGCCACTGCTTTCTACAAGCATTACCAGTACAATGCCGACCTTGCTCCTACACGTACCCAACTCCAGGGTATGTCGCTAGGGTCAAGTGAAGGTTTCAAGGAATACGCGCAGAGATGGAGAGACCTTGCTGGAAGGGTACAGCCCCCATTAACTGACCGGGAACTCGTCGATATGTTCTTGGGGACCCTATCCGGGCCATTCTTCAATCACCTCATTGGTAATTCATCTGCTGGATTTACCGACCTCATCCTGACTGGCGAAAGAATTGAAGCTGGTATCAAGAGTGGGAAAATTCAAGAGGCCACACCTTCTGATACTCACAGGAAACCTTACACGGGAAAGAAAGAATCTAATGCTGCATACAGCCAAAAGAGTCGTCGTGACCAACATGCAGGGGCAGTCATGATCTCTGGTTCTGCACCACGTCGTCAATCACAAAAGGGAAATCAGCGAAGGCCGGATGAACCTAAAAGACAATTCACCAACATTAACATGCCATGGTCACAAGCATTACAGCACATGTTGAAGATGAACCTGATTGCGGTGATTAACCCTCCTGCAAATCCTAAGACTTCCTCTCCAAGCTACAATCCAGAAGCCAGATGTGCTTATCATTCTAACAGCCCGGGGCACGATACTGAGGATTGTTGGGCGCTGAAATACAAGATTCAGAATATGATCGATGCTAAAGAGATTGAATTCGAACCTGCCGAGACTCCCAATGTGATCACTGCTCCCTTGCCAAAACATGGCTAGGGTCGAGAGATTTTTTGTTCATTTGAATTCAAGTTGTATTTTCCTTTCTTGTTCAGATAAACAATTATTATGTTAAACTCTTTTATTTCATGAATGCATTACACATGTCTGTCTTGATTTAATTATGTTTACTATACTTAAAACTGCTTTTATATTTTTGCGATGGTCAACTCTTAATTGAAAATTCTAAGCCTCTTGAGGGAGGATGACGAAAACGATACCACAATCTACAGTATGCTTTTGAACAGACCCCGCTGATGAGGTACAGGCATTGTTTCGATCCCTAAACACTGGAGTTATAAGGATGATAATCCCTCGTCAACCCCTCTGAGCCAAAGAAGTAGAAGTTTTTCTTTTCGAAATTTAAAACCCTTAATCATAACCTGGGGTAGGGTAGTCTCTCAGTTGATCCAAGTGCATAACAAATGGCACCAAAGAGGTCCTTACAAAACAAAAGCCAGTGATGGTTCCGAATAATCAATAAAGAAAGGCAGTCATTACCAAAATCAAAAAAAAAAAAAGGCCCATTAAGTCAAAACCTGAAAAAGGAGACTTACAAAACTGGGGCATCCCGCTGACTGTAATCACAAAGGAAACAGTTCAGGCAAAATTTAGGGATAACAAAATCAAAAGAAGGAGGTCTCACAAACCCTCAACAAAAGCAAAAATGACTGCCTAGTCAGAATAAATCATCAATGTCCGAACCATCACTGGAAAATCAGAGCAAGACTCAAACAAGGTCTAACGTATGATCGACTGAGTTTAGGTTTGGAGAACATCACGAAGAGCGGGTGGGTACAAATAATTTGAGCCTTTATCCTTTGTTTCTTAAACCATGAACCAGGCTACGATATAACCCTTAAAAGTCCTAGCTGAAGCATGGGTTAGTTCGAAAGCATACTGTTACGAAGGTATCCTGACTCCTGAAGGTTTGCTGTAAAATCTTGAGTTGACACCGCACTGTATTACAAAAAATGCATTTTCAAAATTCAAGACAGACATAGGCTTTTGCATTCTTAAAATAACCTTGTTTGCATATGACTATTTGTTTGAACAGCAGGGAAATTCGCACGATGAACACCTTGTGAACAGAAGTACCTCCAATCAAGGGGCACAGTAGGAGCACTGCTCATTATCTGGGGCATGACAAAACACTGTTAACAGGGGCAGCTCCCTACATTCTGAGAACATGGACATAGTCGAAAAATACTGCGCATCATCAAAGACCCGCTAGGTTGACATACTTAGGCAAAAATAAGGGCTTCCCGGCGAACCAAAAGGATTCGGGCAAAATGAAGGGATGAAATGGAAAAATATGTACACCCGGCAAGTCGAAAACCTGAAAAGGCGGCTTGGGCAAAAATGGGTATCCCGGTGGACCGAAAACCCGAAAGGGCGGTCCAGGCAAAAGTTAGGGATCGAAGCGTACGACTATGTTCCGGTATCTCATCACTTGTCTACCCGAAGATTTGTCAATCACCCACACAGGTATCCTCTTCCCTCATCTCCGAAGCAGGGGCAATAATGAGTTATCCAGGCGATCTAATTGCTCTGTCAACCAAATTACAAAGGAAAGATCAACATAAGGATGATTACCATCTACCTTTACAAATTCCAGATCGTGGGTTAACATCCGAGACCAAACAGGACAATCATCCACCTAATCAAAATCATGCAACCCTACACCGGTTCCTTCTCAATTTTCATCCAGAAGTTTTTACACGAACTTATCCAATTAACCTAACCCCGGTTCCTCCAGAAGTCTCACATGGACCTATCTCAAGATGACCTAACCCCGGTTCATCAAGAAGTTTTTACACGAACTTATCCAAGCAACCTTACCCCGGTTCCTCCAGAAGTCTCACATGGACCTATCTCAAGTTGACCTAACCCCGGTTCATCAAGAAGTTTTTACACGAACTTATCCGGCAACCTAACCCCGGTTCCCCCCAGAAGTCTCACATGGACCTATCTCAAGATGACCTTACCTCGGTTCGTCAAGAAGTTTTACACGAACTTATCCTGCGGCAACCTAACCCCGGTTCCCCCCAGAAGTCTTACATGGATTTAGCTCAAGATAACCTCACCCCGGTTCATCAAGAAGTTTTACATGAACTTACCTCACCGAGCAACCCTACACCGGTTCCCTCTCTTCAAGATGCAATTACATGGACTCGTCGCCCAGCAACCCTACACAGGTTCTCCCTTTCCGAAAACGAAGTTTTACACAAACTCATCAAAGTAATCCTACACAGGTTCCTTCTCCATTTCAGATGCGGTTTTACACGAGCTCATCAGTATGCAACCCTACATAGGTTCCCTCTTTCAACTTACAAAATTACAGTTCAAAAAAAAAACTTCCCCAGGAAGGTTGGAATTCATATCCCCAAGCGATAAGCTTATCCCCAGTAAATTCTGGAAGCTTATCCTCGCAGAGCACGAACGCGTCTCCCGGCTTTATTCAAAAAGTTATTTCCTTAACAGGATATAACTGGGTTATCCTCAGCCAAAAGCCACGGAAAGGGCGTCCTCGACGAAGTCTCCTTATCCCCAACGAAGTCTATCAACACTTCCAACAACCAGGGTATCCCCAGCAAATTATTATCAACACTCAGCAAGGCATCCCTCTTCCCACAGAGTATTGCTTCCCAGCATGGTCGCTAGAGTATCTTTTTCTCCCCGCAGAATCTTCCATTTGCCAAGTTTATTCCGCAACGGAGTCATTTTCTCCTACCGGTAGTCTTGCAATTATCATCCCCAGCGGAAGCAAAATCAATACTTCAATAGCAGCCCAGGAGTGACTTCCCGGCACCCGTCAAGGACTTACTTTCCTAGACGAAAACACACATTCATAAAATATCACATACATCATTATAGCATGCATAGACACATTATATCATACAAATCTCATTTATGTTGAGAACATCATTGCTTGATCCATATCATGCATTGCATATGACTGACCTCTACCTTTCAGGAAAGATTCAGTTAAATTCTCAAACGTATTTCAGGGCCTTCTCTAGTCCAGCTAAATCGACCCTCAACAGATTTTTCTGATGAAGACTCAGTAGAAGTTTATAATGTCCTATTGGTTCTCTCTCCGACGGTGCATGAGATTTCCATTTTTAGGTTTTTTCTTTGAGATTATAATGTCCTATTGGTTCTCTCTCCAACGGTGCATGAGATTTCCATCTTAGGTTTCTTCTTTGAGATTATATTTTCCTATTGGTTCTCTCTCCGACGGTGCATGAGATTTCCATTTTTAGGTTTTTCTTTGAGATTATAATGTCCTATTGGTTCTCTCTCCGACGGTGCATGAGATTTCCATCTTAGGTTTCTTCTTTGAGATTATATTGTCCTATTGGTTCTCTCTCCGACGGTGCATGAGATTTCCATTTTGGGTTTTTCTTTGAGATTATAATGTCCTATTGGTCCTCTCTCCGACGGTGCATGAGATTTCCATTTTAGGTTTTTCTTTGAGATTATATTTTCCTATTGGTCCTCTCTCCGACGGTGCATGAGATTTCCATTTTAGGTTTTTCTTTGAGATTATATTTTCCTATTGGTTCTCTCTCCGACGGTGCATGAGATTTCCATTTTTGGGTTTTTCTTTGAGATTATAATGTCCTATTGGTTCTCTCTCCGACGGTGCATGAGACTTCCATTTTGGGTTTTTCTTTGAGATTATAATTTCCTATGGTTCCCTCTCCGACAGTGAGTGAGGTGATAATTCCTTTTCTTATGGTTCCCTCTCCGACGGTGAGTGAGGTGACAATTCCCTTTCAGATTATAATTGCCTATGGTTCTCTTCCCGACACTGCAAAGATGGTAATTCCCGCTAAGATTTTTTCTCAACGAGCGTTGTTGAAGTTAAAGTCGCCCAAGGTTCTCTTACCGTTCATGCTAAGGTGGTAACCATCCCTGGTTCATTCATCATCTTGTGAAGCTCCAGACCCAGCTCCTGTAACCAGTCAGGACATATTTATGCCAAACATCTGAAATCAACTCCTGCAACGTGTCAGGTACTCATGTTTCTTTTGTAGGTATGCAGGTTCTCGCTAAGGAACCTCTTACGCGATCAACATCCAGATGGCATCTATAAGCCCATCATCCTATTCATCGACCTCTAAATGGCATCTATAAGCCCATTCCACCACACTGCTACTATGTGAGCGCAAATTTCTGGGCACTCTAGTGTTCAATCATCTTCTACCCTCGGATTACGAAAGGCACGTCCGCCAATCTGCATCCTCAGGTCCAAGAAGATTGAACAGGGGCAACTGTTGTACCCCAAAATTTGCCCTCCCATATTCTTCAAGAAATTGCCAAATCAAGTCTCAAGATTCCCCAAGGGTTGCACAGTGCAAAGGTCTCCTATACAGTCAAAATTAGGGTTTCTGTTCTGATCAAGAAAATGAAGTTTCTAAAGGCTCAATCAAGTCTCACATGCCTACAAATATGGTCAAGTATCCTCATATCAAGTTTCAAGGCTTTCAGCACAAAATTGCACAGTCAAAACCCTAAATTGCACTACAGTCAACTGTAGGGGCAAAATGGTCATTTGACAGTCAGAAGTTCAAATTTTTGGTCAACATATCATTTTGAAGCCACAAACATCATTTGATCAATGCTTGATCATGATTCTCAAAATTTGGCTCAAAAATCATCAAGATGCAAAAGTTTCCTTATTTGGACAGCTGAAAAAGTCAACTGAAATTGACCAGGGCATAACTTTCACATGGATTATCAGAAAAATTCC
Source organism: Vicia faba (assembly GCA_948472305.1). Taxonomy (NCBI): domain Eukaryota; kingdom Viridiplantae; phylum Streptophyta; class Magnoliopsida; order Fabales; family Fabaceae; genus Vicia; species Vicia faba. The sequence continues at coordinate 106,502,653 of OX451736.1, forward strand.
ATCCAAAGCTCATTTTGAAGAGAAAGACATTTTCTACAACTCATCTTCATACTTAAAGTCCAAGAAATGCTCTCACAAAAAGTTATCAATTTCAACATTATAGGTCATTTTCAAAAGTCAACAAAAAGGGACTTTAAGTCAAAGGCCATAACTTGAGATTGGTAAATCAAAATGACATGGGACCAAAGACATTGGTTAGAGGACTCAAAGACCTTTCCAAAATGTCCAAGAACATGAGAAAATCTTAAAAATTGAGCAAGTTGTGCCTTGTGGAAGTTGGGAAATATTTGGATATTTTGAAAAGTCAACATTGATGCAAATGACCTAAAATTGCTAATGGGCCCATTTTTCTTCCACAATTCATCATTCCAAGCATGTGCACGACCACTTGGCCCAAAGGGAAGTATTTTCTCATTTTTATCTATTTATTTGAATTTTTATTTATATTAATTCATTTAAATCATTTAAATATGTGAAAAATATTTAACTTACCCTAACCAATCTTTTTATACATGTTTTAGACTCAATAATTCGTGCACATTCAAATATGGGAAGATTTGGTTTGATTGGATCCTAATTGACACAAAATTGCATGGAAAAAGATATGGAAATCATGGTGAAAAATCAAATCTAAAAAATCATGATTGCAAGAGATTTGGAGCAAGTTTTTTGACCTAATGCACTCAATACAAAAGCCTGAATGCAACCCTAATGAGAATACACGCACAGCTGCTCAAGAAGGCCATTGACAAACTTGAAAAAATTGTCAAAAAAGTCAATTCTGAAATCATCTTTACAGGTTGATTCAAAGCACAATTCTTGTTCCATTAGCTTCCTCGGAGATCACTGATCATATTCCAATCAAAAACCTTCACTAAAGCTCAAGGAATTGGTAACGAGAACCGCCCCTGTATAGAGAAAAAATCATGATCGTATTTTGACATTTAGGCATTCTTAGGGCATTTTAATTATTGATTTGCATTCCTTATGCCATTCTAATGCTAACCATATGATTCAATTATGTTTTTATGCTGTATACACGATTTCACCATTGCCAAGTTTTAGGGTTTTGCAAGCTTCAGATTAGGGCTTTTGAAACGAGGAAAAATTAGCCCTCAAGACTACCACCATTAGAATCAGTGCATCTGGACGAATCTAAACCCACCCTCGCGCCCAATTTATGGACGTTCCATGCCTAATCGCTATTTTCTTGTAGGACGTCTTAGGCAACGCGTGAAAACCGTTGCCACTGTTTTGTGTATTTCAGGAAAAAAAGAAACACGCAAAGAAGACGGTATCGTGGCCATCAATGATTGGACGGTTTGAAATTCGTGCGCTTTAACCCACTAATGCCTTGGCTTTCTTTTATATTATTTGTGCGTTATTAATATATTGAATGTGTAAACTGCCTCAGCTGGCAGAGTGTAGTGATGTTAACCCTCATGACCCGGGTT